>JALPQD010000174.1:710174-1440765 GCA_023101885.1 Typhlomys cinereus
CCTCTCTCCATCCCAGGAGTGTGTGTAGGGGGTCGGCAGGAGTGGGCGTGTCCCGACGGTGGGCGTGGGAGTGGGGCCCCAGTCTGGGAACGTCCTGAACCGGCAGCCGCTTACCGGTTGGGGCTGTGCCATGGCCAGCCGGCGCTGAGGATGGACAGGGAGGGTTTGAGGCTGCGCGGGGCACTGCTCCGAGTGGAGTCATCCCACGGAAGACTGATCAGCCTGTGTGTGTGTGTGTGTGTGTGTGTGTGTGTGTGTGTGTGTGTGTGTGTGTTGGAGGCGCTAGGGCAGAGGGCCGATGTTTGCAAGGATGGTCAGGCTGCTGCTTGGGGGTCATTAACTCCTGCCCAGAGAAGCGGCCAGGAGCCATAGTGTAAGAATTTGGTCAGTGGGCATTGTCCGCAGGAGGCAGACGACTGAGATGGGGAGGAGGGAGCGGAGAGAGGGGCTCGTGCAATGGAGGGCAGACTGGGTGCAGATATCAGGGCTGTGTGAGGGAGGGTCTTGCTTGGAAGCCTTGGACTGACTTTCCGTTGGCAACCCCAGCGCTCAGTGGACTCCTCCATCATTCCAGGGGGAAAACCTCCCAACACACAACACAAACACACACACAACACACACAACACACACACACACACACACACACACACAACCCAACGGCTGGCCACTAAGGGCCGGTGGGCGGGAGGAAAGCTTTGCACTGGCAGGAGGTCTGGGCAGGCGCGGGTGCCAACGCGGTCTGTGCGCCCTCTCTGTCACTGAGGGGCATGCCCGGTGACGGGGACGGTGGTTTTGATGCTCTGTGAGGTGAAGTGGCGGCGAGGCGGCGTGTAGAGGGGGGGCGGGAGGGTGAGTAGGAGGGGGGGCGGCAGCAGGGCTGGCAGAAGGGGAAAGGCAAGGTGAGGGCGGAGGGGTCAGGGGCAATCATCAGTGTGGAAGGGCTCCGGCACTGATGGGTGGCAGCGGGCAGAGGGTTGTCGGGCGGCGCGGTAGTGGGAGCTTCTGGGGTGGGGAGGCCTGGAGGGGCGCGCACTGGAGAGGCGGTGTGGACGCAGGAGGAAGAAGGGTCTTGAGGACAAGCCTAGAGAGGAGGGCCAGGGAGGATGCAAGATGCCCGCGGGGCGCGTCGGGGCCCCCCTCCAGCGTGTGAGGCCAAAAGTTAAGCATGTCAGGAGTGGGATTCGAACCCACGCCTCCAGGGGAGACTGCGACTGAACGCGCGCCTTACGACCGCTCGGCATCCTGACAGGCGGGCCGGGCGCCTGGCCTCTGGCTTGGCTGGGCCCCGGCGGCCGGATCTGCCTGGCGCCTCCTGGAGTGAAGCCCCTGGCACGCACCGGCAAGCGCTGGCTGCTGGGCGTGTGGGTCTTGGTGCTGCGGGCCTCGGGCGGCCTAGCGCGAGCCGGGCTAGCCTCTCCCCGTGCCAGCCTCTCCCTTGCGCCCGCTTCCGGGCCTGGTGGCGGGCGCGGCGCCGTTTTCCGCCGCGTACGCCCCCGCCCGCGCGTTAGGTACCGTCTCGGCCGTGCACCTCCGTTGGCACCCCACGTTTCCGGCCATCTTGGCCGTTCTTCCAATTTTTTATATGCTACTTATTTTTCGACAGCGTCGCTTCGTCGCCGCCGAGAAGAGCCCCCCGCTCGCCCCGTTCAGCCGTCGAAAAGGAGGGTGCCCCTCAATCCCGGTGGGACCTGGTGGCTCCGACTCCACGACAGCCCCGCCACGCGGCCCTAAGTTCCTTGCGCGAGCTCGGCGCACTCCTAAGGTTTGGGCTTCCCACCGTTCCTAGCTTGTGTAGCGAGGTCTGTGTTTTAGTGTGTATCCTCGCTTCCCGGATGGGCACGATGGCCTTGTGTACCCCGGGGAAACCTCTGGGCTCCTGGTTTCTCTTGGATTACACTAACCGTGGGAAGGCGAGGACCCGGTCCGAGTGCTAGTGTGCCGAGGCTGCTGTTGTTGACGATCCCTGCGGGTCATCCAGGGATCTTCCCTTCTCTCCGCCCGTCGACAGCCAGGGAGGGCCCGGCCGCACCGTCCCCACTTTTTTTCCCCAGTGCCGGGCCTGTGAACGCCGTCTCTCGTTAGTATTAGTTTGGTGATTGAGTATCCCGCCTGTCAAGCGGGGGGCGAGGAGAACGGTGGTTCGATTACCAGTACGTGGAGGGGGGAGCTAAGCCTGCATATTTTGGCCCCGCCCACCTATCGCCGCTCCGCCTTGGGGATCCGGGGGGGCCCGGCCCCGCCCCCAGGCGTCCAACCTCCCCTCTCCCTTCCTAGGATAAAACCCGGCTCCCAACGCGCGCTTAACCTCAGGCTCACTGGGGTTTACTACGCATCGGTTCCGGGGGCTTCTCACGGCCCGGGCCTGCTTTGTGATTGCCTTGGGCCACACGCCGGTCACTCGCGGGCACGAACTGCCACGGAACACCCGCGGGGCCGCGGCTACAGCCGGAGGGTTCTGGAGGTTTGCGCCGGTAGCGGGGGCGGCAGGCGGCCTGGGGTTGGCAGAGAGAGCCCGCGCACGGGCCGGCTGGCACTTTCTTTCTTACTTTCCCTTTATAGTCACAGGTGGGGGCACAGGACTGGTCCCTGGGCCCGGGTTGCCCGGGCGGCGTCCGGGCCAGGGGTGGGGCCGCGCCTGAGTTAGACATTAGGAAGGAAGGAACTGGAATGGAAGAAGAAAAAGGAAGAAGAAGAAAGAAAGAAAGAAGAGGAAAGAAAGAAAGAGAAAGGAGGAAGGAAGGAAGAAGGAAGGAAGAAAAAGAGAGGGAGGAAGGAAGGAAGGAAGGAAGGGAGAGAGAGAGAGGAAGGACGGAAGGAAGGAAGGAAGGAAGGAAGGAAGGAAGGAAGGAAGGAAGGAAGGAAGGAAGGAAGGAAGGAAGGAAGCTGGAGGTTGGGGATCAGTAAAAGGACCATCGGTAAGGGCCGTGAGCACATCTTAGAGCCATGTGGTAGAAGTTCCTCTAACCTCACATGTGTGCGTGGCATATCAGCGCCTTCTCTGTAAAACTTTTTTAAATTTTTATTTATCGCCGTCACCACCCCGGGGCCTCGACGGGTCCGGGGCCTCTCTCCCTGGTAGCCCTTCGCCTCCTGCCTCGTGGATCAGAGCCCCAGCTCCTGCTCCCCGCGGGAGGGGGGGAGGGTCACACAACTGCTGTGCACAGAGCGCACAGAGGCTGTGAGAGGCGAGTCGGGTACCTGCTGCTGCCAGTGCATGGGTGGTTCAGTGGTAGAATTCTCGCCTGCCACGCGGGAGGCCCGGGTTCGATTCCCGGCCCATGCAGCGCTCTCTCCCCTTTTAGTCCTGCAGCCAGGATGCCGCCCCCAGGCTCCCCAAGCTCAGGGGCACACCTAAGCAAGTGATGGGTAGCTGGTACCTAGGTACATAGAACACACTCAGGTAGGCACCTGGGACCTGGTCCCAGACCCCAACTACTCAGCTCTGCCCAGCCCACTGGGACCTGGTCCCAGACCCCAACTACTCAGCTCTGCCCAGCCCACTGGGCACCAAGCACCCAGTGACTCAGACCACCGGACTCATTCCCGCCCGCTCTCCCCCTCCCCGCTCCCCACACCACTGCTCAGATGCACCCACCAACCCAACCTGTCCGCCTTTCTCTAGGCCGAGCCCCGCAATCGCTGGGCGTCTCCTAAGAGCCTCACCCACTGCCCACTGGCACAGGCACGCACAGCCCAGTCTCCTAGCGGCTCCAACTCCTGCAAGCCCACCCAGGCACTCCCCTAATACCCGACGCCCGCGTGCCCTCTCTTCACCATGCTGGGCGTCCATCGGATCCCCGCTCAACGCTACGGCCCACCGCCCCAGGTCTCCCCGCAGAGCCACACCGACCACCCCGTCCACCCACTCCAGGATCTCAAGTCGCCTCTCTGCCTCCGCCCTCATTTCACCGACACCCGAAGGGCATCCCTGCTGCCCAAGGAGGGTGGGGAGAGGGGGTGTTCTACCCGGCCTTCCTAGAACCCGCTCTCCCTGGTATCCTCTCAGGCCTACCACCTCACCCAGAGAGCCACAGGGGAGGCTCATGCCCACCAGGGCAGGCAGTGGGTGGACACAGACAGACAGACAGACACACACACACACACACACACACACACACACACACACACAGCACAGAGTTGGACGGACGTGTGTAGACTGACGCACAAAGTGACAGACAGAACGACAGACACAAGGACAGATGGACGGATGGACGGACAGGCAGAAATGCAGAGAGACAGAAACACAGACGGATGGAAAGACAATTGGACAGACGGTTGGGCGAATGGACAGACAGATGGACGGACCAGCTGAAAAGGGACATAGAGACAGACAGACAGACCGCGAGAGAGAGAGAGAGAGAGAGAGAGAGAGAGAGAGAGAGAGAGACCGATGGACAGACAATAACAGGGAGACAGAAACGGAGAGAGGCAAACATGACAGGACAGACGGATGGGCGGGCAGGTGGGCGGTAGGTCGGATGGACAGAAACACAACAGAAACACAGAGAGGCAGGCAGGCAGACAGACAGACAGACAAAGAGAAACAAAGAGGCAGAAACCCGCACACGACGGGCACAGAGACACGCCCCCACCCACACACCCTCAAGTGCCCTTGGGGTGGCCTGAGCGCTGCCAGCCCACCTCGGCGCCAGCTGGGCTTCCTCTGAGGTTCCCTGGGTACCGCACCCTGCCGAGGTGGTGTCCCCATACCCGCGCGGAGAAGGTGGCCCAGGCACCACCTGCCCAGGCCTCCCAGCCCGGGGAGTGGCTCCTTCCCTCGGTCTCCACTGTGTCCGGGGTCCCCCTCCGCCTCTGCCCCCTCCCCCGCTGAATGGGATGTGGCCGGGGTTCATGGACTCCTCTGGCCCACCTCCGCCGCCGGGCGCCCACGCCCCTCGGGCATGGTGCCAGCCGATCCACATGAAGGGCTGCTTCCTCCTCTGGCGCGAAAACGGTCCGTCGACCTGCCCTCCGACCACCGCCGGGACCCCGGGAAAAGGCAGGTTGCCGTGGTTGCTCGGCTCCACGCCCGCTTCCCTCCCAAGCCAGCCTGCCAGAGCAGCTGGCTGACGGAGCTCCGCGGTTGACTTTGGACGGCCAGCCGCCACCGCTCAGACAAGGTAGGTGCGGGCCTCGCGGCGGCCAGCAGCACACACATGTGCTGCTGCGGGCTCCCGCCCTCCCGCGACCCCAGGCAGCCGGCCGCCTCTCGCTGGCCACCGGGTGCTTTCCACCCTCCCAGCGCTCCCTCCACCCTCCCCACCTTATTCCAATCGCTCTCATCGGGCCGGGTTGGAAAAGCGCTCTAGTTGACCCTGGAGGCCTGCCGAAGGGCAGCGCCCAGGCGGCCCAACCGGCTCCAGAGGCTCCTCGGGGCTGACGAGCGCCTGGGGACAGATGACAGGTGACCCCGAGCTCCCTGGAGCAGTCAAGAGGGGCCTCGGAGGAGCTGAGAGCAGGGGGTGTATGGAGGCAAAGATTTTGCCTGCTTTTTGAGCGGTTGAGATCCTGGGCGTGTCTGTCTGTCTGTCTGTCTGTCTGTCTGTCTGTGTGTATGTATGTCTGTGGGAGTTGGGTGAGACTTGGGGGCGAGGGAGGAAGGAAAGGAGAGGGTGCGAAGGAGGGTGGTGGAGAGACTGTGGACCACTAAGGGGGTGGACAAGAGGGCGAGAGGGGCAGAGGAGAGGGACAGGGAGATGGGGAGAGAGAGGAGAGAGAGAGGGGATGAGAGACAGAAACAGAGCCCGACAGACAGGAGTGGTGGCTGGTGGCCCGCTGGCTCCCACGGGAGTGGGAAGGCCGAAGGGGCCAGGGGCCAAGCGTGGGTATGTGGGGATGGGCAGCGGATGAGCTTGAGAGGCCAGGCAGGCGAAAAGGACTGTGGAAGAGAAAGTAGGCAGAGGGAGCGGCAGAGGTCGGGTGGGTTGGCGGAGGGGCGTGGAACTTTGGAAGCTGTGGTCCAAAAGGGAGGTGTAGGTGTGAAGACGCCGCCCCCAGGGATGGCAAAGAGCAGGCGGAGGGAGGAGGATTCAAGAAGAGAGGCTTCCCTGACCGGGAATCGAACCCGGGCCGCGGCGGTGAGAGCGCCGAATCCTAACCACTAGACCACCAGGGAGCGTCGACCCCGCCGCCCCGCTCGCGCCGCCAGGAGCCAGCCAGCCGCCACTGCTCGCTGGGCATCGCCCGTGCCACCCGGCACCTGTCCCTCCCGCCGCCCTCGCTCACCCAACGACCTCCTGCGCTCCTGGCGCTCTCCCTCGCCCTGCCACTTCTCCCCGCTCGCTCAAAACACGGCGCGCTGCCTCGCGGGTCCCACCTGACCGCCGGCCGAGGCCCTGCCCTGTCCCGCCCAGCCCTGCCCACTCGCCACCCTCGGCCGAAAAAAATGGACACGCACGCTGCGTTGGCCGGGAATCGAACCCGGGTCAACTGCTTGGAAGGCAGCTATGCTCACCACTATACCACCAACGCCGCACGGCCCGGACGGCGCCCACACGCCGGCCCCGGACCGCCGCCTCCGCCAGCGCCGGCGCCTGTCTCTCGCGCGGCCCTCCCTGCCCGACGCCGCCCGCCCGGGCCCGCCCTCCTGCCACCTGGGACTGCCAGCCGGCCCGTGCGCTCGCGCTGCCGCCGCCGCCGCCGCCCCGACCGGGCGCACCTCCGCGGCCGGCCCGCGGGGTCCGGGGCAGGGCGGGCCCAGGGACCCGGTGGCCAGCAGCAGCAGCCCGAGGCCGGGACGGAAGCCCGACCGGCGACCCCAGGACTGAGGAAGCGCGGCGTGGGGAGCCGGGGTTCCTAGGGGGAGAGGGGAGGTTGGACGCCTGGGGGCGGCCGGGCCCCCGGATCCCCGAAGGCTGAGCGGCAGATAGGTGGGCGGGGCCAAAAAAGGCAGGCTTGCCTCCCCGTCGGGGAATCGAACCCCGGTCTCCCGCGTGACAGGCGGGGATACTCACCACTATACTAACGAGGACGGCGGCGCCCGCCACTGGGACGCCGGGCCCTCTGCGACGCCCTGCCCCGCTCGGCCACAGCGCCTCGCACCTCGCACCCACTCCTCGCCTTCCCACGCTGTCCGACCACCCAGGTCCCGCCGGCCTCGGGCCTCCCGGGAGCGAGACACTCGCTACACTAGACGGGGGTCCCGCGCCAGGCTCTGCGCAGGAACGGAGGCGCGGGGCGGGGCGGGGCGGGGCGGAGCCCCAGGGCCCACCTGGAGGGGCAGCCCTCCTGTTCTGACGGCTGAACGGGGCGAGCGGGCTCGGCTGCGACGGACCTGGGCATTTGGAAGCGGCCAGAGGGCCGGAACGTGTGCACGTCGACGCCGCGGACGCGGCGGACGCCGCCGCCGCCGCCGCCGCGGGCGGCAAGGGGAGAGGCTGGCACGGGGAGAGGCTAGCCCGGCTCGCGCTAGGCGCCCGAGGCCCGCAGCACCAAGACCCACACGCCCAGCAGCCAGCGCTCCGGTGCGGTGCCAGGGCTTCACCTCCCAGGAAGGGCGCCAGGCAGATCCGGCCGCCCGGGCCCAGCCAAGCCAGAGGCCAGGCGCCCCGGCCCGCCGTCAGGATGGCCGAGCGGTCTAAGGCGCTGCGTTCAGGTCGCAGTCTCCCCTGGAGGCGTGGGTTCGAATCCCACTCCTGACATGCTTAACTTTTGGCCTCACACGCTGGAGGGGGGCTGCCCGACGCGCCCCGCGGGCATCTTGCATCCTCCCTGGCCCTCCTCTCTAGGCTTGTCCTCAAGACCTTCTTCCTCCTGCGTCCACACCGCCTCTCCAGTGCTCGGCCCCTCCAGGCCTCCCCACCTCCAGAAGCTGCCCACTACGCGCCAGGCCCTGACACCCTCTGCCCGCTGCCAACCCATCAGTGCCGGAGCCCATCTCCCACCCTGATGATTGCCCCGTGACCCCTCCGCGCCTCACCTTGCCTTCTTTCCCCTTCTGCCAGCCCTGCTGCCGCCCGCCCCTCCTACTCACCCTCCCGCCCCCCTCTACATGCCAGCCTCGCCGCCACTTCACCTCACAGAGCATCAAAACCATCCGTCGCCCGTCACCGGGCATGCCCCTCAGTGACAGAGAGGGGCGCACAGACCCGCTTGGGCACCCGGCCCTGCCCAGACCTCCTGCCAGTGCAAAGCTTTCCTCCCGCCCACCGCCGCCTTAGTGGCCAGCCGTTGGGTTGTGTGTGTGTGTGTGTGTGTGTGTGTGTGTGTGTGTGTGTGTGTTTGTGTTGGGGAGGTGTTTCCCCCTGGAATGATGGAGGAGTCCACTGAGCGCTGGGGTTGCCAACGGAAAGTCAGTCCTAAGGCTTCCAAGCAAGACCCTCCCTGTCACCACGCCCTGATATCTGCACCCAGTCTGCCCTCCATTGCACAGCCCCCTCTCCGCTCCCTCCTCCCCATCTCAGTCGTCTCAGCCTCCTGCGGACAATGCCCACTGGGACCAAATTCTTACACTAGGCTCCTGGGCCGCTTCTCTGGGCCAGGAGTTAATGACCCCCAAGAGCAGCCTGACCATCCTTGCAAACATCGGCCCTCTGCCCTAGCGCCTCCAACACACACACACACACACACACACACACACACACACACACACACACAGAGGCTGATCAGTCTTCCGTGGGATGACTCCACTCGGAGCAGTGCCCCGCCGCAGCCTCAGAACCCTCCCTGTCCATCCTCAGCCGCCGGCTGGCCATGGCACAGCCCCAACCGGTAAGCGGCTGCCGGTTCAGGACGTTCCAACTGTGCCCCACTCACTCACCCCACCGGTCACCGCCCACTCCTCCACCCCCTACACACACTCCTGGAGGGAGAAGCGCAGATCGGTCAGTGAAGTTCTCTCGAGGTGGGATTGAAGGTGGGGTGTTGAACAGCGGCTCTGAGTGCCCGGTGCCCCACGCACGTCTCCCCAGCTGACTGGGCTTGGGGCGGGGGTGCGGGAGGAGGTAGGGGGGTGTGGGGGCCGCCCAGCAGGCACCAGTCCATCTCTGTGTGTGCGGGAGGGCAATCGACTGCCCCTGGACGACCCAGAAAGTGCGACGTGAACCACTCTCCTACTACCCCCGTGTCCCCAGCAGCCTCAAAGCACTTGCTCCGCTTCCCCTAAGGAAGCCCTGGCGCCAGGCGCACATACAGGCACACAAGCTGGGCGACCCGCAGGGCGCCGTCACCACCCCGGGGGCCTCGACGGGTCCGGGGCCTCTCTCCCTGGTAGCCCTTCGCCTCCTGCCTCGTGGATCAGAGCCCCAGCTCCTGCTCCCCGCGGGAGGGGGGGAGGGTCACACAACTGCTGTGCACAGAGCGCACAGAGGCTGTGAGAGGCGAGTCGGGTACCTGCTGCTGCCAGTGCATGGGTGGTTCAGTGGTAGAATTCTCGCCTGCCACGCGGGAGGCCCGGGTTCGATTCCCGGCCCATGCAGCGCTCTCTCCCCTTTTAGTCCTGCAGCCAGGATGCCGCCCCCAGGCTCCCCAAGCTCAGGGGCACACCTAAGCAAGTGATGGGTAGCTGGTACCTAGGTACATAGAACACACTCAGGTAGGCACCTGGGACCTGGTCCCAGACCCCAACTACTCAGCTCTGCCCAGCCCACTGGGCACCAAGCACCCAGTGACTCAGACCACCGGACTCATTCCCGCCCGCTCTCCCCCTCCCCGCTCCCCACACCACTGCTCAGATGCACCCACCAACCCAACCTGTCCGCCTTTCTCTAGGCCGAGCCCCGCAATCGCTGGGCGTCTCCTAAGAGCCTCACCCACTGCCCACTGGCACAGGCACGCACAGCCCAGTCTCCTAGCGGCTCCAACTCCTGCAAGCCCACCCAGGCACTCCCCTAATACCCGAAGCCCGCGTGCCCTCTCTTCACCATGCTGGGCGTCCATCGGATCCCCGCTCAACGCTACGGCCCACCGCCCCAGGTCTCCCCGCAGAGCCACACCGACCACCCCGTCCACCCACTCCAGGATCTCAAGTCGCCTCTCTGCCTCCGCCCTCATTTCACCGACACCCGAAGGGCATCCCTGCTGCCCAAGGAGGGTGGGGAGAGGGGGTGTTCTACCCGGCCTTCCTAGAACCCGCTCTCCCTGGTATCCTCTCAGGCCTACCACCTCACCCAGAGAGCCACAGGGGAGGCTCATGCCCACCAGGGCAGGCAGTGGGTGGACACAGACAGACAGACAGACACACACACACACACACACACACACACACACACACACACACACAGCACAGAGTTGGACGGACGTGTGTAGACTGACGCACAAAGTGACAGACAGAACGACAGACACAAGGACAGATGGACGGATGGACGGACAGGCAGAAATGCAGAGAGACAGAAACACAGACGGATGGAAAGACAATTGGACAGACGGTTGGGCGAATGGACAGACAGATGGACGGACCAGCTGAAAAGGGACATAGAGACAGACAGACAGACCGCGAGAGAGAGAGAGAGAGAGAGAGAGAGAGAGAGAGAGAGAGAGAGAGAGAGACCGATGGACAGACAATAACAGGGAGACAAACGGAGAGAGGCAAACAGATGACAGGACAGACGGATGGGCGGGCAGGTGGGCGGTAGGTCGGATGGACAGAAACACAACAGAAACACAGAGAGGCAGGCAGGCAGACAGACAGACAGACAAAGAGAAACAAAGAGGCAGAAACCCGCACACGACGGGCACAGAGACACGCCCCCACCCACACACCCTCAAGTGCCCTTGGGGTGGCCTGAGCGCTGCCAGCCCACCTCGGCGCCAGCTGGGCTTCCTCTGAGGTTCCCTGGGTACCGCACCCTGCCGAGGTGGTGTCCCCATACCCGCGCGGAGAAGGTGGCCCAGGCACCACCTGCCCAGGCCTCCCAGCCCGGGGAGTGGCTCCTTCCCTCGGTCTCCACTGTGTCCGGGGTCCCCCTCCGCCTCTGCCCCCTCCCCCGCTGAATGGGATGTGGCCGGGGTTCATGGACTCCTCTGGCCCACCTCCGCCGCCGGGCGCCCACGCCCCTCGGGCATGGTGCCAGCCGATCCACATGAAGGGCTGCTTCCTCCTCTGGCGCGAAAACGGTCCGTCGACCTGCCCTCCGACCACCGCCGGGACCCCGGGAAAAGGCAGGTTGCCGTGGTTGCTCGGCTCCACGCCCGCTTCCCTCCCAAGCCAGCCTGCCAGAGCAGCTGGCTGACGGAGCTCCGCGGTTGACTTTGGACGGCCAGCCGCCACCGCTCAGACAAGGTAGGTGCGGGCCTCGCGGCGGCCAGCAGCACACACATGTGCTGCTGCGGGCTCCCGCCCTCCCGCGACCCCAGGCAGCCGGCCGCCTCTCGCTGGCCACCGGGTGCTTTCCACCCTCCCAGCGCTCCCTCCACCCTCCCCACCTTATTCCAATCGCTCTCATCGGGCCGGGTTGGAAAAGCGCTCTAGTTGACCCGGGAGGCCTGCCGAAGGGCAGCGCCCAGGCGGCCCAACCGGCTCCAGAGGCTCCTCGGGGCTGACGAGCGCCTGGGGACAGATGACAGGTGACCCCGAGCTCCCTGGAGCAGTCAAGAGGGGCCTCGGAGGAGCTGAGAGCAGGGGGTGTATGGAGGCAAAGATTTTGCCTGCTTTTTGAGCGGTTGAGATCCTGGGCGTGTCTGTCTGTCTGTCTGTCTGTCTGTCTGTGTGTATGTATGTCTGTGGGAGTTGGGTCAGACTTGGGGGCGAGGGAGGAAGGAAAGGAGAGGGTGCGAAGGAGGGTGGTGGAGAGACTGTGGACCACTAAGGGGGTGGACAAGAGGGCGAGAGGGGCAGAGGAGAGGGACAGGGAGATGGGGAGAGAGAGGAGAGAGAGAGGGGATGAGAGACAGAAACAGAGACCGACGGACAGGAGTGGTGGCTGGTGGCCCGCTGGCTCCCACGGGAGTGGGAAGGCCGAAGGGGCCAGGGGCCAAGCGTGGGTATGTGGGGATGGGCAGCGGATGAGCTTGAGAGGCCAGGCAGGCGAAAAGGACTGTGGAAGAGAAAGTAGGCAGAGGGAGCGGCAGAGGTCGGGTGGGTTGGCGGAGGGGCGTGGAACTTTGGAAGCTGTGGTCCAAAAGGGAGGTGTAGGTGTGAAGACGCCGCCCCCAGGGATGGCAAAGAGCAGGCGGAGGGAGGAGGATTCAAGAAGAGAGGCTTCCCTGACCGGGAATCGAACCCGGGCCGCGGCGGTGAGAGCGCCGAATCCTAACCACTAGACCACCAGGGAGCGTCGACCCCGCCGCCCCGCTCGCGCCGCCAGGAGCCAGCCAGCCGCCACTGCTCGCTGGGCATCGCCCGTGCCACCCGGCACCTGTCCCTCCCGCCGCCCTCGCTCACCCAACGACCTCCTGCGCTCCTGGCGCTCTCCCTCGCCCTGCCACTTCTCCCCGCTCGCTCAAAACACGGCGCGCTGCCTCGCGGGTCCCACCTGACCGCCGGCCGAGGCCCTGCCCTGTCCCGCCCAGCCCTGCCCACTCGCCACCCTCGGCCGAAAAAAATGGACACGCACGCTGCGTTGGCCGGGAATCGAACCCGGGTCAACTGCTTGGAAGGCAGCTATGCTCACCACTATACCACCAACGCCGCACGGCCCGGACGGCGCCCACACGCCGGCCCCGGACCGCCGCCTCCGCCAGCGCCGGCGCCTGTCTCTCGCGCGGCCCTCCCTGCCCGACGCCGCCCGCCCGGGCCCGCCCTCCTGCCACCTGGGACTGCCAGCCGGCCCGTGCGCTCGCGCTGCCGCCGCCGCCGCCGCCCCGAC
Source organism: Typhlomys cinereus (assembly GCA_023101885.1). Taxonomy (NCBI): domain Eukaryota; kingdom Metazoa; phylum Chordata; class Mammalia; order Rodentia; family Platacanthomyidae; genus Typhlomys; species Typhlomys cinereus. Next base: position 722,918 of record JALPQD010000174.1, read on the forward strand.
CGGGCGCACCTCCGCGGCCGGCCCGCGGGGTCCGGGGCAGGGCGGGCCCAGGGACCCGGTGGCCAGCAGCAGCAGCCCGAGGCCGGGACGGAAGCCCGACCGGCGACCCCAGGACTGAGGAAGCGCGGCGTGGGGAGCCGGGGTTCCTAGGGGGAGAGGGGAGGTTGGACGCCTGGGGGCGGCCGGGCCCCCGGATCCCCGAAGGCTGAGCGGCAGATAGGTGGGCGGGGCCAAAAAAGGCAGGCTTGCCTCCCCGTCGGGGAATCGAACCCCGGTCTCCCGCGTGACAGGCGGGGATACTCACCACTATACTAACGAGGACGGCGGCGCCCGCCACTGGGACGCCGGGCCCTCTGCGACGCCCTGCCCCGCTCGGCCACAGCGCCTCGCACCTCGCACCCACTCCTCGCCTTCCCACGCTGTCCGACCACCCAGGTCCCGCCGGCCTCGGGCCTCCCGGGAGCGAGACACTCGCTACACTAGACGGGGGTCCCGCGCCAGGCTCTGCGCAGGAACGGAGGCGCGGGGCGGGGCGGGGCGGGGCGGGGCGGGGCCCCAGGGCCCACCTGGCGGGGCAGCCCTCCTGTTCTGACGGGTGAACGGGGCGAGCGGGCTCGGCTGCGACGGACCTGGGCATTTGGAAGCGGCCAGAGGGCCGGAACGTGTGCACGTCGACGCCGCGGACGCGGCGGACGCCGCCGCCGCCGCCGCCGCGGGCGGCAAGGGGAGAGGCTGGCACGGGGAGAGGCTAGCCCGGCTCGCGCTAGGCGCCCGAGGCCCGCAGCACCAAGACCCACACGCCCAGCAGCCAGCGCTCCGGTGCGGTGCCAGGGCTTCACCTCCCAGGAAGGGCGCCAGGCAGATCCGGCCGCCGGGCCCAGCCAAGCCAGAGGCCAGGCGCCCCGGCCCGCCGTCAGGATGGCCGAGCGGTCTAAGGCGCTGCGTTCAGGTCGCAGTCTCCCCTGGAGGCGTGGGTTCGAATCCCACTCCTGACATGCTTAACTTTTGGCCTCACACGCTGGAGGGGGGCTGCCCGACGCGCCCCGCGGGCATCTTGCATCCTCCCTGGCCCTCCTCTCTAGGCTTGTCCTCAAGACCTTCTTCCTCCTGCGTCCACACCGCCTCTCCAGTGCTCGGCCCCTCCAGGCCTCCCCACCTCCAGAAGCTGCCCACTACGCGCCAGGCCCTGACACCCTCTGCCCGCTGCCAACCCATCAGTGCCGGAGCCCATCTCCCACCCTGATGATTGCCCCGTGACCCCTCCGCGCCTCACCTTGCCTTCTTTCCCCTTCTGCCAGCCCTGCTGCCGCCCGCCCCTCCTACTCACCCTCCCGCCCCCCTCTACATGCCAGCCTCGCCGCCACTTCACCTCACAGAGCATCAAAACCATCCGTCGCCCGTCACCGGGCATGCCCCTCAGTGACAGAGAGGGGCGCACAGACCCGCTTGGGCACCCGGCCCTGCCCAGACCTCCTGCCAGTGCAAAGCTTTCCTCCCGCCCACCGCCGCCTTAGTGGCCAGCCGTTGGGTTGTGTGTGTGTGTGTGTGTGTGTGTGTGTGTGTGTGTGTGTGTTTGTGTTGGGGAGGTGTTTCCCCCTGGAATGATGGAGGAGTCCACTGAGCGCTGGGGTTGCCAACGGAAAGTCAGTCCTAAGGCTTCCAAGCAAGACCCTCCCTGTCACCACGCCCTGATATCTGCACCCAGTCTGCCCTCCATTGCACAGCCCCCTCTCCGCTCCCTCCTCCCCATCTCAGTCGTCTCAGCCTCCTGCGGACAATGCCCACTGGGACCAAATTCTTACACTAGGCTCCTGGGCCGCTTCTCTGGGCCAGGAGTTAATGACCCCCAAGAGCAGCCTGACCATCCTTGCAAACATCGGCCCTCTGCCCTAGCGCCTCCAACACACACACACACACACACACACACACACACACACACACACACACAGGCTGATCAGTCTTCCGTGGGATGACTCCACTCGGAGCAGTGCCCCGCCGCAGCCTCAGAACCCTCCCTGTCCATCCTCAGCCGCCGGCTGGCCATGGCACAGCCCCAACCGGTAAGCGGCTGCCGGTTCAGGACGTTCCAACTGTGCCCCACTCACTCACCCCACCGGTCACCGCCCACTCCTCCACCCCCTACACACACTCCTGGAGGGAGAAGCGCAGATCGGTCAGTGAAGTTCTCTCGAGGTGGGATTGAAGGTGGGGTGTTGAACAGCGGCTCTGAGTGCCCGGTGCCCCACGCAGGTCTCCCCAGCTGACTGGGCTTGGGGCGGGGGTGCGGGAGGGGGGAGGGGGTGTGGGGGACGACCACTGAGATCCGGCCGGCTTCGGGTCTCCCGGGAGCGAGACACTCGCTACACTAGACGGGGGTGGGGGGGGGGGTGGAGATCATGTGTCAGGCTCTGCTCAGGAGGCGGCGGGGCGAGGCGGCGCGGGGCGGAGCCCGGGGGCGCACCTCTAGTGCCCCTCGGGTATCTCGCATCCTCCCTGGCCCTCCTCTCCAGGCTTGTCCTCAAACCTTTCTTCCTCCTGGGTGCACACAGCCTCTCCAGTGCTCGGCCCTTACAGTTCCCCCATCCACAAGCTGCCCACTACGTGCCAGGTGCCGCCACCCTCTCTGTCTGCTGCCACCCCATCGGTGTCGGAGCCCATCTCCCACACGGAAGATTACCCCGTGTCCCCTCTGCGCCCCACTTTGCCTTCTTTCTCGCTCTGCCAGCACTGCTGTCGCCCACCCATCCTACTTACCCTTCTGCCCCCCTTGTATGCCAACTTCGCCCCCACTTCATCTCAAGGAGCACCAACATCATCCGTCGCCCGTCACCTGGCATGCCCCTCATTGAAAGGGAACGGCGCACAATCCCGCTTGGGATCCTGGCCCTGCCCAGACTTCCTACCAGGTGCAAAGTTTTCCTCCTGCTCGCCACTGCCTTAGTGGCTAGCAGCTGGGGGGGGGTGTCTGAAAGGTTGGGGGGGTTTTCCTTCAGGAAAAATGAAGGAGCCCACTGAGTGGTGGTTGACGATCAGACTTTCATGTTTGAGGCCTCCTCTCTTGACCCTCCTGGGTCCACTGTTTGAAATCTTCTTTACACAGTCTATCCTCCATTATACCACCCCTTCTTTGCTTTCTGGTGGTCTTCCTTGTCTGCTCAGCCTCCTGGGGATCATATTTCTATGCTAGGCTCCTGTGCTGCTTCTCTTTTTTTTTTATCATTATTTATTCAATTGTGCGTGTGTATGTGCGTGTATGTGTGTGTGTGCATGTATGCGTGTATGTAGAACCATGGACGAATTCGGGAACCTCCTTGTTTACTCTGCCCCGGGATTCACAGGCTCCACCCTACCAGGACCGGAAACGCAGGTTGTCCCTGCTTCAGCCTGGCGACTATACATGGGGTCTAGGATCTGAACTCAGGACCTTCTGCCTGCAAGGCAGAGGCTTAACCCCTGAGCCACCTCTCCACTGTGCTGCTTCTCTTGAGTGGGGCATTTGGGAATGCAAGATGAGCCTGACCCTCTCATAGGGAAATGGCTGTGCCTTCTGGCAGTTACAGCCTGCAGGGGAGAGGGGGGGTTCGCCCACTCCTTGAGACTGATGTGGGTTTAAGATAGGTTGTAGGAACAAGGTTTCTTAGCCCCCTTTCCCCCCTAATTCTCTCGAACCAATTGGAATTTTTGTCAGGACCCTTTGTGTCATGCTTCAACCCTGACTACTGTTTTATTGCCAGAGTCCACGCAGAGGGTTTGGCCTTACCCTCTCCTCCACCCACTGAAGCTTACACAGGCACACATGCTCGCACGCATTCCCGATGGCCCGGCTCCTTCCCCCTTCTTCCTGCCATGTTCCTCATTCGGTATTGTGATCGTCTGGTTTCTTACACTCAGAGGTACTCTGATTGTGTTCCCTCCCAAAATCTTTTGGAGGTGTGTCTTCTGTGTGAGTTGTTTCGATATCTGTGAGTGCCCCCGTTAGGAGTCTGAAGGGATAGGCATCCATAACAGAAACGACTTGTGTCTGGGAGTGTAACTACCCATTTTATGTAAGTTTAAAGGAAAGTTGTGTTGCTGGTAGTGGCCCAGTATCTGCTTCCCTTAACCAAGTTTTCCATTGTAGTTGGGCTGGGACAGACAGTTCTCTTCAGAAAAGATAGACATGTCATTCTAGGTACTGGTGTTGACCATTGAGCCCAGAGCTAGAGAGGTATGTGTGGACTGGAAATCTTACTTTGGTGTACAAAAGCAACTGAAGCTGGGGATAGTTTATTTTTAGCAGCTGTCACACTGTCACCACACATCCACAGTTAGGAAGCAGAAAAATATTGGATTTCAACTGTCAGGATCTTGGGGCTGGAGAGATGGCTCAGGGGTTGTAACTCTGTCTCACAAGCAGAAGGTTCTGAGTTTGGATCCCAGGTCCCACATAAAACAAAACCAAACAAAACAAAATCAATGGTCAGGATCTTTGCCCACGTAATGGTGCTGCCCACATTCAGGGTGTCTTCTTGCTTCTTTCAATCCTGTCTAGAAACTCCTTCACAGACATGTCTTTTGTCTCCTGGGTGACTCTAGATTTCTGCCTTGTCTCCTCCCTGCTGGGACGACAGGTGCGAGCTACCCTCCCTGGTTTGCACATCACCTTTTAGCCACATCCAGTTTTCTTTAAGGTTGTGTGTTTGCGTGTGTGTGGTAGTTTAGAGGTGGGACAGGCATGTATGTAGGTCAGAGGACAGCTTTTGAGAGTTGGTCCTGTCCTCCCATGTAGATTCCCAGAATGGAACTCAGATTTTCCTCAGGCTTGGTTGTGAGCATTCTTACCTACCACACCATCTTGCTGGCCTAGGATCTTATTTGAGATGTCCTCAGCAAGTTCTAACATATGAACCTACAATAGAGTTTCCCCCCACTTTGCTGTAGTCTGCCTACCTGATGTTCTCACCAATATATTGGGAAAATGCCTTGATTCATGGCTGTCTTTTATTCTATTAATATAAAAGTTTGTGTAACTGCTTACACACTGAAATGTGTTATTTAGGGATCACTGAATCCATGTTCTCAGGCCATGATTGCTCACATTTGGTTCTAAATGAATCATCTCTTGTTTCTTTTGAGGGAAAAGCTGTATTTTGCACCAACAGTTTTGAAAGGATCCTCTCACAATATTCTTTTTGGATTCCTTTTTTCTAGTTTTACAAGCATATTGAGTACTTATCTTGGTTCCCTTCATCTCCCTCCCTCCCATCCCCCTCCCTTCCCTTCATCAATCCCTCCCACTGCCTCTCAACCTCTTGCCTGTTCCCTTCTATTGACTCCAGGGTTCCCTTTGACTTGTCTACTGTTGTGGAGGTTCAGGCCTCTGGCATACCACATTGCCCCTCCTCAGGCCACCCCACCGATAGGGTTTTTTTCCTTTCACTCATCCAGCTCTAGTCCCCAAGGTTTCCACTGTATGTTCTTATCTCCCTTGAGTTCCTCAACAGTCTACGGGGGTATGTTGGTATGTCAGTCATTATGCAGGTCTTTAAGGACAAGTCTCACTGCAGTGAGTCTGATGAACATTCTTGTAATAGTCAACCCATCTATTACAGGAAAGGAAAAAAAAAAACAAAACTCTTTCCAACACCTCTCTGATCTTAGGACAAAAGGCATTCAGGAAAATTCTTGTCATTCCCTTCTCCATGTCTTAAGTTCTTTAAAGTTACACCTCTATATAGCCCCCTTCCCTGTTAGTTCCACACTTACATGAGGCATTTGGATTTTGTGGCAACCAATGATTTTAAATATCTGGGAAAGTATCAGGAAGAGTAGAATACTTCCCCTTTTAGATTGGATAGTTTAGTAAGAGGGTTGTACATTGCTTCCAATCCCTGACTGCCTAGTCTTTAACCTTCTCAGCAGGAGTAATTATCCCACAGGAACCAGGCAGCTTCTTCCAAAGAATAACAACTTCTTCAAGCCAACTTGGAGAACTAGATGGGAGATACACTTTGACTTGGGCTGCTTCAGTACCTCTTGTCTCTTGCTCCAAACCTTCATATGTTTAAATTCAAAGCTTATGTTGGTGTCACACAGAAGGACTTGGGAGCTCTCTGGATCTCTTTATAGCGACGATCAAATGTCATTTCTCTGACTTATGATCACTATTACTTGAGGCAGGGTCTTGCTCTGCATCCCCGACTTGCCTTGAACTCACTATGCAGTATAAGTTATCACAGAAACCCTCTTGTCTCACCCTATGTGCACAACTACAAACATGTGCCACAATACCCAACAAGTTCCAATCCTTTCATCATGCCTAATGGACGTGTTGCAGTCACCTGCATGGTTGCTGATAAATAACCATCAAACAGCTTAAGGGGACAAGGGGTTTATTTTCTTAGGATAGTCCAGTTACAGTCTGTCCAGCTTGATGGGAAAGCATGCACCAACACCAGAGCCAAGGAAACTGGCCACACCATCTCTACGTAATGGCTGAGAGGAGGATGATCCTTACTTGCTAGACCAGTATGTCTGGTCAAGTGTACACAAGGATGCCAACTTCCTCAACCAGCTCTTAGTATTTTATTCATCTGTTCAGGGCTTAGTCCCACCCACCGTAGGCTAGGGCCTTGCCCAGCAGCTAGACAATCTCTGCAGGTTTGCTCTGGGCTTAACCCAACCACTAATTCTCCACAAATGTGCCCAGAGCTCAAACCCTCAACTGTCAAGTTGATACACCTGTGTCTAGCTATGACAAGGTGTCGGTTCTGGTTATGAAGGTGTTTAGAGGCTCTACACACCAGAACTCTCAATATAGAAACATCACTCCAGAGATTTTAAAGATGTTAGAAGCTGTATGTAAAGCTTAGGGATGGACAGCAGCTATGTATTTTCCATCTTCTCAGAGACCCATGCTATTTGCCTCTTGATTTGACGGTTCACTTAATATCCTTTACATTAGCATTTATAATAAACCGGCAAAGATAGCTAAAATGCTTTTTTAAATTTTCACAACTATAATACCAAATTATCAAGTGTGAAAGTATCTGACATCTCTCATTACTATTTGGTAAATAAGAAATAGAGGTTCTCACACCAATGATCTTCCTGTGTCAGTCTCTCCTGAGTGCTACAATTACCTACATATACCTGGCAAGAATTGCTTGTCAGTGTGGAAAATATAATTCTTATATTTTGTATTAGACGTAGTAGGAGAGTGCACACCATAATAGGAGAAAATCATCATAATTTGAGGTGGATGTTACTGACTACCTTCTTAGGGAAGCAGCTGAAGGGGTTCTGACTTCTCCAGCATCCCACCCTCACGGTCTCACTATCTGGCTGCAAGTGTGGCAGTGATTATCTGAATGTCTTTATCATCCACATCTGCTCTGAACTGCCCTGAAGGCTTGAAGATGTTCCCAATGACTCTTGAGCACAACATTTTTTTAAACCAAATTTTCCCTTAGAACTCCAGCTGAGCACAAATTGTGCCACGTTTGTCTCTGAATGATGTAGAGTGACCCTTTTATTTGGTTTCCCCTTCTCTCATTTGCTCTAACTTGCTTCAGTCCCTCACAAGTCTAGATTATATGTCACATACAATTGACATGCTAGTTTAAGTCACTCAGATCCACCAGAGCCTCTCCTACCTTGTAAAAAGCCCTTTCCAAGATAGAGCTCATTGAAGTCATTAAACCTGCGCCCCACTCCTGACCTCCCTGCTAAATCTACCTCTTTTTCAACTCTGGTGAACTGAGCATCATTTAGCACATCTCCATGCTTGGTTCCTTTCTATTACTTTTACCATCATTTTCTTCTTCTCTTTTTTCTCCTCCTCTTCCTCCTTCCCCTATCTGACTCTTCTTATTGGATTCCAAGTTTTTGGATCCCGGGAGGGCCTCTTTAGCAAGCCAACACCTTTATCTCATTCTCTCTCTTATCCCACTTATTAGCCAAATCAGAGGCTAAAAGAGCAGATGCTCCTTGAATCTCTGTCATGGTTTGAAACGTGTCTCCCATAGTCTCATGTGTTTGACAAGGTCATGGCACCTGGAGAGGTGGAGCCTTGCTGGAAGAAGGCAGTCACAAGGGGTGGGCCTTGAAGTGGATTAGTCCCACCCTACTTCCAGGAGAAGTCTCCCTTTGCAGCAAGGAGCCTTGCAGCTCTCAGCCTCCAAGATGTCTGCAGTAATGTAGCCTCCTCCAGCTTTGGCCGGCCAGCCATGCTGCCTCCATTTTGAAAGACTGTTTCTCCCCTCTGGAACCATAAGCTGAATAAATCTCCCTTTCTCCCTTAAGTTGCTTGACTTTGGGTGTTCTCTCACAGCAATAATTAAAAGTAACCATTACAACCTCTTTTCCAATTGTAATTCCACCTTCTCACAAAGTTCTCTATGGGCGGCCATCTTAGCCCATAGCAGAAGTCGGGATCCTGGAGTTCTCTGCATAACTTGCAGATGGCTCCCTCAGTGAGAGAGTCTCAATCTCCCCTGCCCCCAGCAGTTGTTTTCTTTGCCTTGGAGGGGTCACAGAACCTTACTAGTTTCAGAAACCTCCTGGTTCTTAAAGAGTCTCCCTTGGGAATAGAATGTTTCCCTTTAGAACTTCCTGATCCTTAATGAGCCTCCTTCTAAGATACAATGTTTCAAAGTACTAAAAGAACCTAACCACCTCTGTTAGCTCAGACCCAGAGGAAAACTTTAAAAGAACATCATCGTGTTTTACCAGGAGGAAAAATACTATACAAAAGCCCCTCTCCCATTGTCATAGTTAGGCACAGGTGTCAACTTGACTGTTGAGGGTTTGAGCTTTGGGCACATTTGTAGAAAATTAGTGGTTGAGTTAAGCCCAGAGCAAACCTGCAGGAGATTGTCTAGCTTCTGGGGAAGGCCCAGCCCACGGTGGGTGGGACTAGGCCCTGGAATAAATCATGGAGAGCTGGTTGAGAAAGTTGGCATCCTGTATACTTGATCAGACATGCTGGTCTGGCAAGTAAGGATTGTCCATCTCTCAGCCGTTATGTGGTGATGATGTAGCCAGTTCCCTTGGCCCTGCTGTTGGTGTGAGCTCTCCCATCAAGCTAGACTGAGAACTGTAACCAGAAAATCGTAAGAGAGAATAAACTCCTTGTTCCCTTAAGCTGTTTGATGGTCATTTATCAGCAACCATGCAGGCGAACTGCAACACCCGTCCATGCTGAACTGCTGACCGGCTGGACTCTGTGCAGGTAACTCCAGCTCCTAGGAGTTCATGAATGCAACAGCCATGTCACGATCAGAAGACAGTGTTGAACCACACTCTTCCCCATCCTTCAGTCTTTATTCATTTTGCCTGATCTTCTGCAATGTTCCCTGAGCCTTGGGAGAGAGGTGGAGTCTCAACAGTCATTTATTCCCAGCATTCTGAACAGTTAAGAGTCTTCTTCCTCCATAACTGGAGATGTTGTGGGGATCATCTAGATCTCCCAGTCACCGTCCATCCCTTGCCATGCTTCCTTAATATTTTCATTAGTTCTCTATTTCCCCTACTAATCCTCTGTCAGATATATGGCTGGCAAAGATTTCTCTCCCATTCTGTAGGTTGCCTCTTCATTTCATTGTGTTTCCTCGGTCATGTGAAGGCATGTTCATTTCATCAGGTCCCACGTGTCAACTGCAGGCTTTATTCCCCAAATGATGGAAGTTCTATTCAGAGAGTCCTTTTGTGACTAAATCTCGAAGTTCATTCTCTGTTTTTTCCTCTAGTGGTTTCAGCTTCAGACCTTATGCTAAGGACATTGATGCATTTGAAGTTGAATTTTGCGCAGAGTAAAAGATAAGAATCTAGTTTCATTTTTCTACATGTCCAATGTTCCCTGCTCCATTTGTTGAAGATGTATATTTTTGGGATCTTCATAAATAATCAGATGACTATAGTTTGGTGGCCTTGTATTTAGGCCCTCTATTCAATTCCATTGATCTACTTGTCTGTTTTTTTTTTAAATTTTTAAAAATTATTTATTCAATTGTGCGTATATGCATGTGTGCGTATGTATGTATGTGTGTGTGTAGAACCACGGACGAATTCGGGAACCACCATGGACCTCCTCCTTGTTTACTCCGCCCTACCAGGACCAGAAACATCCACCCTACCAGGACCAGAAACGCAGGCCACCCCTGCTTCTGCCCGGCGTCTATACGTGGGGTCTAGGATCTGAACTCAGGACCTTCTGCCTGCAAGGCAGAGGTTTAACCGCTGAGCCACCTCTGCAGCCCCTACTTGTCTGTTTTTGTGTCAGTACCGTAGTGTCTTTATTACAGTGATTTTGTAGTATAATTTGAGTCAGATATGGTGACACCTCTAGCAACGTTGTTTTTCCTTGAGATTGTTTTGGCTATTTACAGTCTTTTGTGCTTCCCTGTGAATTTTAAGATTCATTTTATTTCTTTGAAGAACATCATAGAATTTTGACTGAGATTGTATTGAATCTGTAGATAGCTTTGCTTTTGGTAGGATAGCCATTTTCAAATGACTCCTACTAACTCAAGAGCATGAAAAGGTGGGTCTTTTCATTGTCTAGTGTCTTCCTTAATTTCTTTCTTCAGTGTTTTACAGTTTTCATTATAGAGATGTTTCATATTCTTGGTTACGTTTATTCTAAGATTTTTTTGAGGCTATTGTGAATAGAATTGTTTCCCTGATTTCTTTCTCAGTATGTTTGTCATTGATATATAGGAAGACTACTAATTTTCGCATATTAATTTTGCTGTTTTGCTAAAGGTGTTAGCAGTTCTAAGACTTTTGTGGTGCTCTCACTCTTATGTATAGAAGTATATCATCTGCAAATATAAATAAATTCTATTTATGTCCCTTTTATGTGCTTCTCTTATATTATTGCTTAAAGTTCTAGTATTGTTTTGGATAAAAGTGGAGACGGTGGACACCCTTCTTTTGATTTAAGGGGAAATGTTTTAAGCTTTTCCTTCATTTAATACAATGTTTACTGTAGTTTTGTGATTATATTATGGTCTTTATCATGTTGAGATTATGTCCTCCTGTCCTCTCCTCCCCCCATGTTTTAGGACTTTTGAAAAGTTATATTTTTATTAAAAGCTTTTTGTGCATGTGGGCCTGGACTTTTTCCAATTGAGAGATTTATAATTTACTGCTTCAATTTCACTGCTTGTTATAGACCTGTGTATTAGTTAGGGTTCTCTAGAGTCACAGAATTCACAGAATGAATATATATATATAGGAAATTTATTGAGTTGGCTTACAGATATGGCTGAGGTAGTCCAGCGAAGGCTGTCAGCAGCCAAGGTAGTCTAACGATGGCTTCCAGTAGCCAAGGTAGTTCCAACGATGGCTGCCAATAGCTAACTGCTCAGTTCGGTAGTCAAGTAGGTGCTGGCTGAAGGCTGGAGAACTCCTAGAATCTTAGTCTAGTAGAAGGTCGAAGGAACCGGGCAGCCGGAAGGAAGAACGATTCCTAGCACAGCTACAAGAAGGCATCTGTTCTCCTTGGTGGCTCCTTTTTATATGATGCAGTACTGGGAGGATCCTTTGAGAGCTTTGGAGGCCCTGATAGGATCTAGGGTGGGTATAATACTTTCAAGTAGTCTCAGTTGATCCTTTCCAGAGGTGGTCTCAGCCCAGCTTAGTTAATACCGGGTGTGTCAAGTTGACACCCAGGCTTAACTATCACAAGTCCACCCCTTGTCAACTTGACACCAAATCACATTTCCTTAGGCCATTAAAAATTCTCCAAATAAAAACAGTAAGATTCATAGTTCCGCCTAACATAATATAGCTATCCACGTACAACAGCACATGCATTATTTTTTCCAAGATCAATGACAATGCCCCTTAAGAAATGCTTAGTCTTAGTGTCCCATAACACAATATCATAATGTAGATTACAGCATTTCATCTCATAACTACAGATTAACATATTACATTACATAAATATCTTCTTAGAGTATGTGCACATGCACAAGTTTATTCTTGACAGTCTAGACCAGAAGCACTCATGGCAATTATAATCCTCATTTCTGTAACTGGTTACGTGGTCTTAGGTGGTATTTATAACTACCTTCTTCTACTACCCATTCTGTATTTCCTCTACCTTCAGCAAGTACTTCTGGAGGTCTTGGCTCTTTACCTGGAGGGGTTATCCATACCTTCATTCCTGAAGGATCTGGACCATTTACTGTCTTTCCTGTGTTAGGTTGCTGTAAATTCCCATTGACCTTAATCACAGGACATGGTAATACCAAGAGATGCCCTAGTGGATCTCCTGCACTCCAGACATACTGTTCCTTACCACTATTGTGGAGAACCAGTCCAATTTCTCCTTGGTGGTCTAGGTCAATCACCCCTCCTAACATTGTTATTCCTTTCTTAGCCTGTTGGCTCAAGGGCATCAGAAGTCCAAAATAACCAGGAGGAAGCCTTAGCTTCCAGTTCAAAGGAATAGTTGCTGTGTCTCCTGGCAGAAGCATTCTCTGCTCTGGACTCAAAACTTCTAAGCCAGTAGAATACAGGCTTGCGGGAACAGGAAGCAAAAATTTTCCTAATGGGTCACTAAGAGTGATAGTAAGAGGAGCTATTCCTGTTTCCACCCCTTGATTCCTGGACCCATGAATCCTGGCTATAGGAGACCCAGTACCATATATTGAACACTGGTTTAAGGCATATACTGCCTTCTGGAGAATTCCGCCCCATCCCTCCAGACTATTACTACCTAAATGACACTGTAATTGTGCCTTTAAAAGGCCATTCCACCGTTCTATCAAGCCAGCTGCCCCAGGATGGTGGGGAACATGGTAAGACCAATGAATCCCATGGTCATGAGCCCACTGCTGTACTTCTTATCTGTGAAATGAGTTCCCTGGTCAGAAGCAATGCTGTGTGGAATTCCATGACGGTGGATAAGGCATTCTGTAAGTCCCTGGATGATAGTCTTGGCAGAAGCATGACGTGCAGGAAAGGCAAATCCATAACCAGAATAAGTATCTATCCCGGTAAGAACAAAGCACTGCCCTTTCCATCTTGGAAGTGGTCCAATGTAGTCAACCTGCCACCATGTTGCTAGTTGGTCACCCCGAGGAATGGCTCCATATCGAGGATTCAGCATTGGTCTCTGCTGCTGGCAGATTTGGCACTCAGCAGCAGCTGTAGCCAGGTCAGCCTTGGTGAGTGGAAGTCCATGTTGTTGAGCCCATGCATAACCTCCATCTTATCCACCTGATTATTGAATGTTTCTTCTGCTGATGTCCTCTTTTGATGAGCATTTACATGAGACACAAATATCTTTGTGTCCTTTGCCCATTGGGAGAGATCTATCCACATGCTTCTTCCCCATATGTCTTTCTCACCAATTTTCCAATTATGTTCCTTCCAAGTCCCCGACCATCCTGCCAAACCATTGGCTACAGCCCATGAATCAGTATACAGTCGCACATTTGGCCATTTTTCCTTCCAGGCAAAGTGTACAACCATGTGCACTGCCCGAAATTCTGCCCACTGTGAAGATTTCCCTTCTCCACTGTCCTTTAGGGTTGTTGCAGAAAAGGGTTGCAGCGCTGCAGCTGTCCACTTCTGGGTGGCACCGGAATAGCGAGCAGAACCATCTGTGAACCAGGCCCTAGTCTTCTCTTCTTCAGTTAGCTGATCATAGGGCACACCCCAGGAGGCCATAGGTGCATGCTTGGGAACAGGCATTGCAACAGGTTGGGGAACCATAGGCATTTGGGCAACTTCTTCATGCAGCTTACTTGTGCCTTCAGGACCCACTCAGGCCCTGTCTCGTATGTACCACTTCCATTTGATAATAGATTGCTGCTGTGCCCGTCTAACTTTATGGCTTGCTGGGTCAGATAACACCCAACTCATGATGGATAACTCAGGTCGCATGGTAACTTGGTGACCCATTGTCAGACTTTCAGTTTCCACTAAGGCCCAATAACAAGCCAAGAGTTGTTTCTCAAAAGGAGAGTAATTGTCTGCAGATGATGGCAGGGCCTTGGTCCAAAATCCCAAGGGTCTCTTCTGTGATTCACCTATGGGAGCCTGCCAGAGACTCCAAACAGCATCTCTACCTGCGACAGATACTTCCAATACCATTGGGTCTGCTGGATCATATGGTCCAAGTGGCAAGGCAGCCTGTACAGCAGGTTGAACCTGCTGAAGAGCCTTCTCTTGTTCTGGGCCCCACTTAAAGCTGGCAGTTTTCTGAGTTACTTAGTATATGGGCCTAAGTAACACACCCAAGTGAGGAATGTGCTGCCTCCAAAATCCAAACAGGCCCACTAAACGTTGTGCTTCTTTCTTAGTGGTGGGAGGGGCCAGGTGTAACAACTTATCCTTTACTTGAAGGGGATATCTCTACATGCCCCACACCACTGAACTCCTAAAAATTTTACTGAAGTGGAAGGTCCTTGGATTTTGGTTGGATTTATTTCCCATCCTCTGTTGTGCTTATGCCTTACCAACAAATCCAAAATGCTTGCTACTTCTTGCTCACTTGATCCAATCAGCATAATATCATCTATATAATGGACCAGTGTGATACCTTGTGGAAGAGACAAGTGATCAAGATCTCTGTGAACCAAGTTATGGCATAGGGCTGGAGAATTAATATACCCTTGAGGTAACACTGTAAATGTATACTGTTGGCCTTGCCAACTGAAGACAAATTGCTTCTGATGATCTTTATGAATAGGTATGGAGAAAAAAGCATTTGCAAGATCAATGGATGCATACCAAGTACCAGGAGATGTGTTGATCTGCTCAAGCAATGAAACCACATCTGGTACAGCAGCTGCAATTGGAGTCACAACTTGATTAAGTTTGCGATAATCAACTGTCATTCTCCATGATCCATCTGTCTTCTGCACAGGCCAAATGGTAGAGTTAAAAGGAGAGGTGGTCGGAACCACCACCCCTGCATCCTTCAAGTCTTTTATGGTGGCACTAATTTCTGTAATTCCTCCAGGGATACGATAGTTTCTGATTCACAATTTTCCTTGGTAGAGGCAATTCTAAAGGCTTCCATTTGGCTTTCCCAACCAAAATGGCTCTTACTCCACATTTCAAGGAACCAATGTGAGGGTTCTGCCAACTTCTAAGTATATCTATTCCAATTATACATTCTGGTACTGGGGAAATAACCACTGGATGAGTTTGGGGACCTACTGTGAATCTAACATTAGCCAAAACTCCATCAATCACCTGACCTCCATATGCCCCTACTTTAACTGGAGGGCCACTATGCTTTTTAGAGTCTCCTGGAATCAATGTCAACTCAGACCCAGTATCTAGTAGACCCCAAAATGTCTGATTATTTCCTTTCCCCCAATGCACAGTTACTCTAGTGAAAGGCCTTAGGTCCCTTTGTGGAAGGACAGGAGAAAGATTAATATTAAAGCTTTTTGCTATGGTGCCAATGTCCTTCCTTAAAGGAACCTGGCCTCCCCTTCATTCAAGGGGTTCTGGATCTGTAAACTGGCTCAAGTCTGGAAATTGGTTGACAGGCTGTGATTCTCTGCTACTACGACTAAAGACAGCTTTTCCTTCATTTCTGTTAGAATTTTTCTGCTTGTACAGGTCAAATAAGAACTTTGTAGGCTTCTTATCTATTTTACTTTTGGGGACACCATGGTTAATTAGCCAATGCCAAAGGTCTAAGCGAGTGAGACCCTCATAAGTACTGTTCTGTCTAGGCTGCACATTATGGTTAGTACGCTTACTTTGCCATTGGCGATTCAATGCTGCCACTTGGCCCCTACTATTCCTCGATCCACCTGGGCCCATTGAATTTAAGTCTTCCAACTGGGCGGCAGCATCTCCCATTGTTAGGTCTGGAACAAGGAGAAGAGCAATGATAGGGGCCTTCATATTTGGTGCTGCCCCTCTCACCAATTTATTAAGTACATTTCTGGTAAAAGGCATGTCATCTGGATTCTCCCATTGAGAACTGGATTTTAAAGAACGTATCCAGTCAAGCATACCAATTTCCCTGAGCCTCTTAATCCCATCATCAACATTAAACCAAGGAATGTCTGGAATCTCTAGTTCCTTTTCAGATGGCCAAACTTTAATAAATACTTCAGCTACCCACTCAAATAAACTCTTGGCACCATTTTTAACTCTATGAGTAGCAGTATTAAACCTAGAATCTCTACTCAATGGGCCCATTTCTGTGAACTCACTTTTATCCAGTTTTATGCTCCTTCCACCAGTATCCCATAGCCTTACAATCCATTCCCAGAGGTATTCCCCAGACTGCTGCTTAAACATGTTAGAAAAGTCATGGAGTTCTTTAGGAGTATAGCGTACCTCCTCATGGACCATACTTTCTATTTCACCTTTAGGAGCCTTATTGCTACTGGAGAGAAGAGTCTCTTCTAGGGCACACTTAGAAACTTCTAAGTTTTTTATGCGCTTTCTGAGTTCGATATTTTCCTCACTGAGATATTCCTTTTCCATTTGTAGTTTATTGAGAGATGCTAGAAACAACCAGCCAGCATCATCATTTTCCTTATTCTTACTCATTTTATGTAAAGTTTCATATACAGAATCGCTGAGCTTCTCAATCCTCACAAGAGGGGCATCAAGGCTGTCTAACACACCTACTTTTACCAGTTCTAGAAACAGTTCACTCCAAACAGTTGCAGTGTCCTCCATGCCACTAGGGGAGTCTTTAGTCGCTGGAGGTTTCACTGGGTCAAAAATCCAGCTCCAGAAATCACAAAGCTTGCCAGCAATATTCATTTTTACAATTCTGTTTCTCTAGAACCACTCCCGGTACCAATTTCTGTATTAGTTAGGCTTCTCTAGAGCCACAGAATTCACAGAATAAATATATATATATAGGAAATTTATTGAGTTGGCTTACAGATATGGCCGAGGTAGTCCAGTGAAGGCTGTCAGCAGCCAAGGTAGTCTAATGATGGCTTCCAGTAGTCGAGGTAGTTCCAACGATGCTGCCAATAGCTAGCTGTTCAGTTCGGTAGTCAAGTAGGTGATGGCTGAAGGCTGGAGAACTCCTAGAGTCTTAGTCTAGTGGAAGGTCGAAGGAACCGGGCGGCCGGAAGGAAGAACGATTCCTAGCACAGCTGCAAGAAGGCATCTGCTCTCCTTGGTGGCTCCTTTTTATATGATGCAGTACTGGGAGGGTCCTTTGAGAGCTTTGGAGTTCTGATAGGATCTAGGGTGGGTATAATCCTTCAAGTAGTCTCAGTTGATCCTTTCCAGAGGTGGTCTCAGCCCAGCTTAGTTAATACCGGGTGTGTCAAGTTGACAGCCAGGCCTAATTATCACAACCTGCTTCAATTGATTATCTCACCTTGGCTTAATTTTGGTAAGTCATGTGCATCCAGAACTTTTTGTTTGTTTGTTTTAGTTTTTGAGATTTTCCAATTAAAAAGAGAGAGAGAGATTTCCCAATTTAGTGGACTATATAATTTTTATGCAAAACTTGGGTATTTTCTGAACTTCATTAGTTATTGTTGCAGTGTATTCCTTTCATCTCTAATTTTATTAATTTGGATCTTTATTCTCTGTTAGTCCAGCTAAGAGTTTGTCTTTTTTTTTTTCAAAGAGCTAACTCTATTTCATTGATTTTATTTCTATTTCACTAATTTCTGCCCTGATCTTATTTCTGATTTGGAAGTTGGCTTGTTGTTTTCCCATGACTTTAAGGTAAAATTATTTATTTGAGCACTCTCACTTCTTATTGTAGCACTCAACTATAACTCTTCCTCTTAGTGCTGTTGTTACTATATTCCACAAGCCTTGGAATATTGCATCTTCATTTTCATTTCATTCTAGGATTTAAAAAAATTCCTTAGTAAAATCACCATGAAATATGTATGCAAGAGTAGAAATTAAGCAATAGAAAATAAGTAGTAGAAAGAGTACTTATAGAGTGGTAGAAAGAATACTCAGAGAGTGGTAGAAAGAATACTTACAGAGATTGCAACTTTGCTGAGTCAAAACCTGAAGCTTTAACTCTGTCTGGCCCTGGCCACTCTACAAGGTGCTGGGTGATGTGGGGGCGAGGGTGAATGGTCCATCTAGCCTTCTTGTTCTCTGGGTATTAGGGCATGTGGGGAGGGGAGGTTATAAGTTCTTTTCCAATAGTTTCCTGGGGTTCAGTACTCCATAGTGGCTTCTTCTTGTCTCTTGGAGGGTAAGAGCTTACTATATATTTTCTTCACTGTTTTCTTTTGCCAAGTATCAATGGTCAGTTCATCACCTTAACAGGACATTCCTAGTTAAGGGTGTAACTGTTACTCTTATTATTGCTGTGAGAGAACACCCAAAGTTAAATAACTTAAAGGAGAAAAGGAAATGTATTCACCTTATGGTTCCAGAAGGGAGGTACAGTCTTTCATGATGGAGGTGACATGGCTGGTGGCTGAAGCTGGCAGACTGTCACTCCCATCCATGTGGCTGGAAGATTCCTGAAGAGTCTCTCTTCTTCCCAGTCTTCTGTTCTGTGGTTCCTTTTATCTGCTCCACTACTGGGAGGTTCCAATGAGATCTAGGAAGGTTTCAATTGGATCTGGGGCTGGTCTTGTATTGTAAATGTGTTGATCTGGATAATCTCTTTGGGTGGTCTCAGATGATTTTAGTTAATGCCAGATGTGACCAAGTAGACACCCAAGATTAGCTATCACAAAGGGTTTTTATTTTGTTTTGAGTATGTGTGTATTTTTGTTTGTTTTGATTTTTTAAATTCTCTTTCTGTGTTTTGCTTTGGTCCTATGGATTAAACCAAGACACATAGATATAGTGAGATTTCTATACTCAGTGAGAGTAGAGAGGGAGACCAGAGGAAATTAAGTAAGGTCACAAGCTATGTTAGAAACAGCACATACTCGGGGGAACTGACCTTACCTGCTGGGACTGAAAAAGACTAATGAACCACAAATAGCCCTGTGACAGAGCTGACTCATCCGGACCACTGAAATCTACACTACATCCTGCATATACACAATCCACTGGGAGCCCACTGGGAAAATCTCCCCCACTCCCCAACTTTCAAACCTAGATCACCAAATATACCAAATCTATCTCTATCTATCTATCTATCTATCTATCTATCTATCTATCTATCTATCTATCTATTTATATCTAGATATATTATATATTATATATATATGAGAGAGAGAGACAGAGACAGAGAGAGACAGAAAGTTCAAGGTCAGACTGGGCTATAAGAGAGCTTATCTGTTGTAGTGTGTCTGCATGCTGCTGATAAAGTCATGACAAAACATCTTAAGGGAGCAAGGAGTTTTATTTTCTTTTACGATTATCCGGTTGCTCAATTGTCCAGTTACAGTTCTTGCCAGGCTTGGTGGGAGAACCCACACAAACACCAAGAGCCAAGGAAGCTGGTCACATTATATCCACATAATGGCTCAGAGAGGGACAATTCTCACTTGCCGGCCAGCATGTCTGGTCAAGTATACAGAAGGATGCCTATTTTCTCGGCTAGTTCCCTCCACCTTTTCCACTTGCTCTGTGATTAGTCCCACCCACGGAAGGTTTGCTCTGGGCTTAACTCAACTACTAATTCTCTATGAATGCACTCAGTTCTCAAACCTTCGAACATCAGATTGACACCTGTATCTAACTATGACACTCTCCTCTCAAAAAAATTAATAAGGGCTGGAGAGATGGCTTAGGGGTTAAGACTGTCTTCCAAGAAGGTCCTGAATTCAGATTCCAGATCCCACATAAAACCGCCAGGTGGAAGAAGTGAAAAAGCCTTGAGAGAAACCATCCCATTCACTATAGCCCCTAAAAAAATGAAATACCTTGGTATAAACCTAACCAAGGAGGTAAAAGACCTTTACAATGAAAACTTTAAAACCCTAAAGAAAGAAATTGCAGAAGACACCAGAAGGTGGAAAGACCTCCCATGTTCCTGGGTTGGCAAAATCAACATCGTAAAAATGACCATCCTACCAAAGGCAATATACAAATTCAATGCGATACCAATTAAAATCCAAAGCAATTCTTTAAAGAAGTTGACCAAACAATCTCAAAATTCATATGGAGGCACAAAAGACCCAGGATAGCAAAGACAATCCTGAGTAACAAAAACACTGCTGGAGGTATTACCATACCGAACCTTAGTCTATATTACGAATCCATAGTTATAAAAACAGCCTGGTACTGGCTCCAAAATAGACACACAGATCAATGGATAAGGATTGAAGACCCAGATATAAGCCCACAAAATTACAGCCATTTGGTCTTTGACAAAGGGGCCCAAAGAATTCAATGGAAAAAGAACAGCATCTTCAACAAATGGTGCTGGCAAAACTGGATCTCCACATGCAGAAGATTAAAGCTGGACCCATACTTGTCACCATGTACAAGACTTAATTCCAAATGGATCAAGGACCTTGATATCAGGCCAGAGACTATAAAAACCATAGTTGAAAGGATAGGGAACTCCCTCGAGCTGATTGGGCTAGGCCAACATTTCCTAAACAGACATCCAACGGCACAGTCACTGCTACCAACTCTCAACAGTTGGGATCTTGTGAAATTAAAGAGCTTCTGTTCAGATAAAGAGATTGTAACACGAGCTCAAAGGCAACCCACAGAATGGGAGAAAATCTTCACTAACCACATATCTGATAGAGCTCTACTGTCCAGAGTGCACAAAGAACTTAGAAAACTAAACATCAAGGAAACCAATGACCCAATTAAAAAATGGGCCCTGGAACTTAAAAGAAATTTTACCAGGGATGAAATTAAAATGTCTAACAAATATCTTAAAAAATACTCCACTTCTTTAGCCATCAGGGAAATGCAATATCATCTTACCCCGGTCAGGATAGCAAAAATCCACAACACAAACAACAACAAATGCTGGAGAGGATGTGGAGAGAGGGGAACTCTCCTACATTGCTGGTGGGAGTGCAGGCTCATACACCCACTCTGGCGAGCCGTCTGGAGATTCTTAAAGAAATTAAAGATTGAAATGCCATATGACCCTGCGATTCCACTTTTGGGTATAACCCCCCATACAGCAGAGGTTCACCTCGATAGCACAAGCACAACCATGTTCATAGCAGCACTGTTTACAATAGCAAAGACATGGAATCAACCCAAATGTCCAACAGTTGACGAGTAGATAAGGAAACTGTGGTACATCTATACAATGGAGTAGTACTCAGCCATCAAAAATGATGAATTACTGGAATTTGCCGGGAAATGGATGTCATTAGAAACAATTATATTAAGTGAAGTATCCCAGACCCAGAAAATTAAGTGCCATATGTACTCCCTAATAAGTGGCTCCTAATACCAAACCCACCCAGCCCATCTTGAGACACTCATAGGTAAATCTATGTATTACCTACAGTAATTGCAAGGATTATGAACAGGAGGGATGGGGTTGGAGGGCCACACCAGAAACAAGGAGAGAAGTGACCATGTTACAGTAGAGAAAATAGGCCTCCATCAAGGACTGCAAGAAAGTAATGTGACACCTAGTTAAGTTCACAATTCGTTCCTGATCATTTACAACTAAGGGGGTATGAACTCACCAGAAGGGGAGGGCATATAGTCTGGCAGATTAAAAAGTAACCATTTTGCAAATGGGTGATTGACCCCTCCCATTGCCTAAGGCCATATGACCCTGCGATTCCACTTTTGGGTATAAGTATTACATCTACCCTTGAATGTGCTCTTATAATAAGACTCCAGTTTAACAGCTTTCTGTCTCTGGCCAGGGGGTGACATACAGTGCCCATCACGATGGAGTGAAGGGCATTACAGGAGCAACAAAACTGCAAAAGAAAATCAACGAACCACTATCCAGAACTTCAGAGACTCTATATCAACCACCTAGAACTAGACCAGACTAATCTCTCCCCATCCTGAAGCTCAGGGACATTTGTGGAAGAGGGGGCGGTAAGAGTGTAAGAGCAAAAGGATGGGAGGAGCAATGATTTGCAAGATACTCCACACAAGTTAGGGCCGAAGCAATCATAATTGGACATTGCATGCCTGGGCAATGTCCAACACACTATTGACCTCACAAAGTCTAGCATCTGCTAAAGGCACCAAGATCCTTGGAGGCAAGGGATTGATAGCCACAGTAGTGTTCCTATGCTTAAGGGGAACACAGGAAGGGGTTCAGGGAAATGCCACTGGGTCCTTGTACGTCATCGGAGAGGAGGGCCCAGAGGAGAGTCAGGCATGCACAAGAAAGGACTCTAGGAATCGGGGCGGGAGGCACGGGGGGGGATGGGGCAGGAGGGGTGAGGGGAGGGGGAGCAGGGGGATGGGGGGGAGGAGGGAGGGAGGGAACTGGTGTACCTATTAAGTTTGTATTAGCTGAAATAATAATAAAAAATATATTATATTAAAAAAAGGAAACTTCACAAGAAAATAACATACAGCTTAAAGCTTTATAAGAAACAAGAACAACGGGGCTGGAGAGGTGGCTCAGGGGTTAAGCCTCTGCCTTGCAGGCGGAAGGTCCTGAGTTCGGATCCTAGACCCCACGTATAGACGCTGGCCTGCGTTTCCGGTCCTGGTAGGGCGGAGCCTGTGAATCCCCGGACGGAGTAAACAAGGAGGAGGTGGAGGCGTCCATGGTGGTTCCCGAATTCATCTGTGGTTCTACACGCACACCCACACACATACACGCGCGGTTGAATAAATAATAAATAAAATTAAAAAAAAAAAAAAAGAAACAAGAACAATCCAATTCCAAAAGTAGTAGTAGATTAGCAGAAATTAGTAAAATCAAGGAAGAAATATCTGAAATTGAGATAAGGAAAATGACACAAAGAATCAACCAAACAAAGAGCTGGTTCTTTGAAAAAAAATTAATAAGATTGATAAACTCTTAACCAAAACCAAAACAGAGAAAACCCAAATTAATAAAATTAGAGACTAAAGTGGAAAAGAAAAAAAACCGCCAGGTGGAAATGGTGGCGGCCTATACTTCTGGTCCTGGGGGGTGGAGCCTGGGAAATCCCAGAGGGAAGCAAGGAGGTAGAAGCCATCCAGGATGATTCTCCAAGTCATTCTTCATTGGTCCTCCACAGAGCCACACAGGGCCCTCTGATACACACACAATGCACATACACACAAAATAAATAAAATATTAAAAATAATAAATTCTAGGACTAGGGATGTAGGTCAATATCAAGGCAGTGCTTGCCTTTATGCATCCATCATGAGTGGTGGCGCAGGCCTGAAATCCTAACATTTGGAAGTTGACACAAGAGGATAAGAAATTCAGAAAACTTTACTTAGAGTAAATGCAGAAATAAATGAATGAGATCAAGGACAGGGGAAAATAGGATAAGCAATGTTGAAAAGCAAAAGAAAAGTGGAGAAAAGGTTACCAAAGAAAAAAGAATAGAGAAAAAGTTATGAAGGGCAAGAGTGAAGAACAAAAGATTAGAAAGAAAAAGAGAAAAAAGAAAAAGTGAGTGTTGGGTTTGCTGTTCACACCTGGGATCTCAGTATCCAGGAGGCTGAGGCAAGAGGATTGCTACGAGGTTACAGATTGAGCTGCCGCAACCCCCAGAAAAGAAAAAGCCCAATAATGAGAAAATTAGTGGTCAAAATTAGCTAAGTATAAGAGGAAATAAAAACAAAAAACATAAAGCTTTAAAAATATGAGATAAACACAAGGGCTATACAATGCTGGGTGTAGTGGCTCAAATCCATAATGCCAATATTTGGAGGAAGAGGATGGAGGATTAGGAGTTCAAGGACATTATTGATTGTATGATGAGTTCAAGTCCAACCTGGGCTATGTGAACCATTGTCTCAAAAATAAAGCAAGCAAAGAAACAAACAAAAAACAACTGAAAGTTGAATAAAAAGAGAAAATGAAAGAAAGCAAGGGTGGGGGGCTAGAGAGGTGGCTCAGGGGTTAAGCTTCTGCCTTGCAGGCAGAAGGTCCTGGGTTCAGATCCTAGACCCCACACGCACAATTAAATAAATAAAAAAAAATTAAAAAGAAAACAAGGGTGGGAATGCCAGTTTTTGCCAGGTAGAGAATTTGTGGCATCTCTGGGCAATTTAGATTGCCATCTCAACAAAGAGCTAGGGGTGTAACTAACCAGTAAAGCGCTTGCTTAGCATGCCCTAGATCTTGGTGCAATGACAAGTACTCCAAAAACACAATAAGCACACAAATACAAACAGTACAGAAAAGTTAAAAAGCACACTAAACGAAACATTAATAGAAAGTTCAGAATTAAGGATAAATTGGGAATTTAGTATGCAAAAGCTCTGGCTTCATAATCAGTAAGACAAAGTTCTACATGCCTGAAAGAAAAAAAAGAAGCATTCGTCCTCATAGTAGTAAAAAAGGAGCATTCACACTCATCATTTACATGTAGATATGTTCCAAATAAAACTCTCTATAAAAATGAAAATAAAACTGCAAAATGGCCAGGAAAAGGGTGCAGAATGAAATTCTTTTTCCCTCCCAGCAGTGGTTAAAATATAGATGCAATAAGGAGTAAACCGATTTATTAGGTTACGGTGAGTGTCTGGAGAGGCAAAACCATAAGCTTCCATGAAATGTGTGAAGTGTACAGCTTGACTGAATAAGTTGATGCTAAGTTCAATTTTTGGCACCACGAAAAAAGAAAACAAAAATAGTCCGTTATAAAATTTAATATTTACACGATGTTGAAAGTAGCAGAAAACAAACATTTTGTCAGGAGTGGGATTCGAACCCACGCCTCCAGGGGAGACTGCGACCTGAACGCAGCGCCTTAGACCGCTCGGCCATCCTGACAACTGCAAGAAGGACCTTGAGATTACCTTGGCAAGATCACAAGCAACGGCTCAAATATCCGTAGCTAACGACTATTGTAGTCAGTCTTCAAGCAACCACCCAGAATCACCCTCTTCCTTTCCTGGTAACCAAAAGTCGGCACTCTCAGTCCAGCAGGACCTCACCGCACATCCTCTCACTTGTGGAATCTGACAGCTTTCCGGCCCGCACCTCTCGCTCCCGGGAGGCCCGAGGCCGGCGGGACCTGGGTGGTCGGACAGCGTGGGAAGGCGAGGAGTGGGTGCGAAGTGCGAGGCGCTGTGGCCAAGCAGGGCAGGGCGTCGCAGAGAGGCCCGGCGTCCCAGTGGCGGGCGCCGCCGTCCTCGTTAGTATAGTGGTGAGTATCCCCGCCTGTCACGCGGGAGACCGGGGTTCGATTCCCCGACGGGGAGACAGGTCCGCCTTTTTGGCCCCGCCCACCTTTTGGCCCCGCCCACCTATCTGCAGCTCAGCCTTTGGGGATCCGGGGGCCCTGCCGCCCCCAGGCGTCCAACCGCCCCTCTCCCCCTGGGAACTCCGGCTCCCCACGCCGCGCTTCCTCAGTCCTGGGGTCGCCGGTCGGGCTTCCGTCCCGGCCTCGGGCTGCTGCTGGCCACCGGGCGGCGGCGGCGGCGGCGGCGTGAGCGCACGGGCCGGCTGGCAGCCCCAGGTGGCAGGAGGGCGGACCCGGGCGGGTCGTGTTGGGCGGGCCGCGCTAGAGACAGGCGCCCGCTCCGGCGGATGCGGCGGTCCGGGGCCGGTGTGTTGCGCCGTCTGGGCCGTGCGGCGTTGGTGGTATAGTGGTGAGCATAGCTGCCTTCCAAGCAGTTGACCCGGGTTCGATTCCCGGCCAACGCAGCGTGCGTGTCTTTTTTTTTTTTTTTAAATGGGTGTGGTGGGTTTGGCAACTGGTCCGGGCAGGGCCCCGCCGGCGGTCAGGAGGGACCCGCGAGGCAGAGCACCGTGTTTTGAGCGAGGGAGCGAGCGGGGAGAAGTGGCAGGGCGAGGGAGAGCGCCAGGAGCGCAGGAGGTCGTTGGGCGAGCGAGGGCGGCGGGAGGGACAGATGCCGCGTAGCACGGGCGATGCCCAGCGAGCAATTGCGGCTTGCTAGCTTCTGAAGGTCAACGCAAGATTAGCATTCCCTGGTGGTCTAGTGGTTAGGATTCGGCGCTCTCACCGCCGCGGCCCGGGTTCGATTCCCGGTCAGGGAAGTTACTCTTTTGAATTCGTTTTGCCATCTTTTACAGTATTTCACATCAACCTCCCTTTTTTGGATATTAGCTTTGCACTTTTCTGACTTCCCAACCACCCTCCAATCTCCATCTGTCTCACTGCCCCCGTCTGCTCTAACAGCTCTTCTAGCCTGTCCTGCCATCTCAAGCTCTTGCCCTCTCCAGGAGCCCTGAACTTAAACATCTGGTCCACTTGTCATTTCCACTCCCTTGGCTGTTATCCACAACCCACCTCCTCTTTTCTTCCTCCTCTCTCTCTCTCTCTCTCTCTCTCTCTCTCTCTCTCTCTCTCTCTCCTGTAATCTACCTATCCCCTGCTCTCAGCTCCCCCGAGGCCCCTCTTGACTGCTCCAGGGAGCTCGGGGTCACCTGTCATCTGTCCCCAGGCGCTCGTCAGCCCCGAGGAGCCTCTGGAGCCGGTTGGGCCGCCTGGGCGCTGCCCTTCGGCAGGCCTCCCGGGTCAACTAGAGCGCTTTTCCAACCCGGCCCGATGAGAGCGATTGGAATAAGGTGGGGAGGGTGGAGGGAGCGCTGGGAGGGTGGAAAGCACCCGGTGGCCAGCGAGAGGCGGCCGGTTGCCTGGGGAGGGCGGGAGCCCGCAGTCTCCCCAGAGTTCGGTGGGGTGCTGTACTTGTGCCATTGCTTGCCCAGTCCTGGTGAGAATGTGTGCGTGGGGTGCTGGAGCTGGGGGATCCTAGATCCTACCTACGCCTGCCAGTTTGGCATATTGCCGGGACCTGCTGTCCTAGCAGAGGAAGTGGTCGTACCTGTTGGCTTCCAGACTCTTCTACAGACCGCTCCCACCCCTCAACCCCCCGTACCGGTGGTGTCTGTACGAGTGCGTGGAGCTAGTCCAGATTTCAGGGGATGTAAAAGAAAAGGAATTGAAAGTCAGTGAGGAAGAGCCAGGGGCGCACAGGGTGTGGACATTTACCTCTAGTGGGTTTGTGTGGGAATCGCACGTTCTACGCCTCGGTTCTCAACAGTCTTGGAAACCGTGGAAAGCGCCTGTGTAGTTTGATCTACTTTCTACAGTGTGACCACAGACGCTCCATTTCTGAATCCTTCTCTCGCACCCGTTATCAGTCTTGTTTTATGGCTTCTCCCCCAAACTCAAGTGCACCCTTCAATCCCCTTCACATAATGACTTGCGGTTTCTTTTCTGCCAAGATCACTTCAGTGAGACTCCTTTGACCATTTCCACCCGGTATTCTATGGGTTGGAGCGTGTGCACTCTCTACCATTAGACGACTCCTTTGTCTTCGTACCATCTAGCATCCGGTTATGTTTGCCTGCGAGCCAAGTGTGGTTATTCTCCTCTAGCTCTTGTCTGGGTCCCTTCTGTGCCATTTCTGCTGGGTATGTTAGCAGTATCTTGCCAGTCATGTATCTAAGAGCTAGTTAATTTCCAACACGTGGGCCAAGATGCCTCTTTTAGATCTTTCCTTTACCCAGCCTTCCATTCTCTTCTTTCTCTCTCTCTCTCTCTCTCTCTCTCTCTCTCTCTCTCTCTCTATATATATATATATATATATATATAATCTCTTTTTCTTTATACTTTGACACTTTCAAAATTTCAAAATACAAAAGAGCAAAAAGTAAGCCTTCCTAAGAATCCTTCTCCAAGCACCAGCCATCCTGGAAATACTTGCTACCGTTATTATAAACACATTCCCCATCATTACAAATGCGGGTGGGCATATCTGTACAGAGTATGATATAATCCTTTGAGGGAATATTTGGTTTTTATCCTTCTGCATTGAAAATGTGAATATCCAGTCTCCTTATCTTGTATCAGAAGTTCTTTGTCAAGATTTATTTTTCTTATTTCACTTTTAATCATAATCATAAATTTAACTCTTTAATCCAGCTAGACTTGGAGGAGAAAAAGGAAAATATGAAGTTAAAGAAGTACAGTGAGAAGGCAAGAATCACAGGCTATTTTGAGCAGATGGGTGCTCTCCTGAGCTGCAGAGAGAATGATCTGGTGGTTGAGAAACAGAAGCCAGAAATATTGAGTAGAGAATGACCCTGATTTTTCATCCTCCAGCTTCTACTTCCTAAATGCTGGGATTATAATCTTCAATCTTCATTATTTATCTATTTTAGATGGGGTTTCATGCAAGCAAGGCAGGCCTGGAAGTGGATATGAAGCCAAAAATGAACTTGAACCTTCACCCTCCTATCTCTACTTCTTAATGTAGAACTTTGTGTATTTCACAACTCCCTCCAAAAGACTCAGAATTGCTATGTTCTGTTATATCATAGGGGTCATGAGAAGGCACATCCCTCCACTGGGTCATGAGATTATTCTTTGAACTTTCTCATAGTTGCCCACTCCCAGGCCCACAGTATTACGCTTCGACTGGCATGTCCTAGGTGCCCCATAGAAACTAGTTGTTAAATGGAAATAAATGTCTCACACCCTAATATATTCTCCATTTTCTAATGTATACATCATTCTTCTTCATTCTCAGTGGCCCTGTGCTCCTTGCCTCTGTAAAGAATAATCATTGCTTACCACCATGGCTCACCCACCTCTTTTGTCCCTTAGGGACACCTTGAATTACCAGCCACTGAATTTGAGTAGAATTAACTTTATCTCAATTTTTAGAAGTAGGCCCCAGTTGAGTTAAACTAAGCACCATATTTCACCCCTTTTATGTACAACATAATTACTGTAAAGTGAGTTCTTTTAAATATAAACTTTATTTTCTTGTTGAATCAGAAGGGAGTCAGCAGCTCAATCAGTCTTATATGAAAATTTGTTGTATGATTTTTGTTTGCTTGTTTGTTTTTCTCTGGGCATAGCAGATGCCCTTTTGGATTTTTGCCCTCAATTTAACCTGAGAGCAGCTGTTAGGTCCTTTCTGGCTCTGAAGTAATTTGTAACATTTCATCTCAGAAGGACAATCTTTAAGGGTCAGGAGGTTCCTGAAACAAACAAGATTCAGGTGGGAGGCCTTCCCAAGGCAAAAGCAGTAAAGTGCTGGGAGAAGAGAATCTCCCCCCAGAGAAGCAGCGTCAGGAGGAGACTGAGCACCGTAACCTGGCGGAGCCTCTCCTAGAGCAGGTCACCCAGCCAACAGCTCCATGCTGAAATGGGTTTGGTGCTGGAAACTGCCTTTGGGTCATCTCTGCTCTTAAATAACCCTTGCCCCTATTCCTTGTAACCCCAATAAACTCATTGTTTTGTCCAGTTGGACTTTGGTATAATTATGACTTAGTCTGCTGTTGAATTCCTATCTGGAGTGAATATACAGTCAGGAAAAGTGCCATACGACAGTATTTTGAGAATGGAGTCCCTGTGGAAGAAAAAGGACTTTCGTTGTTTTGTTGCAGGACTGGATGAGAGAATTCCTTGAGCCTGTACTCTTTCCTGATGCCCACATCTGCCTAGACCATGAAGTATTTCTCCTTTGTTCTACTACAGTGGCTCCACTGATAAATTCCCCAGTATCTGCCTAGCACGTGCCTTGGACATGGCAGGGGTCTTGCTTTTCAACCAGTCTGCTCCTTCCTGGTACTGTCACAGAACCA
Organism: Typhlomys cinereus; assembly: GCA_023101885.1. Classification (NCBI taxonomy): domain Eukaryota; kingdom Metazoa; phylum Chordata; class Mammalia; order Rodentia; family Platacanthomyidae; genus Typhlomys; species Typhlomys cinereus. Next base: position 752,472 of record JALPQD010000174.1, read on the forward strand.
TTTTCAACTCCTTAACACTCCTGCTTCAGCTCCTCCTGCCGCCCACTTTCCACGGGAGATTTTCGTTGCCTTTCTCTTCAACACTTTGCTTCATCTTAGCCAAGCCAAATTTACTGTTTCAGCTTTCTGTCTTTAAAATATGAAGGGGCATTACAAGTGGTTGTTGATCTTAAAAATCTTGCCCCAGAAATAAACCACCCAAAATCCTGCATTGCATCTTGCAACATAGAGACAAAAAACTAAATTAGAAAGTATGCAATGCATTCTAAATGATATACTGGACAAACATGAAATGGTCTTTCTTTTCTTTCTTTTCTTTTCTTTCCTTTCTCTTCTTTTTCTCTCTTTTTCCTTCTTTTTCTTTCTCTTTTTTCCCTTTTTCTCTTGCTCTTTCTTTTTCCTTTCTGTTTTTCTTTTTGACTTTCTGTTTTTCTTTTTGACTTTCTTTTTTATTTCTTTCTTTCCTCTTTCTTTCCCTTCCTTCCGTCCTTCCTTTCTTTTTCTTTCTCTCTCCTCTCTTTTTCTTTCTCTCTCTCTTCTTTTTCTCTCTTTCTTTTTTATTGCTTCAAATGTGAGCTTGCCTCTTCCTTCGCGGCCAGACCTGTCACGTCGGTGCCTGTGCAGCCTGCAGGGATGCCCCATTTTCTTCAGGACCGCATCAGGCGAGTCCCCCGTGGGGTTTACAGAGGCCTGGAGCTCTCCCCGAGGCCTTACTGCGGCGGCAGAGACCCGCAGCCTAGTTTCCCTTCGGCGCCGGCGGTCACCAGGACTGTGAGAGCGAAGGGCTGACGTCAGAGCCCCGGTGGACGCTCTTCGATTCTCTTCCGGGTCGGAGACGCGGCAGCGCACCGCCACGCATTCAAGGATTGTCGGCAAGAGGGCCCTGCCGGCCGGTTTCCGTAGTGTAGTGGTTATCACGTTCGCCTCACACGCGAAAGGTCCCCGGTTCGAAACCGGGCGGAAACAGGGTTAGCTTTGTTTTTCTTTTCCTGACTTAAAATGAAGGGATGTCGACGGATCCTTGGGTGACAGGGTTCTATCCCGAGGGCTCCTTGACTCCCAGGAGAGTGGGAACCACGCGAGGGCAAGTTCACGACAGCGACGAGGGCGCCCCCTGGCGGCCACCACGACGGCCCCTCGGGAGCGACAAGACCCAGGACAGCAGCTTGTGCGAACCTAAAATGAACTTTGAAACCCGTAGCAGGACCTCGGGATGCACCTGCTTCTGCTGCGCGGATGAACTCGGAGACCTGCAGGCACTCGTGCCCCCGTCGGCTTCTGTGTCGAGTCTTCGGAGACACGCGGTGCACTGGGAGCCCAGAAATGCTTCTCGACGATTGAAATTGTGAGCCCAGACCAAGGAAAAACAAGTTCTGGTTCAAAACCGTGTCCTGAAGGGCACTGGCGTCTTCAGCTGGATCTGCCACGTGAACCTACTCCAGAGTTACGAAACTACCTAGAACCAGTTGTGTGCCTTTCCTTTTCCTTCTTTCCTTCCTTCCTATCTGAGAGAGAGAGAGAGAGAGAGAGAGAGAGAGAGATACATCACTAATCTTTTCACCTCACAAGCGAAAAGATTAGAAAATAAGGGAGTCTGTCACGGGAGATGAAGGGTTGTAAGGGGAAAGGGGGGATGGAATTTGGGACTAAGACTTGAAAATATTATAAATTCACTACATTCATGTATGCAACATTAAAAAATATCAGGTAAAAGAAAATAAAGCACAATAGAGCCCGGTATAGTGGTTCATGCTGTAATCCAATAATTTAAGAGAGAAAACCAGTCTCTCTCGGCTACATAAAAGAGTCTGAGACCAGCTCAGGTAATTTGAGACCCAGTCTTAAGACAAACAAAAACCTGCTCAATCATTAAGATAAAGTCACACACTTATTAGGATGTTCAAAATTAAAAAAAGACTGACCATAGCAAGTTAGAGAGGATGGGGAAGAAGTGACTCCCATACACCACTAGGGGATAAAATGGTTCATTCACTTTCAAAAACAGTTTGACAATTTCTGAAAGAGTTAAACTGGGCCTAAGAAGGTAGCTCAGTGGTACAGCAGTGTGCTTGGCAGGCTGAAGGCCCTGGGCCCAATCCCTGGGCACAAAACAAAGCAAAGGAACTTAAGCTACCACAGTAAAGTTCAGCTCTTCTATTCTCAGGCATTGGTGAAGAGAAACAGTAAGCAGAGACACACAGAGTACGCGGAGGTTTACAGCAGCTCTTGCAGTAACCCCAAACTAGAAATAAAGAAAATGTTAAGAAAGATGAATACAAACAATGGAATATTATTCAGCAATCAAGTAGAATGACTTATGTGACACATCTCAAAGTCAGCATCAGGTGCAAGTGTCATGAATCCAGGCTCAGAACCACACCCCATAGAGGCTTTGAAAGACTCCCAGTCTTTCACTCAGGAGCGGGACTGCCGAGAGAGACTCCAAGACCAAACTCGATGCAACAAGCAAGAGGATTTTTATTTCGGTGCGCCAGGCAGCTCCAGCAATCTCTCAGGCAGGAGAGACTGAAACGGCCCTGAGCAGCTTGGGCGAGGGGTTTATAAAGGGGTTTTGGGTGGGGGTCTCATTGATGAGGAATTGTACAATCACTGATCAGCAAAAGTTCAGGTGGGTTCCCATCATGATTTATGCTGTCCACCTGCTTAACCGCAGGTAGTTTGTTCCGGATGGCAATTATGTTATTAACAGTTTCTTGCAAGACTTGTTTTCCCTAAGGCTGGTCATCTCGAGGTTACAGCCTGTTTTCCCATCACCAAGGGTTACAGCCCAATTTCCCATCACCAAGGTTACAACTCCCATCATCGGGGGTTTCAGGGTGGAGAGGGAAATTGCAAGGTGCATAATTTTAAACAATGGCTAGCAGCAGCTATGCTCGAATAACTATGAGCAGTGACTAACTACGGCTATGCCCGATCAGCTGTGAGCAAATATCTATGCTGTGAACCTGGCCTGTTTTGTCAGCTTCCTTCTTTAGGGCCAGGGTCCTTCAGCTTAGAGACACGTGGTGAAGAAAAAGTGGACAGCTTGAAAAGAGACAGCCATTCAAAGGGTACAAGTACCAAGTCTTCAAGGGGTATTTACATGACGACCAGGGTAGGGGCTATGTGCAGAAATCAGCACTTGCCAATCAGTCTGGTGTTTTACCTCTCAGCAGAGGTGATAATACTCTTGCAAATGATTTTGTTCATCTTCCTTCTTCTTGAGAAAGGTTTTTGTTTTTGTTGTGGCTGCTGCTTGACAGGATCTCAAACTTCAAGACCCAAGTTGGTTTCAAACTTTCAGTGTAGTTGAGGCTGACTTTGAAATCCAGACTCTGCTGCCTCCATCTTCTGGATGCTGGGATTATAGGCAGGGGTCACTACGGGGCAAAGGTCATAAACAGGCAATTCATAGAACAGGAATTCCTCCTACCACAACATTCCAGATAATCTTTCTTAGCTTTCATTGTAACTGGAAACTCTGTAGATTAGATGCTCCAGCCCAACCTCTTAAGTTAAAAACAGGTGAAGAGAAGCAATGCGATCGTTAGCTGGAGATATCAATTTGACCATTGAATGCTGAGTCTCTATGTGCAGCAAAGAATTAGTAGTTAAAGGAAGCTTGTGGAGATTATCTAATTGACATGGAAAGACCCAACCTATGGCAGATAGGACCACTCCCTAGGCAGGTGGTGAGACGGAGAGAGGAGGTTCAGCGTTGTGTGTTTGATGTCTTATCTCTACCTTCTAAGTACTGAGATTAAAGGTATGCTCCCCATTTATTCACTGTTGCAGATTGCATCAAGTGCTTTAGACAGGACAGACAAGCATTCCATCAGTTGAGTTACATCCCAAATCCCCCAATTTTTCTTTAAAATCTGGTAATATGCTATTTGTATTTTATACCATTATGGCAGTTAGTTGTAGATGCCAATTTGATCATTGAAGGATGAGCTTTTGGGGCACAGCTGTGAAGAAATAAATAGTTAAGGTGAGTCCTAAACAAGCTCATGGAGATTATCTAATTGGTGTGGGAGGACTCAGCCCTTACTGGGTGGGAACATTTTCTGGGCGGGTAGATAAGATGGAGAGTGAGCTGGTTGGAATTTGGCAAGCAGACAGACTGGCAAGGGAGAAAACATGTTCTTCTGAGCAGTTCCTGTGGGCGTGGCCCACTCCCTTAGCTCCCTGTTGGTGTGGACTCTCCTGCCATGTTTATGAAGTGGAACCGAGAATCCTGAGCTGGAATAAACCCCTTGTTCCCCCAAGTCACTCCTGTGTTCATTCAGCAATGGTAAGATGAAACTAACAGAACTATGCTGAGTTTTGGAAGCAGAGTTCGGGTTGCTATTAAAGAAATTTTATTGTAGGCTAAACAAGGGTTAAGAGAGAAAGAGGAGTTCAGAAAGCAAGATATAGTGAGACTATAGGCATGAGCTTGTTGAGACTACATTGTCAAGACTACAATTTCAGGAGCTTGCCATGCAGTTATAAGATTTTTGATCATCACTACTATACCAAACATCTCCAGAACTCTTTTTGGTTTACACAACTGAAACTCTACCCAGACCTCTCCATCTTGAATAAATAAAACTCTGTACACATTCCATAATAATTCCCATCTCTGTGTGACAGCTGCCATTTTAATTCCTATCACTATGAATTTGACTGCTATAAATGCCTGTCACAATCATATGCTATGTATCCTTGTTTGACTGACATATTTCACAGAGCATTTTATTTTCCCTTAGGTTTTGTTCCTGTTGTACTGTCCTCACAATTCACTATGTGTCAGAATCTGTAGTTATGTGTGCGCTGTAAGATCAGAGTGGAGCCAAGAATTGGAAGGAATGAGATGTATTTAGGAGCTGTAGATAGTTCTCTGCTTAGTGGTTTCCACTATGTGAGGTCACACAAGTCACCCTCCCATTACTCCCTGAAAGGCCACACTTAAAGTGGGATAGCCTCTTCCTCTCCATACTAAAATTGGCTGGGCCATACCTTTTACTTGGTTCAGGTGGAGAAGACAAAGCTTTCGTGCACCCTGCCTGTATTAGGGTCACTGTAAGATACAGTCCCAAGGGATGGGAGGCATGCCTAGAGACTGCCCTCCCCCACCTCCCCTCATCTAGCTCTGAGCAACCAGTTGTCACCCACTCAACACCACAGATCTTGACCATGCAACACACCCATTGCCCTACCAAGGCACAGATGACAAGAATATTTTTGCCTATTTGATGTCAAAGTTCTTTCCCCATTTTGAGCTAAATGACTCAGATCTCAGAACTTCTCTTCCTCACTTTCTTCTTCTTCTGTGTGTGTGTGTGTGTGTTAAGAACTGAACCTAGGGCCCTGAGCTTGCTACTCTGCCACTGAGTTAAATCCCCAACTCCCCACTTTTTTTGAAAATTAACTTTAACTTTTTGTGTGTGTGTGTGTGTGTGTGTGTGTGTGTGTGTGTGTGTGTGTGTTCTGAGATTTCCCAGATTCTGCCTTCCAGGGCCAGAATCACAACCCGGCATTTTCTGCATTTCCCATGGGTGTTTTAACGTGGACTCTAGGATCTAGGATCCTCTAGTGTATGGGATCCCAGCTCAGGTGCTTGCAAGGCAGAGACTTAACCCCTGAGTTCTCTCTTCAACCCCCGAACAATTAATTTTGTTCTTGACAAAGGTTTCCCAGATCTTTCTCATGACACATGTGCATGACACATGTGTACTTGAGCCGGATGAGCCTGTAATCCCAGCACTGAAGACCACTCAGACCTTCCAAAGGGAGGTAGGGAGAGTGAGGGACATGGGGAAGTGGGGATGTTGAAGATGCGGCTCATGCACACCCTAGCTCACCTTTAGTGCTGCTAGAGGGAGATGCACAAGGCTCCATTGTGACGCTCTGCCTCAGAAAAGGGGGAAGTGGGAACTCTCATCCCTCTGCGGGACACAGACAGTCCCCAAGAATTTCTTTGTTTACTGTGCTGGGCAGGGCTTGTGTGATAAAACTAATGTCCACCAGAGGGAGACCTACTCTCAAGAAATGTTGAGCAGAGGTGTTAACTCAATGTAACTTTTCTATTGTAGGAAACTCTTCTCTGAAAAATTTTGGGGGTGAAATAAAATGAGGAGGCCAGGTGTGATGTCTTACATCTGTAATCCCAGCGCGCAGAAGGGTGAAGCAGAAAGATCGATGAGAATTCAAGACTGGCATTGACTATGTACCTGAACATGACCTTTAGCTCCTGATTCTTCTGCCTCTACCTTTCCAAGCGTCGGGGTTACAGGCAGGCACTAATGTGTGTACACAGTATAGACATTATGTGGTCCTATGTGGCTCTGGTGAGTCTCATATCTGGGATGAGTCATGAGTCATAACCTCTAGCTCTGTGTTTACCTATGGTATATTGTCTTGTGCTTATTTAGATATGATTGTTTATAATAATCACTAAAAAGGGAAACTCATCTATAGAATTCTGTTTAGATATAGTCATAATTCCAAAATTCATATTTGGAAATCAATGTTATTTTCACATCATCACAAAGATTTGGGATCTTGCGTCCTTGGTAGAGTTGCGTCTAGAAGAGTTGAGAGTGGGAAGGGCTGGGAGTGGGGGGCACACCCCTTGATCCCAACCAGGGACAGGAGCAGAAGCATCAAGTTCATCCTTGGCTGCACATTGAATTCAAGGTCAGATTACTCATGACCCTATCTCAGGAAAAAAAAAAAATTTAAAGATGGGAACTGGAGCATAGCTCAGTGAGAGTGCCTAGCACTCACTATGTCCCAACTCAATCCTCAGTACCATACAAAATAAGTAAAATAAAATTTAAAAATCAAGTTTAATATCCTTTTGTGAGACTTGTCTGGGCTTGTTTCATTTGTAAGGAAACTCACCAGTTCCTTTTTTCTAATTTTGGATCTGGTTGAAACCAATACCACATTTTTTTTTTTTCTTGTGATAGAAAATGGGTAAGAGGTTAGAAAGCTAGACCAGGCCCATGGCTCTACAGACAGTTTCTTTAATTCTTTTTTAAAATTAATTCATTCATAAGAGAGAGGAAAGAAGTATACATACACAGAGGACAACTTTCAAAAGACGGTTCTTTCCTTCTACCAGGTGGGCTGCTGGTGGTTGAATTTAGGTTGCCAGGTTCATGAGCAGACGCCTTACCTGCTGAATGACCTTGTTGGCCTTTTTTAACACTAATTAATTTGTTGAGACTTGCTACCAGGACTGCTTTTGTTAAATTGTTTTTTTTTTTTTTTTAAAGAAAAATATCTGCTTAATGTATACTTACAAATATAGTTGCATATGATTTATAACAATTTCTTTTTCTGGGACCAGCGAGATAGTTCCGTGGGTGCCTGCTTCCAAACCTGGCAACCTGAAAGTCACCCTTCGAAGCCCACATGGTGGAAGGCGAGAAGGTGGATGGAGAGACACTGACTTCTGAAAGTTGTTCTCTGGCTCCTATTCTTGCACTACGGCATTTGTGTACACACTTCTCTTTCCGGCTCTCTCAAATAAATGAAATAATAGAACAGAAGTGTCTCCCCAAATGGAGTCTTGTTATGGTGAACAGTTATAATTCTGACACGCAGGAGATGTGGGCAGAGGACGAAGATTTCAAGGCCAGCCTCAACTACAGAGGGAATCCAAGGCAAGCTTGGACTATACGGCACTGTCTCAAAAGAGGCGGGGGGGGGGGGGTGCAGAAGTGCTAAGATGACTCCATAAATAAAAGTTCTGGCCGTGCAAGTCTGATGAGCTGAGCTCCATTGCCAGATCCCACAGGGGAAAAACAGAGCTGACCTCTGAAAGTCGTCCCTGTGACACGCACATGAATGTGCACACACGGTATGGAGTGGAAGCTCTTTTTCCTCTTGTGTCCTAATTTCATTTTCATTGGTACCATCTCCTCTCCTTTTTTTCTATCCTTTTTTTCACTTTCTTGAACATGTGCCTATGCATGTTCACATGTATTAACTAGTGTTGTTCTGGTTTTATTGGCAGTGCTGAGAATTGAATTCAGGCCCTCGTATACCCTAGACACGGGCTCTACCGCTAAGCTAAGACCCAGCTTCAAACCCATTCATTACCGGATCTATTTTCACTATTTACTGCCTTCTGTTGTTGTCTTGTCTATTTAGTGTTTTGTCCTGACCTTTTTCGACTGTGATTGTTCTCATGCATTTTTTTATTTTTATTTATTTATTTTTTCCTGAGACAGGGTCTCAGGTAACCCAGGCTGGCCTGAAACTCACTAGAGATCTGATTTTCCCACCTCTGCTTCTAAATGTTGGGATTCAAGGCATGCATAACCACCCTCATGCATGACTCGGGGTTTACTAGAGGAACAGAACCATTAAAGTGAATACTCACTGAAAGGGGAGGCACCCAACGCTGGGATGGTGGTCTCTACACTGGAGGGTCTAAAGAACCCAGGAGGTGCTCAGTCCATGGGCCCCAAGGCCTCTTCTTCTCAATGTGCTGTGAAAGCCTGGAAGATTCCTGGAGCCCAATTCTCATATCAGCCAAGCAATGACGCAGCAGCGGCACAGGATAGAAGACGTTTCTACCAAGAGCAATGGCAAGCAGGCAAGAACAAGCTAATAGTAATAAGCAAATAAATAGGCAAACATGCACAAACTTTTCTTTCTAGGTGCTGCCCACCTTTAGAGTGGGTCTCCCCACTTCAAACAATCTCATCAGGAAATTCCTCACAGGTGTGGCCAGCAGCTTACTTTTCGGTTGATTCCAGATCAGGTCACTGATAACCAAAGATTAACCATCGAAAGCCCACTCCTCGCCAGTTTAACATCCAACCACATCTCCTTACGTCATGTTTAATTTCCAAATGAAGACAATAGAAGGTCACGATTCCTCCTAACATGATGTAACTGTCCCATATACAACCACAAACGTATTATGTTTTTCCCCCATCGTAGGTGGCCCAGTCCCTTAAGGAATGGTTAATCTTTTAGTGTCTCATAACTTCAATATGGTACACAGATTTAAAACACTTAACTGCTGATCATGTCTCAACCAATGTTAAACAAAATATCTGCTTACTATATGCACAATCATATTCTTAACGAAATAAGGCAGAAACACTGATCATGAGAACTTAGCTAATATTCCTTCCCTACTACACATTACATGTTTCCTCCATTCTCAAAAAGCACCTCAACAAGTCTTGGGTTCTTTATCTGGAAGGGTTACCTATATTTTTATTCCTGAAAGTCATTGATTATCCTGTTTAGATTGGGTTGTTGTAAATTCCCATTAACCTTAATCACAGGGCACAGAGAACCTCTAGGGGGATTTCCTATACTCTGAATATACCCTTCCTTTACTCCATTAAGGAGAAGCAGTCCAATTTTCCCTGTAGTAGTCTGGATCAATCTTTCCTCCTAACTCTGTAACTCCCTTCTTAGCCTGCTTATAGGGCTGAGGCATATTCTACAACATGAGAGCATTTGCACTTCATTCTGCAGGAAGGAATCTGCACGTACAGACTGTTTGCTCTGAGTTGACCTTCAATCTAGATGTCATCCAAACTGGCCTGAAAAGTCATGCAAGACTCAGTGGTCTCGGGTGTTTATCAACCCACTCCTGCTACAGAGAAAGACCACAGTAAAGAAAAACTTTAACCTTGGGGCAAGATCTAGCTGACCAGAGAGACAAAGCTGAACTTGGAACAGATTCACTGCCCTTATCTCCCTCCCTGGATAAACAGCTAGTTAGGGAGGAGACGGAAGATAGCGTCTCAGATACTGACCCAGGCCTGCTCAGATTGCTGGCTCTCTGAGTCAAGCACAGCTCAAAGTTCATTTCCTGGGCAGCAGGACTGTAGTCTGTTCTTGGTATTGCCAGCAGAACGGCTCAGAGACCCTTTGATAAGTTAAGTCAGCTCCACTCGGTTCTGAGAACCCCAAAGCCCTTCCAGGAGACTGAGGCACCTGGGATTGAGTCGGGGAATTTCCGGGAGCAGCCAAGTGACTTGACCTGGAAACTTTCCCTTTGCCAGCTCGCCCACAGTTTCGTCACCTTCCCACAATTCATTAGAACACTTGTTGACTGTCAGGTTAAGACTCAGCTGGCTTCGTATTTAAAAGCACCATCGGTTCTGTTCTGCTTTGCCAGGTGCCCTCCTGGGGCCTGCGACTTCCTTTCTGGTGCTTTTCTGTTCTGTTCTGTCTTCCTGGAAGTGGCCTGTGTGGTTTCTGGTCAAAGACATGAAGTGTGATGATATATTCTTGGGAAAAAAAAGTTAAAGGAAGAGAAAAGGTTTTCCAGTGAAGAATTTAGATCACAAATTTGTTTTTTTTTTTTTCTAAGATAAAAATAAGAGCAATATTAGAACATTAGGAATATGGTAAGGTTGCCAAAGAATAAAAAGATTGCATGGCTATAACTAAGTTAGCTGTGATTATAGATTACTGAAATTTCTAAGATTAGAATTCATTATACTGCTGTAAACCTGAAAATCTGACCCTGTTTATATCAATGAGGCTCTTTGTAGGAAATTTATTTGTTTTTGATAATATTCAGAAAAGTACAATCTGTTTACTTAAAGCAACATTCATTACATCATAAGATAAAAGTTTCCTTAACTTAAAAAATTTGGTATTCAATATTAATTCCTGGCTAATAGATAATATAAATGATATTGATATAAATGATGTTATGGGATTAGATTTTTATATCCAATTTGGCATAAATATACATTATGAAATTATAAAAATGTATGGTTTGTGTAAAATCCAAATAGTAATTTTTTGCAACTTTTTAAGCATTGACAATATGTACTGAGTATCTCTCCAATGAATATATATGATGCTGTTTTACTTTTTTATTCTTTAAAGATTTACTTATTTGTAAAAGAGCAAGAAAGAGAGAGAGAGCACGCACGCACACAAGAGAGAGAGAAAGAAAGAGAGAGAGAGAGGCATCCTTGCATGTCATGGTGCACAGGTGGAGGTCAAAGGACAACATCAGAAGTCAATTCTCTCCTTTCACCATATGGGCTTCTGGGAATCAAATTTAGGGCTTCAGGTTTGCAAGCAAGTGCCTTCCATGCTGAATTCTATCAGTGGTACTTTTTTTTACTTTAAGGATACATGCTAGAATATCAAAGTTATTCAACTTTTATTGTATAAATGAAAGTATGAAAGATAATAAAAATTGAAAAAAATAATAAAAATCTGGATTGTATATAAAAATCTATGTCTTTTTTAAATAGTTTATTCAATTGTGTGTGTGTGTGTGTGTGTGTGTGTGTGTGTGTGTGTGTGTGTGTAGAACCACAGACGAATTCGGGAACCACCATGGACGCCTCCACCTTCTTGTTTATTCTGCCCCGGGATTCACAGGCTCCCCCCTACCAGGACCAGAAACGCAGGCCAGGACCAGAAACACAGGCCGCCCCGCTTCTGCCTGGTGTCTATACGTGGGGTTCAGGATCCAAACTCAGGATCTTCCGCCTGCAAGGCAGAGGCTTAACCCCTGAGCCACCTCTCCAGCCCCCAAAAAATCTATGTCTTACTGAGATATTGTGTATGTTTTCTGCTTTGTCTAGCTGGTAGGAATAAGGTCTATAGCCCCAACACAGTCTGCTGAGAAACAAACTTTCCAAGATGGTGGAACGGGAGCAGTAGAGGAAGGGTACTTTTTTGGTGGGGGTACTACGGGGTCTGACTGAACAATAAAAGGCCAGTCTAGTCGCCCCGAGCCTTTGGACCCCTCTTCCAACCTGGACAAGCTTGTAGGCAGCACTTATCTTTCTGTCAGGAAATAAAATGAAGCTCAGGTAAAACTAGCAGTAGGGACAGCAAATAGCTCCGTAATTAAGGCACCTACTCAAAAACCTGGTGAAGTAAAGGTACATGTTTGTATCTCTCTCTCTCTCTCTCTCTCTCTCTTCGCAAATAAATAATATAAAACTCAAATAAATAATAAAATAAAACCTATCAGTGGGGAGAGACAGACTGATTTTATTTTCATGATTATGGAAACTGATTATTTGGTAACCGTCATAATTAGGCACAGGTGTCAACTTGACTGTTGAGGGTTTGAGCTCTGGGCACATGTATAGAAATTAATGGTTGAGTTAAGCCCAGAGCAAACCTGCGGGAGATTGTCTAGCTGATGGGGAAGGTCCAGCCCACAGTGGGTGGGACTAGGCCCTGGAATAAATCATGGAGAGCTGGTTGAGAGAGGTTGGCATCCTGTATACTTGGCCAGACATGCTGGTCTGGCAAGTAAGGATTGTCCATCTCTCAGCCGTTATGTGGTGATGATGTGGCCAGTTCCCTCGACCCTGGTATTGGTGTGAGCTCTCCCTTCAAGCTGGACTGAGAACTGTAACCAGTAAGAGAATAAATCCTTTGTTCCCTTAAACCATTTGAGGGTAATTTATCAGCAACCATGCAGGCGGACTGCAACAGTTACAAACTGGTCAGTCATAAAAGCCGACTGAACACTGTGCTTACATGGGAGCAGTGGTGTCCATCAATGTGAGCGCACAGCTAGATATGCTGTGGTTATTTTGAAAGGGAAGATTGAGGTGGAAGTGTAGCCACCAGGGGACCTCTGGCACAAAAGGCTGAGCACATGGTACTAACCTGAGCCTTCAACTGCGTGTGGGGGGAGCCGACTCAGGAATGCCCTTAGGGTTTGCAACCTGCTGATTCTGTTCAGAAAGAGGGGCTGCTCCATTCCAATAAGAGGAATTAAATATTCTCCAGAATTCTAGGCTTCCGGAAAGCCGGGCAAGTTTCTAAACAGATGTGTTAGAAAAAGAAGCTGAATCAGAGACAGGCTCACTGGTCTCACAGTTAGAGACGGGCTTTTATTCAGGATTTACCTGAGAAGGACTCTAGCCACATAAAGGACAAGAGCACCCCTCTTTTACAGACCAGGGGATTAAAAGAGATAATGGGGTCTTGGGTAACAGGCGCACTAGAAGGGTAATTAGATTATCAAGTAACAGGAACAGAGGATTTTCTGTTGCCAGACTTTCAGCTCCAGGGAGCTAGAGGTGGGTTGATATTTACAAGTGGGGCTCTTCAGAGAGCTCCTACGGGTCAGGCAGGAGCGGAAAAGTCAGTATTTGCAAAGAGGCCAAAGAGAAGATAACATGTTCGTGTTGCAAGACTCTTTTGCACAGAAGCAGGAGACGTGGAGAAAGCAGTTCTCTCTTTCACTGGGCCAGGCCTGCAAATTCACATCTGAAGACTGAGTTGGGAATACTTTCGTGGGCTTTGCCTTAAATACCCTCCTTTACACTTAGATTCTGATTAAATCAAGTTACTCCTTCCCTGCGCATGGTGGCCTGTACTGTCTTGTAGCCCTCAGGCCACCCCTTTCCTATCACAGAGCCTGGGGGTGGGAGGGAGACCCCTCTCACAGACAGGTGGGAAAGTCCCGAATGGAGAAACTAAAACTTATGGGCTAGTGACAAGTAGACTTTAAAATGGAGTCAGATTTGCTCCCAAGGTGACAACTGTGCAGGGTTTAGGCACCAAAAGAAATGAATAGACCAAGGGAAACGAGTTGGGAGACAAGAGTGGCTAAAGAAGCTGCTAACATACAAGACATAATGTCACTCATTCCCACACTTGACTTGGCTGATTACTGCCATTCTGCTGCCATTTAGCCTACCAGTTGAGAGTTTACTGAATCCATATCAAATAGCTGGAGAAAAAAATTAAAATAATATCACAGTTAATGTCCATTCAAAGAATGACAAGTCAGCTCTACTCAGATGCTATAGTCAAGAGGGTCCCTATGGGGTTGGAGGGATGGTTCAGGGGTTAAACCTCTGTCTGGCAAGCAAAAGGTCCTGATTCCGGGTCCCAAGTAGAAATGCCAGATGGTAATGGCGATGGCCTGTACTTCTGGTTCTGGAAGGAGGAGCCTGGGAAATTCCAGAGCAAAGCAAATAGAAGGTAGAAGCAGTCCAGGGTGATTCCCGAAGTCATTCTTAGGCCTTCACAGGCACACACAATGCCTTCTAATACACAAAGAGACAGACACAAATACAAAAATAATAAAAATAAAAATTTTTTAAGAGAGTTCCTATGCACATGTAGGTATTAATGCCTTTTCAGAATGGGTGGAAGTATTTCCCATCCAGGTTGAGAGAGCTAAGGCAGTTATGGGGGGGGGGATCCTTTGTTTTTGGGCTTCCTGCTAGAATTCAGAGTGATAACAGGCCTACTTTTGTTCTAGAGACAATCCCAAAGATAGATAAACACTTCGGAGTCCAAAGGAGATTCCATGTGGCCTGAAGGCTGTAAGCATCTGGTAAGATGGGAAAGATGAGCCACACCTTAGAAAAGGCAAGGACTAAACTTTGCCAAGAGATGCAACGGCGTCAAAGTGATCTGGTTCTTCTGAAAACCTAGAAAACAGGATCTTTGGGAGATCTGGATTCAGAACTAGCCTGGCCTTCAGGAAACACTTCTAATCACACTGAAAGCGGTAAGGCTTGCTGAATACACAGGACATGTAACACTGACTTTTTATTTTTTAAAAAAATATTTTATTTATTTACTTGTGTGTGTGTTTCCGCTCTGGGATTTCCCAGGCTCCACCCACCACAGCCAGAATTGTAGGCTGCTTCCGGTTTCCTCTGGCTTTTCTACATGGGTCTTGGGATCTGAACTCAGAATCTTCTGCTTGCACTGCAGTGCCTTAACCTCTGAGACATCTCTCCAGCCCCGGAACACTGACTTTAAAGAAATGATGTTTATGTTCTTGCTAATGGCAAATCCTCTGTCAATCTGGGGGCCATCACGCCTTCTAATCAAGATAAGCACAAAAAATGTTTAACTATCTCTGACTTTTGCTTTTCAGAGGAGATAACTGCTGAGCAGACACTTCCATCATCTTGCATGAAGGCTTGTGTGTACACCTCAAGAGCTTACAAGATTCTACTCTAGGGTAGAAGGAGGGAGGGGACTGGAGTACCTATTAAGCTTGTATGATTGGGAATAAATAAATAAATATATAAAAAAGATTCTGCTCTATTGTAAACCATTAAAAAGCTGATGGATAACTAAGGATCTGTTAAGGATAACAAATTAGGGCTGGAGAGATGCTCAGGGGTTAAGACTCTATCTCGCAAGCAGAAAGTCCTGAGTTCGGATCCCAGGTCCCATGTTAAAAAAAAAAAAAAAAAAAAAAAAAAAATCAGGCAAAAAACAGCAGTTGCCTGCCCTTCCCATCCTGTTGGGCAAAGCCTGGGAAATCCCAGAGCAAAACAAGAAGGAGGTAGAAGCAATCTAGGATGATTCCCAAAGTCACCCTTGGTCCTCCATAGGGACACACAGTGCTCTCTGATACACACATGTATACACACATAAATAAAGTTAAAAAAAATAAGAAATTATTTGCCCTCGGATTGACAGCTCCTGCTTAAAAATGTTGTTTTAGGCTCTCTTGCTTCTCATGGAGTCCACATCTGGAATCCAGGAGTTCCTTTCTGGTTTTCTCCTGCTTCTCATGGATTTCACGTCCAGCATCTATGAGTTCTTTTCTTTCTCTCCTCTAATTTCTCAGATGTTGTGCTGCTCTCCTGCTCCAGTTCCTGGACACAAGAACGCAACATTTTGGCGCAGCACATTGGACGACTCTCTTGCCCCTCTTGGAATCCATGACTGTGAGTTCCTTTCTTTCTCTCCTCTAACAAACTCTTTTTTAATCCTCTAAAAAATGTTGTTTTAACTTGTCAGACAAAAGCTCAATAGATCAAATAAAAAGTTAGAATAGATCATTGAGGCCGTCTCTGACATAAAGGGGAGGTATCCTAATATTGTCCTTTCTTATCACTGAGCTCCCAAGCTCTAAAGAAACCCAGCTAGCCTTCTTATTTCTTATTCTCTTTGGTGAAACTGTTGTTCATTGCATGCTCTGATGTGCACAGCGTGGTGCCTGAGAATCCCTGGATGGGAAAGGAGCTGATCAATCAGTTGGATGTGCAGCAGCAAGACTCCATCCTCCATATGAAACAGCTCTTATAAGAGTTATCGTTAACAGTGAGGACATAGTGCTGAGGCACTGAATATTCTATAGCATGGGAGCACATTTGTGCTTCATTCCGCACGTACACACTGCTAATGATGTTTGCTTTGAGTTGACCTTCAATCTAGATGTCATCCAGACTGACAGCTGAGAAGTCATGCAAGACTCAGTGGTCTTGGTGTTTACCAACCCTCCCCCTGTTACAGAGACAGGCCATAATGAAGGGCTGACCAGAGAGACAAGGCTGGACTTTGAATTGATTCACTGCCCCGTCCCCTCTCCCTGGGTAAGTTGCTGAGTGAAGAGGAGATGGAAGACACATCTTAAGATGCTGACCTGCTACCTTCCCAGACTGCTGGCTCTCAAAGTTCAACTTCTGGACAGCAGGACTGCCATGTCAGGAGTCCTGGTGGATCAGGGGAAAGTCTTAGTTTCCAGTTCAATGGAATGTTCTGGAGAAGCACTCCCCACTCTGGAACCAAAACTTCTAGACCAGCAAAGCATAAGGTGGCAAGTACAGGGAACAAGAAGTTCTCTTAGTGGGTCTCTAGGGGTGACGGTGAGTCATACTATTCCATTTCCACCCCCCCCATTTCTGGACCAGTGAATCCTGGCTAGAAAAATATACACTGTTTTGGTAAATTACCATGTGCTGTTTAATCTTGTTGCAAATAGATTCTGGGAGCAAGGATGCGCTTCCTTGCCTCAGACGCAAGCATCATCCAAAACTTACTGGCCTTGGTCAGACTGTCCCTTGGCTTTTTTTAATTCCGACAGGGGAAACAGCCAAGGGTGTTAAAAAAAAAAAAAAAAAAAAAGCAAACAAACAAACAAACAAAAAAAAAAACATTGTGTCTCTTGAGAACAGCTAAAAGGTAAGCCATTCCCAACACAGGTTACTATTTATTCCAGGATGTGGGAGCGAGAACCGGAAGCTCATCCGTGGAAATGATGCTCCGCTCTGCTTGAACTCTAGCAGGACTTCCTGCTCCTTTCTGCTGGGTGATTGCAAACATCTGCTTTGATAGTGTTACCCCAGGAGGCACTGTGCTCCACCGGGACTTCAGATGGGGAACTGTGGCTGAGCCTCCACTTCCTCCAGGGTCTGCTGTATGATCCTGGACTTGGGATCCCTCTTGGAGCTTAGTAGGCGCCCCACTGGGAACACAACTGGATACTTTTCTGCACCCCATCCCCATCCCGAATCTGTTAGCTGCTCATTGATCATCCGTGCTTTCTCCTCTGTCCACCGCCAGGTGCACTGTAGGTTTGGTGCTGGTGACCAGTTCTGCTGTGGGTTCACAATCACCATGTGCCGTGTGTGTGTGTGTGTGTGTGTGTGTGTGTGTGTGTGTGTGTGTGCACGTGTCATCATCAGGAACCATTTTTGTTCACTTTCTTTTGAGCTCACCAATACAGCTAGTCTTGGTAGCCCTTGGCTGATTCCAACATCCACTTTCTGAGGCTAGAATTACAGGCAGGCAGTCACACCCACTCAGCACTGAATTTTTTTCATTTACTTAGAGAGAGAGAGCAGGTTACACGTATGTGGAGAGCATAAGAAGAGCTTTCAGAAGTGAGTTCTCTCTTCACAGTGTGGGCTCAGGGAATCAAACTTAAGTTACCAGGTTTGCACACTGGGGCCTTCACCCTCTAGCCATCTTGCCAGTCCCCACCCAGTAACTTTTGTGGGATCTAGGGGTCTGAACCTTCTGCTTTCATGACAAATGTTTGGACCACTGAGCCATCTCCCCCACCTAAATGAACATATATTAAAAGAGTGTTTATTAGATTGGCTTACACGACACTGTCTGGGAAGTCCAGCAATGTTTTCCACACGGGAGGGGTTGAGACTCTAGAAACTGCTCAGGCTATGATGGGACAGTCCAGATCGGGGTGGTCTGCCAAGTTAATGTATTTCAAAAGGCTTATCCTGCTAGTCACAGGATGTTAGGACAGACACAGAGGAAAGGCAAAGAGTGGCTATTGGGGTGGGCGTGGGGTGCAAAGATCACCCAAGATAAATGTAAATAGGTTCTGAATCTGCAACATTCCAATCCTTCTCATAGCCACTGAAATTCTAGTGACTCTATATCAGCCTAGTCAGTCCTTGCAGCTTCTTTTCAGGAGCTTACTCCCATAGCAGTGTGTGTGTGTGTGTGTGTGTGTGTGTGTGTGTGTGTGTGTGTGTGTGTGTGTTGTGTTAGTGTTTCATTTGTGTTTCATATGTATGGTTTGCGGTATTTGCTTGTATATGATATGTTTTTGTGTGTATGGTTGTGTTTATGTATGCACATGGTATGTTCGTGTATATGTACATGTGTGCCGTATGTACTGTGTATGGTGTGTTTGTGGCATGTGTGTCGATTGTATAACAAAGTGCTGGATGATGTTTTGTTAGCCATAGTGAAAGATATTATAACATTTATTGATAGTGATCAATATTGATGTTATCAATGTTTGATCTATGATCTGCCTTACTGGTTTCAGGGTTTAGAAGATTTGTACCTTTGCTCTAATAAGTCTTTATTCTAAACATTTTCTATAACATAAATTCTCCTCTTGGCTTGTTTATATAAACAATATTGAAATCATCTAGTAATATCTAGTCCTAACTTGAAAAATTTTCCTTTATTTTTCTTAATAGCTGTATACGACAATCAAAGAACTTACCCTGTGCATCATATATATATACTTTCCCTAATGTCTGTTCAGTGACACTTTGAAAAGTGTCAAGAAAGTAATGATTGGAAGGTAAAGGCAGGAGGATCAGAAGTGAGTGGGAGGCCAGCCTCCCCTATTGAAACCCTGTCTCAGAGTAAGGAAGGGATGAGAGCCGGGGAGATTTCCCAGTGGTTAGAGCACTTGCCGTATGTTTCAGTTTGTCTTCACGCTGTCACTAAATTCATGACCAAACAGCTTAAGGGAGGCAAGAGGGTTTTATTTTGTAATTTTCAGTTACAGTTCACAGTCCAGCAGGAGAATTCATATCAACGCCAGGAGCTGAGGGAGCTGGCCACACCCCTATGCACAGGGATTGTTGAGGGAAGGGCAAAGCTCACCAGAATACTGAAGTGTGCCAAGGCATGAACCAGTGCTCTCTGCCTTATCCATCTGTCTCTCCACCTGCCATGGACTAGGTTTTCCCACCTCAGATACTTTCTGCAGGAGGCTTACTTAGCGCTCACCTTAAGTGTTAATTCTTCAATTGTCAAGTTGACACCGGTACCTAACTGGCACATCACACAAGCCTGGGGATCAGAATTCAGATTCCCAGATCCCACATAGAAGCTGGGCAGGGCCGTTGGGATGGCTCAGACAATCTTACATCTGGTGACCTGAGTCCCCCCCAGGCCTACATGGTGCGCACCAAAGAACATACTCTCTGACCCTTTCCGGGACAAGGTGGCTCGTACTTGTGACCCAAGGACAGACAATACTGCAGCAGGAGAACTGAGAATTTGCGATTGGTTTGGACACGGTGAAATCTTTGACTCAAAAACAAAACAGGAGCTGCGGAGATGGTTCAGGGGCTAATACTCTGCCTCGCAAGCAGAAGGACATGAATTCGGATCGCTGATACCAAGTAAAAATGGCGGTAGCCTGTACTTCCATCTCTGGAAGGTAGAATTGGGAAATCCCAGAGTGAAGCAAAAAAGGAAACAGAAGCAAAATCCAGGAAAACTTCTGAAGTCACCTTGGTCCTTCACAGGCACGCACAGTGCCCTCTGATACACACACGCATACACACACACACCACACACACACACACACACACACACACACACACACACACACACACAGGGGTTGTAGGCCAAAGCCTGCACTCTGGATGATACATTAGCAACTGAACAGGCCATTGAGTGACTCCTCCCTTGGGTGGTTGAGTTTGCCTCTTGTCTGCAAGACAATGATAGGCTGAACTCCCTCCTTGGAAGTTGAGAAAACTCCCAGGTCGTTTGGAAAGCTTTTGTTTCTCTAAGAAACTGGCTGGGCTGTTCCTCCCTCCCTATCAGTTCTTTCCTGCCTATCTAAAGAGCTGTTAATGCACGGACCAGGTAACTGTTTTTGTTTTTTTTTTAATTTTTTAAAATTATTTATTCAATTGTGCGTGTGTTTGTGTGTGTGTGTGTAGAACCACGGATGAATTCGGGAACCATCATGGACCGCTTCCTCCTTGTTTCCTCTGCCCCGGGATTCACAGGCTCTGCCCTACCAGGACCAGAAACGCAGGCCGCCCCTGCTTCCATCCAGCGTGTATACATGGGGTCTAGGATCAGAACTCAGGACCTTCCGCTTGCAAGGCAGAGGCTTAACCCCTGAGCCACCTCTCCAACCTCCAGGTAACTGTTCTGAGACATACATTGTCCATTCCCTTCTAGCAACAAGGTGACATGCCTGTTTAGCATACCTAGCAATATGTCCACCCTGTGGCAATTGGGTGTCACTCCTGACTTTTCTTTGTTAACCAAAATGTATGCGTTTTACATAGTCCTGTAAAGAATTTGGCCCTGCTTCTTGATTATAAAAACCCTGTACGTTACAATAAAGTTGGCTTGGATGATAAGGGACATCCAAGGCCCCTCTGACCCAAAGCCTAAAACTTTTAATTCCTACCGCTCCCACTTCAGATTTCCACGTTTGTAGATTCAGGTTCGTGCTGGTTCGTGGGCCCGGACACACACACACACACACAAAATAAAATTAAAAACAAAAACCACAGGGCTGGGGGCTGGAGAGGTGGCTCAGGGGTTAAGCCTCTGCCTTGCAGGCGGAAGGTCCTGAGTTCGGATCCCAGATCCCACGTATAGACGCCAGGCGGAAGCGGGGGCGGCCTGTGCTTCTGGTCCTGGTAGGGCGGAGCCTGTGAATCCCGGGGCAGAGTAAACAAGGAGGAGGTGGAGGCGTCCATGGTGGTTCCCGAATTCGTCCGTGGTTCTACACACACACACACACACACACATACATACACATACACGCACAATTAAATAAATAATAAAAATTAAAAAAAAAAAAAAAAAAACCACAGGGCTGTATAAAGATATAATATCAATTTCCATTAGGGGGAGCCTTAGTCTCAGAAAAGAGAAATTAGCTCAGCCGTTTGAAAGGGGTGGAGAGGATTCACAGCCTCGGCTTTTACATGGGTGGCTGTGCAGCTTCTCCGTTCTTGCAGTTCTAAAGAAAGCTACAAGAGCCGGCAGGGAGAAATACTTTACAATTGGGCTAGTAGCAGGTAGGCCCAGAAAAATGGCCAAAGCCTGTGTCTCCAGTTGACACCTGTCACCATCTACCCGTGAAGCAGCCTGCAGGGCACTTTGGCGCTGTAGGGAAGAAATCCTGCAGTGCTGAAGTACAACTAGAGAGTGACTCGGGGAGTAACTGATGACATGGGTGTCTGTGTCTGTAACAATAATTGTTTGCTCATCATTCTTCTGGTTTAAAATTTTTGCCATAGGAAGAAAAATGCAGAAATACACTAAAAGTGAGAGCAGTGTGGTCACTTCCACAAGACATACACTAAAACTGGAGCAATTCAGAGAACAGCATGACCCCTCACTACATGCACACAAGGACCTCACAGAAATTCCCTATTAAAAAATTCATGCTGAAAGTTGGACATGGTGTGCATATGTGTCATAGCGGTAGTCGAGAACATGAAGCGTGGAGCAGGTGAGACCGTCAGCAGATAAAGGTGCTTGGAGCTGATCTGATGCCCTGAGTTCAACTCTGGAACCCCCATTAGTAGAAGTAAAAGCAACTTTTGCAAGACATCTTCTGATCTCCACGGATTTGCCGTGGTACAGGAGTACACACACACACACACACACACACACACACAGAAGATAAATAATTTTAAAATAATTTCATTAAGGGGTCATCCTTTCTCCATCTAATAAATAAAAAAAATTTAAGAGGAAAGATTTATGGGCAGAGGAGATGGATCAGTGGTGAAAGCACTTGCCACACGAGCATAAGGACCATCATTTGAACTCCAAATTACACATCAAAGCTGGGCAGGTTTGTCAGCCCACTTATAATTCTAGTTCCAAAAGGCAAAGCCTGGAAATACCCAGCTCAAGCTAAGCAGACTAGCCTTATAAGTAAGTTCTGGGTATAATTAAAGACAAGGCCTCAAAAGAATAGAGTGGAAGAACAATCAGGATGATTCCTTATATCAACTTTAGGCCTCCATATATGCACATGTGAAGCATGTATGTACACACATGTGCACCCACACACACGCAAAACATGCATACACACATGTACCCCCCTCACATAACCATGAGAATGGAAGAAGAAAAAAAGAATGGTTTAAATGCTATGAAAATGCCCTAATTCAAGACTTAAAAATTAGAAGCAACAACGTACAGAGGCAATACAATGTCATCGTTGAAGCTGTGGGCTCTGCACGCAGAACACTTGGGGCTAAGCCCGATGTATTCCTTACTGTGGATGGCTCAGCTTGCTTGGCTGGGTTGTTATGAGAACTGAATGAGAAAATATAACAAAAGGCAATTACAACTGCTGATAGCATACATGTGTGGGTAGAGCGGTGTAGGTGTACATGTGTATAATAGCTAACATGAGTTCTTATTATTGGATTAAGAAACAGGAAAAACATTGATAATAAACTGTGTTGGAAAAAAGTGAAGACCAAAGCACTCATAATCTGACATTTCCTACTTGTGTTTCAAATGCACAAAGCCGCTGACTTTCATAATGCACTTTTAGAAATTTAGAGATTGTACAATAGTCTCTCTTGTAACCCCTCCTATTCTCCTATTCACTCTTCTTTAACAAATATACATTTTCTTGTCCTTGAAGAAAAAATTTACAGATCAAATGTGTTCACAAAGACATGTACACGCACATGTGATTATAAAAATATGTGGGTACATATAGATTTTTATTGCAGCAATGTCTGCAAGAGCAAAAGGTTATAAACAAATTATGATACGTCCTAAGCTGGAGTACTATACTGCCACATAAAAAGACCCCCAAGAGAACCCTTAACATACTCAAAATTAGATCTCAAAGCAATGTGGACATTTTGCTTTCATTAATATTTGAATGCACAAAATATTTCTGGAAGAACACACAGGAAGATATTAATAACAGATGCCTTTGAAGGACAAGACTAGTAGTGAAGTCAGATGGAGTTTTGTTTTTCATTCAATGTTTTTCTATAAACAAAGAGTTTGAAAAGTACAAGTACAATAACATTTCAATTGAACAAAAAGGAGGGATTATTTTTGGAGCAGAGACTACGTCTTGTCTTGCCATGTCCTACTTTGTACTCGACAGAGTCTCTACTAGATAACGGCCACCAGATCTCAAACCTCCCAGCCTTTAGAACCAGGAGCCAAATAAACCTTCACGAGTTTTTTTCAAAAGTGAGAACATAATAATCACGTGTCATTACGTCCCTGTCAGGAAAGCAAGGGGCGGTGCAGGTGTGGCAGCACACCCCTGTAATCCCAGCGCCTGGGAGTGGAGGCAGGACAGTCACAGCAGACCTTGTCTGGGAAAAAAAACCAGAGGAAAACATGCCAGCTGAAGAAATCCCCAGAGAAATGACGCACAACTGTCACTTTGCCTTTAATGGGCAAAGTAGTTATTCTAGAGCAAAGACAGCCCTTAAATAACCCCCAGCCCTTCCAGTGCTCTAGAGAGCACTGAGGACCGCGGGGGCCTCTTTCCCATGTCACTTATCCAGCTGCCTGACTGTCAGTGCTCCACTACCCAGAAGGCTTAGAGCACCCTCACGCTTGGGGTGGGATGGGGTGAGGGTTGGGGGAGGGGAGAAGAAATAACAATTAACCTTCACATGTTGTTTGAAGGTAGCAGTTTCAAGTGGTTCTGGCCGTTCCATGTTTGTAACAATCCTCTGGCCTCAGCATCCCAAGGGCTGGGTTATAGTGTGAGCTAACACACTTTTTTTTTTCAAGATAGCACATATTAATTATATATAGTTATGAGTTTAACTAAAACATTTTCATATCTGCACATAATGTATTGTGATTTTCCTCCTTCTTGCCCTCTTTTCCCCTCCCATTCCTGCTGAACTTCTACTCTTCCCAATAAGTCTCCCTCCTACTTTTGTGGGCTGGTGTTTGCTTGCAACCCACTGAGTTTAATTAAGGTGGCTTGCATGTGCATGGGTGAGGGAGGGACAATTTATCAGAGCTGGGCAACTTACTGGTGGCAACATTACTGAACAAAATGTCTCTCTCTACCCCAGCATCCATTAACTGTCAACAGCTATTCAGAGAAGAATGGGCCTTGTGAGCTCCTCCCCCTAGCAATTGTTAACTGCCTATAAGTCCTCAGGGGGAGGCTTCATGAGGGCCCCCTTTTAATTTTTTAAATTTAATTTTAATTCATTTTTTTAAAGGATTAAGGCAGAGTTTATCAGAGGCAAGAAAGTATGGAACTTACAAACATCAATCCACAAGGAGCAAGAGAGCTCAGTATTCATGGATTCCAAGGTCAGGGTTTTGTATAGTCTTAGTCAGGTGGTGGTGGGGGGAGGAGGGGTTTTTATTGGTTAGCTCCAGTTTCTGCAAACTCAATTGGAGCTTTTGGTCCTCTACATCTCATTGGTCTGTTCATACTGGGATCCAACCCAGTTGATTTTATGGCAGAGGCCACGAACGCATGACCTTACTAGTATGTAACCCAGGCTGACCTCCAACTTGAGATCCTCCTGCCTCTGCTTTCTCAGTGGTGGGATCACAGGATAAGCGTGCACTGTCATGCCTGGCTTTCGATTAGCCTCCTCTTTTTGTAAATTTTTTTAATCTTGAGAATATATTCTCTCTCTCTTTCTCTGTCTGTTTTATCTGTCTGTCTGTCTGTCTACCTACCTACCTACCTATCATCTACTTATCTACTTGTGTTCTGACACCAACTATTTATTTTTTTCAACTCTGACTTCTCATCATTTCTGCTCAATCTCTCAGTGCTGGGTCCTGATCCATCCTGATCCAACTAGAAGATGGAGGAGACAGCAATCATTTAAAGATCAAGAACAAGATATATATTTCCTTCTGGGAACACATTTGAATCTACTGCATTTTTCAATATAGTGCCTTCACTATCCTAAGAGAATGAAGTAGTGGGACCTCTATGAATACTGCCTTACTGACACTTGGAGCCCTCTATGCACCAATACTGCAGACAGTTTACTCACTGTATTCCACTCTGTGAAAAGGAGGTTATCACTAAGCTACAAATGAGTCAACAGGATTCACTGAGGGAAGCCAGCTGCTAAATTGCCATACAACGTTTGTGTTCTGCTCTTGAGTAAGAACCAGTTTCTGCTTCTGCAGTCCGGTTCGCTACATCACATGTCCAACTAACATAGCTCTTGGGGTCTCATAGCTTGCTGAAGTGGTTAAAGAAGTCGTTCAAAAATGACCTGGAAGTCCAAAGCAGGGCTAAGCTATGGTGGGGAGAAGAGACGCTTCTCAGTTAATTTTCTCAAGTTTTCTCAGTCTCTCACATCTTGAAAATGAAAACAAATTTAATTTTCTGAGACGGGGAACAATGTGGGCCTCAGAAGTAATAGGCAGACAACCCTTACTGATTGGGGGGGTGTCATGGTTTAAGATGTGTCCCCCACAGTCTCATGAGTTTTATCAAGGTCATGGTACCTTGAGAGGTGGAGCCTTGCTGGAGGAAGGCAGTCACAAGGGGTGGGCCTTGAGGTGGATTAGTCCCACCCTACCTCCAGGAGAAGTCTGCTTTTGCAGCAAGCAGTCTAACAGCTTTCAGCTTCCAAGATATCTGCAGTGAAATTGCCTCCTCCAGCTTTGGCCAACTAGCTATGCCATCTCCGCTATGAGAGACTGTACCTTCCCTCTGGAACCGTAAGCTGAATAAATCTCCCTTTCTCCCTTAAGTTGTTTAACTGTGGGTGCTCTCTCACAGCAATAGTAGGGAGTGACTGTTACAGGGAGGTACTGCCAGAAGGTCTGGGCTTCTGCAGTTGCTAGGCAACAAGTGTAAACAGCACAACAGAGGATCATGGCCACTAACTACAGTGCTAACCAGGTAAGCTCTTTTTCTCCACTTCTTTAACGTTTAGTTTTATCTTCCAGATTCTATGTTTGGACTGAACCTCTCCCACAGGATTCTGCTGTTTGAATGGATGCTGAAAGTGGGTTGAGATATTATTTCTTCTCAAGGTTGGAGGGTGTAGGGGCAAGCAAAAGGTATCTCTGGATTAAAGTTATAAAGAATAACCAGAGGGTAGTTTTTATTTATTTAATTTTTTTTAAAGACCAGAGAGTAAATATTTTAAGCATTGTGAGTCAAGTAGCAAAGTCAAGGAAATGGTGTAGATACATGAAAGTTACCCATAAAATTTTTGGCAAAATTTGAAATATTATAACTGAGCCAGGCACAGAGGCACACAACTATAATGGGAGGTTCAAGTTCAAGACAAAGACAACGTGGGCCACATAAGACCCTGTTATAAAAACATGCACACACACACACACACACACACACACACACACACACACACACACATTCCTGGGCATGGTGGCACTTGACTGTAAATCCAGTACTTACATGCAGATGCAGGAAAATCATGACAAGCTGGAGGCTAGGCTTATTCCTGATCTACACAGGGAGTTCCATGTCAGCTAGAGACTCTGTCATTAAACAAAACAAACATACAAACAAAACATAAAACATATATGTATATATTATGTGCAAATTTTTAAATGTTTTGGAGAAAACATTTTGCTTAGTTGAAATTTAAATTCTTTCTTTTTGTTATTTATTTTTTAAATTTTCAAACAAGTATTTTTATGAAGCCCAGACTGGTTTCTCCAACTCACAATCTTCCTGCTTTAACTTCCTGAGTGCTGGGATTAGAGGTGTGTGTCACCATGGACAACTGCATTTTGTCGAAGCAATGTAGATATCTATCTACTAAAAACAACTCTTGTCAGGAACCAGTGAGATAGCCCAGCAAGTAAGAAGCCTGCTTGTAAACCTGGAGATCTGAGTTCAATCCCTGGAATCCCATTTGGTGCATGTATGCAACTGCTTCTCTCTCTCTCTTCTCCCCCCCCAATAAATAAAATATTATAAAAAAAAACAAAAAACTCTTGTCAGGTAGACAGAGGCAAGAAGAGAGCCATGAGTTCAAGGCTAGAGAACTCTGCCTTATAAAGTAAAACAAAAAAACTATTCTTAGCTCTTTGGCCATCCAAAAGCAGTGAACAATATGGATTTGGCTACCAAGCCTTGGTCTAGACCAACACTATCTAATACAGTGTGAGTCAAAAATATAATTTCAAAAAATTAGTAGCTCTTTGAAAATTAAAAATAAAATTTCAACAGAAATCAATGAATCCAAATACCATTTGAACTATTAATCAATATTTTAACATTGTACTGAAGTATTTTTTTAAAAAATTTTAAATCCTAGCTCTTCAAAATTTCATTTTTACCCCTAGTGCTGGGGATCAAACCCCAGGATTTTGCACATGCTAGAGATGTGCTCTACTTCTGAGCCACGTTCAATGTGCTTTATACCTAGAGAGCACCTGGATGTGGACTAGCCATATATTCTTTAAAATATTATGAGAGTGAGAAAGCGCACTCAAGTGTGCCTTGGCAAATGGGTCAAAACAACTTTCATTCTACCATGTGGGCTTCCAGGGATTGATCAGGTTGCCATGTCTGCAAACAGGCATCTTACCAGCTCTTGCCAGCTCAACTGGTCATATTATAAAGTGCTCAACAAATGGAACCACTAAACTATATGTTACACACCACGTATCTTGACAAAACAGATTATAACCTTGAGCCCAGCTTCAATACCCAGCATTACCAAAACAAAACATTATACCTTTTTATTTTCAAGTCTATTAATTTTGTTTAGGTTGGCATACAGAATTGGGTTTCACTATGGCATTTCCATACATGCATCAATATACTTTGCTCTCAACCATCCTTTTTCCCTTCCAATTGGTTCCTTCTACTTTCCTTTGACATGTAACCCATGACCTCATTTCCTGTCTTCCTTAAACACTCTTCCATTTTGTGTGGGCCCTTGTTATGCTGAGCTGTAGCCCATACAGTCACTGAAGCCTTCGGTTTTCAAATCCAGAGAACTTTGTTTTTTCTCGAGCTTGAGGCCTGGACCTTCACAGCATTTCTTATCTTTCTTTCCGCAGTATGAACAATCTTACTTACCCAGGTACCTGCAGAACTGGTCTCCTGCCAGGCCAACAAAACAGGTATTCCACATTCGGTGCCCCTACCAGGCCAGTCCATGATGATTTCTATCAAGTTCTCCCCATCCCCAAATTCCTCTAGCCGCCTTGAAACTTCCACAGTCAGCTCTCCCTATGCCTATAATCCAAGCCCTTGAGGTGTGTTTGTTGGTTTATTTTCCTTGGTCTTTTTCACTTCAAGCACTTTTCCTTCCCACTCCACCACAGAAAATCTCTTCCCAAGAAGGCTACACTCAGATTATAGCCAACGACCGAGGTCATCTGTTGCCTTCCGTGCCCCGCTCCAAGGTAAGTTTCCCCTTTCCACTGTGTCCAACAGAAGTCTGCAGCTGCTGTGCAGAACACTAAAGTTCAATCTCATTCGTGGTGTGAGCACCCAAAAGCTCTGGCCAGTTTATCCACCAGGACAAAGCTGTGCTTAGGATGAAAGTTCTTAAAAGTGGTCATTGTCTATACAAACAAATGTTTTCAGGCAATGATGCTTATGCCTGGAATTCATCCACAGAGTCAAAAAAAGCAGAATTTAAGTCGGTAAAGGAAATGTGGTCTGACTCAGGGAGAGGGAAGAGTGGTGACTGCTTTCTGACATGTTTCAATATTAAGAGTTCTCAGGGGTAAAAGATGGACATCAAGACTAGCAGTGGTGGGGCTGGAGAGGTGGCTCAGAGGTTAAGCCTCTCCCTTGCAGGTGGAAGATCCTGAGTTCGGATCCTAGACCCCACGTATAGACACCAGGCAGAAGCGGGGGTAGCCTGCGTTTCTGGTCCTGGTAGGGTGGAGCCTGTGAATCCCGGGGCAGAGTAAACAAGGAGGAGGTGGAGATGGAGGTGGTCCATGATGGTTCCTGAATTTGCCCGTGGTTCTACACACACATACATACACACATGTGTACATACACACGCACAATTGAATAAATAATTAAAAAAAAAAAAAAAGACTAGCAGCGGTTTCTGCCCATTGGGCAGTTAACTAACAGCTAGGAGACTTATTGAGCAATCTCTTTTCCTTTTAGGAAAGTCCTTGGGGTTCCTTCATGGGCACTTGGGAAATGCCCCTGAAAATACCCCCTGCTCGGGTGAACTTGACCTCTCGTACAGCTGCTGCTGCCGCCTCCCTCACCAAATGGATACATAAAAATCCTGATTTACTCAAGGCCTCTAATGGGCTGCGTCCTGAAATCGCAGGCAAGGTATCTGCCCTTCCCACCTACCCCAAACTGTCTCCAGTTCTTTTCAACCTTAAAAGTATGTCACGTCAATTACTGTTCTAGCAGGGGAACTCTCTAACCTACTGTCATCCTGTGCAGTCCATAATCACTTCCTATGGCCTAAAGGGATGAACTAAGGACTGTTCATGTGCCCCTTCTTTCCTTACCCAGTAGGAAATAATCTCAAGGGGAGGTTTAACTTAACTGTTATTCGAATCCTGACTTTTCGCTCATGGTTTGGGAATCAAGGGAGTTAGGATTCAGTGGCAGTAACCTGGGCTTAGCAGAAACATGATCAGCATTTCCATTCTAACCCTGACAGCCCCATGATCCAGAGGGTCAGAAGAATCTGACCAAGAAGTCTGTCACCAAGACTGTGCAACAAGCACCAAGTCCAACCATAATTCCGAGCTCCCCAGTGGTGGTCAATTCTCCGGATCAACCCCAAAGCTCACACCCCTCTGCAGGTCACACACCAGGTCCCCAAACTCCAATCAACTCCCCTGCATCTGGAAGCCAATGTGGATAATAGAGCATCCAAGCAAGTCCCCCAGAAACGCAAGGCTGAAACTGCGTAGGCAAAAAGGGCCTTGCTGAGAACTGCCTCGGTGATCGAGTGAAATAAACAAGAACTCTTGACTCGACATGTGGAATGGAGAACTTACTGGGTCAGGAGTAAAGGTGAATTTGGGTAATAAACATTGTTTGTTAAACCTTTTACTGCTCTGGATTTTTCTCCTGCTATGACTGTTTCTCGTAACCCTTAATTAGGAGTTGGGGGAAAATGAGAACACTACAGTAGTTTGGGGTGTAACACATTTCCATGATGATCAAGTCAATTACCCTCCACAAATTGGAACGGGAAAAGAGGTCTGCACCATACCACAAGGACAGAACCTCAAAGAACAAAGGACATGGTGGAGGACAACTGGCTGAAGTTGGAGAAAAACTGTATGATCCCCCTGGGGGCATAGCCCTAAAATTCAAGCTACCAGTGAGACTGAGGCAGAATGACTGGGTTCAAGATCCGTTTTAGTCAGCCTGAATCATTTCGAGATCCTGTCCGGAAAACAAAGTATGCCAAGGGGTGGCTCATAGCGGTGACTCTACCGCTGAGTAGAGTGCTCGACTCGCAAAGTGAAGCCCAGGTTCAATCCCTGGCAGCATGAAAACCTTCCCAGGGTTCGTCTAGAGGAAAGAGGGAAGTGACCCTTACAAGGCCAAAGATTATTTGGGGGCTGGAATAGGATTCTTGAGGGCTGGGTGTGCTGGTACCTGTACTCAGGATGTAGAGGCAAGAGGATGTCACCACGTTTGAGGTCAGCCTGGGATACATGGTGAGTTCCAGGCCATCAAGGACATAGTGGAGACCTCTCTCAAAAAGCCCAAGAGACTACTGAAGTAGTAGGTACCACTGCCTGAGCTCCACTGATACCAGCCAATCATCATTATTCAACCCACAGCTTTAAAAATTGATCAATAGGGCTCAGAGGTTAAGACTGTGCCTCACAAACAGAAGGATCTGAATTCGGATCCCAAAATCCATGTTAAAACACTTAGGTGTAAATGGCAACGGCCTATACTTCCGTCTGGAGGGCAGAGCCTGGGAAAATCCCAGAGCAAAGCAAAAAGGAGATAGAAGCAATCCTCCACAGGGACACACAATGCCTTCTGATGCACACAAACACACACACACAGACACACACACTGAACATGCAAAAATGAATATTCAAAAAAAATGATCAGGGGCTGGAGAGGTGGCTCAGGGGTTAAGCCTCCGCCTTGCAGGCGGAAGGTCCTGAGTTCGGATCCCAGATCCCACGTATAGACGCGAGGCGGAAGTGGGGGCGGCCTGCGCTTCTGGTCCTGGTAGGGCGGAGCCTGTGAATCCGGGGCAGAAGGAGGTGGAGGCGTCCTTGGTGGTTCGTGAATTCGTCCGTGGTTCTACACACACACACACACACACACACACACACACAGACACGCGCGCACATACACACGCATATGCGCACAGTTGAATAAATAATAATAATAAAAAAAAATTAAAAAAAATAAAAAAAAACTGATCAATAACTCTGATAACCTGGAATGGTATTTATTTAATCGGTGCTAGGGATTGAATCTAAGACTTTGTGAATGTTAGTTAGGCAAGACTTTAATGGTTTTCTTACTCCAGAGCTTACAAAGACTACCAGAACAGCATTCTTAGCTAGGGAAACAGCTCAGTGCTTGTGAATATGTATCAAAACCCTGGGTTTGTTAGCACCACAAAAACAGCAGTCCTGCCAAGGACTCAGGGACCCAACAGACTGATTAAACATGGATAAAAGTAGCAAGTTTTGCTAGGAATTTAACAATCTCTTGTGTTTTGTGTCTGTGTTTGTTTGTTGTTTTTTATTCTCCACTAGTTTCTCTCCCAGTCTACATCCTAAAGTCTGTGTCCTTCAATGGATAATCTGCCATGAGGCCTATAACCAATTTTTAATGGGACGTCATGCTTACGTTTTGAGGCTTGTGTGAGGGGCCGAAATCTCTACTGTCATGTGGTTCCTGCAACATTTTTCCAGTGAAAGGTCACACTGAAGGTTGTACATTCCCAAGACCCAAAGCAGAGGGAGGAAATCTACTCCTACTCAGTAGCAACCATCTCTTAGTTTGAAATCCATCTCTGGATTTCAAAAAGTCAAAGATAAAATGCATAGAATTTTTTAACTCACTTTCAGAAAATGATGGTACATGTACTTAGATTAGAAAACATGACACTAAAGGATTTTTCTAGAAAGGTAAAAGAAAAAACAAAAACATAACACAACCCTTTCTATACTGAATGGTAATATTCTGGATCATCCTCTTGTATCCAAAGCTGTGTGCTTCTTCCCAAAGCATTGGTTTCTAAGAATCAACTTGCTTCTTTATCCAGCTGGGCAAGGTGATTCCTCTCCACCCCAGCACTCTTCACACAGTTACACCGCGTGGGTGCTGAAGGCCCTGTACTCTGACCAATGAACAGAACCGTCCTTTAGGCCAGCAACCCACGGGCGGTGACACTCAGGGCAGCCACAGAACTGCCATTGTTTCCGCTGGAAAGCTGACCCTCAGCACAAATCAAGGCCCAGCACGGAGTGGGAATGAGGCTCGAGGCCTGGAGCAGGTTGCAAGCTGAAAGCAGGAAAAGGAGTTTCTACAAGTTCCTCCTGAGAAGTAAGGGAAACCCGAGCCACTCCTGTGACTTCAAAAGCTATTTTATTGAGCAATGAGGGGATCTGCAAGCAGAGCAGCATCTAAACAAGAGACTGTGTTGACTGCGAATGATAAACAGGAGTACAGATTAATGCAGCAACGTCTAGGAGGATGTTGGAAAGGTCCGTTCTTCACATGGCGGCCAGTCCTGCGGAGGACAGCACAGTCAGCACCAAGACAGCCACTCCCGTCTGGTATATCTGGGGAATCTTCAGGCATTTTCCTAGGTCCCACATCTGTAGAAAAGGGGGGAAATGGATTTTACTTTAGTAATGAGAACCATGTCAGTCTCACAGCTTTCTTCTCACCTACTGAACAGGGTCCTCCTCTCTGTGGCATTCACCTTCGCCCATCTCAAAACCGGGAACAGGGTGCAGTGACAGCAAAGCAATATTCTCTAGCATGTCAAAGACGACATAAAAAAAGCTTCCAGGCTGATGATAAAGCTTTTCCTCAACACAACATATCAAGATCAATGAATTCTTCCACCCCTTAATTTTGTTTTGTTTTCTGGGACAATATCTCACTGTAAAACACAGACTGGTCTAGAATTCACTGTGAAGCCCAGGCTGGCCTCAAACTTGAGCTCCTCTTCGCTCAGTCTCCTGAGGGCTGGGATTATAAGTACCCACCAGGACATCTGGCCAAAACTTACTTCTGTACAATGCTGCATGGCATTCTATGGGGGTGGTGAAAATCCACAACTGTTTCAGATTCTCAAGAAACTTCCTAATGCTTCTTGTGACTTTCCAAAAGGGGGACACAGTGTTGATGGCATATTCCATCAGAATTTCTCTTTACTGAGAACATCCATGGGATGACTAATCGTTTAGAAAAGGTTCCACAGAGAGAAGATGGAAAACATACACTAACACGTGCCATGGAATGTGTGTCAAGGTAAGAGGACAATTTTCAGAAGTTGGTTCCTTCTACCTGAGATCAAACTTAGGTTGCCAGGTTTTAGGGCAAGAACCTAAGTTCTCTACCTGCTAAGTCATCTTGCTGTCCCAGAATTAATGTTTTAAAAATATTAAATATTCTTTAATTTAAATTATTTAATTAAATTATTACATTTAAGGCTGGAGAGATGGCTTAGGGGTTAAGACTCTGTCTTGCAAGCAGAAGGTCCTGAGTTTGGATCCCAGGTCCCACATAAAAAAATGCCAGGTGGAAAAAAATGCAGCCTTCACTTCCAGTCCTGGTGGGCAGAGCCTGGGAAATCCCAGAGTGGAGCAAGGAGGTAGAAGCAATCCAGGATGATTCCCAAAGCCACCCTTGATCTTCCACAGGGACACAGAGTGCGCCCCCCCATAAATAAAATACTAAAAAATAAATTATTAAATTTAAAATTATCTATTTTAAATATTCTAGGAGCTAGAAAATTATTTTTCTTTTTTTCATTAGTTTTTTTTTTTTTGCATGTGTGTGTCTGTGCATACTATGTGTGTAAGTCAGAGGTTGATGTTAGGAAGTTTTCTACTTTATATATAAGTTGTTCTCTACCTTATACACTGAGATGGGATCTCTCACTGAACCCGGTGCTCATAGATTCAACTAGTCTATCTAGGCAGCTTATTTCAGGGATCCTGTCTCTGTCTTCTAAGTGCTAGGATTACAGGCAAGTCCCCATGCACTATTACATGGGTTTCTGAACTCTGGTCTTCACACTTACATGACAAGCCCTTTTCCCCCAACCCCCTTTTCTCCTCCCCAGGACAGTTTCATGAATCCCAGGCTGGTCTTGAACTCAATGTTACTTAGTACCTGAGGATGACCTTCCTCCTACCTCCTGACTGCTGGAATCAAAGTACATAGTGTATGTGCTGCTGGAGACCAAACCCGGGGCTTCATACATGCTAGGCAAGCACTCTACCATCTACGATACACATCTAGTTCTGCAACACTATTTTTCTGTTTCTTTTTTTTAAATGTGTGTGTGGTGTGTGTGCACATGTGCATGTGTGAACGTGCATGCAAAATCAAGTTGATTTTGAGAAGCATCCTGCATGGCTCTCCTAACCTTGTTATACCATGAGGTAGGATCTCTCAATCAAACCCACAGCCGGCTGGTAAGTCTACTAGCTAACCAGCATGCTCTGGAGATCTCCTGTTTCTGATTCCAAGGCAGGATGCCACGCCTACCTGGACTTTAAAGGGGCCGAGTGTCTAACTCCACTCCTTTTGCTTTTATGCCAAGCATTTTAAGCACTATGTCATCTTCCACACCTTTTCTTTCTTCTTTCCTCATTTCTTTCATCTTCATCTGTCCAACAGTACTTCACGACAAGCTATACTTGAACTTCTGGGTTCAAGGGATCCTTTCATCTTGGGAGGGTTATAGAAACTTGTGACCACCTCTGGCTTTCAACTTTGTTTCATCTTTTAAATTGGAAGAATGTACATATAATAGTAAAAGTTTGGGGCTGGAGAGGTGGCTCAGGGGTTAAGCCTCGCCTTGCAGGACAGAAGGTCCTGAGTTCGGATCCTAGACCTCACGTATACACGCCAGCGGAAGCGGGGGCGTCCTGCGGTTCCTGTCCTGGTAGGGCAGAGCCTGTGAATCCCGGGGCAGAGTAAACAAGGAGGTGGAGGTGGAGGTGGTCCATGATGGTTCCCGAATTCGCCCGTGGTTCTACACACACATACATACATACTCACGCACACACGCATACACGCACACTTGAATAAAAAAAAATAGTAAAAGTTCATGAAGGAATAAAAATATTTAACATTGTTAATGCATGCCACATTGCATATTTTCTGTTCTATTAAATTTCTCCATCTTTTTTTACTTCATTTTCTTTTATTTTAATAGAAATCCACTAGGTGAGTTTTCTATCCATTGGGTCAAAAGACATTTAAAAAAACTAAGAACTGGGGAAATAATTTGGTGGTAGAACCCTTGCCTCGCATTTACAAGGCCCTGAGTTAGATCATTGGCATCACAAAAATA
Source organism: Typhlomys cinereus (assembly GCA_023101885.1). Lineage (NCBI taxonomy): Eukaryota > Metazoa > Chordata > Mammalia > Rodentia > Platacanthomyidae > Typhlomys > Typhlomys cinereus. Next base: position 788,156 of record JALPQD010000174.1, read on the forward strand.
ACTAACTAAATAACTAAATAAATAAAAACCACTAATCTAGACTCTTTTTTCTAAAAATATTAACAATACTACTGTAAGACAAAAATTAGAGTGTTTAGTTTCCATACTTTTCGCACAAAGCTGCCAAGACATGCAAAAACACAAGAATGCCCACAATCTGATTATAAAATTAACTGAATTAAGAGTCATTTCAGAGAAACACTGGAGAGAGCCCAGGAATAGTTTGAATGTTAACTGTCCTCTATAGGCTCAGTGTTTGAATACTTGGTCTTCAGCTGGTGGAGCTGTTTGGAAAGGAAAGGAACCTTTAAGAGGTGGAGTCTTGCTGGAGAAAGCTCATTACTAGGTGCAGCATCTAAAGTTTGGTAGTGGTGGGACAGTCTCTAGAATGCCAAAGGCCCTATAATCTTCTCTTTCAGCTACAACTTTTTTTTTTCCTGTTAAAACTTCCAGCAAAGCAAATAAGAAGCCAAAAGATACATACTTTCATGACAGTTAAAACCTACCTATCCCCAGAGCTGGAAGACAAAAATAAAAACAGATTTAGGGTTTAAGAAAAGTCTGAGGGTTCCTCATTATTCTTTTATTTTATTATTTATTCAAGTGTGCATGTGTGTGTGTGTGTGTGTGTGTGTGTGTGTATGTGTGTATGTATGTGTGTATATGTATGTGTGTGTGTGTAGAACCACGGGTGAATTGGGGAACCACCATGGATTGCCTCCACCTCCTCCTTGTTTACTCTGCCCGGAATTCAGAGGCTCCGTCCTACCAGGACCAGAAACGCAGGCCGCCCCCGCTTCTGCCCGGAGTCTATATGAGGGGTCTAAATCCGAACTCAGGACCTTCCCTCTGCAAGGCAGAGGCTTCATTCCTGAGCCACCTCTCCAGCCCCGGGTTCCTCATTATTCTAAACAAAGAGATTATCATAATGAACAGGAACTAGGGCAAAAAAGCCCAACTGAGTTCTGGGACTTTATAAACATGTCCCTGTCCCACCAACCCCATATGCAATAAAAGCAAATACAAGTCAAGTCCCTGCCTGAGTCAGGATGGGAATAGAGGAGTCTTCAACTGACTTTCTTTCATTAATGAAAATGTGTTTCCAGTTCTCTTCCTCAGGGAAATGAAAAGTCGTTACAAGTCAAACTGAACACTGCTCCAGAGAACAGCTAAGAGATACACTTAATTTAACGGGTCATTTAGCATCTCACTTTTTTCATTGCATTCAACTGTCTATTGGATCAGACTGAAATCCAGGAAATGCTTGTCTCTAAGGCTCTGATATGATAATTACAAAAGGTCAAATTAAGGAAAAAGCATCTATCTTACATTTATTTGATGAAAGAATAATGAAATAAGAATAATGAAAGAGTTAGAATGTAAACTCTTGGGCTGGAGAGATAACTCAGGGGTTAAAGCCTCTCCCTCAAAAGTAGAAGGTCCTGAGTTTGTAGCCCAAATCCCACGTAAAAACACGAGCAGAAACGGGGTAGTGGCCTGTACTTCCAGTCCTGGAAGATGGAGCCTGGGAAACTCCAGAGCAAAGAGGAGGGAGGGTAGCACGATCCAGGAAGATTCCCACAGTTCCCTTAGGCCCCCACAGGCACACACAGTGCCCTCTGATGCAGAGAGACACATGTATACACATGCAAAAACACTCTTATTTTCCCCCATTTTCATGAGTGTGTGGGGGTATATGCATGGATGCATGTTTGCAGATGTGTGTGTGTGTGTGTACATGTGTGCACATGTGTGTGAAGAACTGAAGCTGACACTGGGAATCATCTTTAATTCCTCTTCCATCTTATTCCTCTGAGGCTGGTTATCTAATTAAACCCAGAGCTTTGAAGGGAGGACTAGTCTGGTTAACCAACTTACTTTAGAGATTCCAGTCTAGGACTTCCAGGTCTGGAATTACAGACACCAGACATACCTACCCACCATTTTACATAGATCTAGGGATCTGAACTCTGGCACTTTTGCTTCATGGCAAGCGCTTTAACCCCTGAGATATCCCCACAGTCCCAAAATGTAGACTTTTAAAAATTTGACTCCAGGAAAGTTCAGTTAAGCTTTATTTCTTTATAAAGAGAACAGCCAGGTGTGTTGGCATAAGCCTATAATTCTACAACTCAGGTGTCGAAGCAAGATCAGGAGTTCAAGGTCATCCTTGCATACTAGAGTTTGAGACTAATGTGACTATGTAAAATCCTGTATCACAAAAGGGAAAAGGGAAGGGGTGCTGAAGAGATGGCTCAGGGGTTAAGATTCTGCCTCACAAGCAGAAGGTCCTGAGTTCAGATCCCAGGTCCCACGTAAAAATGCCAGGCAGAAAGAGCTGCTGCCTGCACTTCTGGCCTGATTCCTAAAATCACCCTTGATCTTCCACAGGGACACATAGTGTCCTCTGATACGCATGCACGCGCACACACACATGCACACAGGAGCAAAATAAAAAGCTTTAAAAAAAGGGAAAGCAAAAAAGGACAGGAATGCATTTTGAACTTACCCCAAGATCATGCAGGAAAAACAGGGACCGTACTAACATATTCCTAAATCCAAATTTAAACCTGTAATCCTAGTTAGTCTTGAAGTTTCAAGCAAATAAAGTGAGCTACTGAAGAGGCAGGAAGATAGTGATTCATTAAAGGCCCACCTGTATAGCAAAATGAGGTCCAAGACAGACTGGACTGGGCAACTTTTTTTTTTAAATTATTTATTCAATTGTGCGTGTGTGTGTGCGCGTGTGTAGAACCACAGGCGAATTTGGGAACCACCATGGACCGCCCCCACCTCCTCTTTATTTACTTTGCCCCGCGATTCACAGGCTCCGACCTAACAGGATCAGAAACGCAGGCCGCCCCACTTCTGCCCAGCGTCTATACATGGGGTCTAAGATCCGAACTCAAGACCTTCTGCTTGCAAGGCAGAGGCTTAACCCCTGAGCCATCTCTCCAGCCCCATGGACTGGGCAACTTAAAGAGAGACTGTCCCCCATAAAAAAAGTAATTCCAGTGTATTAGTTCATGCCTGTAATCCAAACACTTGAGAGGTGTCACCAGGAAGATTGAAATTTTAAGGCCAGTCTCAATTTACAAGTTCAAGATCAACCTATAATGCAAGTACTCAGAGAACAGAAACAGGATTAGCCACAAATTCTGGCCAGTCTCATCTATATAATAAGTTCAGGCTAGCAGAACTATACAGTGAAACCATGTCTCAAAAAACAACAGAGTACCCCTAAGGGATAGAGATACAGGTACAGCATGTTTATCACATGCAAGTATAATGCCCTGGGTTCAATCCCAAGCATAAAAAAGGGAATCGAGAAGGGGGGATGGAGGGCAGAGAAAGGGGGACGGTAAGAAAAGCTAAAAGAGCAATTAAAGAGAGGATCTTCCCAGCCTTCCCACTCTCTTCATCCAGAAAGTGTACAAATCCATAATTAACTTACCAAGTGTCGGATCCCATTGAAGGTGTGATATGTGAGAGGGAAGGTAAGTAAAAACTTGGCTGTGTAGATCAGTGGTGGAGCCAAGCACAGGGACTTCACAAATTCCAAATAATACTCAAAGTTCCCAGGGAGCAACAGTACTGACGAGCCAAACAGGAGAAAACCTGAGGAGAAAACCAAGAACTCCATCACAACTGCCCACCAATCAGGTGTATAGCTCACTTGGCAGATTGCTTGTCTTTTTTAGCTAAGACGCATAAAGCCCTGGGTTTGATTCCCAGCAACATATAAAACCACAGGTTAACAGACGTCTACAATTCCAGGACTCTGATAAGTGGAAGTAGGAGAGTAAGTGGCAAGTGCCTTTATGCACTGAGTTGTCCTGCTGATCCATAAACTCATGGTCAAAATTTACACCTCACATTAGTAAGATGGATCTGGGGATAGCACAGCTCAGTGGTAGAGGACAGACCTACCATGGATAAGGCCCTAATTTTAAACTCCGACCTGGAAAAAGGTTTATAGCAAGAATTAGGCTTTTTGGGCACTGATGAAAATTTAAAAAAATTACAGTATATTCACATTACTCTTCCCTTTAACATCCCTCTTTATAAGAAAATCCTCCCATGTCAGTCCAGAAGCCACCCTGCTGCATGATACTGTCTCATTAAGGACAGTAAACGGGCTAGGTGTAGCAGCACATGCCTGTAATTCCTGCACACAGGAGACAGAGGATCTCTCGTGAGCTCAAAGGCAACCTGGTTTACATAGGGAGGCCCTGAACCAATGAAAATAAAAAGGAAAAAGGAAAAACTGAACATCAAAATAAAAACTGGACCTGTGAGATGGCTCAGTGGGTAAAGAAAGGTGCTTACTGCCTGCGAGATAACCTGAGTTCTATCCCTGGAACCTATATGGTGGAAGCCAGAGGGAGAAACTCAATTTCCAAAAATTGTTCCCAAAGTCCTCTGATCTTCACACACATGCCATGACATGTACACTCCTGCCAACACATGCACTAAATAAATAGGTAAATAAATACATAACTGCAAAAAAAATCCTACAAACTTTCTTACTACAAAACAGTACTGAGAAAATGAAGAAGCTGGGGTGGTGGTATACCCCTGAGACTCCAGCATTCACAAAGCTGGGCATGGTAGTGATAGACCTGTAATCCCAGTGCTTCGGAGGTAAAAGCATTAAGAGCCAGTTTATCCTTGGCTACTCAAGAAGTTAAATAGGACTAGACTACATGAAACCTTGAATGGAAAACAGGCAACCAAGCAAACAAAAGCAAGAAAATAAAACCAGAAACAGTGCTGAGATTATAACTATAGTTCACTGCTAGACCACTTGTCTCCCATTCATGACTCCTTAGGTTTAATTACCAGTACTGCCCATAACTTTGAATAGGTAAGTTATGGCTGTAGTGTTGTAATATTTTGACCTATAGAAGATCATCTCCCTATGTAGAAGAAAAATTATAGACATTACAATATCTGACAAGGTTGCATTATTTATAGAGTCTCAAAAGGGGAGTGATGGCACATACTTGCAATCCTCACTCTCGGGAGGTGGAAGCAATAGGGTAGAGAATTTGAGGCCAGTCTGGACAACATAAAATCCTGTTTTGTTTTTTAAGACCAGTTTTCTTCCTTAAGATACCAAAAATTCTTCTGATGCAGGAAAAAAGAGCAACTAACTCACAATCCCAGAGACTCTGATTTGGCATGTTTGGAATCACTGCTATAATTGTGATTTCCAACTGTACATTAATATGGCCTGGGATACCACAGACATTTTATTTTCATTTAAAAATATTTTATTTAATTATAAGAAAGAAAAAAGAGAAAGAACATGCATATCATGGCACCAAGAGGGAGATCAAAAGACAACTTTTGAAAGTCAGTTCTCTCCTTCCACTAGGTGGGTTTCTGGGGATCAAACTCAGGTTGCCAGGTCTGCAGGCATCTTACCTACTGAGCTATCTTTTTTTTTTTTTAATTCAATTATACATGTGTACATGTGTGCACGTGTGTGTATGTTTGTGTGTGTGTGTGTAGAACCACGGGAGAATTCAGGAACCACCATGGACCACCTCCACCTCCTTGTTTACTTTACCCTAGGATTCACAGGCTCCGCCCACCAGGACCAAAAGCACAGGCCGCCCCCACTTCTGTATGTGGGGTCTAGGATCCGAACTCAGGACCTTCCGCCTGCAAGGCAGAGGCTTAACCCCTGAGCCACCTCTCCAGCCCTACTGAGTTATCTTGCTGGCACGGATATTTTATTTTCATTTTTTTCCAGTGCTGGGGATTGAAAGCAGGGCCTTGTTGATGTTAGTCAAGTGTTCTACCACTAAGCTATACTCTCATAGGATATTCTAAATATTCAAGAAACACAATGATGGCTAACATCTGTTGGATATCATGTGAGCTACTAGTTCAAGGTTCACAACTTCAGTGTCAGATGTTGTTAGATTTCTTTCAACAATCACATCTTTGTAAAGCTTAGATTTTAACAAAAAGCAAGTACTATGTGAAAATTAATGTAAAACAAGAAATGAGGATGACAGTATTCTTATGATTCCAAGTCTGAAATGTTGTACACTGTACAACTGCATACAATAATCAGTAAATGACTGTCGTTATTTATGGATGAAATTAAAGTATACTTTTTCATTTAAATGGATATTTTCCAAGTGACTATAAACTGTCAGAACAAACTTCATGAATCTAACCATTTAATAAAACTGTCTTTTTTTGCTTGTTTTCTTGGTTTTAGCCTCAGCTGGACTCATATTTAGTGTATCCCTGGATGGTCTTCAGTCCTTGGAAATCCTTTCTATCACAGCCCCCTGCCTTGGAGTGCTGGGAACAAAGGCATTATACCATGCCTATCCTAGCACTTCTTTTCAATTAGGGACATTTTGGGGTACAATGAACTGAGATTTCCCAGGCTCCACCTTCAGGCCAGAAGTGCGGCCACAGCCATTTCAGCCTGGTGTTTTTACATGGGACTTGGGATCTAAACTCAGAACCTTCAGCTTGAGAGGCAGAGTCTTAATCCCTAAGCCATTGCTCCAGTCCTGCCCTGTGATTTTTTTTTCTTTCATTTATATGTATATGGGCTGTGTGAATGTGTTTGTTTGTTTGCATGTGGGTAGGTGCATGTGTGTGCAGGTATATCTACATGAGTATATACAGCTGTGGAGGCACATGGATGATATCAGGTATCAGCCTTGATTGCTCGTCCATCTTACTCTGTGAGCCTGGAATCTCTAAATAAAGTCAGAGCAAGACATCAGGGTTTGCTCTGGAGATTTCCCCAGGCCTAGAATTACAAGTAAGCCATCATACCCATCCAGTATTTACATGGGATTTGAAGATCCAAACTCGGGTCTTTTTATTTTCAAGGCAAAGGCTTTATTTAACACTAAGCTATCTCCCCAGACCTGCCCTCTGATTTTTAATTCCAGCACAAAACTCTGTAAGTTCCTAACCAGACATCACAGCAAACTCAGCTTATGAACTAAATGGATAGAAGCCAGAGTCCTAGAAATAGTCCACGTAAGTGCAGTTAAGGCCTGTAAAATGAAACTCTGATATAGTGCCTAAAGCTACTGTAATACCAATCTTTCCGTATAACCTACCAGAGCAAATGCTAAGGGAAATTATGAAAAATGAGTAATAATGCCTTCAGCTTTTGCTTTCCTGTGAGTGAAATTATGCTAATCAATTTAAAAGGAGAACAAGAAATCAAATATTTTTAAAACCACTCTACCAAACAGCTAATATCAAATTTTTTCAAGATCAAAAAATATTTTAAGACACTTTAGATTACACAGCAAATTCAAGGTCAGTTTAAGTTACGAAAATTTTAAATTTGGGGAATGGAGAGAGGACTCTGGGGTTAAGACTCTGCCTCGCAAGCAGAAGGTCCTGGGTTCAGATCTCAGGTTCCATGTAAAAAATGACAGGCAGAAATGGCTGTGACTTGCACTTTCCTGGCCCTGGTGGGCGGAGCCTGGGAAACTCCAGAGCAAAGCAAAAAGGAGGTGGAAGTCAATCCAGGATGATTCTGAAAGTCACCCTTGGTCCTCCACGGGGACATACAAAGCCCTCCCGTACATACATACACACAAAAACACACACACAGGCACCCAGACACATGATAAATAAACAAACAACTAAACAAACAAATAAATAAAAAGAATTAAAAAATTTTTTGTGTGCGTCTGAGAATTGAACCTAGGGCATCAAACAACTAAACATGTACTCTACCTCTGAAATACACCCCAACCCCCGAATCAGTATTGTTCAAAAGATTAAAACACCACTGAGTCTAACAGAACACACATGAATTCATATACATGCAAAATATATATCCATATACATGAAGATAGAAAAGAATCAGTAATTTGGCTGGATGTAGTGGGGATACACCTGTAATATCAGCATTTGGGAAGCTGACACAAGGACCTTCATGAGTTCAAGGCCAGCCTGGACTTCACAGTGAAGACTGTGATAGTTAGTACTGCGTGTAACTTGACCACGCCGGCCATTAACTAAGATCAGCTGTCAGACTACCTGAAGACATCCAGATCAATACATTTACAATATAAAGACCAGCCCTAGATCTGATTGGAACCTCCCAGTAGCAGACCAGATTAAAGGAACCACAGAATAGAAGACTTTGAAGAGAGACTTTCTGAAGTTTTGCTAGAAAACTCTCTTCCTTCCTGCTGCCCAGCTTCTTTGCTTACCCAGCTTCTTCGCTTCTTAGACTCCCCAGGAATCCTCTACTCTTCAGCTGTCATCCACTGGTCTACTGGATTGAGCAGCTCTGAACCTTCAGGATGTTTGTAGTGACTTAGCCTGTCTCCAGTTTCAGCCACTGGTAATGTTACTTTGGCCATGAAAGACTGTTTCTCCCCTCTGGAACTGTAAGCTGAATAACCCTCTCTTTTCCCCTTAAGTTGCTTGACTTTGAATGCTCTCTCACAGCAACAGAAAAAGGTCTCAAAAAGAAAAGAAAAAAAAAAAGCCAGATGTGGTGATACATGTCTATCATCCAAGCACTTGAGAGAGAGGTAGGATTGCAGCAAGTTTGAGACCACCCAGGAATTCAGTGAAATTCTACCTCAAAGACAAAACACACACACCCCTAGAGAGAGAGAGAGAAAGGGGAAAAAGGGGGAGAGAGAGAGAAGAGAGCTCCATGGGGTATGCTACAGTTCATGGGTGGAAGCCAGAGGACAACTTCCTGAAATCAGTTCTCTCCTTCCACCATGTAGATTTTGAGAGATTGAGTTTGGGTCACCAAGTTTGCAATTGGGCATCTTACTTCTGAGCTACCTCACTGCCTCCTGTCTTCTTCTTCTTCTTTTTTAAAGATAGGGTCTTATGTAGCTCAAGTTAGCCTTGAACTCAAATTTGCTGTTCCACAAAGCACTGCTATTCGGCCAAGCATAAACTCAAACTCCTGATCCTCCTGCCTCCACTTTCCCGAAGTGTTGGGATTATAGGCTGCCATTGTGCCTCACTTGACATCAAAGTATTTCTCATGTAAAAAATACATAAGAAATCAACTTTGAGATTTCCCAAATCTTCCTTTGGTGTCCAATATATTAAGAATCAAGAAACAGTTCCTACACCTAGAATCCGAATTAACAGAGTTAGGATTCCTCAAGCAAAAGGCAGCAGTCACTGAAGTGGTCCCACGTAATCACTAAGAAAAATTAGGGCCACACCAGAAACAAGGAGAGAAGGGACCATGTTACAGCAGGGAAAGTAGGCCTCCACCAAGGACCCAAATAAGTAATGAGACATCTGATTAAGTTCATAGACTTTTGTTCCTGATCATTTACTACTGAGGGGGTGTGATCTCACCAGAAGAGGAGGGCATATAGTCTGGCAGATAAAAAGTAACCATTTTGCAAATGGGTGATAGACCCCTCCCTAACTGTGGTTTCCCACTTTTATTACATCCACCTTTGAATGTGCTTTTATCACAAGACTCTAACAGCTTTTTGTCTCTGGCCAGGGGGTAACATACAATGCCCACCAGGATGGAGTGAAGGGCATTGCAGGAGCAGCAAAACTGCAAAAGAAAATCAACAAACCACAATCCAGAACTTCAGAGACTCTATATCAACCACCTAGAACTAGGCCAGCTTAATCTCTCCCCATCTTGAAGCTCAGGGAAATTTGCCGAAGAGGGGGCGGTAAGAGTATAAGAGCAAAAGGATGGGAGGAGCAATGATATATAAGATACTCTATACTAGTTAGGGCTGAAGCAATCATAATTGGACTTTGCATGCCCTGCGCATTGTCCAACACACTGTTGACCTCACAAAGTCTAGCATCTGCTAAAGGCACCAAGAGCCTTGGAGGTAAAGGATTGGCAGCCACAGCAGTGTTCCTATACCTAAGGGGAACACGGGAAAGGGTTCAGGGAAAGGCCACTGGGTCCTTGTACGTCATCGGAGAGGAGGGCCCAGAGGAAAATCAGTCATGCACAAGAAAGGAGACTCTGGGAATTGGGGCGGGAGGCACTGGGGGATGGGGAGGGAGAGGGGTGGGGAGGGGGAGCAGGGGGTATGGGGGGAGGAGGAGGAAGGGAGGGAACTGGTGTACTTAATAAGTTTGTATGAGCTGAAATAAAAAAAAAAAAAAAAGAAAAATTAAATGATGCCTTTGCTTGGCTGTTAAGACCAGCTCCTGCAGGCTCACCACAGTGAAGCGTTGCACAGAGAACTATGCATTTGGCAGTAAGTGCTACTGTCACTTTCAGAAGCCACCAAAAGCTCTTTCCAGCACTTCTTCCTAGCAAGTCCCTGAAGATGTCACTGTAAATGATAATGAAAACATCTAAAAGAACATTGGAAAAGCTGTCCAAGAGATGACTAAACTCAGATTGATAATGCCTGATTACCTTGTTATCTGAAGTGTTTTTATCTAGTGTCCTCACACAGATCTCACCCTGATATATTCTGTCCATCCTGTTCCTTTCTCAGATACAGAACAAATTAGTGAGATCCTGTCTCAAAATAAAAATCAAAAAGAAGGCTAGAGATCTATATCTCAGTGGTAGAGTGCTTGCAATACTGAAAAACAATTAACAACAAAACCCAACACTATGAAAGTAGGTGGGGACTGGTTGAGAAGAGAAAGAGATCAGCAGGATTAGGGGGGGCAAGAAAGGGCAATGGGAGTGAATATAATCAAATACAATATATACATGTACAAAAATGTCACAATGAAATCCATTATTATATACAATCAATATATACTACTAAAACATACTAAAAAGAACAAAACCAACGATTATATATTATTTTTAATTGACACATAATAATATAATAATTGTGGTTTCTTTTTGGAAAGTGCTAAAAGTCAAACCTAAGGTCCTACACATCCATAAGTAAACACTCTACCACTAAACTATATTCACAGTCCCTAATTGTACATGTTTAGGAGATATAGTGTATATCATACATTAAAAAATACTAATTGAGGCAATTAGTATTTCTAAGATTAATCGTTTCTTTACTGGAAAAAAAACATGAAAAATAATCACTTCTTCCAACTATTTTGAGAAACATCATTAGTTTTGCTTGTTTGATTAGTAGTTGGTTGGTTTATTTTTTGAGACAGGGTCTCACCCTGTTGCAAAGTCTAAGCTGGCTTCAAACTCAAGGCAATCCTCCTACCTCTGGCTCTCTAGTGCTGGGATTAATAGCATTATGTCAGTACAACCAGACTTTATATTGTGTGCACCAAAATTTCCCTAAGCCAAAATTTTGGGACATATTTAGGAAATGCTTCATGATATTGTTCTGGGCAAGAAGTTTCTTTTTTTTTTTTTGGAGGGCTAACATGGTAAAAGCACAAGAAATGAATGCAAAAAAAAAAAAAAAGACAAATGAGATAACATCAAATTAAAAAGTGTCTTCAACACCAAAGAAAGTAAAAAAAAAAAAGCAAAGAGATAACCTACAAAAGAGAAGGCTTTTCCAAAATTTTGCAAAAGACTGATAAATGATAACTATTTAAACATGTAAGGAACACAGCTCAATATCAGGAAAACAAATGACTTGATTTAAAAAAAAATGGGCAAAGGATTCAAGTTGTTTCTTTAACTCACAATATGAACAAAGAAAATGCATCTGTTGGCCAAATATAGCACACAGGCAGCCCATTTGTACCCTGAAATAGAATATACTAGTACCAACTAGATTTCTGCCTTACTTAATATCAATCACATTCTGATTCTATGTCTCTAACATACTTAGGTCATTTTAGTTCATTTAGTCTTTCTGAGGTATAACAAATATATTTAAGATTATATATATTTAAGAACTACATTTTAATGAGTTGAAACTTTTCTTGAGGTTCTGCTATATAATACTTGGTGACACAATTATAAACTAATTTTTTACAGTATATGATTTTCATTGTATAAGAATTTATATTTGTCTTATGATCTCTAAATTATAATTATTTCCACTACACACATCAAAAGGTGTTAATTACACTGATAGATAAATCTGGGGCTCAAAGGGCTCAAACAACTTATCCAAGATTCAGCAGCTACTAGTGACAAAGTTGGGACTGAGTTCTGATATGTTGCATTTCAACGTATGTGCTCTTTTCACTTTTTTATTCTGCCTCAGTCAGGAATGACCAGGATTCTTCAAGTACGTAAAATGTATTCAAGAAAAAAATAACTGATGTCTCATCTTATGAAAAGACCAGAAGAACAAAAAAAGGAGCAATTTCAGAGGTAGTCACTTTATAAATCTTTTGACTTTTTTGGAAGAAAGATTTCCTGTGTGATAAATCTGCTTATTATTCGTGAAGGAAATTTACCCTTAAGTTTGATTGTCCAATCTGGCTCATTCTTAAAGACTTTCCAAAACAGAAAGGAACGCTCTTACACCTATTTAGGCTAACTGTATAAATCTTAGAGTTACATTTCATGTCAAACAAACAAACAAACAAACAAACAAAAAACCCGTATTTATTTTGTATACTGTTTTTTGGTTTTGTTTTTGAAACAGGTATCATATAGCCCAGGCTGACCTTAAACTCTAGTTACATAGGTAAGAATGGCCGCAAACTCCTGTTCTTCTTGTTTCTACCCTCTTAGTGCTGAAATTATAGGCATGCAATATATGTCCAGCTTTAAAAACAAACATAGGATTTCACTATGCAGCTATGAATAAATACGCTACTACAAATAACAGCATAGTTTTTTTTTTTTTTTTTAGGACAACTGTCCTGTTAATGGCTAAAAGAGAAAAAAACAAAAACATGAATCTCTGGCTTTCCACGGTCTGTGGGATCAAGCTCTAATTGCTCAGCATGCCAGCCAAAGTCCTTTCCACCATTCTCTTCTATTTCTCCCCTAACATCACTCTCCAGCAAGCAGACTGCATCGGCTTTATGCAGTGACTTTGCATGCTTTCCAATGACTGTGTCTCAGTATCAGGAAACTGCTCTGTTACAATGCCTTCCCTTCTTCGTCTGCATGAACTCTCCTAATCCACCTGTCTTTCAAACTATTGCTTCCAAGCATTTGTTGATCTGATTATAATCTTCATCCTATATAGTAAATCTTCCTACTTGAAATAGATATACTCATCATCTGAGACTAGCATACAATTAACTGTATTTCATACTGTATAAATGAATAAATAGACACATGAAAACCAAGCAGTTGTGGAGGAGGGAGGGAGGGAACTGGTGTACTCATTAAGTTTGTATGAGCTGAAATAATAATAAAAAATGTATTAAAAAAAAAAAAAAAAAAGAAAGAAAACCAAGCAGTTGTGAGACTGGAACCTGATAATGGGCAAAAAATCTAAGTGACAAAAAGTTGATGCAACACTGTGGTTTTGGAAGTATACAGTTGATAACTTGTACTATTTTTCATCCATGATTAGTTGGTTAGCTATCTCTATTACATTTCAATCTCTGTTGTCTGTAGTAATTTGGTAAAAAAAAAAAATTGAGCTTAGTGGGAACTCATAAGGAATTACTAAAGGAATACACTAATGATAAACTTAAAAGGACTCACATTTATTCCATATCAAATTACTGGGGTACAGCAGCAGTGAAAGAGCCATAGAAAAAAAACAGTGGTTTTTCAAAGAAAAGTGTGTGTGTGTGTGTGTATGTGTGTGTGTGCGTGTGCGTGTGCGTGTATAAAAATACATATACATACCTCCACTCAAGGCTATACCAGTGCCACGATGGCAAGCAGACATTATCATGGGAAGATGCCATCTACAAAGAAACATACAAAGAAAATTTTAAGAAGAAAAGATGATCTCTTAATGAAGTTATGTTTAAATCACTTACATTTACTTATCTGTGTGTGTGTGTGTGTATGTGTGTGTGTGTGTGTGTGTGTGTGTGTGAGAGTATGTGCCTATAGATGTCAGAGGACAACTTGTAACTTAGTTTTCTGCTTCCACCATGTGATTTCTGGAGATTAGACTCAGGCAATCAGGCCTGGCAGCCATCTCACCAGCCCCTAAAATTTTTTTTAAACATAAAACAGCTTTTACATTTGTTTCCATTTTCTAATTTGAAAATAAGAAATTGGGCTGGAGATATAACTCAGAGGTAGAATTCCTATCTAATATGCACAAGATCCTAGTTTCAACCCATTGCAAGGAAGAGTAAGAAAAATTATTTAAGAAGTATCCCTTGATTTTATAAGACTGAATCACTGCTACAGCTGAGAAGAGGAAATAATGACAACTAAAACTCCTTTCACCAAAAGAAGCATGGGCCATCATATGATAATAACTAGAAAACAAACATGCTGGGTGTGTTAGCTTGTGCCTATAACTCTAGCACTTAGAAGGCTGAAGCTACAAAGACTATCATGAGCTCAAGGCCAGTCTAGACTACATAATAAATTCTAGATCATGTCTCCAAAAGAACCACAATCTTATTGAGCTACACATGGTAATACATTCCTATAATCACAGCATTATAGGAATAGAGAAGTTGAGGTAGGAGAAGCAGAAGTTAAAGATCATATTCATATTCACTACTTAGAAAGTCTGAGGTCAGCCTGGATTATATAAGACCTTGCCTCAAAAAAAATAAATAAATGGGGGCTAGAGATATAGCTCTGTTGGTAAAGTGCTTGTCACTCAACATGACGACATGAATTCAATCCTTAGTAAATCCAGATATCAAGTCAAACTCCACACACATGTGCTAAATTTGTACCTATGAACATGCACTAAAGAAACATACATGCAAAATAAAAATAAACAAATATTTGAAATAAAAAGACACATACATATATGAAAATGAACAAAGAATAATCACAATATGACTAGTTGGGTCCTTTCATTTCCCCAGTCACAATGGTGAAGTACTAATAGAAAAATATCTGAATTTTATTTATCCACAGTTTCACAGACTCTACAGATCCAGACTGGCCTCCAATTCAGAATCTTCTGTCTCAGCCTCTCACACATTAAGATTACAAGCAAAATGTAGATATTACATTCTCCAAATTATTTATATTGAACAAACTACTATTCCCTAACAAATTACTTGTCCTCATATTTTTACAACTGTGTTTTCTAGATTAAGTGTATATTTATTTATTATTTGTATATAGGTATGAGTGGATGAGCTTGCATGTATCACAGTGAACATGTGGAGTCAAAGGACAACTTTTTACAGTGGACTTCCTCCTATCTTTGTATGGGTTCTGGGCATCAAATGCAGGTCATCAGGCTTGCATGGCAAGTACCTTTACCTACTAAGCCATCTTGCTAAACTTACTCCTTTTTAAAAAAAAAAAAAATCTTCAAATCTCTTTTTAAATCAAGAATTATCAATTTGCTAAAGAATTTCTATAGAAGAAGAACCAACATTCTTATTCCAGAGGAACTGGCTGGGTTCATCTTGTGGCTTATGACAAGAATTCCAGCACTAGAAAAATGGAGGCAGGAAAATTGTGAATTTGAAGAGTGAAACCTGGTCTAAAAAGAAACAGAAGGTAAACTGGGTGACAACATAGAAAGAATAGGTCCTTAGAGAATGTTGGCTTAGACAATAATGCCGAGCATAATCAGACCACACACTCAGCAACCTGAAGAGGAACAATTTAAGATTTAAAAGGTCTCAAAAAAAAAAATCTAAAGTGGGTATGCCTGCTCACACCTGCGACCCCAGCATTTGGAAGGCTAAGGCAGGAAAACTGCCAAATTCAAAGCTAGCCTGTTCTACAGGATGAGATTATGTCTCAAAACAAACCAAACCAAAACAAAACAAAAAAACTAAACCAGAAATAGTGACATTTACCTGTAATCCCAGTACGTGGAGACTGGGACAAGAGCATGACAAGATAGACCTTGTCTTAAACAAACAAAAATACCTACAACATGATTCCTATTTTTTTTCCCATTTTTCTATGTATGTGTGTATGGTATGCATGTGTGTGGGTGCATGTATATGTGTAAGTACACGTACAAGTGTGCATGCATATGGAGGGCCAAGATAAGTATCAGGAATCATCCTCAATTGTTCTTTCATTTTATTGAGGTTTGGTCTTTAATCCCAGAGTTCACTTACAGCGCTAGTCTGGCCAGTCTGGCTAGGTGGCTTGCTCGGTCACGTGATTCCCAACTCTGCCTTTGGGGGATGGAATTACACAGGCAGATCAACATGCCACCCACCATGTTTTCAAGAATCTGGAGATCCAAACTCCAATCCTTTTGCTGTTCAGCAAGTGCTTTAATCACTGAGCCATCTCCCCAGCCCTACAATACAACGCATGATTTTCCACAATCTTGTCATTTTTTTAACCGAGTCAGTTTTGAAATCTGGGCAGGACGTTATAACTAATTGCTTCAAGAAACAGAATGAAGCAAACATGAGACTGTGTGACTTCTGAATTTCCTTTCTTCCCTCATGCTATGAGGAGCCCCAAGTAATCCACGTAAAATTCATGTATAAGGACCCATGTGGAAAAAATAAGCACTCCCCAACAAAGAGAATCAACCCAAGATGTGAGTGAATGGATCTTGTATTAATTCAATCCCCAACTTTGCTGCTTCCAGCTGAGACCAGACACGAACGTCTTTCTGATATTCCCTATTCAAACATTACGTTAAGAGTCCAGTATAGAAAATAAGACAGAAGCCAGGAGTGGTGGCACACATCTGTAACCTCAGCACTCAGAAAGTGGAGAGGAGAATCAACTTGAGTTCAACGTCAACCAAGATTACATGGGACTCTATTTTAAAAAGCAAATAAGCAAAAAAAGTATGATTTTAGCTAACTTAAGACATCTTTGCTTGTCATGTCATCTGGGACACAATTCCATGTTTCCTGTTGTTTCTTTTTACACACAAGTATGTCTGAAGTTCCACAAGTGGAAGAACACTGTAGTGAACGGCCTTCTTCTGTCGGTTTTTTATAGGACCCATGATGAAAGGTCAAGCCTTTAAATACACATTAAGAGTTATTGGGGACATTCTCCATCATTATAATCCTCCCCAAATCAGTTATCTCTTTAGAAAATATGTTTCCATTAAGTATTAAGACTAATCTCTTTCTGTTTTAGTACAATGTCTAATTTCTGCTATCAGAATTATTTCTGGAATCTGGACTGGAAAAACCCTGAAGGGCTGTGGTATTTGTGGAGGTGGTTAAAAAATGACCAGTCTCCCTGGCAGGAACCCAAATAAAAAGGGTAGAAAAGCTCAAGATGCTTTGCTGGGTTAGCTTTAAGATTTTTTTTTTTAAGTAGCTCTACAAAGTTTTTCTTAGAAAATATGAACAAAATTAGCTAGCGCTGTCACTTCTGAAAACAAGGACAAACAGAGATGTACGTGTATATATGGATATGGATAGTTCTATACATACATGGAGGGGGATGTGATTACGCAAATATCTTAGTTCTATCCAGTGCAGGGGGCCTAGAATCAATGATATGCTGGCAGTAATGAATATATCAAGTACCCAAATACTTATTTCACAGGAGTCATATTGAAGAATTCCTAATAATCAGATCTGGAACCATTTTTTTAACATCAAAATAAATGGTGACAGTAACAGAGTATAACTCTTTGTGCAGAACAGGAATCCTTGGGTCCACACGTACAAAAAAGCAATGTTTACCCTGAAGAAAGAAAGAAATTCATCTGGTAAAGGCATTAATGAACAAGCCTGATTACCTGAGCGTGATCCTCACAGTCCATGGTAGAAGGAAAAAATGACTCCCAAAAGTTGTCCTTGAGCTTCCACACACTCCAAGCACATATGTCTGTGTGCACACAGACACACACACACCATAACAGACAAAATTTTAAAAAAAGAAAAATATAGAATATATACGATAAGCTAGATATTAGACATTCAACCTGAAATCTCAATATTTGGAAGGTAGAGGCAGGAGCATTAGAAATTCAAGGCCAACTTCAATTCAAGGCTACACAGTAAGCTTGAGGTCAATATGGACTACATAAGACTCTGTTTTTCCCCCCACACCTCCATACAAAATGCATACATTAAAAAAAAAAAAAAAAAGACAAGGACTAAAGAGATGGCTCAAGGGTAAAGTCTTGAAAGCACAAGGACCTGAGTTTGGATCCTACATCCTATGTAAAAACGCCAGGCAGAAATGGTGGCAGCCTGAACCTCTGGTCCTGGAGGGTGGAGTCTTGGAAATCCCAGAGCAAATCAATAGGAGGTAGAATAATCCAGGATGATTCCTGATATCACCTTGGAGTTCTAAAGACAGACAGACAGACACACACACACACACACACACATTCCTGATATCACCTTGGAGTTCTAAAGACAGACAGACAGACAGACAGACAGACAGACACACACACACACACACACACACACACACACACACACACACACACACAGCAAAAAAATTAAATACATAAATAAAAATAAAATTTAAAAAGACAATAAATATTTAGGATTTTGATGTATCATCCCACAAAACATGTACTAATTAATAAATACATTAACTTTACATTGGAGAAACCCAGCAGACATATCTTAACCAGGACAAATGTCTACATTGCTAGTAATATGTTAAATCATCAAGGAACTCCTGATATAATACACTGAAAAGAACACAGTATCACTCTAGGAAACTGTCAAAACACGAAACTCCACAAGAAAACAGAAATACCAATTGAAAAATACTCTAAAAAACGCAAGGTCATAAAAAATAAGGAAGACCAAAGGTTATACTAGGAGCTAGGAATGTAGGCTGACTGAAAGAATGCTTAGCATACACAAACGCCCCCCCCATCACCACACAACATACATATAATCCTAACACTTGAAAGGTAAAGAATCTAGAAGGTCAAGGTCATCCCTAGCTACATAGTGATCTTAAAGATAACTTGGGCTATAAGAGACCCTGTCTCAAAAAATACTGTTCCACACTGAAGATTAAAGACACATGACAACTAAATGCAATAAAAACATAATGGGTACAATGGACTGTGAATTCTCTGATGGACCCAAAATGATCTCAAGGATCTCCAATAGAGGAAGAAGGCAAGAGTTAGCTCAGCGATAAAGGCGCGTGTTGCCAAGAAACCACATGGTAAAAGAGTGAATCAACTCCCATAAGTTTTTCTTTAACCTCTACATGCACAATGCGGCATGTAAGCACACCCATGGGCATGCGCACAGAGGGACAAATAATGTAAAAATAAGAAGAGGTTGGCATTGCTGGCTGTAAGATACAGGAAGAAGGCCATTAGTCAAAAAAATTCCGTAGCCCCCAAAAGATGAAAAAGGAAATGGATTCTTCCCACTAGCCTCCAGAATGGAATACAGCCATACCAATATCTTCATTTTAGCCCAGAGAGCTGCACTTGAGTTATAATCTACGCAACTATAATAAAAATATATTTTTTTATTATTTTATTTTATTGTTGCTATTATAGTTTTGAGACAGTGTCCTTGTATTGTGGCCAGGCTGGCCTGGAATTCACTATGTAGCCCAAGCTGACTTTAAATTCAGGATCCTTCTGCTCCTACCTTCTAAGGACTGGAATACAGGAAAAGACTGATAGACTTAGTTTTAAAGGTTTTTATTTGTGGTGCTAAATACTGAACCTAAGGCCTCAAAGATGCTAAGTGAGTTCTCTGCCACTGAACTATACTTCTTACACCAAGCATTTTGTAAGCTTTCCTTAGATATCAAAATCCAGGGATGCTATACACATCCTCCTGCATACAAACTGGCATCTATACACTACTTGTACTACCTAATACAATGTAAAGTCTTGCTATTGTGTCTGTTTAAGGATAAATGACAAAAAAGGTCTATACATGTTCATATACAGGCAATTTTCTTTCTTTTTAAAAACCTTTTTACATTTATCCTATTTGTTTTAATAGAGAACATATAGATATACAGTATATGTGCATACAAATGTGTCATGACATGTGTAGAAGTCAAAGGACAACTTGAAGGAGTTGATTCCCTCCCTCTACCATGTGAGTTCTAGGAATCAAACTCAGGTAGATAGACTTGATAACCCGCCTGTAATATCACACATAGGAAAAAGAGGAAATCCACAAAGCAAGCAGGCTAGCTAGACCAGTCAAATCAGTAAGGGTTTGGTGCAAGACCCTGTCTTAATATATAAGGCAGGGGTGACTGAGGAAGTCACCTAGCATCAATCTCTGGCCTCCACATGCACCACTTAACATGTGAAGTGGTGTTTTCAGCACTGACAACTGACAAATATGAAATTGAAATACTGATAAATTTTTAAAAATATTAAAGATTTTGTACATCCTATATCTCAAATACTTAGCTATGATTTAATTATTTATGAAATGGTGATCAATATTAAGTCTTTATTTCCCATAATTAAACCATTATGCTTCTATAAGAGCAGAACACTTTGTTTACACAGAAAAATACTGCAATTCATACACACTGGAATTCAAGCTGAGGAATTGCAGACAATATTTGTTCATGCTATGTAGCATGATGGCCTGTGCAATACAAGATATGTGTGTTACATATTCAGAAACAAAGGTGCAATAAAGTCATGTGATACCACACAGGCAGTGCTGCCAGAAATGCTTCAGATTCATATCTGGCTTAATTTTGAATTAATTTTTGGTATTCATGTTCAGAAAATATTTATTGTTGCCAAATTTTTCAAGACCCCCTCCCCACATTCAGTTATGCAACCCCACGTGAAGTTACTATGCAGATTAAGGAGTTGGACGCTAATGCAAGTAGAACTGTAGTTACCACTACTTTCAAGCAGTGTATTTATAATAAGCTACCAAAAAAAAGAAAAGTAGACTGAAGATTCTCTGTAGCAGGAGTCCTTACCTGTAGATAGTAAGATGAGGAGAAAGAGGACGGTTTGAATTTATGTTCTTACTCCAGAACCGCTCCATCTCTTCTTTGGCAGTGGTTCCCAATGGAACGGCACTAAAATAAAATCAGAAGGTTTAAAAAAGACTAAGAGTAAGCTTGGTTTAACAATTTGCACTAAAAAAAGAAAAACACTTTCTTTAAAGTTTTTTTTAAAAATATATCTCACCTTTCTATTTATTTGTGTGTGTGAGAGAGAGAGAGAGAGAAAGAGAGAGAGAGAGAGAACATGTTCCGGAGCATGGATGGAGGTCAGTGAACAACTTTCCAAGTCAGTTCTTTCCCATCATGTAGGCTTCTGGGAATCAAACTTAAATTTTCGAGCAGGTGCCTTAGTCACTGAGCTACTGCTGGACTCCTGTTTTGTTTTTGCTATTTGTTTTCAAAGTAAGAAATCCTAGCATTTGGGAAGTAGAGACAGAAAGATCAGAAATTCAAGACCAGTCTTGGCTACATAGTAAGTACAATGCCAGCCTAGGATATACAGAGAGACCCTTTCTGTCAACAAGATGGCTCAGCAGGTGGGCTCTGGGGCTTAGAACTCAAGTCCTAAGAAGACCTAAGTGCCTTTTCCCATTGAACCATCTTGATGGTTCCCTTAAGTAAAACTTTTTTTTTCTTAAAATGGTTGTACATATTATAGCACCTATCTGTAATCCCAGCAGTTGAGAAGAAGAGGGAGAAAGATCAGAGGCTATCCTCAGTTACACAGCACATTCAAGGCCAGTTGAACTATATGAAGTTCTGTCTCAAAACAAAACAAGGAAAACAACACCTAAGAGCATAAGACAGCTACATATATTTGTTGAGTCTATTCAATACTAGCTAAGAATAAAAAGCAGGTTGTAGGGCTGGAGAGGTGGCTCAGGGGTCAAGCCTCCGCCTTGCAGGCGGAAGGTCCTGAGTTCGGATCCCAGATCCCACGTATAGACGCCAGGCGGAAGCAGGGGCGGCCTGCGCTTCTGGTCCTGGTAGGGCGGAGCCTGTGAATCCCGGGACAGAAGGAGGTGAGGCGTCCATGGTGGTTCGCAAATTCGTCCGTGGTTCTACACACACATACACACACACACACACACACACACACACACACACACACACACGAGCGCGCGCGAGCACACGCACATGCGCACAGTTGAATAAATAATAATAAAAAAAATTAAAAAAAATAAAATAAAATAGCAGGTTGTAGTTCTTGAAAGTATAATATTTAAGACAAAACAGAAAGATTTGAAAAGTCAACAGTATATCAGATAAACATTCTTAGTATTAATTTCTTGAATTTGACAATTAGGTTGGTATAATGATGCTGTATTATATAAGTACATATATAAAAAAGTGCAGATTAATTGTACATAGAATTTTATACGCCAGGTGTGGTGGTGCATCTGTATAATCCCGGCATTGCAGAAGCTTACATTAGAAGGCTCACTTAAGCTCAAGACCAGGCCATGGAACATAAGACACTTCAAAAAACAAAAACAGGGCTGGAGAGGTGGCTCAGGGGTTAAGCCTCTGCCTTGCAGGCGGAAGGTCCTGAGTTCGGATCCTAGACCCCACATATAGACGCCGGGCAGGAAGTGGGGGCGGCCTGCGTTTCTGGTCCTGGTAGGGCGGAGCCTGTGAATCCCGGGGCAGAGTAAACGAGAAGGTGGAGGCGTCCATGGTGGTTCTACACACACACACACACACATACATACATATACACACAAGCACACATGTACAGTTGAATAAATAATAAAAAAAAATTTTAAAAAGCCTTACTTAAAAAAAAAATGAATCAACAAAAAGAACTTCATTGTACTATTCTTTACCTTTCTCAAGAATAAGATATTTCCAAGATTAAAAACTTTTTAAAAAAACACAAAGGCAATTGTAAATGTAAGCCAGGGATGAATATTTAGTAGGAAGAAACATAAGTCCTAAAATTAAGGTTTATGAAAACAAAAGCATTAAGCAGCAAGATTTTTGCTCACTGGATAAAGGTACTTGCCATACAAGTCTGCTAACCTGACTTCCTCCTCCAAGAGCTTCTTCACATAAGAGTGGAAGGAGAAATTGTACTTCCTAGAGTTGTCCTCTGACCTCCACTTGTATGCCATGACATGCACATACACACAATAACAAAATAAAAAAGTTCTTAAAAAAAAGTATTAAGGGTGCTCGCTTCGGCAGCACATATACTAAAATTGGAACGATACAGAGAAGATTAGCGTGGCCCCTACGCAAGGATGACACGCAAATTCATGAAGCATTCCATATTTTTATTTGCAGAAGAGGGGGCGGTAAGATTGTAAGAGCATAAGGATGGGAGGAGCAATGATATGCAAGATACTCCACACATGTTAGGGCCGAAGCAATCATAATAGGACTTTGCATGACCTGTGCTATGTCCAACACATTATTGACCCCATAAAGTCTAGCATGGACTAAAGGCACTAGGAACCTTGGAGGCTAGGGACTGACAGTCACAGTAGTGTTCTTAAGCTTACGGGAACACAGGATAAGGGTTCTGGGAAATACCCCTGGGTCCTTGCACCTCATCGGAGAGGAGGACCCTGAGGTGAGTTTGGCATGCACATTAAAGGATGCTCCGGGGATGGGGGAGAGGCACTGGAGGATGGGGGAGAGGAGGGAGGAGCAAGGGGATGGGGGGGAGGTGGAGGGAAGGAGGGGACCGGTGTTCCTGTTAAGTTTGTATGGGGGGGGAGTATTAAGGGAGGCTGGAGAGGTGGCTTAGGGGTTAAGCCTCTGCCTTGCAGGTGGAAGGTCCTGAGTTTGGATCCTAGACCCCACTTATAGACGCTGGGCGGAAGTGGGGGCAGAAGGGGGGGCGGCCTTCGTTTCTGATCCTGGTAGGGCAGAACCTGTGAATCCCGCACGCGCACGCACACACACAATTGAATAAATAAAAAATAAATAATTGAATAAATAAAAATAAAGTATTAAGGGGAAAAAGACAAAACAGAAAAAGAGAAGTAGATATAGAAAAAAGAAGAAATTGTAGCAAATCAGTAAAGTTAAATATAGCAATAAAAATGAAAGTGAGGAAAATAGAATAATGGGAAATGAGCAAGGAGCTAGCCCAGCAATACAGGCAAATGCAAGGCCATAGTCAGTTCCTGGCACTGGGTTGCAATTTGGTGACAGAGCTCTTCCTTAGCAGGCACAAAGTCCTGGGTTTGATTTCCAAGACAAAATAAACAAACCAAAAAACTCCTAAATTCCCAGCACCATAACAAGAAAGAGAAAAAGAAATCAGAAACATAGTAACCACAATTACTGAAACTTTAGGCAACTGTCTATAACTGCTAACTAGATTCCCCAAATCTAATTGAACAATCTATTGCCCTTTCTTTCTTTTTCTTTCTGTCTTTCTCTCTCTCTCTTCTTTTCTTTTCTTTCTTTTTTTTTTTTTTGAGACACAGTGTCTACTATCCCAGGTTGGCCTCAAACTCACTATGCAGCCAAAATTATCTTGAATTTCTGATCGTCCTGCTTTGACCTCCAGATTAGAGGGATCACAGGTATACATCACCATCCCTGGTTGAAGTGCTGGGGATCTAACCCAGTACCTCATGTTAGAATGCCAGGCAGGCACTCTACCCTGAGCTATATATCCAACCCACCTATTGCTTTTTCATGAGAAAAAAAAAAGTTAGCTAATAAACTCCACAGACTTAGGAACTTACTTTCTGATACAAAGCTGAGGGTTAATGTGAGCTCGGAGGCAATGGCGACCAATGTGTCTGCAAGATAAGAGATTCAAGAATTAATACACATTTAGAGACCAACATCTGAATGTCAACTTCTCTACTTCTTACTACATTAGATGTGGAGGAATAGATTAAAAATAAAATAGGTTAGACTCTAGTGTATGTTTAGCATGTGTGGTTGGTTGGTTTGGTCTTATGGGTTCAATGCCTAGCACCAAAAACATAAAAGAAAAGAAGATAAGATAAAAAGAATAATATTAATATCTTACAACTTGAAAAGCTAAAAACAAAACAAATAAGTCATAACTCAGTAAGACATAGTAATTCCAGCAGTTAGGTTTCTGGCCAGTATGTGCTACAAAGCAAGATTCTGCAAGAAAACAACAAAAAGGAAAGCTACAGCTCTAAGTAACTACAAAATTACCAGAAACATTACTTACAGGTGCAAAATCAAGTTTTATGTGGTACATGCATATGAACGCGGGTGCCACGCCCATTGCCAGAACATGCAGAGACCAGAGTACAATGTTGAATGTCTTTATCACATTAAGACAGAATTTCTCACTGAACCAGAAACTTTCCATTTTGGCTAGGCTACTGGGCCAGCAAGTTCTCAGAATCTGCCTGTCTCTGTTCCCAGGGCTATGGTTATAGGCATACGTAGCTACATTGGGGTTTTTATGTGGGTGCTTTGAACTCAAACTCAGGTTCTTGTGCTTACAGAACAAGAGCTATTTGTTACCCACTGAGCCACCTCCCCAGCCCTACAAAATGAAATTTTAACTGAACATAAATAATACAAGGAGAAAGAATGAGAGTTGGTAGTATTCAATAGAAACGGATTCTTAAGATTTTTTTTTCTTTTGTGTGTGTGTGTGTGCATGAGCGTGTATATGTACATGTATGCTATCCTAGAGCACTGTGTGTGCCTGCAGAGGGCCAAGAATGACTTTGGGAATCATCTTGGATTACTACGTCCTCTTTGCTTTGCTCTGGAGTTTCACAGGCTCTGCCTTCCAGGGCTGGAAGTGCAAGTTGCAGCCATTTCCTTTTGGCACTTTTACCTCAATTCTGAACTCAGGACCTTCTGTTTTTGAGGCAGAAGCTTAACCTTTGAGCCATTTTTCCAGCCAGAACGATTCTTGATGTTGATGTTTGAGATAAGCTCTCCTGTAGCCCAGAATGGCCTTGAACTCACTAGTAGGCAAAAATGTTGAGTGTCTTTCTCTTGTCGAGCTTACACTCTTGGTTCTCTTGCTTCAACCTCCCAAATGCTGGAATTATACATCCTGCTTCAAGTTTGTTTGCTTTTTAAAGCTAAGTCCTGCCAAAGGTGATTAAAGTACGGGAGTTTAGAAAACAAAGGGCTGGCAATGTAATTCAGTAATGGAGTGCTTGCCTAACATATGAAAAGTAAGATTCTGGGTTCAATACTCAGCACAGCAAAGAAAAATAAAGCAAAAACCTAAAGTAAATTATTATTGCTAGGAAGCATATAGTAGAGCTATAGAGCAGAGATCTGATCAAAATGGATGAATTTTGAAGAAGGGATTTGTGAAAGGGGAATTCTAATATTAAGTAAGGTAATTTCAAAAAAAAAAACTACCATCAATTTTCAGACAACACAGATGACTTTCAAGTAAAAAAGTCTCTCATATACTAATTCAAAAGATATGGGAATAAAAAGATTTTATCATTCCCATGAAAAAGTAGTTAAAGATACAACATTTTCTTCCTAAAAGATATCAAGTTGCTAATTTTTTTAGGGCTTTTCAAGTTAAAACAAGCAAATAAACAAAAAACAAGAAATTAAGATATGACCAAGAATTTTATCCAAAGTTCATACAGTATGAAAATATATGACCAAAGTACTTGTGTTAGCTCAAGTCTGTAATTCCAGCACTGGGAGGCAGAGGCTGGAAGATCACTGTAAGCTCAAGGTTAGCTTGATGTATATAAGTTCCAGGTGAACCAAGGACGCAAAGCAAAAACTTGCCCGAAAAGGCAAAAAAGAAAGAAAACATTCCGACATATACTCTTAAATCCTATATTACATCAAGTCTTCCAAAAACAAAGGTATCACAATGAAATTTTGAAAGCTTGATTCTGCAAGTTTATTATCACCCACTATATTCAAGGTTCTTAGGGATATAGGACCTCATTAAGATCCAACCACCGATGTCCACTACACCATTTGTACTAGATGCATAACCATTGCAAGAACCTTGTGCTTTGCAGCTGTGCAACAGAAGGGCCTACTATTTGAAGGGAAAAAATCATCCAACTCTTCAGTCCTTTCCTTTTCCCACTGGAGGCAAGAGGTGAATACAGACATTGTGCACCCAGGACTCTCAGAAAGAAGTGGGAACAAGCCTTTTTAAATCAACTGAATTGT
The DNA here is from genome assembly GCA_023101885.1 of Typhlomys cinereus. Lineage (NCBI taxonomy): Eukaryota > Metazoa > Chordata > Mammalia > Rodentia > Platacanthomyidae > Typhlomys > Typhlomys cinereus. Next base: position 815,139 of record JALPQD010000174.1, read on the forward strand.
CTCTGAAGTTGCAGGGCACACATTCCTCACACCAAGCTAGGCCTCGTCACTCGACTACCCAGCAAGAGTTTGCAGATGTGGGTTGGAATCTAAGACGTGCTCTGTCTAGTGCTATTGTTTTGTAGACAAATATCAATGTAAGCTTTCTACAAGGCCGCTACAGAAATGAGCTGTGCAAACTCCACAGCCTTATTTGAAATATTATAAAAGTAGGTATGTATCCTTGTCTTTCATCTGAAACCAGGAACTCTGAAGACTTTTTACTCTAGGAATGGACTTTAAAATTTAATAGCTAGAAACAAAATTTTTTTGTTTAAAAATTTTTTTAATTAGGAAATCAAAATTTTTAATTTGTAGTTAGTTGTTTTCCCTTTCCAAATGTATTAAGCAAGTCTCCCCAAAAATGTAATCATTGATCAAATAATTTCTGAAACTCTTCTCTGGAGTGGGACAGCAACAGTAATATAAAAGGGTCATTAGAGCGCCAAGCAGGCAGTGCGTGCTCTTGTGACATTACTAGGGAGGTTAAGGCAAGAGAGTGATTGTGAATTTGAAGCCAGTCTAGATGACTGCACTACAGTGAGTTCTAGCTTGGGATACCCAAAGAAACCCCATTTCAAATAAACAAAATAGTAACAAAAAGTAAGCAAATATGTCAAACTAGAGAATTCTATAAAACAAAATGTATAGAAGTGTCAGTGTATAGTTATTCAGAAGGTAGAATAGGACCAACAGTTCAAACTCATTTCCAGATGTGTAGCAGATCTGAGACCATCTTGAGTTTCATAATACCTTCTATCAAAATAAACAAACAGGGCTGGAGAGATGGCTCAGGTTAAGACTCCATCTCCAAAGCAGAAGGTCCTGAGTTTGGATCCCAGGTCCCACATAAAAAACCGCCAGTGGGGGCTGGAGAGGTGGCTCAGGGGTTAAGCCTCTGCTTTGCAGGCGGAAGGTCTTGAGTTCAGATCTTAGACCCCACGTATAGATGCCAGGCAGAAGCGGGGGCAGCCTGTGTTTCTGGTCCTGGTAGGGCGGAGCCTGTGAATCCCAGGGCAGAGTAAACAAGGAGGAGGTGGAGGCGGTCCATGGTGGTTCCCGAATTCGCCTGTGGTTCTACACACACACACATACACACACACATACATACATACATACATAACGCACTCGCACACATGCACAATTGAATAAAAAAAAAAAAAAAGCAACCCAGGACGATTCGCTCTTAGTCTTCTACAGGGACACACAGTGCCCTCTGATACACACACACACACACACACACACACACACATACACACAAATAAATAAATTAAAATAAATAAGTAACTAAACAAAGTTTCTGTAAAGCAAAGGGAAGAGTTAATCGGATGAAGAAACAGCCCACAGAATAAGAGAAAATGTTTGCTATCCATATACATCTAACAGAGGATTAGCATTTAGAATATATAGAGAACTAAAAAACTACACAATAAAAAAAATGGACTAAGGACTGAACAAAGGATTCTCAAAAGAAGAAATTTAAATGGCTAGTAAACTTTTTGAAGTATTTAATATCCTTAGCTGTTAGATAAGCAAATTAAAACTACCTTGAGATTCCATCTCACTCCAGTTCTTAAGGTCTATCTCACATGATCAAGAAAACAGGGCTGGGGAAATGATTCAGTTGGTAAAGTACCTGCTGAACAACCATGAGGACTTGAGTTTGGGTCTCTAGTACCCAAATATAGATAACTGGGTGGTACACACACATACACGAAATAATACAAAAGTAAAAATAAAAATAAATCCAAGTCTACAGGATATAAATCTTGAGGACTGCAAGGATGTCTCAGGGATTAAGTTTCTGCCTTGAAAACAGAAGGCCCTGAGTTTGGATGTGATCCCATGTAAAAACACCAGCAGAAACTGCGGCAGTCTGGACTTCTGGCCTTGGAAGGTGGAGCCTTGGAAACCCCTGAGCAAAGCAAAAGGGAGGTAGAGCAATCCAAGATGATTCCTGAAGTCACTCTTGGGCCTGACAAAAGGCACACACAAGCAATGTCCTCTGATACTACACACACATTCACATACACCTTAGTGCAGGAAAGCAAAAAGGTGGATCCCAGGGGCTAGGTTTAATGACAAAAAGTGAACTCCAATTTCCCAAATATAAATGAGAGATTGTAACTCAAAAACCAAAGTAGAAAGTGAAAGAATTTGACCACCAGCCTTAAAAGGGGTACCTACACCTACATACAAACACACACATGAACAGATAATCAATGTTGGCAAGGTGTGGGGGAACCCTTATTTACTAACTGATACAGACACAAGGGAAATCAGTGTTTGTCATATACCCATATACGTACCACTACCTTGATTCATGTCTTCTTTACTTCTCACTAGATTGATTCTGGGCTCTCTAGTAACAGTTTCTTCCTTCTCATTCAATACTACCAGTATGAACTTACTAAAAAAATTAAGTTGCTTTGTTCATCTGCCTACAAGTCTTCTTCTTCTTCTTTTTTGAGACAATTTCACTATGTGGCTCAGGTTGGTCTTGAACTTGAAGAGATCCTCTTGCCTCAGCTTCCCACTTTAGCCACTTGCTGCTGCCTCTGCCATATTTCCTGACAACTTGTTCATATCTTTAAAACAACATTTATTATGCTATGTACTAATTTATCTATGTATCTGGCCTACTAGACTTTGAAGTCCTCAAAGATAGGACTGCATACTTGTATGCATTATAGCACCTATAATGTTTGACATATAAAAGCTAAAAAAAAGTTTGTGAATAAATATGATTGTTTGATGCTGAGACCAAAGCATATAGGGGCCTGAGTGTGTTAAGTATTGCTCCCAGAGCTATACCTTAAGCCAAGTTTTTTGTCTTTTGTCTTTTTTTTTAATTGTTTATTCAATTGTGCGTGTATGTATATGTAGAACCACCGGCAAATTCAGGAACCACCACGGACCGCCTCCACCTCCTCGTTTACTCTGCCCTGGGATTCACAGGCTTCCGCCCAGCATCTATACCTGGGGTCTAGGATCCGAACTCAGGACCTTCCGCCTGCAGGGCAGAGGCTTAACCCCTAAACCACCTCTCCAGCCCCAATCTTTTGGATTTTTTTTGAGAATCCTGACTAGCATGGAACTCATTATATAAACCAGTTTGGGCTTGAATTTACACATCCTCCTGTTACCTGCCTCCTCTATACTTAGATTACAGCACACCCAGCTGAGTATGCTTATTTATTTTTATGTGTGTGCGCGCAGGTGCGCACATATGTGTACACACACCAGAGAGCACTTCAGCAGAGGCCTAGAGAATCTCAACTCAGGTCCTAAGAAGGCAAAGCTTTAACCTTCGAGCTATCTCCCTATCCTAAGTATGCTTCATGAATTTCGAGTTCAATCTTAGATTTTAAAAGAATTTCATACAGTACATTTAATATGGCAAGCACAGGCCACCTAGTTGACTTTCATGACTTTGTGCTCAAGTAACATAAACATCATTAGGCAGATGTCCAGCTTCCCATTCTGATAGTTTACTTGTTTTATTTTCCCTCCTTGGCTTTAGCTAGTCATTTCTTGATTTACCACCAATGAAATGTGTTACTTGGCTGCTCTTTCATACCTGCCTGCTCCCTGATTGTTTAAGGAATAAACACAATTATGGAACACTACTCAAAAGTGACATAAAATATTTTAATAACTAATCACTTTTAATTAAGGACTAAAGATTTTCAACTGGAAAGGCAAAAGTTATAGAGGTACTGTAGAAAAGATACAAAATTTCAACTAAGTTAGAAAATAGGTTCGAGAGCTCTACTGTATATGTTTTTTGTTTATACATTCGTTTTTGTGGTGTCAGACTTTCACACATGGTAGGCAAGCACTGTATCATTAAGCTTTATCCCCACTGAGATTTTTTCCATGACGTGACCAAAAATAGGTGAGATTAAATGATATCACAATTAGAACATAACCTACTGGATTTCTTAAAAGATATTTCCTGGGAAGTGCACTGAACATTACAACTGAGAGGCCTGGCACCTTCGTATGTAATTATGTATACACGAGTATGAATGTATGTTTCTATGTACAAACACTGCTCTTAACTACTGCTGTCATATCATTCTGTGTAATAACGTTTGTGTTCCTGTCTGGCATTTCACAATAAACATGGAGAATGGGAAGGGAATCCCTATATAGTTGAATCAACTTTATAAAAACAGTTCCAGGGCTGGAAAGATGGTTTAGGGCTTAAGACTCTGTCTTGCAAGGAGAAGGTTCCAGGCAGAACTGATGACAGCCTGCACTTCTAGCATTGGTGGGTGGAGTCTGGGAAATCCCAGAGCAAAGCAATACAGACAAAAGCAATACAGAATGATTCCTGAAGTCACCCTTAGTCCTCCACAGGACACACAGTAAGTACCCTCTGATACACACACACACACAATAAAATAAAACTTAAAAAGTTCCACATCCAAGGGGTTTGATATTATTTGTCTGTTAATGTAAACGACATATCATAGATTAAAGGAAATAACCAGGAAAAAAAATTATTTATGTGCAGTCCAGATACCAGCAGTCAGTCATAGGTTTAACAAACTATAGAGAGAAGATGAAATTATGGAGATGTGGGCGGGTATGCCTAGAAGTTGATGCACTTATGTGGACTCAGCATAATGTTTGGCAGGCAACAAACTCAAACTGCTTTTTGGGACCTTCTGGAACTTGTTTTTCAAGGATTTTCAATCTGAAGTTGTTTGAATTCAAGAAAATTCGATGAAGATGGGCAAACTGAACAATGAGTTCAATATAATTTTTAATCCAATTGAAAGCCTCCAACATCTACCGAAAGATGTTAGTCAATGAATTCAGAAGCATTCAATTATGGTCAAGTGATCTGGAATAAAGGAAGCAAGCAGCTCAGGAAAGTCTGATTTGTCGCATCTTACTAAAAAGAAACACATGAAGACGAAAGGCAAGAAGAGATGAAGGATTGCAGTGACTTTGATCTCAGCTCCTGAAGAATCAATTGGTCACAAAGGCTCTCTCTATTTATACTGCATGACTGAAGTGGAAAGACAAATGCAAAGAAATTTGGAAAAATCAGGGATTGAATCTCAACAGCGCTGAAACTAACTTTCCATAACAAATCGTTTCCAAAAATAGGGCTGGCCCCAAACTGTGCTGGGATTTGCACCAGAAGTGTCTACAGACTCTGACCCCTGCAGTTATGAAGACTCCGCGGACAGACAGGGGGACTCAGAACAGAAAAAATCCAGGCTACTGGTCCGCACCGTAAAGTGACCTTTGCGAGAAGCCGCGCTGCCCTTTCTCCCGCCCTACAAGCCAAATAAAGACGAGTTTCCCGGGCAGCCGCGGAGAACCGGTCTGGCCGCTCCCGCCCATCGCTGGCACGAGAGCGCCCCGTTAGGAGCCAGGATGATCCCCGCTCCTGCCCGTGGTAGCCAGTGTTTTCGAGGGCTAAAAAAATAAAAGGGCAAAGTACACCCTAATCCTAAATAAACCCTCAAAACTGCAGGCCCCGTGGGCAGCGGAGCTGGAAGTGAGACAACTGTTCGCGGCTCGCGTCTGGGTGCAGCGACAGGGGCACCCCTGGCAGGGGCAGGGTGTGGGGCAAAAGGAAGGGCGAGCGCGTCCCGATCGTCCGCACCCGACGACCTCCAAGCCCGAGCAGCCTAGCGCGGCCACCGGGGCGACCCGGGAGCGGAGGGGCTCTGGGCTGCACAGCGCGGCCTCTCGCCAACGCGCCCTCTCATGCCCCCCACGGGGGAACCGCTGCCATCGAGACGCGAGGGGACACGTCAGCTCTCCCAGGGATCGGGGTGCGGACTCCCAGCCCCGGGCTAAAGTCACCTCAACAAGAGCGCAGCCATCTTGGGTTCCGGCCTGGGTGGAAGTGACGCGGCGCCCCGCCCCCGGGGGGGGGCACGTGACCACGCGCCGCGCGGGACCGCAGCGTGGTTCTGCGCCTCTCGCCTACCTTCGTCCGCCGATTCCACCCCCCTCGCCGCGGTGTGCGCTCGCGCTGCACTCTACGTGCGCCGGCGGCGTGTGCATCTCGTGCCGCGTTCGGCTTCCTGTGCCATCCCAACTCTCCCAGGTCCACCTGAAAAATGTCAGGTGTGGGCTGCCCGGGGCGCTCCGGGAGGAGGAAGCTTTGGGCTTCATTAGGTTCTAATCGGAAGCGCTAGACGTAAGGAGATGCGCACGACATGTATATTTGCTACTACTGGCGCTGGGGGTCGGGCCAGCTTTGGGTTAGGGCTTTCTGCAGCAGGCAATCCACTGAACTGCCTCTACACACACAAAAATAAAACTTGAAAAGTTCCAGATCCAATGGGTTTGATATTATCATAGATTAAAGGAAATGATCAAGGAAAAAAATTTATGTATGAGTAGCCCAGATACAACCAATCAATCACAGGTTTAACCAACTATGTAAGAGAAGATGAAATTATGGCGATGTGGGAGGGTATGGCTACAAGTTGATGCACTTATGTGGGCTCAGCATGTTTTTCAAGGATTTTCAATCTGAAGTTGTTTAAATTCAAGAAAACTCAATGGTGAAGATGGGCAAACTGAACAATGAGTACTTTAAAGTTTGTAGACACTAACCCTAAAACTCCAACGTTAACTGTTTGGACCAATATAATTTTTAATCCACATGAAAGCCTCCAACATCTACCGAAAGATGTTAGTCAATGAATTCAAAAGCATTCAATTATGGTCAAGTGATCTGGAATAAAGGAAGCAAGCAGCTCAGGAAAGTCTGACTTGTCGCATCTTACTGTAAAGAAACACATGAAGACGAAAGGCAAGAAGAGATGAAGGATTGCAGTGACTTTGATCTCAGCTCCTGAAGAATCAATTGGTCACAAAGGCTCTCTCTATTTTTATACTGCATGACTGAAGTGGAAAGAGAAATGCAAAGACATTTGGGAAAATCAGGGATTGAATCTCAACAGCGCTGAAACTAACTTTCCATAACAAATCGTTTCCAAAAATAGGGCTGGCCCCAAACTGTGCTGGGATTTGCACCAGAAGTGTCTACAGACTCTGACCCCTGCAGTTATGAAGACTCCGCGGACAGACAGGGGGACTCAGAACAAAAGAAATCCAGGCTATTGGTCCGCACCGTAAAATGACCTTTGCGAGAAGCCGCGCTGCCCTTTCTCCCGCCCTACAAGCCAAATAAAGACGAGTTTCCCGGGCAGCCGCGGAGAACCGGTCGGGCCGCTCCCGCCCATCGCTGGCACAAGAGCGCCCCGTTAGGAGCCAGGAGTCCCCGCCCTCTAATCTTAAATAAACCCTCAAAACTGCAGGCCCCGTGGGCAGCGGAGCTGGAAGTGAGACAACTGTTCGCGGCTCGCGTCTGGGTGCAGCGACAGGGGCACCCCTGGCAGGGGCAGGAGGTGTGGGGCAAACAGGAAGGGCGAGCGCGTCCCGATCGTCCGCACCCGACGACCTCCAAGCCGGAGCAGCCTAGCGCGGCCACCGGGGCGACCCGGGAACGGAGGGGCTCTGGGCTGCACAGCGCGGCCTCTCGCCACACGCCCTCTCATGCCCCCCACGGCGGGAACCGCTGCCATCGAGACGCGAGGGGACACGTCAGCTCTCCCAGGGATCGGGGTGCGGACTCCCAGCCCCGGGCTAAAGTCACCTCAACAAGAGCGCAGCCATCTTGGGTTCCGGCCTGGGTGGAAGTGACGCGGCGACCCGCCCCCGGGGGGGGCACGTGACCACGTGCCGCGCGGGACCGCAGCGTGGTTCTGCGCCTCTCGCCTACCTTCGTCCGCCGATTCCACCCCCCTCGCCGCGGTGTGCGATCGCGCTGCACTCTAGTGCGCCGGCGGTGTGTGCATCTCGTGCCGCGTTCGGCTTCCCACTGCCATCCCAACTCTCCCAGGTCCACCTGAAAAATGTCAGGTGTGGGCTGCCCGGGGCGCTCCGGGAGGAGGAAGCTTTGGGCTTCATTAGGTTCTAATCGGAAGCGCTAGACGTAAGGAGATGCGCACGACCTGTATATTTGCTACTACTGGCGCTGGGGGTCGGGCCAGCTTTGAGCCAGGGCTTTCTGCAGCAGGCAATCCACTGAACTGCCTCTCCACACACACACACAACTTCATAATTATCAAGCACCACCAACCTATATCCCCAGGAGTGTACACACACACACACACACACACATATGAACTTCTTGTCAGGCAAGCACTTAACCAGTAAATTACATTCCGAGGGCTGGAGAAATGGCTTGGGGAGGGTGTTACGACTGTTTCACAAGCAGAAAGTCCAGACTTTGGATTCTAAGTTCCATGTCAAAATGCCAGGGGGAAATGAAGGCAGTCTGCACTTCTGGCCTTGGTGGGCAGAGCCTGGGAAATCCCAGAGCAAAGGAAGAAAGAGGTAGAAGCAATACAGGATGATACCCAAAGTCACCCTTGGTCCTCCACAGGCTGCCCTCTGATGCACACATACACACACACACATACCTAAATGAATAAATAAAGTTTATTTATTTATTTATTTATCTGAGATACACACATACCCCACAACTCACACGCTGAGGCCTAGTTTGAGGAGTACCACTGTTAGGGGACCTCTCACCACCATTTGTCGGAATCCTCTAGCCACCTCCATTAGACCCTGCCATTCCATTCCAGGACTTAAACAGCTTGTTGCATGAACTGCACTCCCACTGGGCCAAAGACACTGCTCCTTTGTTTCTTGTTTCAGGGTCATGTGGGTGACACCCACAGCCATAAGAGCCTCGGGTGTGGAGGAGAACCCGTTTTGATTTATATGTATTGTATATAAACGGATTTAAGGCACCAAGCACAGGAATCAACTGTGCCGTGCTGACAACTGAGGAAAGAAAATGAGCAAGTGAGAAAGGAATGAAATAGAATGCAAAAGTTCTTGACCCTGGGTGGGGGGAGTGGAGGGAGAAAGAATAGAAGGGAACGGCGCAGAGCAACTCTATCCTACAGTAAAACATTTTTGGTTATATTAATATTCAGATCTCATTTATATTTAGCCCTCTCCTCCTTTGTTCCTTTCAGGATTTAAATAGCACAAATTTGCTTTTTTTTTCTGGATCAAATGAATAATACTATTTTGCATTTCTATAATACTTGACAAGGAAAGCAGTTTAATAAAGACTTTAGGGACTGGAAGGACTGTGGAGGTTCTTTCTTCCAACTTTCTATCTAGTGCAAGAATCTCTGCTGCACCATTTCTTTTTTTTTTTAAATCAGTTCTTTTTTTAAATTTTTTATTATTATTATTATTTATTCAACTGTGTGCATATACGTGTGTATGTGCGCGTGTGTGTGTGTGTGTGTGTGTAGAACCACGGACGAACTCTCGAACCACCATGGATGCCTAAACCTCCTTCTGCCCCGGGATTCACAGGCTCCGCTCTACCAGGACCAGAAACACAGGCCGCCCCCGCTTCCGCTTGGCGTCTATACATGGGATCTGGGATCCGAACTCAGGACCTTCCGCCTGCAAGGAGGAGGCTTTACCCCTGAGCCACCTCTCCAGCCCTGCTGCACCATTTCTTTAAGACTGCTGCAACAAATTTAGTGGTGGATACCTCAAAATGTTTTGTGCTTGACCTTGCGGCTGCACAGATAATTCCATCATTTGGGTGGCTGAGGGGAGAGGATGGTGAGTTCAATGCCAACTTCCACTACATAGTAACACCTGTCTCAAAAAGAAAAATAAAGTTTTTTTAACGAAGTGTCATTTTTTAAACAGGTTAATCACTAAAAAAGACGTTCTGAGGGGCTAAGGTTGCAGCTCTGTTGGTAGATTGTTTGCTTAGCATGCAAGAAGTTCAGGGACAGGCTGGGCTGTAAGAAATTTTGTTTCAAACATTTTTTATTGCAGTTGTGTACTTCGTGAATCACCCTGGATTGTTTTACATCTTCTTCTCTTTGTTCTGGAGTTTCCCAGGCTCTGCTTTCCAGAGCTAAAGGTGAAGGCTACCCCATGGGATCTGAGATCTGAACTCAGGACCTTCTGCTAACAAGGCAGAAGCTTAACCCAGGGGTTGGATGAAGCTGTCTCTCTCCATCCCTCAAATACTTTTTTTAAAGTAGGTACAGTTTTCTCCTATTGAACTTCCAATCATTGATACTTGATTAGCACTATGGAGTTACATATTAACACATGCAATAAAGAGGCAAACCTGTAATTTCAGCACTTGTGAGTTGGAGTTCAAGATCATCCTCAGCTACATATCAAGTTATAGGTCAGTTTGGGTTACATAAGACTCTTTCTCAAAAAAAGAAAACAAAAACGCAATGAAGCTTCTCAAAATTTATTTCGTTAAATAATTGTGTGTGCGTTGTATGTGTGAGTATGTTGGTATGCTGGTGTGTGCATGTGTGTAGACGCCAGAAGTCAATGTCAAGGGTCTTCTTCAATGGTTTCTCTACCTTAATTTTCATAGTTACTTTTTTACTGAACCTGGAGCTCACTGATTGGCTAGGTGAATGGCCAGCAAGCCCCAGAGTTCTTCCTGTCTCTGCCTCCCCAATGCTGGGATCATAGAAATAAGCTACTGCACCCAGATTTTATGTGGGTTCTGGCCAATGTTTCACTGGCTGAGCATCTCCCCCAGGTTCTTCTTTCATTTTATTTAATATAAATGTACTATTGACTTGACTTTTCCCCACAGTCTATGGAAATATCCTATAGAAGATTCAAAGATACAACCGTATTTATTGATCTAAAAAAAGTTATAGTTTTAGGAAGACCAATAAACAAATACAGAAAGTAGTAAACCCAATTGGTAGAGTGTTTGCCTGGCTCGTATGAAGCCCCAGATGTCATCCTCAGCACTACATAAAACCAGACTTGGTAACCCACACTTATAATCCCTGCTCTTAGGAGGTTGAAACAGGAGGATCAAAAATTCACAGTTGTCTTTGACAACAGAGTGAGTTCAAGAATACCTCAAAAAGGAAAAGAAAAGAAAAATAACTATACAAGGGCAGTGGGGAGAAGGGGTATAGATAATGGAGGTAGGTAGGTAAGGTGAAAGAGGTTAGATAGGAATGTTGGCTCCAACATCCTGTAAACATAAGTTCATGATAATTTCCCTGGGGAGCTTATGATCAAGATCCATATTTAGAGCGATGTAGCCAAAATTTTTAGTATTAATCACTATACCAGAACTGTGATCCGAGATGCAAAGAAGGTACCAGGGCACTGCTGTCTTCTCACGGATGTTACAGTAACGTCTCACAAGCAGCAATAAGCCAGGTATGTTGCACATGACTGCAATCCCAGCACTCAGGAGACAGAAACTGGAAGCCACAGGTTCATGGTCAGCCTGGCCTACATGGTGAGTTTAGGTCAGTCGGGATGCTTAAGGAGACCACATCTTAAACAAAAAGCAGCAACAATTGTCACCTCTCTCAAGCTAGTCTGCAGCCTGTAGCCGCGAGAAATAAGTCATATTGAAATTTCAGACCAAACAGTAAATCAAGCTGTTTATCTCTAGTAGCTTATCCTAAAAGTAGTTAGAAAGGGGGCAGTGCGATGGCTCAACAGGTAAAGACACTTCTGCACAAACTTTAAGACCTAAATTTAATTCCTGGAACCTATGTGAAGGTAGAGGAAGAGAACTGACTCCATAAAGTTGCTCTGTGATCTCCACATGTGCTCTGTGGCATGTATGTGTATGTGCACACACACAAACACAGATACAGACACACAGACACACACACATACACACATTGCTTGCTAATTAAGCATGAGGACCTTATTTTGGACCATTTGACCCCATGCAAAAGCTGGATGCTGCCATGCACACCTATGATGCTGGCACTGGGAGAGAGACAGGAGGATTCCTGGGACTCACTGGCCAGCTAATCTAGCTGAGTCAGCAAGCTATCTCAACCTCTGACCTTCACACATATACTACTGACATATACACACATGTACACACACGTGTACACACACACAAAGTAAGCAGGAGCAAGCAGGGTCTAGCCAAGACCTGAAGAGAGAGACAGGGAAGAGAGGAGATGAGAGAGTGACAAAATCATTTTAGATAAGCCTGGCGAGGGGAACAAAGAAAGCAACAATCTGGAGAACTCTGAAAGACTTCTCAGATCAGTTTTGCCCTACAACTCAGTTCTAGCCATGTAAGACATGCAGATATTCCAAGTCTCTCTCTCTCTTTCTCCCTCCTCTCTTTTGACAGTTTCATGTAGCTCAGGTAGCATTTGAACTTATAGTCCTCCAATCCTTCTGCTTCTACCTTCCAAGTACTGGAATTATCAGGATAAACCCACGTCCTCCAAATCAAATAGAACGTACCAGATGAAATCCATCCTCTTCGGCCTATCATTTAAAGACCCTCAATCTTTCCATTCAGACTTGTTTCCTACTGTGCCCTTTCAAGTTCCCCCAACCAAATCAAAGTGGATTTCACAAGTCCTGCTTTAAATATGCCTAGTGCTTTACAAACCCCACAGGGACACACACACACAAGACATATATACACAGTGTTCCCTAGTAAAGCAAGCTTTGTGGTTTATCACACTTGGTTGTTGATAGGTTAGTCTTCTGATTCGACATCTTCTGCCTTCCCAAACTAGACTTTGAGCTTGCAGGAAGGACTTACTTACTATTATTCTAATAGTAAATTATTCCTGTACTTTATACATAGCTGGCCTGTAGTACAATGTGGCTGCATTGCTATAAGTTAGGACTATACCGTAAACTGCTGTGTGAGTCAATGAAAGCTTCCGTAACCAAGAAAAAAGATCTGGGGCCTCCTTCCTTGGAAGTTTTCCACCGGAGAAGAGCTTCCATTTGACTGGACTCTCCCAGGATGCAGGGAATGGAAAAAAATTCCTGAGGGACTGCTTCATCTCAAGGACTCTCTAGTGCAACCCATGGTAATCAAAGATAACCAGGGACATCCTATTTTGGGAGTTCTCGGAGGGAAACCTGCCCCTTGGTCCTAGGGCTCTGAAGCAAGAAGGCTAAAAAAGAAGCCTTTTCTGTGGTCTTTGAATTTAGGCTTTCCTGCTTATCTATCTCTCAGAGAAGTGTGTCTGTGTCCCTTTTTCTGTCCCTCTCCTCCACCCCCCCAACATTCCAGCCTGAGTTAGGGGGTGGCTAGTAGACACAAAGCTTTCTGTGTAGAGGGTGGTATGTGCCCCCCACAATCCTCCACCCAGAGCATACAATGCTCCTTCTGCTCCCTGTCCCTTGCCCCCTCCCCACCACCTCTCAATTGCACATGCCAGGCTGTAATTGGTTACTGGTTCAGGACAACCCCCTCATGCTAGAGCCCCAGGGGATTTTAAGCGGGTTCCAGAAACCCCCGCTCAGTTCCTTGTCCCCTACTCCACCCCACAGATTCTCTGGGCACTAGCCCCTGCCCCAGCTATGGCACCTGGGGCGCCCTCATCCAGCCCCAGCCCTATCCTGGCTGCACTGCTCTTCTCTTCTTTGGGTAAGTGGAGCCACCTGCGTCTTGAAAGCCTGCGGCTCAGATGGTCTCTCAGCAACCTCCCACCGCATGGAGCTGGCCAGCAAGAGCAGCAATGATGCTTTATTTGGGGGGAAGCAGGAGCTGCATAGAGGAGTTGGAGTTGGTAAAAGACATCACGGAGAGTTTCCCTGGGGGGCATGAGTCACCTGCCCCCAGAGCTATGTGAACAGCCTGGTAGGAAACAATGTTCAAGTGAAGGAAGGAGCAAGATCGAACACTGGGTTCTGATCCCAGTTTATTCTCTAGTAGTTTAAGAGGTAGCCAACCTTAAACTTCTAGAAGAGAAGTCTGGGAGTATGATCTAAAGAGGAAGCACACCATGTATGGTACCAGCTTCTTAGACTCGTTTATTGCTGCCTCTGTTTCTGTCTGGGGCTTTTCATCTACTACTTAGGTGAATCCTAGGATCTTGCCCTTTGAAGCTGTCTTCCTTTATTATTTGGACAGCTTTCTTGACCTCTGCAAGGTCACTCCATTTGGGTCAAAGCAGGTCTACTTAAATAGACCTTCCAAACTGCCCTGCATCCTAGTGCAGTGGCTGAGTAGTAGGCAAGCTGAGGTGAGGGGTGAGAAGCAGCAGGGGAAGGCAACAGTCCAAGGTTCTTTCCTTGGTCAAGGTCAGCTTCTTGTGTTGTCAACCCAGGACTCTTCTGGGCTATTCTGGATTATTTTGTGGAGCTCTAAGAAAATATTAAAGATATGGAGTTTAGAAAGGGTTCAGTGAAGGGAATGGGGAGAGAGATTTAGGGGAGTCTGTCCCATCGTTCGCCAAATCCATGCAACCCTTGAGCAGAACCAAGAAGGGCAATGACTGATGCTATAGCAATAGGAACAGAAGTCAGAGCCAATGAATGACCTGTTATATTGGGGATTCCCAAGAAGTGTGTCAGGCCCTGGAGGTGGGAGATTCAGAACAATGAGGCAGAGAAAGACAGAGAGGAAAAAGAGAGAGACAGAGAGAAAGAGAGAGAAAGTAGAGGTGGCAGGCAGGAACCTCAATATTGGTAGACAATGGAACTTCAGTTGTTTGGCTGCCTCCTCCTCCTCCTCCTGTAGAACAAAAGGGTCTACAGTGCTCCATCCAGGACCAGCCTACACACATAATCTCTCTGGAATGACTCTCTCTGTGTGGGTGAGTTTGGGGGGAGGTGGCACTAGACCAAAATGGCCAAGAGGAGGATGAGGATGGTTGACTTACAGAAACCCTCATGAAGAGTCATCTGAGCTCTGGACTTGGGGGTCTTGCTTGTATCCAGTTTCCCATGAGGGCAATAAAAGTCCTTTCCTCCCTGTGGAAAGCAAACTAAATGGCAGCCTGAGATTCAGTAGTGAGGAAGGTTTGTCCTAACAGGAAGACTTACATTCTCTAGATGTCTTAATTTTTTTTTCTTGCAAGAAACTTGAGTTTATTATACTGGGAAATACTATATAGCTGTTAAAAGTAAGGTTGTTGTCTATGAATCAGCATGGGAAGCTACCCTAGATACATATATCCTTAAGCCAAAAAGAGTAGACTATAATGAAATATATGCTTTTAGTACAGAAATATCTTGAATTTATGTTGAATCTGATACATAGAAAACTTATTAACTGCTAACAATGGTTCTATCTGGACAAGGACTATAAGAAAGGAATTGTTTGTTGGGACAGATGTCAAAGACTTTAGCTTTATCTCTACTGCTTGAATACTCTATAAGAAGAACACTGGAGTATGTTACTGTATAATTTATACAAAATTTAAAACTTTGACTCTAAGCTGAAGAGTTAGATACTGGCCAGAGGCACATACCTGTAATCAATCCTACCACTCAGGAGGCTGGGGCAAGAGGAACATAAGGTCAAGACAATTTGGCTTTTGTAGTGAAACCCCTGGAGAGAGAGAGAAAGAGAGAGAGAGAGATTTTCAGAAAGAAAAACTCAGAGACAGCCAATCTTCTAGAAGTCTTCAAGAAAAGCTATTACCATTGACTTCATTTCCTCAGAACTGAGGAGTGAATTCTATGCTGAGATCTTAGACAGACACAACACTTATACTCACCAATCAATTAGTCTGGAGAAATGCAGCCTTTAAAACATGTTTATCTGCAATGGCCTCTAACCTGTGATGGACCCTTGACCTTGGTCTCACAACCTCTGTCTGGAGGCTTCCATGTGTCATTTCTCTTGCTTGCAGTGCTTTCCCCGGCCCAGGCCATTGTGGTTTACACAGACAGGGAGGTCCATGGCGCTGTGGGCTCCCAAGTGACCCTGCACTGCTCCTTCTGGTCCAGTGAGTGGGTCTCAGATGACATCTCTTTCACTTGGCGCTACCAGCCCGAAGGGGGCCGAGATGCCATTTCGGTGAGTATTTGGATCCCGGGGTTGGATAACAGAAAGGGTTATGTCAAAGCATGACATAAAAGAGAAATTTGGCTACAGAGGGGGGAGTGTTTATGAGTCATAAACCCAACTTTAGCAAGGTAAGTGGCAGTTTTTGGAGCCTCTGGCAGTTGTCTACATGAGGGTCCTCACGCATTTGCTCTCGTTCCTCACAGATCTTTCACTATGCCAAAGGACAACCCTATATCGATGAGGTGGGGACCTTCAAGGAGCGCATCCAGTGGGTAGGGGACCCTCGCTGGAAGGATGGCTCCATTGTCATACACAATCTAGACTACAGCGACAACGGCACTTTCACTTGTGATGTCAAAAACCCACCTGATATAGTGGGCAAGACGTCTCAAGTCACGCTCTATGTCTTTGAAAAAGGTGTGAGAAGGGACAAGGGACAGGGACTCTGGGAGGCAATTGAAGGTAGTTGGAGATGAAGGAGAATGGATAAGCTGGGGGGAAAAGACCAAAGGCCCCCACCTAGCCCGATTGGGGTGGTACATACAGGCTTGTGATCCCAACACTGGGGGAGGTAGAGTTAAACTAGCCCGGGTTACATAGAGTAATTTTCAAATCGGCCTGGGATAGTGAAACCCTGTGAGGAATGGGCGTGGGAATCCACCTATAATGTTCATTCAGGCGCTGGGAAGATGGGCAGAAGGCAGTTCTTCAACAGCAGGGAAGAGATGTGGTATGAAAGACCATAGACACAGGTCCCTAATCGTCAGCTCTCTCCTTTCTCTCCCCTCCTAGTGCCCACCAGGTACGGGGTGGTGCTGGGAGCCGTGATCGGGGGCATCCTCGGGGTGGTGCTGTTGCTGCTACTGCTTTTCTACCTGGTTCGCTACTGTTGGCTACGCAGGCAGGCGGCGCTACAGAGGAGGCTCAGGTAAGGGGCGGAGCCTGACTCCCCAGCCTCAATCCAGATTTCCACGTCGGGACAGGAGACTACTTCAAGAAGTGGGAGGGCCTAAGGAAAGGGAAAGGCGCTCTTTTTGGGGGAGTGGGGGTGGGGAAGACGGGTTCCAAGAGAGGCCAAGTCGGCAGCACCTCCTCTCTTCTCACAGTGCCATGGAGAAGGGGAAATTGCACAAGTCTTCCAAGGATTCTTCCAAGCGCGGGCGGCAGGTTAGTGGTACTTGGTGGGAGGGAGACCGCCAGGGCAGCCCCCACGGACGGGTGGTCCCTGTGGGGTGCCACGAGATCGAGACTGATGTGCGCGTTCTTCCCCTTCCTCTCCCCCCAGACGCCGGTGCTGTACGCCATGCTGGACCACAGCAGAAGCACCAAAGCCGCCAGTGAGAAGAAGTCTAAGGGGCTGGGGGAGTCTCGCAAGGATAAGAAATAGCGGTTAGCGGGCCGGGCGGGGGGTCGGGGGTCAGGGGCGGAGTCCTCCAAAGGAGCTCAGGTGGTGGTCATCGAGATGGAGCTTCGAAAGGATGAGCAGAGCTCGGAGCTCCGGCCTGCTGTCAAGTCCCCCAGTAGAACCAGCCTCAAGAACGCCCTCAAGAACATGATAGGCCTGGACTCGGACAAGTGATCGTCACCCCCAGGCCCTGCCAGAGCAGTGGGGACCTAGGCTCCTCTTACCAGCCGTCTAGGTGCTTTCTCTGGCTCCCTAGCCCCGCCCTGCCCTCTCCTTGCATTGAGATGTAAGTTTCATTCCAAAATTCATTCCCAAGCACTTGTCACCCCTGACTCTCTGGGCCAGGGATCTAATCCTACCCCTCACCTGCCCCCCCAAGGGCTGTGTGTTTGGTGCCTGTCACTCAGGCACTGAGAAGAAAGGGACCTTGATAGCCTCTGCCCCAGCTCCGTGCCACCTGATTCCTGCCTTCCTCATTCCCCTGCACCCCAGCTGAGCCCCTGCTTCTTCTCCCTCAGCTGGTCCAGCTCTGGCTAACAGCCAATGTCATTCAGATCAGACTCTCCTTTGGGGGTTTATTTAGATTGTTGATTTTTTTTTTTTAAATCCATTCTTTCATTTGATTATCTGAGCCCACGCTCTGCCTCTACCCCCATGACTGAGGACCAATGACGTCATGAGGCTTTTGCAGTTTCCCACCCCCACTAAGTCCTTCTTGGAGAACCAGCTGGCCCAAGCAGAGGAGCCCCTGACCCTCAGAAGACCTCAACCACGTGATCCATGTCCTCCCGCCCCTCTGGCGCTCTCTTCTGGGGCTGGAGATCTTGGGAAAGTAGAGAGAGAATGGATCCTTACAGGTCAGGGGTGGAGGAGGGGGCAAATGAGCCTTAGAAGTGGCTTTAAAATAAAAATTCAAGTAAGAAACAGGAAAACAAAGGGGAAGTGAGGGAGAAAGGAAGAGGCTGCACTCTCAGCCACAGGGGATTCTTAGGATTTTTTTCTACATTCTGTACATTTCTTCTACCACTTCCAGAAGCCCTTAAATGTTTAATAAACACTGACATTTCCAGAAGTCGCTGCCTCCATCTGGCATTTCCTGGTTCTCATGGGTCTCCACTCCTTCCCCCATTCTCAGCCCAGACTTCCCCCTTACCAGCTGGTTTTAGTTGCTGAGTTCAGTTTTACTGGTATTAGCCTGTGTAGTATAGAGAAAATAACTCTCACAAACAGGCTCACAAGACACATTTTTATATTAAAAACTATCTAGTGAGCTTATACTACGTGCTAAACTGTGGCAGGCTCTGCTTTAGCATGAGTGAAAACCCAGAGTCCTTTTTACCCAAGTCTGAATTCTAAAACATGCCCAGTCACTCAATCATTTGGGACCCAGGATGGCTTGTGTAACTTTGGTGAGCTGATTTTGCATTTTGTAAATACATGAGACTATGAAACCTCCCTGCACAATTCTCAGGGATTTAATAGGAACCAAATGAGAACCTGTGTATGGAAATTCACATGAACTATAAGTTAATATACGGCTAGGATATTTAAGACTCAAGCCCTTGAAAAGGTTTCTAGTCTTGCCTAAAGAAGTATACTTTATAAACTGGCACAAATTTCATTCATCTTTGTACAAATATACACACAACTTTATGCTGGATATGTCAGTCTCTCCCAAGTGCGGAATGACAGCACTTGGGAGAGAAAGGCAGGAAGATTATGAGTTCAAGGCCAGCCTGGGCTACATGAGAGATCCTGTCTGGCAAAGAAAAAAACGTTGGTTTGTTTATATATCTTTAAATGTGCTACTAATATGAAACTTGCCAGTTTGTTTATAAACATCTGTTACATTATTTTTAAAAATGTAACATTTGTCCCTGGGTGCCAGGATAGCAAAGAACAAGACTCCTACAAGTCAAATCTTACTGTTAAAAAATCAAATAAATGATTAACATCGGTTTTGCCAAAACCTGGAGTGTGTTTGCTTATTCAAAGTATCTTTCATATAAGATAAAAGAAAAATTAACCGGAGTTAATATTATTGTTGTTGTTTTCAAGATGGGATCTTGTAAAGTAGCCCATGCTGGTCTCAAACTCAGAATCCTCCTGCACAGCCTCCAAGTGCTGAAAAGGGGCACACCTCACCAAAGCCTGGCTTTCTATGATTCCAAAGGAGGTTTAGTCATAACTCAACAAAGTTGCAACTATGCAAGCTAAAGATTCCTTACTAGCTAAAATTCTAAGCAATCTATTATTCATGACAGTTGCAGCTGGGTACCCTGTTTAAACTTCCTGGACTGTTAGTAGAGTCACATGAGATATTATGTCATACCCAAAATATAGCAAAGCCCAGAGCATCTCATTTAAATCCACTTTTGTTCTAAAAATGATCAGCACCTGTGTTTTACCAGCTCAATTTATCCAGTTGTCTTGATTGTTTCTGGTGCTTTCAGGATTTGAGTCACTGCTGAATGATATCAGTGACCTTTTCACTTACCCAAAAGCTTTGCTCGATTCCCACTGCTGCATACCATACCCTTTCTCTTTTCTGTGATTAAGCACTAAAATCTAGAATAATAATTTAACTAAAGGAAATAGCATTCTAAGGAACTTTGAATCCCATTTGATTGTTATTTTTTAAAGAAATTATTCAAGGGTCTGGAGAGAGAGCTCAGCAGGTAAGATGGCTTGCTCAAAAACCTGGCAATCTGAGTTCAAACCCCAGAAGCCTACAGAGTGGCTTCCTTCCTTCCTTTCCTTTCCTTTCCTTTCCTTTCTCTTCCTTTCTCTTCCTTTCCCTTCCTTTCTCTTCCTTTCCCTTCCTTTCTCTTCCTTCCTTCCTTCCTTCCTTCCTTCCTTCCTTCCTTCCTTCCTTCCTTCCTTCCTTCTTTCTTTCTTTCTTTCTTTCTTTCTTTCTTTCTTTCTTTCTTTCTTTCTTTCTTTCCTTCTTTGTGTCTTTCTTTCCTTCTTTGTGCCTTTCTTTCTTCTTTGTGTCTTTCTATTCTTCTCTCAATATAAATAATCATTAGGGGGAGGGAGGGAAGCTGGGATAAATACTTGATATGCTTGTAAAGTAGAAAAATAATCAATTAATTAAAATATTAAAAAGGAAGTCATTTGGGGCTGGAGAGATGGCTCAGGTGTTAAGACTATGTCTCACGAACAGAAGATCCTGAGTTCCAATCCCAGATCCCATGTAAAAACTCCAGATGAAAATGCAGCGACCTGTACTTCTGGTCCTGGTGGACAAAGCCTGGGAGATCCCAGATCAAAGCAAGAAGGAGGTAGAAGCAATTGAGGATGACTCCCAAAGTCACCCTTGGCCCTCCACAGGGACATATAATGCCCTCTGATACATACACATAAATAAATAAATAAATAAATAAATGAAATCTTTTTTAAAAAAGAAGTCATTCATGATCAGCAGAACATCATTAATAATAACACAAATTTTAACCAACTATGTGAGCACTTTGAGAATAATTAAAACTTCTTTCTATATTAGCTTCAAAATAAAAAGCAAAAATTATAACCCAGTATATGAATAAGCATACTAAAATATAAAGTCAGTTTGCTCAATATCACATAGTAAGCAAACCTCCTAGTTAGAATGTAATTCTGTGAGTGTGTGTGCTTTCTGTGTGCCTGTGTGTGTGCATGTCTGTGTGTCTGTGAGTATGTCTGCATGTGTGTAAGAGGGCACTTGAGTGTATGTGCCTGTGGAGGTCCAAGGGTGACATGGAGAATCATTCTAGATCGTTCTACCTCCCTATTGCTTTGATCTATGTTTTCCCAGACTCCACCCTCCAGAGTTAGAACTGCAGGCCACTGCCATTTCTGGCTGGAGTTTTTACATGGGATCTGGGATCTCAACTCAGGTCCTTTTGTTTGTAAGGCAATAGCTTTAACCTTGAATTGTCTCAGTCCCACAATGTAATCTTATGTTTGCCTGACCACTTAGTCTAGTGAAGTCTATTTTTAAAAAGCCAGAAGAGGCTCACCTTAAAAATAAGAGGGATTGGCTCATAGCACTTGCTTAGCATTCAAGAGCAGCCTTCAAGTTCAGTATCTTCCCGCCTTAACCTCTTGGTGCTAGAATTACCACACCTGCCCTGTCAATTAAAAATTTCGGTGTGACCTGAAGGTTTAGCTCAGCTGTAGAGCCCTTGTCTAGCATGTATAAAACCCCAAGTTTGATCTCCAGTACAGCAAAGCAAAACAAAACATACTTGCTATAAAACTACAATAATCAGTTTACTATAAACACATTTAGACATATATATATCATTAAAATAGAATACTGGAGATGGGGATGTAGCTCATATTTACCTAATATGTACAAAGCCCTGGGTTCAATCCCCAGCAGTATAAAAAAAATGTAGGGAGAGACTATTGCAATTCCAGCACTTGGAAGGCAAGAAGGTAGGAAGATTGCTGTGAGATCAAGAAGAGCAATAGAGCAAGACCCTGGTTCAAAATCAAATCAAATTATTTAAAGAAAATAAGACTGTTTGGGGGTTAAGTGTGCTCACGATGTGGAGGACACTGTGAACTGGGGCTCTGTGTACTTACGGTAAGGATAGTCTTCCTGGGCTGGGATTCTCTGTGCTCATAACATGGACAGCCTCTCTGGGCCAGGGTACTGTGTGTTCCGTGTGGATGGCCTCCTGTGGGCAGGGCTCTGTGTGCTTACACCACGAACTTACTCAGCCTCACAGGAGATGGGCAAAACTATTGTTCTTTAGTTTTTATCAGGGTTTCTTTTCGTTTGTTTGTTTTTGCATGTGTGTAGGTACCCATGGAGGTATGTGCATAAGGGCATGTGTATGTGTATAGAAGAGGGCACTGTGTGTGCCTGTAAAGGCCCAAGGGTGACTCCAGGAATCGCCGTGGATTGTGGATTGCTCTACCTCTCTATTGCTTTGCTCTGGTGAGTTATGTCCATCAGAGCCAGAAGTGCTGGCTATTGCCATTTCCACCTGACATTTTTACATGGGATCTGGGACCGGAACTCAGGACTTTCTGCTTGCAAGGCAAAAGCTTGGGATTTCTTAACCATGTGGTGCTAGAAGTTCAGTCATAACAACTATACGCATCTTAAGTGTATCTTCTTTTAGCACTCATACTATTTTATATTATTGTAATGGTTCCTCTTAACTATTGCTGTGAGAGAGCATTCAAAGTCAAACAACTTAAGGGAGAAAGGGAGATTTATTCAGCTTACGGTTCCAGAGGGAAGAAACAGTCTTTCATGCCAAAGGCACCATGGCTGGTAGTTGAAGCTGGAGGCAGGCTAAGTCACTGCAAACATCCAGTAGGCTAGTGAGTGATGGCTGAAGGCTGGAGGATTCCTGGAGAGTCTTTCTTCTCAGTCTCCTGTTCTGGGGTTCCTTTTACCTGGTCTGCTACTGAGAGGTTCCAATCAGATCTAGGGAAGACCTAGGGCTGGTCTTTGTATTATAAATGTATTGATCCAGATAACTTTTTTTTTAATTTTTATTTATTCAATTGTGCGTGTGTGTGTATGTATGTGTGCGCACGCGTCTGTGTGTGTGTAGAACCACGGACGAATTCGGGAACCACCATGGATGCCTTCACTTCCTCGCCCCAGGATTCACAGGCTCCGCCTTATCAAGGCCAGAAACGCAGGCCGCCCCTGCTTCCGCCTGGCGTCTATACGTAGGATCTGGCATCCGAACTCAGGACCTTCACCCTGCAAGGTGGAGGCTTAACCCCTGAGCCACCTCTCCAGCCCTTGATCCAGATAACTTCTTCAGGTGGTCTCAGCTAATCTTAGTTAATGCTAAGTGTGGTCCAGTTGACATCCAAGATTAACCATCACAAGTATAGTCCAATTAAAAAATGAAGACCTAAAGGTAAGAGGTGAACATGCTAGGGGAATATTTAGGGGGAGGAAGAGGGAAAAAAAAGGATAAGTATGATCAAAATTCATTGTATACATATATGAAATGGTAAAAGAACAAAAAGATAATTTTTTGTTCCTTTTTTTTTCCCACTCACACAAACTTAATAGGTACTCACACAAAACCAAAACCAAAAAAGACTGGCATTAATCATACCCGTTTCTATGTGAATTCATGCGTACTCCCACCAATTATCGTTAAATAATAGGTACTCCCCCCCACCCCTCCCTGGACCCCCTTGCTCCCTCCCCCCTTTTCCCCTTCCTTTCACCCCCGTTCCTCCCTTTCTCCCAGTGCTCCCCTCTCCCCCCCACCTCAATTACTGGAGCATCCTTTAGCGTGAATGTCAAACTTCCCTCTGCGTCCTTCACTCTAATGAGGTTTAAGGACTCATTAGCATGGCCTAGAGCCCTTTCTTGTGCTCCCCTTAGTATGGGAACACTATTGTAACTGGTAATCCCTTGCTGCTAGGGATCCTAGTGCCTGTGATCCATGCTAGACTTTGGGGGGGTCATTGATATGTCAGTCATTGCACAGGTCATAAAGTCAAGCTTGTTGGCTGGTGCCTGCCATCCTACCACTTTGGTAGAATGAGACAAAGGATTGTCCGGAGTTTGAGGCCAGCCTGGAATACAATGTGAGATGCTGTCACAAACAAGCAAACAAACAAAACTCCACCTAAAAGGGGAAAGCAATATTCAGCTCCAAGTACAATTTTAACATTAATTTGAATAAACAAATGCACCTTATATAGGACAAACAACAGATGCCTTCCAGATTGTTGTAATCTCTGCTTTGAAGTTAATTCATGTGTTTCATGCAGTCCTCAAGCAGGTAGAAGAAAAATCTGGATATTGCATTTCAAAGTCAAGAGATAAAGGTTTGCCAGAAAGAGGAAGTGGTTGATAATAATGACTACCACTGAGATGAGAAAGACTCAAAACAACCATCGAATTTGACGTGGGTCCCAGGGACATAGCTCAGTAGTATAACACTTGCTTAGTAAGCCTAAGTCCCTAGGTTTAGTTCCTAGTAGAGCACACACACACACACACACACACACACACACACAATGACACAGAGATTAATAATGACCTTTGTCTGTACCAAACTGATTATAGTAGTTTTATAGCAGGGCTAGAATTATAGTGTGAGCCACCACATATCTGAGATAAAGCTTTCTCTTCTCTCATTTTCCAACTTGCTATGAATTTGTTACTGTGCCTTACAGCTAAGATATTGTTGGACAGATATTCATGTGTGGGAGTGAGGCCGGAGAAGGGAAGGCACAAAGAGCTTTCCAAAATTCTTTAAATAGAGATTGGCATGGTGGTGCATTTTAGTAATCCCAACAAAGGCAGTAGTTCAGGAGCTCATGGCCAGCCTGGGCTACATGGTATTTGAGTCTCATCTGGACACTATCTCAAACAAAACCAAAACCAAAAAAGACTGATGAATGCCAATCTTTTATATCATACCCATTTCTATGTGAATTCAAGCGTATTCCACCAATTATTGTTAAATAAAGATTAAATTATAAGCTTCTTTCAAACATTTTATGTAATAATGTAAAAATTGGAAGGAAGATGAATAAAATAGTTGACATCAACAAGTAAACACATCTTCTATAAATAGAAAATATGACAACTTATTATAATTATTTATGTAATTGGTCAAGAAACCATAATTGACTTCTATGAACTTTTACTGCTACCTGTTTTTTGGTTTATTTCTCTACTTTCAGTCAGAACCTCATATGGTCAGAATTCTTTTTTTTTTTTTTAAGAATTCTTAATCCAATGAGCAATCAATCCAAACTTCCATTTCTTTTTGTTGCTTCATTTGGGAGAATTGTTTGTTGTTTTGAGATAAAGTCTCATGTAGCCCAGGTTGCCTCAATGTCACTATGTAACTCTATATAGCCAAAGTTGGTCTTAAATTCCCAATCCTCTTGCCACCACCTCCCAAATACCAGAATTCCAGGTATATATCACCATACCTCGTTTTGATATATGTATATTTGTTTTGTCATGCTAGGGTGCAAATCCAGATCTCATGCATGTTCAGTAAGTATTCTACTACAACAGGCCCAGTCCTATAAAGTCTCTTTGAATGCAACAGCAGCAAAAGCAAACTTCAAGGATCACAGAGATTGATGATTCAAATACCAGGAGCAGCACTGGCATTGATGGCATGATTTTCTGAACCAGTGAGGACCTCTTGATTCTTGGTAACATTTTGAGCAGATTATAAAGTTCCTGGAGCTGGAGAGATGGCTCAGGGAGTAAGCAGAAGGACTTGAGTTTGGATGCAGGATCCCACATAAAAACACTAGACATAAAGGGCGGTGACCTGCACTTTCAGCGGTGGAAGTCAGAGCCTGGGAAACCCCAGAGCAGAGCAAAATGGAGGTAAAGCAATCCAAGGCGATTTTCAATGTTACCCTTGGGCCCCCACAGGCACACACAGTTCCCTCTGTTACACAGACACAGACAGGCACGAGCGTGTATGTGCAAAAAAAATAATGTTTCTTATATCTAAATATTATTTGCCTTTCTGGAAATGTAAAGTCTGAGATGGTATAGAAAACACTTTGCTTGTAAAGTGGAATTGGATTCTAGTCTCCCTCAATAGGATTAGCCCCTACATTAATACCTAGTGAGACTTTTAAATGTTATATGGGGTGTGGGACCATTCTTTGCAGTGTCCAGACCACCACAGTATTTTCTAGTATCCTTGTTTCCTCGACACTGAGAACCAGGACCCTCTACTGTCATCACCACAAAAAACGCTCATATTGGTGATTATAAAAAACATCTCTTTAGAGTTTCAAAACTTCCCCTAGAGGGCAGTGCCTCCTGCTGTACTGCTTTAGAGAAGCTAATGAGGCCCAGGGTCCACCCAGGGGTTAGAAAAGGAATTAGTTTCACTTCAGGACACCCATATCTCAGTGTGATACTGTAATATGAGCCTCTTGATGCAAGCTTCTTTCTAGGCCTGTGTATCTGCTCTACCTCCAAAGACCTGTCCTGTTCCTCTATCCACTTTACATCCAACCACTTTTAACTTCAGAAAGACTTTGACCATAGGTTCCCTAGAACAAGGAAGGCAGCTGGATGAAATCTGCAATTCCGTTGCAATTCTGAAAAGAGTCTGCTAAAGTGCTCAGGTAAAATTATGATGTAAGGATGAGCGATGACCCAGATCTTACCTCTGTGGAATGAAGGACCAAGTAGGTATACCTGAGATCAGCTAGAAGCTTTGCTTTCTCTGCTTTTCAATTATTTAGTCCCTTATCACTGATTTTAAAAAGAAAGAAAGAAAAAAAGCACAGATTCTGGAGTCACACTACCTGAATTCTGGTCTTGGTTCAACCACTCATTTGCTTTGGGAAAGTTATAGGTGACACGCACCACCACACCTTGTTTTTGATATGTGCATATTTGTTTGTTTTGCCATGCTAGGATTCAAAGCTCAGTAGCTCAGTTTGTTCATTTGTAAAATGTGATATTAGTAGTTTCTATGTCACAAAGTTGTAAGGATTAAATGGATTAATACATATGAAAGTGCTTCAACAGGAACTGGTATACAATACTTCGCAAATCTTAGATATTACTATAAGCAGTATTCATGTCCTACAGGTACATTAACTAGAGATGAACCGCTTCATCTTGGGTATCCCTGAGGATCCTAACTATGAAGAAGCCTAAGTCAACAGAGTAGAATACTTTTGGGTAACTTTATCTTACTTCACTGTTGAAGACCTAGAATATTGGTGGTGGTGGTGGTATAATGATGATGACGATAGAGAAATAAAAAGGAAATTCATAGTTGAAAGCAACATTGAGAAATGGAATAAGGAGGTTACCGAGGAAACAGGACTTACATACTTCTCAGACTGCTACCTAGGTATGTGAGCTTTAGGTCACCCCTTTGACAGCAGATAATTACGCTGTGTTCAGAGACACTCAAAATATGTGCTACAAGATATGTGCCCAAAAGTTACTACATATATATATATATATATATGTATATCTCTTCCATTTGTCATATAGCTCATGTTCTTTCTTAACACTCAATAGAATTTTCCTACAAAGGAATTTTTACTGCTTTGCAATAAACCAGCACTTCTTGCAATGTAAACTCCTGCTTTCCCTACATCTTCCGGAACCCTTGTTTTGTTCTGCATGAATTGTCTTTGATTATTATTACTGTTATTCATGTGTGTGCATGTGTGTATATGCCATGCATGTCATGGCACACATGTGACGACCCGAGAACTTTCAGGATCTGGCTCTTTCCTTCCACCTTGGGCTCTCTCTCCATTTGCCAACAAGCACCTTTACATGAAGCAAGCACCTTATCTGCTGAGCCTTCTTGCTGGTCATTCCTTCCTTTAATTTGATGGGGGAGGAAGAACAAGAGGGAGGGAATCTGGAATAGGCCAGTCAGGACAGAGATAAGGAAGACTAGGTTTGGGAAGATGATTACCCTTGCAAGTGCACCCTAAGGGTGATGAGGACAGCAGCAGCAGCAGCAGCAGAGATGGGGGGGTAGGCAGTGCATCAAGGTGAGGGCAAGGTCAAGGGAAGGAAGGCCAGACTGACTTCTGCTGAAAATTGCTCAGGCGCTATTAGTTTCCAGTGTCACCACGTGATCCATGTAATTTCTCTACCCCCCTCCCTGAGGCCAGTTCAAGCTTACATTTGTGCTTCTGCCAAGGGCAAGAATTAAAAAAAAAAAAATTAGTGAAAATTCAGAGGTTCAATGTCCACATTTGCAGGTCTTTTTATTGTTATAATTTATTAAACATGCTGAAATCACACAGAGCGTCAATTTTATTTTTGCCCTGACTCCACAGTGGGGTAGCTGGGAACTACAGGGGTCGTTTGGCTCAGTAGGCCTCTGGGGATAACTAGAGTTGACGGGTTAGAGGTAGGCAGGTTAGCAAGCCCCGAGTTTCCCTCACATAGTACACATTTACCAACAGTAACTTGTAGCTTCAGAGATCTTGCCCTCCTTCACTTTTCTTTCCTTCCTAAATATACTCTAGTCCTTCTTCCCTGCTTAGGATCCCCAAAACCTTTGACCCTTTATGGTCTTAGGCTGGATGATGCAGGAAACTTTCCTTGCCTCTCAGTCCGCCTCCCTCCCTGGAAACTAATGTGCTCAGCATGCACTACTATGGGAAGCTGCTTGGTTAGGGTCTGCCCAGGGGGAAGGGAAGCTCCAGCGCCCCCGGTGGCTTCAACTGGGAAAGGACGTGGTGGTGCAGAAGGACCCGAAAGGGAAAGAATGTTACCTGAAGTGTGAATGTTGGAACTGGCAGAACAGTGCATATGCCCCACCCTTGGGCACTCCCCTGCTTTCCCCTTCTGCCCTTAGCACTGGGGAAGGAGAAAGTCAAACCTCCAAACCCCTGCTCTCCACCCCCACAGAGTGAGCCCTGGTACTCTCCCAGGGCCTTCCCCCAAGGGGCTGTCCACCCTTGGGGGGCTGTCAACTGAGGTCTTCGCCTTCGTGTTCCTTATGCCCCTAGTGCTGTGATGGCTTGAGAGGACCAGAGAAAAGAGTATATGAAGATTGCCTCTGCGAGAGGCTAGCGGGACAGAGGAACGAGATACATGGGAACCAGAGCTATGGAGAAAGGGAGAGAAGGTGGGAGGGCAAAGGGCAAGGTTGGCCATTCAGGAGCTGGAATCTTTTTTTCTTTTCTGGAATCGCCGAAACTTGCCCTGAATGGCCAGGGCAGCCTTCTCTGTCTCTGGTGCTGTCAGGTCAATGTCAATCTCCTCCTCTTCCTCAGCCTTCTTGGTGCTCCCAGCCTTTCCTGTAGACAGAGACAGTTAATGAGTCAACCCACCCTATTCCACCCCTGCCGTGGTTTGAATGTAAGTTGTTCCCCACAGGCTCGTGTGTTTAAATCCTTAGCTGATGCTTGAGAAAGGTGTGATGACTATAGGAAATGGATCCTTGCTAGAAGAAGACACATCTTCTGCTCTGCTAGTCAGCAGTTTGCTCTCTTAGCATCCATGATGGACATGATTTAAGCCACCTCTGGCTTCTGCCACCTGCCATGCCTTTTCCACCATAATGAACTGTATTTCCCTGCTGGAACCGTAAGCCAAATAAATCTCCTTTCTCCTTTAATTGGGTTGCATGAGCCTTGTTTCAGTCTAGTCACAGAAAGAGTAACTGTGACAAGCCCCTTTCTACAAACCCCAAATAACAGTGGTTAAGGTTTAGAATCTTTGGATTCTCCTAACTTTTGCAAGGATTACAGATGCTTGATAATTCTACAAGTCCAGATATTAGGCTGGGACTTAGAAATAGCTACTGGAGAAGCTTTGCTATTCTTGGACCAAATGACATATATCTTCTGCCATCACTGCTTTCTAAATCCATAGTTCAAGTTCCACTTTCCCCAGCTTTCCTTCAATTTCTAATGGAGACAGTGACTTAGAGACAGAAACTATAATGCGTTTCTTCTTACCATTTTATCTACCTTTTCCAATCACTCCAGACTTACTTTCTAAAATCAAGAGAAAATACTGATAAGAATACTTCTTGGTTAAAAATGAAAAAGCAGCAAGAAGTCTGGAGGTGGAGAAGTCCTTTGTTTCACTCGTTCAGGGTCTTACTCCTTTGACAGCTGCTGTTAGGCATGTCCAGGCTTGTAACTCTATTTGTCTCTATGTCCATACCTTCACCAGCTCTGCAAAGGCCTAACCTAAACCCACTCACCTTTTTCCTCAGGCTCAGATGCTTGGTTGGTTGCTGGGGGTGTTTTGGTGTTAAGCTGGCAGGAAAAAAATCAGAATATCAGATAATTATGGAATGTTAAGATGTTATCCCCTTAGACCTTTGAGCTCTCCCAGGACCAGGTATATTTTCTGAGTCTTTCGAAGAGGTAGGTCTGAAGATCAGGAGAAGAAAAATCACCAGAACTCATTCAACAAGCCAGATATAGCTAAGAAGATGATTCAGTAGGCAAAGCACTTGCTGTGAAAGCAAGAAAATCAGAGGTTAGATTCCCAGAACTTACACTAAAGTCTTGTTTATGGTACTGGAGAGATGGCTCAGGGGTTAAAGCCTTTGCCTCCACAGTAAAAGGACCTGAGTTCAAATCCCAGATCCCCTGTAAAAATGGCAGGTGGAAATGGTGGTAGCATAAGTTGACATAAGAAAGGTGGAGCCTGGGAAACCTCAAAGCAAAGCAGTAAGGAGGCAAAGCAATCCAAGGTGACCCCTAATGTCACCCTTGGGCCTCCACAGGTGTACGCATGCGTGCACACGCACACACACACACACACACATTCGACATACACAAAAAGCTATTACATTGGTTGTGTATCATGTACACATGTAGGAGGGGTATGCACATGCCATGGCACATAAGTGAAGGTCAGAGGACAATTTTGTGGAATCTGTTCTTTCTACTTTCATGTATACTTCAGGGAATGAATTCATGTTGTCAGGCCTGTGTGGCAAGTGACAATAAAAATATTTATGAATACTTTTTTGTGTGTAGGTGTGGGTGCATATGTGTTTAGGGATATAGATAGGGGGGTTATATGTGTAAAAGAGGGCATCGTGTGTCTGTAGAGGCCCAAGAGTGACTTTGGGAACCATCCTGAGTTGTTCTACCTCCTTACTGCTTTTGTTCTGGGAAACCCCAGAGCGAAAGAGGAAAATGCTGCTGCCACTTCCACATGGGATCCAGGATCCAAACTCAGAGCCTTTTGCTTGCAAGGCAAAGGCTTAATCCCTGAGCCATCTCTCCAACCCACTTTTTATTTTTATTTTTTTTAACATTTTTTATTATTATTTCCGCTCATACAAACTTAATAGGTAGACCAGTTCCCTTCCCTTCTCCCCCCTCCAACCCACTTTTTAAATTTAAAAATCTGAGGGTAGGGTTGGAGAGATAGCTCGGTTGGTAAAGTGCTGGGCAAACATAAGGAACTGAGGTGATCCCCAGAATCCACACAAAAAAAGTCAGCTGTGGTGGTGCAGGCCTATAACCCTACTATGAGGGAGGCAGACACGAGTAGATCCCTGGGGGGCGCTCTGGCCAGCCAGCTTACCCTACTTGGCGAGTTTCAGGCCAGTAGTTGTTTCAAAAAACAAGGTAAAGGCTGGAGAGGTGGCTCAGGGGTTAAGCTTCTGCCTTGCAGGTGGAAGGTCCCGAGTTCGGATCCTAGACTCCACGTATAGACGCCAGGTGGAAGCGGGGGCGGCCTGTGTTTCTGGCCCTGGTGGGCGGAGCTTGTGAATCTCGCGGCAGAGTAAACAAGGAGGAGGTGGAGGCCGTCCATGGTGGTTCCCGATTTGTCCGTGGTTCTACACACACACACATACATACATACATACACACACACACACACACACACACACACACACACACGCACAATTCGATAAATAATAAAAAACTAAAAAATAAAAATAAATAAAAAAAAGGAAAGAACTTGAGGAACAACACCTGAAGTTGGCTTCTGGTCTCCATGTGTATGTATACACACACATGCATGCACACCTGTGTACACAGGAGTATACACACTGATAAATAACTGTGTAAAAAAAAAGGCTGGTAAGATGATTCAACAGTAATTGTACTTGCTATGCAGTCCCAACAATCTGAGTTCAATCTTCAGAACTCACATAAAGGTGCAAACAGAGAAGAAATTCTACAATTTATTCTCTGACCCGCACATATACTATGAAGCATGCATGCCCCCCACGTCATACAAACACACACGATCATAAAAATAAATACAATAAGATATAAAAATATATGTATGTGTGTATATATATATATATAAAGTTGGATAAAGATTTATAATCCCAACATCCAGGAGCCGAGGCAGGAGGATTTAGAGTCTGAGGATTGCCTGAGCTATGTAGAGAGAATCTGCTTCACAGAAAAGGTCTGTGGCCTCACTGATACAATGTCATCAGAATTTTGCCCACACTCCACACTATAAAGCATAAAATGGATGGATTGTGCAGTAACAGGATAACAAATTATCATTCAGATAAGAGAATCATGGATCAAAAAGCACAGTCCTGACTTCAAATCTTACTTTCTCCATTGCCAGCAACCCTCAATTCTTATCTTGCTTCAACCATTTTCCTTCTGATTCTTACTCATCAATTCTTCTCCTCCATGCCAGCTCTTCCTCTTTAGGGGAAAGTCTGGACACACACACCCCCATTCTAAGGTATCTCCACTCAGGTGGCAGTTTTCTCAGCTTTCCTTCTCATATTGGCTGACCTTGAGAAGAGAATCCTTTAAGCAGAAATACGCGTCCGGGCTGAAACACATGGGCTGTCATGTTCCCTCTGTCCTGCCAGCTCTCCCCCTCCCTGAGCCTCTCCTGGCCCTGGAATAGAGCAGTGGCTGTGGTCTGGCTCCCCCGGGGGTTCCCAGCTCCATTTGAGTTAAATTTATGAAAGGTCATCACCTAAGATCAAGAGTTTCCACTAGAGCAGCCAGAAAGGAGTGTTGGGAAGAGACATTCCTGCTACTCTCCATGTTCCTTGGAATCTTCCCCACACCTTCTGTTGAAAAGAGGTGCTAGAGCTGCTTTCTCCTGTCCCCCCCCCCCTTTTCTAGCCAGTTCTCAAAATAGCTACTGTAGGCACTGGATTTCTGGATTTAGCTGTTTGTGAGTTGCTGGGGTTGGGGGTAGGGACAGTTAGATTACTCAGGCACTCAGCCTGCCCTCTGCCTCAAAGCGCTGGGGTATTTTCTAGAAACTCAGAAATTTTAGATGAATCAAAAAGTCTTCTGCTACATACACCTGCAAGCCATTAGAGTAATTCATACAAGTCAGCCAAAGAGGTATGGTTCATACGCTGTGGATGAACCAGAAACCACAAGCTCTTTAAGAGTACCTCTTACAAAAATTCCCATCTCTGAAGAAGTAACGCTAACTCACAAGAGTTGTATTTGTTCAGTCTCTTCTTAACCTTCATTCTAGGTAGGGATAGATTACAACCTTTTCTGGTGTTCTTATGTTTCATTCAATTCTGTGCTTTTCTGAACAAAAATAACAGCAGTGAAACGGCTTAGCAAATCCTTTCTTCTCCTTACAAGAACCATTAAGGAAAGTGACAGTTATCAAGGACTTCAGCATGTAACCTCACTTCGCTTTAATCACAATGGTAATACTATCACTATTCTATGCAATTTAAACACACTAACACACTGGATCAATACTATAGGCCTATACAATAGATAGGGCCAGTGAGATAAAAGTGCTTGTTGTACAAATCTGAAGACCTGAGTTTGAGCGCAAGTTTATGCTTAAAAAAAAAAAAATGGACATGGTGGTGCACATTTGTAAGCAAGCCCAGCACTCCTACTCTGCTACATAGTTAATTTGACCTTGTTGGAGCTTGCTTCCTGCTACCGCTACCAGGGTGACCTCTCAGAAGCTAACCTCAGCCTATGCATGGTCTTTCACTCACAGGGCCAGACAGAACCTAGCTCTTCAAAATCCAAGAGTCATACCACTGTTTTCCACTACAAATGCTTCGCTTGGGCTGGAGAGATGGCTCAGGGGTTAAGACTCTTCCTTGGCGATCTAGCCCCTCATGGTCCTCTAGTGTCATGAGTCCGTTTCCAGCTGCCTATTTCTTTTGGAGGCTTCCTAGCCCCTCATGGCACTCCAGTGCCTGTTTCTTGTTCCTTGCTCCTCATGAATTCCATGCCTAGGCACCGTGAGTTCTCATGGGCTCCCTAGCCCTTCATGGCACTCTAGTGCCATGAGCTCTGTTTCATTTCTGCTTCTCATGGAGGCGTCTTAGCTTTTCTTGGCACTCCACATCTGGAGTCCATGAATTCCAACCTTTCTATTCTCTAATAAACTCTACCTTAATCCTCAAAAAAAAAAAAAAAAAAAAAAAAAAGACTGTTCCTCACAAGCAGAAGGACCTGAGTTTAGATCCTGAATCCCAGGTTAAAAAAAAAAAAAAAAAAAAAGCCAGGTGGAAACAGCGTGCACTTCCAGTCCTGGTGGCCGGAGCCTGGGAAATCCCAGAACAAAGCAAAAAGGAGGTAGATGCAATCCAGGATGATTCCCGAAGTCACCGTTGGTCCTCCACAGGAACACACACACACACAGATGCAAAATAAATAAATAAAGTTCAAATGATCCTCTTGCTCACACACGAGCTTATTATTCCAAGTTCCAGGTAGCTTAGTTCAGTTCAGCATCACTGCCCACACAGGACTAATTGTTTCTTACTTCTCAATATCAAACACTAATTAGCAACTGTGAGGCCCATGAACTCTTGCCTTTCCCTAGAGAGCCTTAGTTTCTTTCCTTGCCTACCGTCCTATATTCCTTTCCTCCTCACCTCTGGGTCTGATGTGACCAATGTTCCATTCCATCATCTTACCAATTGTTGCCAATTTCCCATGAGTTTTCTTTTGTTTCCTCAGCAGCTCAAAGATGTAGATTCTCTTCTCCCATGGGGAAGGTGGAGGAGGAAAGGCTAATACCTTGGAAGTCTTTTTTGTTTAGGCTTACAAATGCAGACAGGGACATCCTTTCTCTAGTACCCTCACCCCTACACACACACAAAAAAAGGTTACCCACTGTACGAGTTACTCTTATCTGTTGCTATGAGAAATACCCAAAGTCAAACAACTTAAAGGGAGATTTATTCAGCTTACAGTTCCAGAGGGGAGTCTTTGAGGCATGGCTGGAGGCAGAAGCTGGAGGAGGCCTAGGTTATCCATCCATCCTGGAGACTGAGAGCTGCTAGACTGCTTGCTATAAAAGCAGACCTCTCCTGGAGGTAGAGTGGGACTCATCCACCTCAAGGCCCACTCCCTGGGACTGCCTTCCTCCAGTAAGGCGCCACCTCTCAAAGGTGCCATGACCTTGCCAAACATAAGAGCCTGTGGGGGACACATTTCAAACCATGACATCCACTCTTTTTATTTCCTCCTACTTCCTGCACAAGAAAATGTTGTATGCCCTGCGGACATGTATGAGCATTCAGATGAAGCTTGTCCTTATCTATTCTCTTTTCTAGGGATCCTGATAGTCCGTTCCCTTTCATTCTCACATATAAAGCTTCTCTACTCCTGGGGCTGGAGAGGTGAGGTTAAGCCTCCACCTTGAAGGCGGAAGGTCCTGAGTTCGGATCCTAGACCCCACGTATAGACGCCGGGCAGAAGCGGGGGCGGCCTGCGTTTCTGGTCCTGGTAGGGCGGAGCCTGTGAATCCCGGGGCAGAGTAAACAAGGAGGAGGTGGAGGCGTCCTTGGTGGTTCCCGAATTCGCCCATGGTTCTACACACACACATACATACACATACACACATGCACACACACATACACGCACAATTGAATAAATAATAAAAAAAAATAAAGCTTCTCTACTCCTATCACGGGGGCACTGGGACTGGACACAAGTCACTAGGTTTGCATACAGGTGCCTTTATCCACTGAGCCATCTCTCCAGCCCATGGAATCCAATTAAAAAAAATTTTTAAGATATTTATTTATTAGCTCATTTATTTATTTATTTGAAAGAGAAAGAGAGAACACTTGCATGCCATAGTGTATAGGTAGAGGTCAGAGGACAACTTTCCAAGGTCAATTCTCTACTTCCATCATGTTGGATTCTGGGATTTGAACTCAGGGCACCAGGTTTGCAAGCAGGGGTCTTACACTGAGCTATCTGTCTGGCCCAAGATACTGAATAGACAAATCACCGAAGAAAATATATAAGTGAGAAATAAATATAAGAAAAAAATATACTATCATTAGTCATTTGGAAATACAAATGAAAACCACAAGATACCACTATGTGCTGGCATGGATACTGAATAACTGGAACTTTTGTAAGTTGCCAGTGTGGAGGAAAAAAATGGTATAATTACTTGAGCAATTTTTAAGAACACTTTTACCATACAATTCAGCAATTCTATTCCCATTTATTCACCCAAGTGAAATTAAAACAAGTCCACATATCAACCTGGGACAGTTCTATTCATAATCATTGTAACCTAAAAACAACCTAAATTTCCCTCAACTGAGAAATTGATAAGCAAATTGTGATATATCCATTTATCAATGTGAGAGAGATACCGATGTCAACTTTACAATTAAAGGCTGAATTCTGGACACATCTGTAAAGAATTGGTAACGAAGGCAAGCCCTAAGCACTCTGCAAGAGAGTATCTAAGTGGTGTGGGAAGACCCAACACATGGCAGGCGGGACCATTCCCGCGGCAGGTAGATAAGATGAAGGGAGCCGATTCAGTAGTCAGTAGTTGGGCATACTGCAGCAAATTTTTGCAGACTTACAATCTGGAAAGTGAGGTTTGCCCCTCTATAGTTAAGAATTGTAACTGAAAATTGTAAGCAAGGAAAAAAAAAAACCCTTGGTCCCTGTCATGGTTTGAAATGAGTTGCTCCCCCCTTCCCCCCAGGCTCATGTGTTTGAATCCTTAGCTGTTACCAGTATTTGGGAAAGTTATGGCACCTTTAAGAGGCGGAGCCTTGCTAGAACCTTAAGTAAGCCCCACCCTATTTGAGTAAGTGAATCTGCTCTTGAGCTTGCAGCAACTCTCAGCTTCCACAATGGATGCAACTTAGGCCTCCTCCAACTTCTGTTGCCAGCCATGTCTTTTCTGCTGTAAGGACTGTATTTCCCCTCTGGAACCATAAACTGAATCATTCTCTCCTTTTCTCCCCCTAAGTTATCTGAGCCTCAATGGTGTTTCACAGTAGCACAAAGAGTAACCCGTACAATTCCCTAAGATCTTTGGTTATGAATTTATCAGCTGCAACAATCACACATTATCTACTATTCAGCATTTGAAAAAAGGAACTGATGCAAAAATATGGACGAGTCTCAAATGCATTATGGAAGTTGGGCAAGGTTCACACCGGCATCCTGGTATTTGGGAGGTTGAGGCAAAATGATTACCACAAATTGGAGGCTAGTTTAAGCTACATAGCAAGTTATAAGCCAGCCTGGATTACAATGTGAGAACCTGCCTCAAAAGTCAAAAGTCAACCAACTAAACAAACAGAACAACCACAACAAAAGAATAAATAAAAGCAGCCAGACTCAAAAGGCTATACACAGACTATATGATTTTAACTAAATGGCATTTTTTGTAAAGGCAAAACCATAAGGACATATGAATGACAGATAAGAGGAGGAGTCATAAAGAATGGCTACTAAGAATAGGATAATATCTGGATGATGGAATTACTCTACATCTTGATTATAGTGCTGGTTATAAGACTATAAGCACATTTGTGAAAACTTATAGAACTGGATATTCTGATTAGAGCACAAATTACATGCAAATTATAATTTTATATGAGAAAACGGCTAGGGAGAGGTCAAC
The DNA here is from genome assembly GCA_023101885.1 of Typhlomys cinereus. Lineage (NCBI taxonomy): Eukaryota > Metazoa > Chordata > Mammalia > Rodentia > Platacanthomyidae > Typhlomys > Typhlomys cinereus. Next base: position 852,717 of record JALPQD010000174.1, read on the forward strand.
AGCTAGGAATGAAGATCGAAAAGAAGCAGCTAGAAAGTAAAATAAAAGGGTTGTTTGGATGGGGACTGAAGGATCAGGAACTTCTCAAGTTTCTCTTCCTAGTCAGAAGTCTCAGAAAATACAGTTAATGTGCATTTTCCACCCACACAATCACCTTCAACTTGGCTTCTACCAAAGTAACTCTTCTTTAGATAACAACTGTTCTCTGTGAAGTTCACAGACTTTCGTTCCTGATCATTTACAACTGAGGGGGTATGATCTCACCAGAAGGGGAGGGCAAACAGTCTGGCAGATAAAAAGTAACCATTTTGCAAATGGGTGATTAACCACTCCCTCACTGTGGTTTCCTACTTTTATTACATCTACCTTTGAATATACTCTTATAACAAGACTCTAGTTTAACAGCTTTTTATCTCTGGCCAAGGGGTGACATCCAATACCCATCAGGATGGAGTGAAGGGCATTGCAGGAGCAGCAAAACTGCAAAAGAAAATCAACAAACCATAATCCAGAACTTCAGAGACTCTATATCAACCACCTAGAACTAGGCCAGCCTAATCTCTCCCCATCCAGAAGCTCAGGGAAATTTGCGGAAGAGGGGGCGGTAAGATTGTAAGAGCACAAGGATGGGAGGAGCAATGATATGCAAGATATTCCACACAAGTTAGGGCCGAAGCAATCATAATTGGACTTTGCATGCCCTGCGCAATGTCCAACACACTATTGACCCCACAAAGTCTAGCATTTGCTAAAAGCACCAAGATCCTTGGAGGCAAGGGATTGACAGTCACAGTAATGTTCCTATGCTTAAGGGGAACACAGGAAAGGGTTCAGGGAAATGCGACTGGGTCCTTGCACCTCATCAGAGAGGAGGGCCCAGAGGAAAGTCTGGCATGCACATTAAAGGATTCTCCGGGGATTGGGGGGGGGAGACACTGGGGGATGGGGAGGGAGGGGTGAGGGGAGGGAGAGCAGGGGGTTGGGGGGAGGGAGGGAGGGAACCGGTGTACCTATTAAGTTTGTATGAGCGGAAATAATAATAATAACTTAAAAAATTCACTGGCAAAAAAAACAAACAACTGTTCTCTGTGATACTAGGTCAACAGTGAAGATCTCAGTTCTATGCACTTCACCCCCTGAAGCACCCATCCTTAATCATTTTCCACTTCCTGACATTACTCTACATCTTTGCTTGGTTTCTGAAATTACCTGTTTTCTTCCTAGATTTTCTCCTACTTTTCTGGACGCTTTTTTTCCAAGATGTACTGAAAAGATTTTGGTCAAGGCATCTTCTCTTCTCAGATGATCTTATTTGTCTCTATTACTCTAATTATCATTGAATACCAGCATTGTATAATAACTATAGTATGTATAATGTGAAATGTGTTTTCATGCAAAGGCTTTCCTTTCATCCTCAACTCTTTTTCAGGCACATGTACTGGAATAAAGAAAAGCAAACACATGGCTTCTGATACTCTTCCTCACACTTACGAACTAGCTGTAGAATGGAGGTCTTTAGAGGTAGAAACAATCCAGGATGATTCCCAAAGTCACCCTTGGGTCCCACAAGGACATACAGTGCCCTCTGATACACACACACACAATAAATAAAGTTTTTTTAAAAAAGAATGGAGGCCTTTAATCCTTAAAAGACAAATTTGATTTCAGAAATGAAGATAACAGAGTAAGCAACAGGAGCTGACAAACTATGGTTCACAAATCAAATCTGCACTGCATCCTGTTTTTGTAAATAAAGTTTTATTGGAACACAACTGGCTACTCTGGCAGAGTTGAAACCATATGGCCAACCAAGACACAAATATTTACTTTCTGGTCCACTATGGGAAAAGGCTACAAAACTTTCTACCTTTCTACAATGATAGCAGAGTTATAGCTCTACACTGTCAAATATGGTATCCATCAGGCACCTATATCAGTTGTGTGTAGTTGAAGGATATGACTTAAATAGTCTTTGTTTTAATTAATTGAAGCTTAATTAAAGGTGTGCATAGTTGAACAGCACAGAATGTCATTGCTACCCCTGCATTCCCCATGCTGAACAATCATCTTTACCTGGATGTTTAACAGGGACCTCAAACTTCATGTATCTTGAACTGAGTCCATAAACCTTGGTTTCTGCAGTCCTTCCTTCCTCTTCCTTCCTTCCTTCCTTCCTTCCTTCCTTCCTTCCTTCCTTCCTTCTTTCCGTCCTTCCTTCCTCTGTCTGTTTTGAGATAGAGTTCCATATAACCAGGCTAGCATCAAACTCACTTTGCAACTAAAACTAGCCTTGAATTCCTGATCCTCCTTTCTGTATCTTCCACAGTTTTAGAGGGGAACAAGGACTCTATCACCAACCGAACTAGATGCTATTCATGTCATAATACAGCAAAGAATTTAATCATATTCTGGCCAAGTTCTTAAAAACCTGAATGAGTATGAATTCAAAAGTAATTCAAAAGTAAAGACAACTTTGGAGAGTCAGTTCTCTTCTCCTACCTTTACATGAGTTCCAGGAATTTAGTTCCGGTTATCAGGCCTTGTGGCAAGTGCCTTCGCTTGCTAAGCCATTTTGCCAGCCCTAGACTATCTGTCTAAAACCCAGTCTGCCATTCCTGGTGTGTGTGGTATTGGGTAAATTACATGGCCTTATTGTTATCAGATCACTCATCTTTAGAAGAGAGATAATACTTATCTTGCAAAGTGAACAGAACAACAGAAAAGGTATATAAAGTGTTAAGTTGGTACCAAGAAGTGAATTCATTGCTGAAATAAACCTAACAGTGTGGTCCATAGCCCTTTGAAAGTGGGCTTATAGGAGAATTATGGGGACATTTGGAACTGCTGCTGACAGAAGGCTTAAAATGCTCTATGCAGAGTTTAATGGGCCATCATAGGGGATGTGTGGAAAACCAGAATGCCAGCATAGTCCAGTTTACAGATTTTTAGAGAACAAGGACTTTACCAGGGACTATTCATGTTACGATCTAGCAAAGAATTTGGTCATATTTTGCCTATGGTCTTAAAAACTTGAATGAGGATGAATTAAACAGTAATGGACTAGCTTAACTGATAGAAGAAATTTCATGACAGCCTGCCTTGGGAACTGTGTCATAGTTATTATTGCTCATTGTACTTATCCAGGTTTACAGTGAGAGAGAGCAGCAAGAGAAGCAGAGAGTTGAAATGTGCAGTTTGATAGGAAAAGAGTTTGTCTGCAGTTACAGGTAGGGCAGGGCAGGTGTAGACAAAGTGGTATAATTGTTAAAGACATAAGCACCATTGAAGAGAAACCTCACCCTTTGCGCTGAGACAACAGAGAAGGTGCCTGAAGAGTTCTTACCTGCCCTTCAAAAAGTCTTGAGGGTATTCTGTGGGAAAATGACTACCTAGAAGTGTTTTCCCAGGTTTTCCTGTGAGGCGCAGAAACCACTGCAGTTGTAACGCAAGGAGGCCCGTCTCTTGATACCAAGTGAAAAGCAGAACTTGGTGTTATCCACAAGATGCTGGCTTTGCACACGAGCAGGATACAAGAGTGACAGGACCACAGAGGCTTGAGCCAAGGTTCCAGAAATCTGCTGGGGCCAAGGCACTTGCAGCAGATCAGAGTCCCTGCTGGAGCTCTGAGTGGTCTAGCCACAAAGCTGTGAAGGGGAAGCCTAAGATGCATGGAGATTTCAGAATGCTGGAAATGCTAGAAAGGTTCACCAAGAAAAGCCACAAGCACTAAAGGGAGTAGATCCAACATGGAGACAACAGAGTTGGAGGGGTAAGGATGCCTGGGCCACTGAAGCGTGGATGATGCTATTATGAGCCCAAAATGCTGACAGGGAGCTGTGGAGTTGCCTTGTTGGGTTTTGTTTTTGCTTTGATTCAGTCTTTTCTTCCATTCTTCCCTTTTGGGATAGGAATGTTTGTTTACTCTGTGCCACTGTATACTGGAAGTATTCAACTCCCCCCCCAGGGGCTTACATTTAAGAGTTTGCTTTGAGGGCTGGCAATATTCCTCAATAGTAGAATAATTGCCTAGGATGCATGAGATAGGTTTGATAGAAAGAAAGAGAGAGAGAGACTGAGAGAGAGAGGGAGGGAGGAAGAGAAGAGAGAGAGAGAAAGAGAAAGAAAGAAAGAAAGAAAGAAAGAAAGAAAGAAAGAAAGAAAGAAAGAAAGAAAGAAAGAAAGAAAGAAAGAAAGAAAGAAAGAAAGAAAGAAAAGGAAGAAGGAAAGAGAGAGAGAAGTTTGCCTTGAATCTCACAGGAGAATAGACTCTTGAACAACATTCCAACTATTAAGATTACTGGTGACTCCTAGAAACGAAATAAATAAATTCATTCAGTATTATGAAATTAACACGAGGCCTTTAAGGTCAGAGGTGGAACATGAGGTTTAAAGCGGCATGTTTGGGTATTGAGTTGATAAGGGGTGGACTTGTGATGGCTAATTTTGATTGTCGTTCTGACTGGATTAATAAATGTCTAGGCTATTGATGCAGTTACACCTTTGGGTGTGTCTGTGAGAGTGTTTCCAGAGAAGATTAACTGAGGGAACCCAAGGCTCACCCTGAGGGTGGACACCACCGTCTCCTCGTCTCCTCGTGGGGTGGGGTGAGGAATATCAAAAAAGGGGAAAAAAGAGAAAGTCTGTTGAGCACCAACATTCATCTCTTTGCTCCCTGATCCACAGAGAAGGAGCAACCGCACGTAAGTTCTTGTTCCCAAGAACAAGAGCTGCTGCCACCACCACGCCTCCCCTGCTATGACTGATTGCACCCTCAAACCATAGGCCAGAAAAATCCTTCCTCCCTTAAATTGCTTCTTGTCAGGTCTTTAGTCCCAGCAAACAGAAAAGTATCTAATACAAGTGTCTAGTATATATTAAAACAAACAGTTAACTATTTTAAAGTGATATAATGCTGGGTTGAATATAAGAATAGGTCTAAGGAAGTTACTGGGATATTGCAGATTAAAGCGAATCAGACCTTCCTTCACTAAATGGAACTGAGAGAGGAAGAGGATACTTGCCACTGCTCTACTCCAAGGCCCTTAGGGCTTATTCGGCTATGATAAGACCTAAAAATGAGCTTGTTTTACTCTAAACCATGCTGGAAATCTTCCTGTCTTTCCAGTACCTACCTAAATGCTAAAATTAAGAATGGCTTCCAATATTTTAGTATCTCTCTGTCTCTCTGTCTCTGTCTCTCTCTCTCAAAGAAGAAAAATAAGATTAGTGGTGCTCTGGAGCAAATAAATATTTCCTTGATCAAATTCTTTTGTTTTCTTTTTGCATCACAAACGTGGTTCTGCCTGGGCATGGTGGTGCATGCTTGCAATCCCGGCTATTGGGAGGTTAAGCAGGAGGATCATGAATTTAAGATCAGCCTAGGCTATACCGTGAAATGCCATCTTAAAAGACAAAATAAATTAAATAGATACAAGAAATTTCAAATTGAAAAATGATTACATAAGTCTAATCCTTAACTCACAATATATTAGTGTCTTGGCAAAGAATCTAAAGACGGTCAAAGTGGCAATAACTTGTCTGTTCTTTCATGATATCACTATTAGGGACTAGGTACTCTATAACTCTGTGGCTATATAGGGCCTGACTCACTCAGCCTCCTTCTGCTTGTTTCATTCTTTTTTGTCACCTTCCCCTTTAATGGTGTTGTCACAGCAACCATCAGCACCAGAACAGGAAAGACAGTGTCACCCTCTCCCCCCCTGCTCCAAGCAGGCGAGTTAGAACGGATTTGGGGAAGGGTAAACTATTCAGCTTTCCCCATTCTCTTCACACCACTGGGCTCTTTAAGGGAGGCTCACAGACTATATTAATAGCAGCAATAAACAGGAACAAGGATCACTTTGTTGTACCTCGGCCAACTATATCCTGCATTTGTATGCCATAACTTGGATGCTGTGCAAGTGATAACACCTGAACGCATTTTAGTATTTCTGGATCACTTAACTTAGATAAACAGGCACAGGTACTCAGAATTCTGTCCTATAAACCAGGGCAGAAAAAAACTAAAAAGAATTTGAACCCTAAAATCCTAAATAGGAGCTTTAAAATGGCCCTTTTCTTGCCTTTATTGATGTAAATTCTAAGCTTTGTAAACCTTGTTTTCAGGAAGTAAAGGGGATCAGAAGTTAGGGGCTATGATTCCAAGTGAAAACAGCTTTGCCCATACTATCCCCCCCCCAACCGCAATACACACACCAGGGGCATTTCTATTAATGCTGATATATTCTTCCTCAGTGTTAACGGAGGTCACTGCTATGGAACCTCACAGAGGCCTCTGGGATCCCTGGTGCCCCGGAACGACCCTGGACTGCTGTTTTTGGAGCACTGTTGGAACTGTTTCAACCGTTTTCAGTGCAGCACCCAGCTGCAATCCTCCACCGGCTTCAGAAAGACTTCCTCAAGGTCACCCTCAAGATACTAACAACAAAAAAAAGAACTAGGAAGCCTTATTCTAGTTTCTATATACACACATTCCTCCCCTAACACATACAATGTAACCCAGATGCCCTGTATCTCAGCTGCCTCTTCAGAATACCCCTAGTTCCCAAACCCCACCCCCCTTGGTTGGTCTCTTTCCCCTTAGCCACCCCACCCTGTTTCCTAGAATAGCAGTACCCCCACCGCTATTCACAGGCAGAATTCCTTGCCCATGCCAGCTCATGGTTGCAGTGAGTCAACAGCCCTGGCCCATTCCCCCCAGCATGGGCTGCCACAGTTTAATGAGTGGTTACTAGTACTACTCTGCACACGGCTTGGAGCTGTGCCTCTACCCCATACTGAGGGGAATGGGATGGGGAGAGAGACAGTAGAGCCAAAGCCTCATTTATTACTATAATCTTCAATGTGCATCCCACCCATGGCGTTAATGTTCTAAAATAAACGTATTAATCCCCCCACAGCCTACAAAGCAAACACTCAGCTGGAGGGCTTTGTGTGGGAGAGAGGCGGCACGAAGGACAACAGATCCCTAGCCCGTGCCTCTTTTCGCTGGATGGGGGTTGGGGGATCTAGGTGGAAATGCTTTTTAGGAGTCGGCCCAGTAGGAAGCAGAGATTGGGTTGCAGAGCTGAGTGTGGGAGTGTGTGTCTATAACATGCCCAAAGTGTCAGCACTCAGGAGACTGAGCCAGGAGGATCTCTGTAAACTGAAGGCCAGCTTGAGCTGTATAGAGTGAGATTCAGGCTAGCCTGAGCTATAGAGAGTGAGTTCCAGACCAGCCTGAGCTGACAATGTCTAGAAAAGAAAAGAAAAGGGAAGAGAGGAGAGGAGAAGAGAAGAGAAAAGGAAAAGAAAAGAAAAGAAAAGAAAGAGAAGAGAAGAGAAGAGAAGAGAAGAGAAGAGAAGAGAAGAAAAAAGAAAAGAAAAGAAAAGAAAAGAAAAGAAAAGAAAAGAAAAGAAAAGAAAAGAAAAGAAAAGAAAAGAAAAGAAAAGAGGAAATCCAGTTTCTGTAAGCTTGGACTGTCACATGCTCTAAGTTCGTTGTTTCTAGACTGGATGGTGTGAAGCCTGACTGATCTTAAACTCCATATTCAGCTAAGAAAGGCCTTGAACTTCTGATCCTCCTGCTTCTGCCTCCCCAGTACCTTGATTACAGGCATGTGCCACTGTGCCCAGACACAAAGTCTAGGTTTCTAGGCATTTATTTATAGACACTTTGAAGGGATACAGAATTCATGCAAACAAAGGAAGATCCTCTGAGCCAGAGTCAAGGGGGCTGGTTACAGCCGCGCGGCAGAGCACTCGGGAGAGGGCCTCTGCGCTGCCTCTGCGTTCCTGCCAGCTTACGGCTCCAGCGTGCTCACTGCTCCCATTTCTACGGTGCCGAGAGACACCAGGAGGATGAGTACCTGTCCTGCCTCCTGACCGACCCCATGTAGATCTGTAATCTCTCTCTGTCCTCTTGCTCGGCATTTATCAAATCATACTTAGACTTCTTTTTTTTTTCTCCCACATTTTATTTTTGTCCCCAATCATACAAGCTCAACAGGTATCCCATCCTCTCCCTCCCTCCTCCCCATACTTACATTTCTTATGGAAAGTATTTGCGAGCTGGCCAGAAGGCTCAGTGTAAAGGTGCGGGTGCAAACCTGGTACACCTTCCAAAAGAAGCTGTCCTCTGACTTGCATGGTCTTTCTTTCTCTTTCTCTCTCTCTGCATCTTTCTCTCACTCTCTCCTTAATAAATATGTCATCTTTAAAGGACTCTTTTTTAAAAGCAAGTATTCGTAATATAGTCATTAAGAGCTGCAGTCGGGACTTGGTTGTAGCTCAGATGCACAGTGCTTGCCTCGTATGTACCAAGTCCTGGGTTCGATCCCCAGCACTGCATGAAAGCTGGTGTGATGGTACACATCTGTAGCGCCAGGAGCACTCAGAAGACAGAGGCAGGAAGATCAGGAATTCAAAGTTGTCTTTGGCCAAACAGTGATTTTTATAGGTCAGCCTGAATAACAGAAGACCTTGTTTCAAAAAAAAAGTTACAGATGTACTTGGTGATATGCATCTGTTATTCAAACACTTGAAAGACAGATATGGGAGGATCAAAACTCCAAGGTCAGTCTGGGCCACTTAAAGAGAACCTGTTTCAAAATAACAAAAAAGCTGAGCATATGGGGCATACCTGTAACCCCAGCATGTGGGAGGCAGAGACAGTAGGATCAGTCAAGGCCAGCCTGGGCTACAGGAGTCCCTGCTACAAGAAATAATAATAAAATAAATAAAATGATTGAAAACAAAAATAAGGGGCTGGAGAGGTGGCTCAGGGGTTAAGCCTCTGGCTTGCAGGCAGAAGGTCCTGAGTTTGGATCCTACACCCCACGTATAGACACATGGCAGAAGCGGGGCGGCCTGCGTTTCTGGTCCTGGTAGGGCGGAGCCTGTGAATCCCAAGGCAGAGTAAACAAGGAGGAGGTGGAGATGGTCCATGGTGGTTCCCAAATTCGCCCGTGGTTCTACACACACACACACACACACACACACACACACACACACACACACACATGTGCACACACTCACACAGGCACAATTGAATTAAATAAATAAATAAATAAATAAATAAATAAATAAATAAATAAATAAATGGGACCCAGTTACATCTCAGTGGTGGAGTGTCTGCTCAGTATGCTTCAGGTCCTGGATTCAATCTCAAAAAAGTGCCCCTCAAAAAAGTTGCAAGTAAATCAAACTACTCTATGTCCAATGGGGTAATGAGTTAAAGGAACTCTGAGGAAAGTTCCTTAGGAATTGGAAGTTAGCATCAGTATTGTGCCCTAGTATTGTTTTTAGAATTGTACAAACTTATAAGATTTGGGCCTCAGTTTTCTTGGCTATAAAATGAGAAGAGTAGACCAGATGATTTTTTGGTTTCTTCATCAAACCTAAAATACTGTATCACTAATACATTTTTGATATTTTGTTTGAGGTTACCCTGGTAAAAGATATACTTGCCTTGCTCTCTTGAGGAGTTTTTCAAAACTAAGTTTGCTTTTCCCATGATAAAATAGACTTAGGAGAAAACATTTGAAAATACAGAAAAGTAGGAAGGAGAAAGAGGGAGGCATTCACGGAAACACCAGTTCCAAGAGACAAGTCTTGACTCATCTTCTCTCTACTAGCAACTCAATCTCTACCAATTCCATCAGTTCAGACCCAGAAGACAGGGCAGATACATCGGGTTTGTGTATCTCGAGTCCAGCCATTACTCATGGTTGCCTGGCCCATAGTTGTTCTATGAACAACTGCTCATGGCTGCCATTTGGAAGAAAGAGTCATCTTATTTCTCAGGCCACAGGATGACAAAAATCACACACTTTCAGAAGTTCTTATTTAAGCAGCTGTTGCCATTAACCTAAAAGGAAACCTAGAAAAAGATGAGAAAGCTTGGCTGTCCTGTATTGGAAGCTAGATGTTTCCAGAGGTAGATGGCATCCTAACAACAAGTAGTTGGCCCTTCTATGTCATATGTCCAACTTCTTAAACCATAATGATAAGTTAGAGAGACAGTTGGATTCCAGGATCTCTAACAACCTGCTCACAGAAGACAACAGAATTGCTTTGCACTGATAGAACTTCCGTTGTGGGGAATGTTTCAGATAAAGACAAATGTGCACAGGGAAAAAAATAGGCCCCAAAGAATGATAGCCCATTCCCAATCAGTAAGAAGACCTCAAGAGAACAGTGAAGAACACTAATTCTAAACTCTTTCTTAACGATCTGGCTGATGTGTCGTCCCTGGCTACATCTCCTCTCAGCCAAAGCTCAGGATAGGCACCAAGGGGACTGTCATCAGCAATCTGTGACTCCCATTTCAGCAGAATGACTGCTGGACTGAAGGATTCCTCATAGATGAGAGATAAGCAGCGGAACCAGAGGAAAAATCTGCAGTTCTGCTTTAAACCAACAGCACACCACATAAAAAAAGAGATTATAGGAAAGGGCCCTCAGGGACTGGCTGCATCTCCTGTGCCTATCCTTCACTGAAACTAAAGGAAAGTTATTAAACTACAGGAGACAGACTGTGATTCACAGCAATCAAGACCTGCCCGCAGCTGTGAACACAGACGAGCTGGAGATGAGTCCCTGCAGCTCCTCTGCGCGCCACCGCGCTGATGCTCACAGGGAAATGCTCTGCTGCAGTACTGAGTGACAGCAAAGAGCCACCAAGACAAAGCAGAGCTAGAATTCCTCCCCAGCAGCCCTGCCAGAGCCTTTCTACTTTTGATTGCTCTAGACCCCCCCCCCCGCCTTTTTGATTTTATTCTTCAGTTGACATGGGAATCTCTTAAAGACATTCCAAATCCTTTCATTTCAGGCAGTTTCTCTGAAGTAAGAAAATAAGCAGGTGTGTGTGTAGGGAAAGGGTGGGGGTTGAAACTTACGTAAGATTAAGAGAACACAGGGCTTTCCTGGTTTAGTCATGTCAATTTAAAAGAGGAGACCCATTGGTTTAGGTCGAAAGAAATGAAGGTGTTTGGAGTTTCCCTAGAGCTCTGGGGCAACACTTCCGTTTTCATCATTTTTTTTTTCAAGAGGAAGAAAACAGGCTGGTTCTTGGGCCTGTAGGGAAATAGGGATCCCCTTGGGGATCTGGTTCTCTGTGTATATCCAGGTGGCTGCTTCTGGATATTATAAATATTCATCCCTGAAACTAGGCTCTGTTCTTTTATCAGGGAGGTAACATGGATGGCTAAATTGCTAGTTAGAGCCAGTTTGCTCTGACAGCCTAGGAGCCTGGGCAATCTTGCAAATATTGAGTTGGTCCCCACTGAAAAAGCCCACTGTTATCATTCTGCAGAGCACCTGACTAAGGCTATCCAAGTTCAGCTGCTGTATGAAGTGGCCCCAAGACAACTTCTCCCCAGCCTGCACCAAATTGCTCTCTTTGCCATAAACAGCCTTATTATTTTACTTCAAAAGTTAGCCCCCTAGAGTGTGTCTTACACAGGAACCATGCACTTCTACCCCAAAGCGAAGGCTAACCACAAGTGATGTTGGCACAGCCTTCGGATAAACTCCCTGGGGGATTGCTTGGACTGAAACTCTCAGATTTAGAAATGCTGTGGTGGGGAGGAGTGGTTTGAACCTTAGACCTCAGTGAGTGTGGGGCGGGGGGTAGGGAAACAGCCAAGAAAGTCTTTCTTCTCATCATAAAGCTGAAAAAAAAAGGCTGATCCTTCCCTCCTCACCACCCCCCCACCCTGGATTTTTTTTTTCTTTCTGAAAGATTGCCATGGTCACAGTCACAACCAGCCGAGGTACTGGAAACTACTCTGTTTTCTCTGCAGCCCACCAGACAGACTGAATTTTCCAGGATAAACTCAGTGGACATGGCAACCAGGACAACATAGCAGTTGGCACTAATTGACTCCCTAGGTGGCAGCTTTTGGATGGAGTCACGAGCACTCCTACAGGAAAAAAAAATCTTTATCTTTCCTCTAAAACTGGGGCTCAGACTTCAGGAAATTTTTTTTTCCAGTATTAGGGATTGATCTCATGGCTTCATACATGCTAAGTGAATGAATGCTCTCTACTTCATTGCTGTCCTTGGTATTTCTTGTGCTAGTTTTCTGTAGACCACAAACTAGAAACACACACACACACACACACACACACACACACACACACACACCTGGAAATATTAGCCAACCCAGATTCAGTGCCCACTCTGTGACAGATACTGTTCAAAGTGCTCTTCATGTATCATTTAATTGTATTTAATCCTTACAACAACCAGCATCAACCCTATTTTATAGATTAAAAAATTGAAGCATGGAAAAGTTTGGTTAAGTACCAGAGCTGGAATATGGCATATAGCTGAGAAAATGGATTAAATACAAAGACCTGAGTACTAGGAAAGGGTTTGCAGAGAGGAAGTTTCAGATGCCGCTGCCCAGACCACCATCCGTTGGGAAGGGTAATCCTTGCTTCAGAGATGAGGATGTGGGTATGAGATTACAAATCAGGTCAGACAACAGGAGAGATCTTTCCAAGGTCTCACCATGGATGTGTTCTTTGAAAAGAAGCACTTACTTAAAGAACTGGGTTGGCTCCAGTGGAGACCACTGAACCACTGAAGACTTGGATAGAAATAGCACTGCAGCGAGAGGTCTGCTCTGGAAGAGAACATCTGCCCAAGAGCTGGACATGTGTCCGCTATAGCGTTTGTGGATATCAGACCCAGTCCCTCCAACGTTCCTGCCAGACTAAGTTAAAAGTGCCATCTAAAAGGGAAACGTGGACCTCCCTGGGCGCTAGGGATGGGGTTCTCGTTGGCTGCCGCCTAAGGAAGTGCAGGAGCAATAGTGTTAGAGAGGTTGGAGAGAAGCGAAGTAAGCAGGGAGGGAGCCCGAAGAACCTCAGAGAAGCAAGACAGACGCAGACGATGCGCCCCCAGGAAACGCTTACCACCTGCAAGCGCGGTTCCCGCCCTCTACAGCTGATTGCAGTCCCTCCTCCCCAAAACCTCATCCACAGACTAAGGCACCCCTCCTCCCATCGCTTCAGAGCGCCGGGAGATGAAGGCTCTCCTGGAGGGACTATGGGATCCCCCCTGAGCATCTCCACGGTGCCGAGCTCCCCCTTGCCGGTCCAGGACCCCCGAGCCTCTCAGCCTCCTCCCGGCCACAGCCCTCGCCCCGAGCGCGGGGGACCCGAGCCAAGATGCTCACCTCGCTCATCGCGGCGGCCGGACAGGGCGCGGCGGGCGCTAGATGAGGCGAGGGACCCTCGGGGGTGCGTGGACCGAGGGCGAGAGTTGCGAGGCTCTCTCGGGCAGGCGTCCCGGAGTGCCGGGGAGCAGAGAGTTGGCGTGCTGCTTCAGTGCCAGCCCCGGGGCGCAAGGTGAGCAGCTCCCCTCCAGGGGTCTCCTTCGGACCACGTCCTCCGGAGCAGCTCCGCGCTCATCGGCCGGCCTCAACCTTTTATAGTGAGCTCTGGTCCCCGCCTCCAGCCCAACCAATAGGAACTCTTGCTATCGCTGAGTGACAGCCCCTTGAACCCAGTGGTGGCAGGCTCAGAGATCTGCTGCATTTCCAAACTAGGGTAAGACAGACAGTGAGCGGGAAGGAGGGGGGAGACTGTCGGGGGATGAGAGGACAGAAAATGAAATAGGGAAAGCCATGGAGAGGGAAGAAGAAGTAGTAAGTAGTCCACGATGGAGGCAAGGAATGAATATGTGAATTTGAGAAGGAAAGATAGAGCTAGTTGGGAATCAAGAGTGTGTTCATGAAAGGGACTTAGGAATGGAAGCAAGCAAAACACTGAAAATCCAGCTAATGAATGGGGTAAATCCAAGATGCGATAGATGTCTCAGAAGGATGGCAGTCTGAATAGAGGAAAATAAGATGCAGAGGAAAAAAAGAGACAGGGAGGGAAAAAGAGGGAGGGAAACTGGAGCAAATGGATAATGCTTATGGCAAAGAGTTGAAAAACTGGGGTCAAGGAGGGCTCAGTGATTAACTTGAAACACTTGAAGCTCAAGAAGATGACTAGAGTTTGGATCTCCAGATCGCACTTAAAATGCTTATAGGTGTGATAGCCCACCTGTAAGTCCAGCCTTGGAAAGAGGAAATTGGGGATCCCCAGAGCCATTTGGCTAGCCACATTAGCCTTATTCCTGAGCTCTTGCTTCTTAAAAGAGTGAGGTGAAGAGGAATCAAGGATGATTCCTGACACCAACCCTGGGCCTATATCTACATGCAAACATGTATGCTCATGCACCCACTCACATGCAAACACGCACGCACTTTTTTTTTAAATGTGATACCTTTTTAAATTTTTTTTTTATTATTTATTCACTTGCATGTGTATGCGTGTGTGTGCTTGACACACACACTTTTGTCTTCCACCCCTTGAGACAAGGTCTTATGTTTTGACGACAAACTTGTTACTCGGGATCACCTCAAGATTCTGGCCCTTCTGCCTCCATCTCTTGCATACTGCGATTACAGGCAAGGTAGTTTATATGGTACTAGGACTCACACCTAGGGGTTCTTATATGTTAGGCAAGCACTCTACCAACTGAGCTACATCCGCAGTCCTACAACTGCATTTCATTTGATCTAACAATGTGTCTTCCACTGAACCATGGCTACGAAGCTAAAAAAAAACAAACAAACAAACCAAACATCAATAACGAAACACCTGTGCACTTGTTGCTGACACTAAAATATGCAAGTCCTACCTCCTAGAGTCTATCTTGTTTCTTCTTGAATTTCAGATAGCAGTTCATCATTTGACAGTCATGTCAGCTACTCATCTGTGAAGAATACTCTGAACCAAGCAACTTGGTAGAAAAGGTTTATTATTTTAGCTTATGATTCAGAGAGAATAGAGTCCGTCTTGGGGGGGAACACATGGTAGCAGGCAAAAACGTGGCAGATGATGGGAAAAGGAAGCCTGTTGTTGTTACCTTACAGCTTTATTCAGGAAGCAGACAGATCAAGAACATCAAGTTAATCTGGGTTATCAAACCTCAAGGCTTCTACTTAAAACAAACCGTTACACAGGAAAGACAGGAACAGAGGGGCATGATGGTACATTGCCTTTAACAGAAGACTTCCCAATGGCTACACTTCTTAAAGGTTCTATAACCTTCCCAAATGGCATCACCAGCTGGGGACCAGTTATTCAAACACATGAGCCTGTAAGAAGTGACTCATAGTCAAATCATGATAGTGGTCCATATTGCCAAAATTAGCCCCATGGAATCTGCCAGTACAAAAGAAGCAAATGTGAAGAAACAAACTCTCAATACACCATGTATATTATTTGCCAATAAGATGGGCCTCTATTAATTGCTATGTTATATAATTTTAAGAAATAAGACGTAGGGAAGAAGAAAATAAATAGAACACCTAAGTAAAAGGCATGAACTTCCTGATTACTTCAGTTACATATTCCAATTTATTCCTTAAGGAAATTCTTTAAGTTTTCATACCTACAATACTTGTAGCCATGGAAAAGATTCTTGCAGTTGCAGTCAGCCAAGGTCAAATACTTTCTGCTTTCACAGGTATTTCTTTTGTTATGTTATAATAATCATTAGTTATGGATCTGTCTCAGCCATTCAGTGGCTTGATCTCTTGTCAACAACCAGATTCAGGTCAGACCTCAATTAGTCCCTTCTCTAGCTAGAACCTCTATGTTTATGCATTTATTCTGTCAGGATGGAAACAGGAATGAAGAAAAGATTGCCTCTTCTCCCTCATCCACCTGAGTTCCTCTGATCGTCTAATGGGAATCTGGTTGCCTGAGTTACTGAAGTTCTAACCAGGTTAGCTCCTACTCATCTAGACAGCCTACTCCTCTGACATCTTTCTAATGAACAACTAATTAGCATTAGAAAGACTGTCTTTAGTGAAACAGACCTCCTCACGGTTCTTAAACAGCTATGAAAAGATTATAATCAGCGTTCCACAACTAGATCAAAGATCAGCAAGCTTTCCCTTTAGCAACCAAATAATAATGTTTTAGATTTTTCTGTGCTCTCTGTTGAAAAATCCCCCGCTGTCCGCTGTACTTAAAAACAGCCATACGGCCTGTAAGAGCTTAGCGGGTAAAGGTGCCTGCCTGAAAATCTGGTGATCTGAGTTTGATCCCTGGAGACTATGTGTGCCCTCTCCACCTATCCCTCAAAATTAATTAATTAATTATTTTTTTAAAGGCCAGGGAGATGACTCAGCAGGTAAAGGTGCTTTCTGTCAAATCTGACCACTTGAGTTTGAGCCATGTGGATAACTCTTGGGAATTGTTCTCTGACCTACATGCACACACACACACACACACACACACACACACACACACTAAAAAGAAATAAATGTAAAAAGTAATTTTTAAAAGAAAAGAGAATAGGGGGCTGGAGGGGTGGCTCAGGGGTTAAGCCTCTGCCTTGCAGGTGGAAGGTCCTGAGTTCGGATCCTAGACCCCACGTATAGATGCTGTGTGGAAGTGGGGGCGGCCTGCGTTTCTGGTCCTGGTAGGGCGGAGCCTGTGAATCCCGGGGCAGAGTAAACAAAGAGGTGGAGGCAGTGCATGGTGGTTCCCGAATTCGTCTGTGGTTCTACACACACACACACACACACACACACACACACACACACACACACGCGCGCGCGCACGCACAATTGAATAAATAATAAAATTTTAAAAATTAAAAAAAAAAACAGAATGGCCATAGACAATATGCAAACAAATAAGTATGATTATGTTGTAACAAAATTCTCTTTATGAACATTGAAGTTTAAATCTCACTTAATTTTCATGTATTACAAAGTATATTTTTAATTTCAATACAAAACCATCTATAGCAGTTAGCCTGAATGGTTGCTGATAAAGCACCATCAAACGGCATAAGGGAACAAGGGGTTTATTTTTTCTTACAATTGTCTGGTTACAGTTCTCAGTCTAGCTTGACAGGAGAGCTCACAGCAATATCAGGGCCAAGAGAACTGGTCACACCATCTCTACATAAGAGCTGAAACAGGGACGATCCTTACTTGCCAGACCAGCATGTCTGGCCGAGTATAAACAAGGATGCCAACTTTCTCAACCAGCTCTCTGTATTTTATTCCAGGGCCTAGTCCCACCCACCATGGGCTGGGCCTTCCTCATCAGCCAGACAATCTCCTGCAAGTTTGCTCTGGGCTTAACTCAACCACTAATTCTCTACAAATGTGCTCAGCATTCAAACTTTCAACTGTCAAGTTGACGCCTGTGCCTAACTGTGACATTATCTGTGATACTTAATCTGGGTGTCAAGTTGATACCCCTGGTATTAGCTAAGATCAGCTGAGACCACTTGAAGAGATTATACCAGCCCTAGATCCCATCAGAACTTCCATAGATCTCATAGTAACCTCCCAGTAGTGGACCATATAAAAGGAACCTCAGAATGGAGAAGCAATGTTCCAGGAATGTTCCAGCCATGTGGAGGTCTGCTGTGACTTAGCCTGCCTGCCAGCCTCAGCCAGCAAGCCACCTTGAAAAACTGCATCTATTTCCTTTCTGGAACTGTAAGTTGAATAAATCTCTCTTTCTCCCTTAAGTTATTTGACTTCGGGTGTTGTCTCACAGCAATAGTAAAGAGTAACTGTTACACCTTCACAGATAGTAACCTATGTGTTGGTTCATAAACCACACTTATCAATCCCTGGCCTGGATAATTAAATATGCCTAAACACGTCACAACAGTATAATAATAAATAGTAATTTAAAAAAGGGGCTATTGAGATGTTCCAGAAGAAAAAGGAATCTGCTCACAAACCTGGTAATTCAATCTCCAGAAGCCCACATAGTAAGAGGGAGAGAACAGACTTCTGAAAGTTTCCTCTGACTTCCACTTGTATGTCATGGCATGCATATTCCTACTTCTCTCTCTCTCTCAACAAGTAAATAATACCAAATAATAAATAAATAAATAGTAAGTATCAAAAGTTTCCTGGGGAAGTAAGATTTAAGTTGGGCTTTAGTAGAAGGGTAGAGTATAGACAAATGGAGGATGGCGAGGT
The DNA here is from genome assembly GCA_023101885.1 of Typhlomys cinereus. Taxonomy (NCBI): domain Eukaryota; kingdom Metazoa; phylum Chordata; class Mammalia; order Rodentia; family Platacanthomyidae; genus Typhlomys; species Typhlomys cinereus. Next base: position 870,743 of record JALPQD010000174.1, read on the forward strand.
GTTGTCGAATCCCCTGCCGAGCCAGCGGGGGGAAGAGGGGGACCGGTAGGGGCCTGGTGGGCTCGAGGGGAATGGGTGAGCCCGCGAGGCGATGGGGTCACCACCCAGACCCTGGGAGTCAGGAGAGAAGCAGCACACAGATGACGAGTTGGCTACAGACTCAGCTTTATTCAGGAAGTGTTTGGACTTATATAGGGTCAAGGGTCCAATCAGGTGTGGCCATCCCTTTGCTTGGGGGAGGAGGGGAGAGGCCACTAAATCATTTAGCTGTTTTTACTAGGTTAGATGGCCGCTTCCCATTGGTTGTTCATCCCTCCTTCCCATTGGCTGTCCATTCCTCTGCCTGTATGGTTCTTTGTTCAGGCTTGTCTGTAGCCAGACCTCCTGGATTCGGGAGCCTGGTCTAGGGCCTCCCTGAATCGATAGTGCCACAGCAAGGGAAAAAAAGAAAAGGTTTCTTTCTGGCATCTATGTAGTAACAAAGAAATATAATAAAAGAAGACAGATTTATGATTGAGAAGGTAGAGGGGATATGGAAAGGCCTTGAATACAGAATAAAGAATGTTTACAGCCCATATACATACAGAATCTTACAGAGGAAACAGAGCTGATTATAAGAAGAAGACTAAGAGCAGGAAAGGCTAAGACAGAATCCTGCAGTTGTACAAAGTATAAGAGTCTGGATGACGGAGAGAAGAACCAGTATCAGCAAGACACACATGGTGATACATTGCCTATAATTTCAGAACTAGAGAACTAGAGGCAGGAGGCTCAAAAGTTCAAGGCCAGCCTGGGTTAGAAAGCTTGTCTCAAAAAACAAAGTAAACAAAACTCACAATACAGAACCTATAGTCTGTGACGGTTTCAACTGTACTTGACACTTGGAATATGGCCTCTGAACACACTTATGAGGAATTGTTTAGCTGTCCTGGATGAAGTGTCTTAATTGTATAATTGATGAAGGAAAATCCAGTCCATAATGGGTGGAATCATTTCATGTGCAGGTAGATTAAGATAGAGAGCTAATTGGAATCTGGCAAACTGGCATGTTAGAAAGTAGGGCTGGAGAGATGGCTCAGGGGTTAAGACCTTTTCTCTCAAGCAGAAGGTCCCGAATTTGGATTCCGGGTTCCACATGAAAAACGCCAGGCAGAAACATCGGAGGCCTGCACTTCTGGCCCGAGTAAGCAGAGCCTGGGAAATCCCAGAGCAAAGCAAGAAGGAGATAGAAGCAATCCAGGATGATTCCAGAGTCACCCTTGGTCCTGCACAGGGACACACAGTGCCTTCTGACACATGTGCACACACAAAGAGAGAGAGAGAGAGAGAGGGAGGGAGAGAGGGAGGGAGGGAGGGAGGAAAGAAAGAAAGAAAGAAAAAGGAAGGAAGAAAGAAAGGAAGGAAGGAAGGAAGGAAGGAAGGAAGGAAGGAAGGAAGGAAGGAAGGAAGGAAGGAAGGAAGAAAAAGAAAGATGGACATATGCATCATTGGTTCTTGTCATAGGCTTGTGCTGTGAACATGGTGTGGCCAGTTTCTTTAGCTCCTACAGGTAAGTCTTCTACCATAATCAACTGAAATCTGGAATCATGAGCTAGTAAAATTCCTTGTTCCCCTAAATGGTTTGGACCAGGTATTTATTAAAACATGAAGTTATGAAAATAAGATAAAGTCTGATAGGAAAAATAGTAAGACACAGTCTAATAAAATACAAATACACATTACTGTTATGAGCACTATGGTAGAAGTCTGAGGAAAATGTAGGAGGAATCCAGTAAAAGGAAGAGGATGATATTTAACTTGAGGAGACATCAGAAAGGACTGGCTGGGGCCAGAGAGATGACTCAAGGTTTGCAGAAAAGGGGGAGGAAAGAATGTAAAAGCTGGCGGATGGGAAGGAGTGGTGTAAAATGCTCTCTCTGGACATGACACGGCTGCTGCATGTGCTTACCTGCATGAGACTGGGCCCATCAGCAGTCTACATAGATGAAGCAGGGGTTCAGAAGGCCCCATCTCTCTCTGAGGAGTAGGCAATTAAAGAACAAAAGCTTTGGGCTGGAGAAGTGGCTCAGGGGTTAAGCCTCCGCCTTGCAAGGCGGAAGGTCCTGAGTTCGGATCCCAGATCCCACGTATAGCCCCCAGGCGGAAGCCCAGATCCCAGATCCCACGTATAGCCCCCAGGCGGAAGCGGGGGCGGCCTGCGCTTCTGGTCCTGGTAAGGCGGAGTCTGTGATTCCCGGGGCTGAGTAAACAAGGAGGAGTAAGCAAGGAGGTGGTACATGGTGGTTTCCGAATTTGCCCTTGGTTCTACACATACACGCGCACACACACACATGCACAATTGAATGAATAAAAAAATATTAATTTTTTTTACTTATTGGAAGCTTTTGAATAGGTAAATTATTAGCAAAGGACATAAGAAGAGGAGGAGGAGGAACAAGGTTGAGATTGCATCTGGCTGGGGATACTTATCATTTTTCCTAACCCATAGACTTAGGAAAATGAGACTCCATTGGAGGAGGTGGAACAGATGTGAAGGATTGGCTTAGTGATAGAGTTGCTTTCCTAGGATGTGATTGGGTTCCCCGCACTGGAAAATAAATGTAAGTGGAGAACCAAATACATTTAATACCATACAGGTTAGGTAGAATGTGGTTGTTAGAGGTTCATCGAAAAAAGCACTTGGGAGGCTGACGGGGAGAAACAGAAAGCACATTGACTTCAACAGATCATGGGAGTTCATTGGTGAATTTAAAGAAAGATTAAAATCACATTGTAAGGGTCACATGAAAGGAACCCTTCCTGTTCAAAGAAGTGTTCATGCCAGCACATGGGGGGTCAAACAGAAAAGAACAGGCCCAAACTAGAAATTTGGCTCAGTGGACACCTGAGTGAGGTCGGCCAATATCAAATGCAAACAGGGCAGGCAGGAACGGCATGTAGCAACAGTTCAGAAGTCAGAAAGGAGTCAGGAATCAGACTGGGAGATTAATAGGCACCCTTCCAGAGAGTCGGGACAACAAAGGATAATCAGCTATGAAAGACAGCAGCTAAAAGGAAAACAGGAACATATCCAGATGACACCTTGGAACCAACAGTGCAAGCAAAGTGCTTCACAGAAAATAGATACCCATTAAACATTTATTGAAGGAATGAATGCCCTCGTTCAATATTTATTATATGAATGAATACCACAAATAATAGTACATGAAGCCATATGAAAAGAGTGTGCATTTTGGAATGAGGCTTTAATTCAAAGCCTAGTCTATTTCTTCTGCTCATAAATATTTATTATACGTGCCTGGAATACTTAAGACTCTGACAATCCAAGTCAGGTATTATGGCTTGCAATACAGCACTCAGAAGGCTGAGGCAAGAGGGTTGTCACAGTCTGAGACCAGCCCAGACTACACAACAAGACCCTGTCAAACAAAGCAAAACAAAAACAATAGTAATACAAGAAACCCTCCAAGAAAAAAAAAAAAAATGACTATAGGGACACTCAGTGGTTAAAGCATTTGCTACACAAGCAAAACGACTAGAGATTGGATACTCAGATCCTACATAAGTGCTGGGCAAGTATAGCAGCCAGCCTGTAATTCCAGCCTCAGAAGGCAAAGACTGAGAAGCCACAGGGCAAACTGGCTGGACATATTAGCCCTGTTGGGGAGCTCTGGGTTTAAATACAAACCCTTCCTCAAAAAGAATAAGGTGGAACAGTGATCAAGGAAGGGTCCTGACTTCAAATTTGGGCCTCCACACATATACCCATGCAACATGCAAACACTAACACACACATCTCCATACACACATACACATGAAAATAAAAAATAAAAGATGCAGCTCTTAGTCAGTAAGATATGGAGGTTCATATATGTCTATAGTCACAGTACTTAGGAGGCTGAAGCAAAAAGACTGTGAGCTTGAGCCTTTGAGGCCAGCGTGGGATATATAGTGAGAACCTGTCAGAAAAAAAGAAAAAAAAAAAAGAAAGAAGAAAGCAAGAGAGAAAGAAAAAGAGAGAGAGAAAGAGAAAGGAAGGAAGGAAGGGAAAGAAAGAAAGAAAGAAAGAAAGAAAGAAAGAAAGAAAGAAAGAGAAAAAAGAAAGAGAAAAAGAAAGAAAAGAAAGAGAAAAAGAAAGAAAAGAAAGAAAGAAAGAAAGAACATAAGAAAGAAAGAAAGAAAGAAAGAAAGAAAGAAAGAAAGAAAGAAAGAAAGAAAGAAAGAAAGAAAGAAAGAAAGAAAGAAAAAGAAAGAAAATCCAACAACTCTCAGTTGATTGACATAGTCAGAAGCAGATAGTTGTTTTGGGTAAGTTCTGTGACAAATCAGTGTGCAGTGGTATAATTAAACTACAACCTCCTAGGGTGACCTGCTATACTCAGGCCTAAAGGGCCGGGAGGAGCAGAAGGACCAGAGAAGGAGGGATTAAAAATGGGGGTGTGTGAGGTATGATTCCAACTGGGTGGAACGACAAGGGCAAATGTTCAGAGGTAAGTGAGCACAGCTTGTTCGGGGAACTCCAAATGTTTAAGTACATCTAGAGCCAAGTATGATGTAGTAGGTCAGGGCAGGGAAGTGGGGACAGAATAGAAGCGGCCAGGGTAACAAATAGGGGCCAAATCACAAAGGACTTTGTGTAGCATGCTAAAGAGATTGGATTTTTTTTTTTTTTCTGAAGGTGATGGAAAGCAAATGAAGAATTCTAAGCAGGGGAGAGACATGGTCAAATTTGCATTTTAGAAATAGCAACACCATGGAGGATGGGTTAGAAGGAGATGAGGCTGAGAGCAGGAAGAATAATTTAGTAGGCTACTGCAGTGATAAGTGAAAAATGATGCAGGTCTCAACTCAGCTAAGAGGCAGTGGGCATTTAGAGGTCAGGAGATGGCAATGACAAATGATGACTTCTGGCCATTTTTAGGGAGAGCAAAGGAGACCAGGTGACCCATCTTCTGGTTCTGCATCTTGGGAAAGGGAAGTAATGGAAGGGACAGGAAGGAAGACGGAAAGAAAATGAACATATTATATACATATGAGGAATTTTGCACATATTATTTTAGTCTACAGTAAATCTATTAATAAGATTTTTTCCATTTTCGTGCATATGTGGGGGGTGTACATGTGTGCTGGTGTATTTGCATGTGTGTGGGCCCTTGTGTGTGCAGGTTTGTGTTCACATGCATGTAAAGGGTTGAGGTTGATATGGAAAGTCATCCTTGATTGCTCTTCTACCTTATTCTTTTTGAGACAGGGTCTGTAATCAAACCCAGAGGTCACTGATAGCGCTAGTCCAGCTAGCAGCTTGCTCTCTGTTGCAGTCCGCCTGCATGGTTGCTGATAAATGACCAAAACACAGCTTAAGGGAACAAGGAGTTTACTTTCTTATGACAGTCCGGTTACAGTTCATAGTCCAGCTTGACGGGAGAGCACACGCCAACACCAGGGCTGAGGGAACTGGCCACCATAACGGCTGAGAGATGGACGATCCTTACTTGCCAGACCAGCATATCTGGCCAAGTATACAGAAGGATGCCAACTCTCTCAACCAGCCCTCTCTGATTTATCCAGGGCCTAATCCCACCCACCATGGGCTGGATCTTCCCCAGCAGCTAGATAATCTCCTTCAGGTTTGCTCTGGGCTTAACTCAACCATCAACTCTCTACAACTGTGCCCAGAGCTCAAACCCTCAAGAGTCAAGTTGACACCTGTGCTTAACTGTGACACTCTCCTAACATTTTACATGGGATTTGGGGATCCAAATTCTGGTCCTTCTGTTTGCACAGCAAGTGCTTTAACTGCTGAGTCATTTGTCTGGCCTTTAGTAGGGGTTTTTTTTGTTTTGGTTTAGTTTTGGATTTTTTTTCTTGTAGATTAAAAAAAAAAAAAACCTAAAATTCAGAGAGTTTAACCAATCAGGCCTCAACCAGCACAGTTTTTGTGTTTTGTTTTGTTTTTTTGTTTTGCCAGGGCAAAGTGACTTTATTATAGAAAACCAAGATTACATGGGATTTAGGAGTTAGCGTTCGGGCCCTTCTTCTGTCCAAGGGTGCGCACCTGCAGCCACCACTTGGCTCAGCCAGTTCTTCTCCTCCTCCTCCTCCTCCTCCTCTTCCTCTTCCTGCTCCTCTTCTTCCTCCTGCTCACCCCCTCCTCCTCATCATCATCCCCCGGGCCCTCTGTTTGGCCATCTTGGGGGGCTGACCTCTCACTTTTCCAGCACAGGCCAGAGAACCATAAACTTCATCTCCCAGTACGTGGCCAGCTACTTCTAAAGTAGTCAGGGCCTCCACTAGGCCTAGGATGGCCTCATCTTCCAGCAGCGAGCCGCCAGAAGCACCACTCGATCTTCCCCAGCGATTCCCTCCAGGGATGCCACATGAGCCTTGACCTGGGCAACCGTCTTCTGGCCAGTCACCTCGAGGGTGTGCAGCTCCTGGACGTGCCCAAAGAGCTGCATGTTGGCGGCTGAAGCAGCAGTGCAGCAGTGAAGATGGCGGGAACGGAAGGCGGGGCACATTCTCCCAGCCTGTGCATTTCATATCAGTAACCAGCGCAGTTTTATTTGCTTTGTTTTGTTTGATTTTTGGCCTGGGATTTGGTTGAGAGAGGATGAAGACATCAGTTAACTGAAAGCCTATTTGCCATGGATACCAGGGACCCCCCTCCCCCACAGCAGATGCCACTCTTAGTCTGCCCCACAGAAAAGACCTTAAGGCCGGAGAAGGGCTTCTGTACATAGGAGAGCAAGCTCAGAGAGGTCTGTCTAAACGAAGTATAAGGCACACTGGGTATGTTGGCACACATCTGGAATGCCAGTACTCAGGAGGTGGAGGCAAGAGGAACAGGAGTTCAAGACCAGCCTTGGTTATTTGGCAAGTTCGAGACAAGTTGGATACATAAGACCCCGCCTCAGGCAAAACTAAGAAGAAAAGAAATACAAGGTAAGCTTCTCTAAGAAGAACACGGCTCAGTATAAGCCCTTCCACGAGCATTTGGGTCAAACATCTTTCTTCCACAGGACTTCTTGTTAGCATTCTGTGCCGACCTAGGAAGTGTCTCTTCCCTGTTCTGGAGTTGGTCCAGCAGGATAATATCTGATTCCTAAAGTCAGGTGGAACTGGGTCCCAATCAAGCAATTAGGAAAAGAGAAAAACTAGTGAATTCACCTAGTAAAAGTCAGAGTCAAAATTCGAACCTGAGTCCATATAATCCTAAAACCATGCTCTTTCTACTTTCTTAAATTGGGGTAAACACCAAGTGAGATTATTAGGGGAAGTTTGTGATAGGATTGCCAGGGAGTTCCCTATTGCGGATACCGAATCTGAGAGCCAGCCCTACGTGGCACTCGAGGTGAAGTTGTATTGTACACTGCTGAGCATACTTACAATGTCAGCTGCAGTTTTCTCACCTTTAAAGTGACGGCATTACCTATCATAAAGGGTTAATACAGGTGAGGGCCTTTACATAATCCCATGCTTGTATTAGGCAATTGTTTTAGTCTCATTACTATAATAAATACCTGAACTAAGTAACTTAGAAGAAGGGATTTTATTCTAATTCACAATCTCAGGTTACAATCCAGGAGACATCATCCCAGTAAGAGCAGAGGGAACTGGCCACACCATATCCAAAGTCAAAAACAGAGTGGGGAAGAATCAATGCATGCCATCCAGATCTGCCTAGGCAACGGTGCTGCAATGGGCAGGTCTTCTCACTTCAATTAGTTACCAAGAGAGTCTCCTACAGTCTTACCCAGAGGCCTGACTTACTGGATAATCCCTTACAGGTGCGCCCAGAGGTCACCTCTTAAGTATTAAGTTGACAACTAAAACTAACCGTCACAGGACTCAATAAAAGTAAATGAACAAAACAATTAATCCCTAAAACAGTGTGCTTTGGGTTTTTTTGGGGGGGAGGTTGTTTTGTTTTGTTTTGTTTTTGACATACGATGCCTCAAACTTAAGGCAATCCTCCTGCTTCAGCCTTCTTTTAAATGTTAGGATTACAGATATATACTGTTTCATCCATATTCTGCTTTTTTAAAAATTTGTGTGTGTGTGTGTGTGTGTGTGTGTGTGTGTGTGTGTGTGTTTTCCCTTGCCTGTGCATGCATACACAGGCTAGAGGTGGGCTTCAGATATCTTCCTCAATCACTCACCCCCATTCTTTTTTTGACTCCCCAGGGTTCAATTACCATGCCCTATTTGTATGTGAATGTTAGAAATCCAAACTCAGGCCCTCATGCTTACATAGTGGGCACTCTACTCAACAAGCCACATCCCCAGCCCTTCCTCATGCTTGGCTTTTTTTTGGCTTTTTTTTTCTGAGTGTGAGTGAGTGTGTGTGTGTGTGTGTGTGTGTGTGTGTGTGTGTGTTCCAGAGGGCACTATGGGTGCCTGTGGAGGCTCAGGAATGACTTCAGGAATCATCCTGGATTGTTCCCAGGCTCTGCCTTTCAGGGTCTGCATTTAGGCTACTGTCATTTCTGCCTGGCTTTAAAATTTTTTTTATTTATTTATTTTATATGTGTATACATATGTGTGAGTATGTGTCAGAGGGCACAATGTGTCCCTGTGAAAGACCAAGGGTGGCTTCAGGATCATTCTGGATTGCTTCTACCTCCTTCTTGCTTCGCTCTGGGATTTTCCAGGCTCTGCCCACCAGGTAAGTACAGGCCGCTACCATTTCCACTTGGCATTTTTACATGGGACCTGGGATCCCAACTCAGGACCTTCTGTCTGAGAGACAGAGTCTTAACCCCTGAGCCATCTCTCCAGACCTGCCTGGCTTATTTTTAATGTGGAATCCGAGATCCAAATTCAGATCCTTCTGCTTTGAAGGTAGAGGTTTAACCTCTGAGCCATCTCTCTAGCCTATGCCTACCTACTCTTAACCACACAACTTAGAGTTTATTTCTTCTTATCATTTAATAGTTCAAGAGCTGGTGAGATGACTCAGTTAGTAAAGGTGCTTGTGTGCAGACATGGCAACCTGACTTCAATTCCCAGCGTCCACATGGTGGAAGAAGAAAATCAACTTCCAAAAGTTATCCTCTGCCCTCTACATATGCACCCAGGCCACATTCTCTCTCTCTCTCTCTTCCTCCCTTCTCTTCTCTTCTATTTTCTCTGTCTCTCTCTGTGTCTCTCAATCTCTCTCTTTTTCTCTGTCTCTCTGTTTTTCAGAAAATAAAATGCTTTATACTTACCTGGCAGGGGAGGTACCATGATCAGGAAGGTGGTTTTCCCAGGGCGAGGCTTATCCATTGCACTCCGGATGTGCTGACCCCTGCGATTTCCCCAAATGTGGGAAACTCGACTGCATAATTTGTGGTAGTGGGGGACTGCGTTCGCACTCTCCCCTGTCAAAAAAAAAAAAAAAAGAAAGAAAGAAAAAAAGAAAAGAAAAGAAAAGAAAATGCTTTAAAAATAGTTGATAGCTCAATTTATTTAGTCTCTGTCATAGTTAAGCCCAAGTGTCAACTTGACAGTTGAGGGTTTGAGCTCTGGGCACATTTGTAGAGAGTTAGTGATTGAGTAGGAGATTGTCTAGCTAATAGAGAAGGCCCAGCCCATGGTGGGTGGGAATATGTCCTGGAATGAAATACAAAGAGATAGTTGAGAAGGTTGGCATCTGTTGCAGTCAGCCTGCATGGTTGCTGATAAATGACCATCAAACAGCTTAAGGGAACAAGAAGTTTATTTTTTCTTACGATTACTGGTTACAGTTCTCAATCCAGCTTGACGGGAGAGCATGCACCAACACCAGGGCCAAGGGAATTGGCCACACCGTCTCTACATAGTGGCTGAGAGAGGGATGATCCTTACTTGCCAGACCAGCATGTCTGGCCAAGTGTACACAAGGATGCCAACTTCCTCAACTGACTCTCAGTATTTTATTCATCTGTTCAGGTCCTAGTCCTACCCACCATGGGCTGGGCCTTCTCCATCAGCTAGACAATCTCTTGCAGGTTTGCTCTGGGATTAACCCAACCACTAATTCTCCACGAATGTGTCCAGAGCTCAAACCCTCAACCATCAAGTTGACACCTGTGCCAAACTATGACAGCATCCTTGTGTATACTTGCCCAGACATGCTGGTCTGGCAAATAAGGACTTTCCCTCTTTCAGCTGTTACATAGAGATAGTGTGACCAGTTCCCTCGGCCCTAGTGTTGGTGTGAGCTCTCCTGCTGAGATGGACAAACAACTGTAACCAAGAATCATTAAGAGAAAATAAACCCTTGCTCCCTTAAGCTATTTGATGGTGATTTTATCAGCAACCATGCAGGCAAACTGTTAGAGTCTCCATATTAAATTTATTTGTAATAAGGACCCTCTCTTTTGTCCCTCTTCACTGTGCCTAGCCACAAAATAGTCACTTGGTAATTTGTGGTTAGGATGTATTGTTAACTAGGAAAGTGGATCAGGGCCCAAGCACAGGGGACTTTTTCCTGCTCTAGTAGCCTCCTCCCACTAATATCACCACACAATCACCTTGCTAGAAACCAAGAATCATCTTTCACTTATCTTCTTCCCCTTATTTAGTATTTGTTTATTACAAACTAATATATTTCTATTTCAGGGGCTGGAGCACATGTACCTCATAGCATGCACAAAGTTCAGAGAACAACTTGCAAGAATCAGGCCCCTCTTCCTCTTTTTCAACCCAGACTTTCTAATAGTCACCAAATTCCAATGATTTTATATACTGTGTATGTCCCCAAATTCTCTCTTATACATTCTACCACTAAGAAAAGTCTATCATACTTACTTTTTTTGTTTCTGGATTCTCGAACTTCTTAGTTGCAATTTCTGCTTGGATTAGTTTTTATTTTTTCCTGCCTAATAGTTTGTCTTTTAAAAACTGACTCAATAGGTACTGGAGAGATGGCTCAGGGGTTAAAGGCTTTGCTTTAGAAGCAAAAGGATCTGAATTAAGATCCTAGATCCCATGTACAAAATGCTATAAAGATGCTGGGCTGAAATAGCACTTCGGACCCTGGAAGGTAAAATTTCAAAAACCCCAGTGCAAAGCAGGAAGGAGGTAGAGCAATCTAGAATGATTCCCTTGTCACAGGCACATACACAGGCCGTTTAGTATGCGTGCACACACACACACACACACACACACACACACACACACACACACACAAATTGATGCAACTGCTACTCCTCCCACAAGCTTTAATGTGATACACAAAGAAGTGCAATTGTTTTCCTAAGATGATGAAACACAGCTATGCTTTGTCAAATCAGGATTAAGGGCCCCTTTGGTCGTTGGTCCTCTGTCATCAGCTCTGAATCTGTTTCTTCTTATCTGTGTGACGTCTGTCTCCCAGCTAGACTTTAATGTCATAAAGTCAGGAGACCATCTTACATATGTTTTTATCCTATGTATATAACACATCCTATGTTCTGTCAGTAATTGTTGATGGAATAATTTACTATGATACTTTTGTGGTTATACTCAAGCAAAACCCAGTATGTATGTTGCTTCTTCGATTAAGTGCTTAAATTAATGTTTCCTTAAAGATGAATTATGACTCCTAAGTGCAGAGTAGATTCATAAATGCAAAAAGAGAAAGGAGAGACTGTTTTTAAACAAAAACAAGCAAACAAAAAAACCCTTGTTCAGGGCTGGAAATGTAGCTCAGCTGGTAAAGTGGTTGCCTAACACATAAAGTCCTGGGTTTGATTATATATATGTATATACATATTCACCAGCTCCCAAAGATCACATGTAAGCACCTGTGTTCTGTTGACCTCAGCTTATTTCAAAATGCAAAGTTCTACAGAGTTGGATGGTATGCCACTTGAGATTAAGAGTTTTACCAACTTATTCTGGGAGCCTAAACAAAGCTTTTGAATAGGCAGTTTGTTTTTGGTTTTGATTTCAAAAAGGATCTCCTTTAGCTTAGGCTGCCCTTGGATTCTCTACATCTAAAGAAAACCTTGAACTTCTGATTCTCCTGGCTCAGACATCCCAGTAGCGCTGTGGTTACAGGTCTGTACCACCATAACCCCTTTGTGTGCTAGGAATCAAACCTAGGACTTCCTTCATGCATTAGGCAAGTGGGCTACATCCCCAGCCACAAACAAGACTTTAAAACCTGATATTACTTGGGAACCTTAACTTAATTAAAGAAACATTACTCTGAACTCAACTAAAGAAGCAGACAGAAAAAAGAAAGAAAAGAAGAAGGAATTTTAAAAAGAAGAGAAAATAAAATAAAAACAAATGCTGGCAATTCTACTTTAAGTTGCCCATACTCGTCCTTGGGTATATCTTACTTTCAAAGATTCTTCTTGGCGAAGACCATGTCCATGTTCTCTGGTGTGTTTTGCTTTCTTCTGAGCACCTTTCTTTCTCTTAACTCTTGTGCTTCCGCCTATATTAAAATGTTTATTATCAGCTAGAGAGATGGCTCACTGGTAAAGGTACTTATCAAACAAACATGGGGACCTGAGCTTGATCCCCAAGACTCAAATAAAAGTGGAGGGAGAGTGGCTGAAGAGCCGGCTCAGGAGTTAAGACTGTCTTGCAAGCAGAAAGTCCTGAATTCAGATCCCAGATCCCATGTAAAACACCAGGCGGAAATGACAACGGCCTGTACTTCCTGCCCCAGTGGGCAGAACCTGGGAAATCACAGAGCAAAGAAAGGAAGTAGAAGCAATCCAAGATGATTCCTGAAGTCACCCTTGGTCCTTCACAGGGACACATGTGTTCTCTAATGTGTGTGTGTGTGCGCGCACACACACACACACACACACACACACACACACACACAATGAATGAATAAATAAATAATGTTTTTAAAATGGAGGGAGAGAAACAACCCCAAAAGTTGTCCTCTGGCACACACATACACACGCAAACACTTACACACATACACACAAATATTAGTAATAATAAATTTAAATTTAAAAATATATTAAACCCAACTCTGCTTCACGCAAAAGAGAAATGCTTATTTCTACAGAGAAATTATGTGATTCAGAAATAGCAAATACCCAGGGAGAGCTGCATTGTAAGAAATTTTAACTTAGAGTATCATGTCTTTGGACTTTATTCAGTTGCGTGAGATTAGGTTTATCCAACACATTTCCCAACCCCAAATATACAAGTAGATTTTGAAGTTATTTTTGTGTTCATTGTTGGTGGGACATCTCTGCATTATAAGAACATGTATAAACGTTTCCAAATGATGATGGGTTAAAGAACAACTTATAGGGTTCCCAACTATTGATTAGAAGTCCACCTTTTTTAGTAGTCATTTTTTATTTATTCGAGAGAGAGAAGGACAAAGGGAGAGAGAAACACAGGTACATGAGCCACAGCACATACAGAATCAGAGAGTGACTTTTAAAAGTCTTTTACCATGTGGGTTCTAGGGATCTTACTCAGATTGCCAGGTATGAACGCAGATGCTATCAATCAGCTCCTTTTGGCATGTTGGAAATTTAATTTTTCCTTTCTGGAGACACTGAGGATTGAACCCAGGATCTCTTTCTTGCATGCTAAGAAAGTGTTCCACCACTGAGCAACCCTCTTTTGTTTTTTTATCATTTTGAGAAAGTGTCTCATTATGTAGCCAAGACTGGCCTTGAAATTCATGACCCTTCTTCAGTTTCCGAGAACTGGGAATATAAGCAGCCAACATGCTATATATACCTTGACTCTTTACATGGTTGGCATGTTATTTTTTTTGAAAAAGGATTTTGTGCAGTCCAGACTGACCTGGAACTCACTATGTAGAATGAATTTGAACTTCCAAGTACTAGGTATGTACCACCACACCTGGCTTTTTTTTTTTTTTAACAGTATCTTCTACTAGCCCATGTTGTCCTAGAACTCATATAAGCATGATGGCTGCTTATATTCCCAGTTCTCGGAAACTGAAGAAGAAGGGTCATTAGCTTCACTAATGCTCCAGTACAGCCATTCACCACCATGCCTGGCTTCAGGTACATAATTTTGAAAGCACAATGAAAGTAGAAACACTGAACCCTTATTTGAAAAAAATATATATCAATATGGTAATAGCAGAGTATGAAATCTAGCATTGGAATCCTCTGAATGCAGGGCCTTGTGTGATTACACAGATTAAATGCCCACGAACCAATTACAGTGCAAGAGCTATTTAGTGTGTGTGTGTGTGTGTGTGTGTGTATCAGTGCCTGTGGAGGATCAAAAGTGACTTCACGAATCATACTGGATTGCTTCTACCTCCTTCTTGCTTTGCTCTGGGATTTCCCAGGCTCTGCCCACCAAAGCCACAAGTGTAGGCAGCCACCATTTCCAGCTGGCATTTTTACATGGGACCTGGGATCCGAACCCAGGACCTTCTGCTTGTGAGGAAGAGTCTTAACCCCTAAGCCATTTCCCCAGTCCTCCTAAAGTCTTTTGTAAAAAACTTCCTTTTGGGAGCTTAACATTGGCATACTTTTTACTTTTGGCATATAGCATGTGAATAAACTTGCTATCTCTGTCTCTGTCTCTCTCTCTTTCTGCATGTGTGCACGTATGAGTGTGTGTGTGTGTGTGTGTGTGTGTGTGTGTGTGTGTGTGTATGTGTGTATCTCTTCAGTTTATCCAGGATGCACAGAAGAGGAGGCAGCGGATTCAGCCTAATGCTCAGCAGTAGAGAAAACCTCTACAAATTGGTAAGTAGCAGCTTCTAGTGAGTCATAAGGTCCCCACCTACCATGGCCCCTCCCCACGTGCCACCAACCAGTCCCTTGGGCATGTTGGGTACTGCACCTCCCACCCAAGATCTTTGCCCTGGGTCCAGAGTCTGCACCCTACCTACCTGTGGCGCTGAGAGCACCTGGAGGCCACATGCGAGAGACGTCCCTTGTTTTCCAGGTACTGAGGAACACAATCCCTAACTCCTCACAGCTCCTGAGATCACAAGAAAAGTGGGGTCAATGTGGTGTTTGGGGAAAAGCATCCCTCCTCAGATTTTGTGACCTGTACATGGCATGCTGCCTTAAAGGGAGAGGTAAGAAATTGGTTGGGGGCCGAAAGCTAAAAGCAACTCTCTTACTTTTAGTATAGACAATGCTGGGGATCAGCTGCGTGGTAGACTGGGAAGAGGAATTGCAGAAGAGAGCGAAGAGTGTCATGTATGGCCTGGAGCAGACTGTGAACTCCTCCTACATTCAGAAATCTGTGACTGTCACCCCAGCCCCTGAACCCATGGCCAGTAGCGAGGATGAGCCAAGGAACTGTGTGGTGTGTGGCGACCGAGCCACAGGCTATCATTTCCATGCCTTGACGTGTGAGGGGTGCAAGGGTTTCTTCAGGTGAGTGCTTTCTCTTCAGTGGACATAACCCCCAAGCTCCTGTCAGTCAGCCTTCAAACACGGGCTAGCAGACATCCAACCTTACCCAGCCACAACAGTCTTGTAGCTGAGTCGAACTGCTCTGTGATAAAGTAGCCTCTGTCTTGTTGATCACTATATAAAACAAGTAGCATGGGGCTGGAGAGATGGCTTGGGGGCTAAGGCTCTGCCTCAAAAGCAGAAGGTCCTGAGTTCGGATCCCAGGTTCCACAGAAAACTACTGGGTGAAACGGCAGTGGCCTGTACTTCCGACCCTGGAAGGCAGAGCCTGGGAAACCCCAGAGCAAAGCAAAAAGGAGATAGAGAAATCCAGGATGATTCCTGGAGTCACCCTTGGGGACACAATGCCCTCTGATACACACACACACACTTGTAAAAGACAGAAAGATAGAAAGAAAGAAAACAGCATATACTAACAGAAATGGCCAAACATTTTTCTCACTGACATTTCTCATTAGTCGACAGTGTAGATTATCTACACAGTGCTAAACTAGTACTATGTAAATATGGTTCCTGAGTGATCAGATTAAAATGTTTGAGATGTGTTGTCTAACGTACTTCTAAAGAGCTTCGAACGCAACTCATATTAACTTATCCTCAGATTCAAAGGTCTTTCAGATGATAATCTTTGGGGCTTGGGGATTTAGTTCAGTGGGAAAACATTTGGCTAGCAAGCACAAGGCCCTGGGTTTGATACCAACCCCAAAAGAAAAAAAAAAAAAAAAGAAACAGATAAGTTCCTTTTGACCTCTCACCACCCTAGCGGTGTCTCTGTCTCTCACAGACGAACCGTCAGCAAAAGCATCGGCCCCGTCTGTCCGTTCTCTGGAAGCTGTGAGGTCAGCAAGGCCCAGCGGCGCCACTGCCCAGCCTGCAGGTTGCAGAAGTGTCTAAATGCCGGCATGAGGAAAGACAGTGAGTTAGTCCTGCACCATCTCAGGACTCCCCCAGACGACACCTCCCTGCTTTTCTTTGTTCTCGGTACCCCTAGTCCACATGGCAGGCACAGCAAGATTCCTAAAATAAATCTGTGTCACTGTTCTCTACATATCCCATGGTTCCCCATCTCCTTAGGGCACATGATGCGATGATCTGGCTCCTGTACACCTTCTTCCAGCCTTTGATTTCTTAACTTCCTTCCACTCATTCCAGCCACTCTTGACTTCAGTGGCTTGGGCTTTCACATCTGCCATTCCTTCTATCCGAATGTTCTTCCCCTAGATACTCGTTGCTTGTTTTTTCACTTCTATCTCATGAGGA
Organism: Typhlomys cinereus; assembly: GCA_023101885.1. Classification (NCBI taxonomy): domain Eukaryota; kingdom Metazoa; phylum Chordata; class Mammalia; order Rodentia; family Platacanthomyidae; genus Typhlomys; species Typhlomys cinereus. The sequence continues at coordinate 887,350 of JALPQD010000174.1, forward strand.
TTGTACTTGTCACCTAGTAGATATGCAACCGTTACAGACTTCATGCTTTCTCTGTGCCACGTCACTCTGCTAGGCTCCCAGCAGGTGACACAACTGTGCTCCCACAACTTAGGTAAAATGGCATGGAGTCATCTTCAAAACCAAGCCTGTCTGATTCCCAAATTCCTTCCTCTCCTTCCAGGAAGGAGCAGTAGAAAGGACACAATAGAAGCCAAAAGATCTTGTTCAGTCTGCCTTGTTGTGGAACTCTTAGGAACTTGTTTCTGAAAAATATGTCTGCCCTGTGTACTCTAAGATTACTCTTCTTGGGGCTGGAGAGGTGATGGCTCAGGGGTTAAGCCTCTGCCTTGCAGATGGAAGGTCCTGAGTTCGGATCCTAGACCCCAGGTATAGACGCCAGGCAGAAGCGGGGGCGGCCTGCGTTTCTGGTCCTGGTAGGGCAGAGCCTGTGAATCCCGGGGCAGAGTAAACAAGGAGGAGGCAGTCCATGGTGGTTCCCGAATTCGCCCGTGGTTCTACACACACATACATACATACATGCATACACGCACACACACACATACACGCGCACAATTGAATAAATAATTTTTAAAAAGTTTAAAAAAAAAGATTACTCTTCTCCTCTAACTTCTAAATTTTTAAATAGACAATGTTATGCAAATATAAGGTGATGTTTTTAATATGAAGACTTTTCTTCAAAGTTCCCTGGAACGCTTCCCACTTTACCACCCCCACCCTTCTTTCCCATGGTGCACTGTTTTCTGCCATGGTACCTCCCAAGTTAAGGATGAGGGTGGTGAAAGTGTACAGGTATTTCTTGCCACCTGGAAGTGGCTTACTGAGCCAAGTTCAAAGACCCCTTCTTCCTGCAGTCCTTCCTTGGGGGGGCGGGGGAGGGGGAGGGGCAGGCGCCCCAGCTCAGGTCTTAGCAGAAAGGCGCCCTCTGCTGGTCTCAATAGCTTTGCCATTTCTCTTGCCTGACACAGTGATACTGTCGGCAGAAGCCCTGGCATTGCGCCGAGCAAGACAGGCACAGCGCCGAGCTCAGCAAACATCCATGCAGCTGAGTAAGGAGCAGAGGGAGCTGGTGCAGCTTCTCTTGGGGGCCCATACTCGCCACCTGAGCACCATGTTTGACCAGTTTGTGCAGTTCAGGGTGAGTGCCTACAGGATTTGGCCTGGAAAAATGACTGAAAGAGTGCCTAAGGAGGTGGTCTGAGGGAGAGGGCTAGTAGTCACGCGCTGACAGAGGCCAGGTCTCCAAAGCCCCCGGCCGTTCAGCAAAGAACTCTTCTAAGATCAGGACTTGAAGTCTAAGGAACAACCAAAGCCAGGGCTTCGCCTCTTACTCCTGCTTCCATCTCCGTAGCCTCCAGCTTACCTGTTCATCCATCACCAGCCCTTGCCCCCTCTGGTCCCTGTGCTGCCTCTGCTCGCACACTTTGCAGATGTCAACACTTTCATGGTACAGCAGATAATCAAGTTCACCAAGGATCTGCCCCTTTTCCGGTGAGTGACATTTCTTCCTCTTTCAAGAAGTAAATATTTTATAAATTATGTGTCTTTCCCCCACCTCCACCTTCATCAATAATTCAATGAACACAAAGCCTTTCTGGGCACCCAAGTCTCAAAAAGAGTCCCAGCTTTAAGAGTATCAAAATGGGGAATGGCGAATCCCCCTTCTCCCCCCCCTCCCTTTAATGTTCACGCCTAAGTCTAAAGTTCCTGCTCGCCACAGGTCACTACCCATGGATGACCAAATCTCCCTTCTCAAGGGAGCAGCTTTGGAAATGTGTCACATCGCACTCAATACCACTTTCTGTCTCCAGACACAGAACTTCTTCTGTGGGCCCCTTCGCTACACAATAGAAGATGCAGCCCATGGTAAGCTGGAACTAGTTGTGACAGAGGCGCTCTAATGGGACAGATGTGGAAAGGTGACCTTAAGGCTTCTAAGCCTGGTGCCTCCCACAGCAGGGTTCCAGGACGAGTTTTTAGACTTCGTCTTTCACTTCCACGGAACGCTGAGGCGACTGCAGCTGCAGGAGCCTGAATACGTGCTCATGGCCGCCATGGCTCTCTTCTCTCCTGGTGAGAATCCAAAGCCTAGAAACGCGGGCTCCACCCTCTCTGGCCAAACTCGCAGTTCCTTGAATCTATCCATCCCTGACGATCCAGCCTCCAGGCCTACAGCACAGATCTACACCCTAGGCACTGTGAGGATCCCCTCCCCGCCCCTCCATAGATACCTTGCCCTTCCCAGTTCCTTATTTCACAGACAGGCCTGGAGTCACCCAGAGAGAAGAGATCGATCAGCTACAAGAGGAGATGGCCCTAATTTTAAACAACTACATCAAGGAACATCAGTCAAGGCCCCGAAACCGGTAAGTGGGAGTCTGGGGACTTGAAGGCAGTTTTGTGTGGGGAACAAAGGAGTTTGGGAAACACTGAAGTCAGGATGGATGCTTTTCAACTGTCTCATCCCTTGGGAGGAAACCAGATCTCCTGGGGATCTCATCCTTCCCTTGGACCACCCTTGTCCCACATCATTCCAGTATCCAAGTTGCTCTTACTGCTGTTTCATTTCACTTTTTCCAAATTTTTTTATTCAGTAGAGATGCAGAATGGTAGCTCACAGGCTGTGTAATACATTCCTGAGATTGGTGACACCCATCGCTTCCCAACTAAAGCACATTTTTTTTAGAAGTTTTGCTGATTCTTCTCTTGGCCTTTCCTCTCCTCTCCATTGGGCCAATTCCTTGAAGTTATGGTCATTGTGTAGTTTCAAGGCCAAAGCCAGTTCCCAGTTCAAATAGTTCATGATCTATCTGGGCTAGAGATATACACCACTTTTGTTTTTTGTTCATTCCTTAATGAGTCACTTTGCTAAAGGGGGAGGGAGAAATTCTTAGAACATAGAACAATACATCCACCTTCCAGAACTTGCTCTAGAAGTCCAGACCTCCAGATTCTACAGTTGAAGTTCTGGCCATATCTGGGACTTTCTTTACACTTGGCCTCAGAGTTCTGGGTTAAGGAAAAACTGAACATGATGAGAAAAGATAATACCAGAGAGAGATTCTGTCTTGGGGACTTTTGAAATAAAAAAAAAAATCATAGCAGAGCATGATTTTCTGTAGAATCAAACTTAGATTCACTGAGGGACAGTGATTCACAGCATCGGAACGAAACTCCCACATGCCTTATTTCCCTCTTCTTTCCCTGGTAACCTTACTACTTCTTCCAAGGTTTCTGTATGCGAAGCTGATGGGCCTGTTGGCTGAGCTCCGGAGACTCAACAGTGAATATTCCTATCAAATCCAGCGCATCCAAGGGCTGTCTGCCATGATGCCCCTGCTTGAGGAGATCTGCAGCTGAGGCCTGGGCGTGGCTCCTTCCCTAGGCCTCCTGGGACACACTGGACTGGAAGAGGGAGACCAGAGAGGGAACCCCGTAGAAAGGGAGCTCAGTGATTACAATGAAAGACTAAAGCAACAACTGCCTCTTCATGCGGTTTGGAGTGTGTGTTGGGGAGGGAGTCTTAGGGGTAACCATGGGGACAAAGTTATTCTCTGGAAGCACAGAAAATGGAGGAGGAAGACTCAGGGGTAAGAGGTAACGTTTCTCCTGGGAAGAGGCGGACCTATTCTTTGGTCTTTCTGAGATCAAAGATTTAGCTCTTTAGCGCCTATTTTCCCAGCTCTGGGAGGCTCTGTGATGGGAAAACCAGATGGGGAAAAAGGATGGGGGAGTAATCCCATGCAGACTTTTCTGCTCTGAAGAGGAAGGGTCTAGGAGCTGAATGAAATGGAAAATAAAGACAGAAGTAAGGTCGGGGGTTGAGGAGAGGCATAACCCCTCTCCTTTAGTCCAGAGCCACAGAACATGTGAAATATGAGAGTGGAGCTGAGAGCAGAATGGGACCCTCGAACCACTGCCTCATCAGCTGACTGAGTTAGCAGCTCCAGTCCTGAGGAGGGCATAGTCCTGCCCCCCTTGCTCTGCCCCTGGGGCCTAAACGTCACCCAGCAAGGTAGGCTCTGGAGAGGGGCCTAGTTAGTCCTAAGCCCTTAGGGCACCTGACTCAGAAGTCCCAGCTGCTGTGGAGGCTGACTCTGGGACCATCAGCCCACAGTGATGCTGAAACCACAGTGGAATCTGTTACGCCAGTGATTGAGGAAGGCTCCGAGGGCTAGGGTGACGGGCAGAGGAGGCATCTTCTTCTCCAGCACAGCACCTACACACCAGTTACTATCCACCAAGCCTGCCAGGGGAAAGAATATTGACCAGGTCATTTAACAGGGTTTAGAATAAGGAGTCAGTTTCCCTCTCTCTCTGTACCCCCAAATCCCTTACCACTTCCAAATGTCACAGTAACCCTCACCTCTAAACACCATATTGGCCTGGGGCAGAGTCAGGTGGTAACCAAAGGAGAAGGTTGTATCTTGCAGCCTTGTATTTGCCTCAAACTCCACTCCAACCTGAACCTGAGGAACAGGGGCAAGGATGAGAGGGGGACTCGTCTCAGGGAATGCTAGAGGAGTCCCCAACAGGGGCCAGCAGAAGGAATGCATGCATGAAAATATGTACCAAATGTGGGTGGGAGAATATTAGGCCAGAAGTCTGGGGAGATCTGGAAGGGTAAAGTTTATGACTAACTGGCTAGACTAGAGGATAAGAGGATCAGTAGTCTTACCTGTTCGTTTGCCCTGTGATAATAACTCGCATGGGCCCCACCTGATCCCACATTAAGTGTAGCTACCCAGTGTAAAGCTGGAAAAAAAATACATATACAGAGGGAAAATATTTTGTTACTATAGTAGGATACTTGTCAGGAAGTCCAGTAAAAAAATCCAGAATTGCCCGTGCTCATGTTTCATTTTGCCCATACCGGAGTACTTCCCAGCCAGAGTCAAGATGGCCCCTTCTTCACCTGGCCGCCGGTGATAAACTAGCTCCCCTCCCAGCACCAGCCGATGAGTGAGGCTCTGCAGGAAGTGAGCAACCATGATCACTGTTGAGTAAGGAGACGTGGGTCAGTCACGGAGATAAAAGTCAAGCTTACTACCTTCTCCCCACTGTTACCCCCACCCCGGCCTGCCCAGAAAGTTCCTTTTTTTCATTCCCAAACTATGCTGAAGACAAAAAGACCTGACCGACATGTGCAAACTGGGAATCCTCTCCCAATTCCTCACCTGACTCCCCAATCAGGTCAGGATTTCCCAGAGTCAGGGTGGCTGTGTAGTCATCTCCCCGATACTCCCCATCAAACTGCCACGTCAGGAACTTGGCCTGCTGCGTCTGGACCCGAAGAGCAAGAAGTAGAACTTTCCTTTCCTGCCTTAGGATCACTGTGGCCTCTGCTCCTCCCCCTGAGTCCCTTAGGGCAGGATACCCAAGGAGGAGAAAGAGAAGTGCCTCAGTGGATGGAGGCAGGAACTGTGGGTCACCTGGAAGACAGCCTTAGCTCGGAGCCGCTCTGCCAGCAGAAGCAAGATCTGGGCGTTGAGACTGCCACTGCTGTCCATATCCCCTACCACGGTGGGGAACACCTGTTAAGGATTTTAGACAGGCTGAGGTGGGTGGGTAGATCAGCATCACTCTAGACCTAAAAACTATGGGATTTCACTAGCGTTACCCAGCGCCCCCTGGTGGACTTTCGGAAGCCAACGCTGGCATCTTCACACAGGTGTGTTTCTCTACCTTCTCTCATTCAGAAGAGACACAGACAACATTAATTGCTACCCACTCTTCTTCCCAACACCCATTCTTCAGCCCCGGTCCCGAGGGAGCTTTCAGGGAGTTGACCCGGTGTTGAGGAGCCCTCACCTCAGTGGGGCTAAGCTGCCAGTCCCCTGCATAGGCCGCATGGAGGTGATAGCCGGGGAGGCCCAGGGCACTCATGTGCACGGTGTGCGCCACCTGAGGAGAAAGGAGTCCATGGAGCACAGAGCTTTCCACTTCAGTTCAGCCCCTCATTCCACCCTGGGTCTTGTTCCCATCCCAGGGGATTTTTTAACATTCCCGAACATGCCATCATCGGCAGAGGGTCACTAGAATTTAAGCAACAAGTCCCACAGGCAAGGGAGGTAAGCAGAGCCCCACATCTTCCTTCATTGTCCCACATAACCTGGCTAAGGCTGGAGTAAAAGGAGAGAAGAGGATCCAGGGCCAGGCAGGGAGGAGTAAGGGGGTGGGGGTAGGGGGCAGAGAAGTGGGAGCACCTGGAAATGGCTGCTCAGAACCTTGTTGACAACGAGCTTCACTCCCTCCATCTGTGCTGGGAATACATCTGAAGGAGGTGAGGGGAAGGGATGGAATAAGCACAGATAAGGAACCCTACCGAAGAGATAGACTCCCCCTTTCAATCCCATATAAAGCACTGGAGGAAATGACCTCCTTTCAGGTCTTACAACAAAAATGCTCTATTCCGTTTGGACAATCTGATATGACCGCTGGATGCTCCAGCTGGGATCTCCCCTTTCTGCTCCCATCGTTGGAATCAGCATTCCAGACCCTCCCCTCCGCTGCCCTTCGATCTGAGACGCCGAATGCTAAGTTCTCTCACCTTTGCATAGCCGGTGCAGCTCATCGAAACTCCCAGGGTTGGGTAGCGGTTCTTCTCGACGGGGGCTCCGGCGGGGTAAAGTCCCCAACGGTGCCAAACCCAGCGTGTTCCCCATTTTGGTTCAGAGGACGAGAAGGGGCTGGGGGTTAGCCTGGGGAAACCTTCTATTGCTCCCTTTATCCCCCACGGACCCCACCACCCACCATCGGGGTTCCCAGTCTCAGAAACTTCCACATGGTTCAGTGCTAGACCTGGAACAGAAAGAGTAGAGGGAGAGAGCACCGATGGAAAATCAGCCCCAGGCACATTCCTGCCCCTTTGATCCCTCAACCCCACCTGTCACCCCCATCCTCTTTCCCATTATCTAAGTCTAGCCCCTAACACAAACTTCCCCTGGCTTCCTAACCCCTATAGTCTTTCTTTCCCGTGTCCCAAGGCCAGGGCCACAATGGAATAGTAGTCCGTACCATGTCAGGCCATCCTGCTGCCTCTTTCCCCCTCGGCACACCCCGGTCATCTTGATGGGGGCAGCCATCTTGAGTAATGGCAAACGGTGGCTTCATGCTATATTCCCAGCGTAGCTTTGAGCGCCATCTTGAGAGTGGGCAGAGGAAGCGCTCAGAGACCCAACCCGCCCTTAATTTGGCTCCGCCCAATAGCTGAAACACTACAGGAGCCTCAATCTGCCCGTAGCCAATAGGAAAGGAGGAAATGAACAAGTGGCAGGCCCGACCGCCCGACAGCTTCACCCCGCGCTGCAGAGGCGAGTGGGAGTTTGTGGGTGGCTCTGTAGACTTGAGTCGCGGGCCTCACTTCAATCGCCCAACCTCTTCAAGGTCGGCTAGGCTCGTGAGCGTGCCAGGCGCTAGAGGGAGCATGTGGTCTCCAGGACCGCTGGAGCTTCTTCCAGTCCGCGAGAAAAGCGAAACTACAGTCTGGAGATGCATTTCGAGAAGGCCGGCGGAGGACACGATTATGCAGCCCTTTTTCCTATCATCCTCCACCTTTGAGAAAGCTGCTGGGAGTCTGCGCAGGCCTCCGCCGTACACCTCTGAATGACTGCTTCTCGCGAGCCCGACTCACTCTTAGGACGCAGACCCCACCCCCCAAAAAAAACACACAGCTCCCTCCAGGTGTTCTACGGCTCTCAAGAGTGTCCCCATCCTGTCCTCTCGTTGGAATAGGATGGCTGTGAGATTTTGGAGGCAGGGGAGCAGAATGTGGGCAGAACTAATTCCCAAAACCACTGTCCTTTGTCATTAACTCTTCCTTCTTTGAGTCTCTGTAGAATGGGTAAATAAAAAAATCTAAGAATAAGACTACACCCCACAAATGCTCTGCCGCAGGACCAAGCGGGCAAGCAAGAGTGATCGCAGCCCTGCTCCACGGGAGAGTAAATGGAAATGGGTCAAATGTCTTGGTCTTTGGTTGCCCCTCCACTCTCCATATCCCAGGAATGTTTCAGAACATACTGAGCAAGCGGTGAGGACAAAAGAGTGAAAGATTATTGGTAAGCAGGTGGCAACTAACAGACTCGTACAGAAGGGAAATTACACAGTCGTACTGGAGAGCAATCACACAGACAACCCTGTTCAAACTTAGTGAGACACAAACCGAAAAGAGAGGAAGGAAGGAGACAAATACAGAGGAAGATTAAAGAGGATGGGGAGAGTAATAAGAGTATTCGGAATGCATTATATGCGTGGATGAAATTGTCAAAGAACAAGATTTATTAATAAAAAGAGGGAGAAATGGTAAAAAGATAAATGTTTCTGCTAATTACTTAATCGATTCGACTCAAATGCTTTGAAAAACCTGGAGAATGTATCTCTGTCCTCCCACACGATGATTGCTGGGACAAGGTCCAAGACCTTGGCCACATGAATACCATTGCCCTCTTTGATTAAATATTGGCTGACCACTGCCTTGAACTGATAATGTGATGAAATGACCAAGTACCTTTGACCTTTATCCAGACATAGTGTCTTACTTCTTTCCTCCCAAAGATCTCCAGTTGGGAGGCAGAGGTCAGAGGCTATTTTCTGAATCTGTTCTATTAGGGATAGGATATGCTCATTGATGAGGACTCAGAAGGGTCATTCTAGGTTCGCATGTTTTCTGCCCCTGCCTCATTACACATTAACTCAAAAAGGGACAGAGTCAATCATATCTGTTCTCTGCCTGACTTTCATTCACCATTGTGACTTCATTCTTTTTACTGCCACCCCTGATTTCAACTCCTTTGTCCTTTCTTTATTTCTTTCTTTTCTCTCTCTCTCTCTCAAATTCCTCCCATCAGGTTGCCTTGAAGGGAGATAAGGTTGGGGGAGATGAAATGCAACCACAATAGGATAAAGATATCAAGGGCGGGATCTATAGATAGCTCAGCGAGTAAGGCGCCAGTTGGTAACAGCCCCTTGAGTTCCATCTCTGGAAGCCCTTAGGTTGGAAGGAAAGAACTAACTGCTGAAAGTTGTCCTCTGACTCCACCTGTGTAAATGATATGTATGTGCTCTCTTTTGCTTGTTCTCTCTCGCTAATAAATAAAATGCAAAATTATTTTTTAAAAAAGACATCAAGGCTAAAGGCTTTGCATTAGAGATGTCTAGAGAAACAACTAGAAATTTTGCTTCCCTGCTACATGTAAATCCAATGACGCCAGCCCCAGAACCCAGAGAGGTAAATCTTAAGGCAGACTTTGTCTCTCACTCCATGGCTTATCCTTTCCGCCCCCATTTCTCCAACTTGTTTACTCCAGCGTGATCCCTGCCCTCCTGGACTCCTTTCAGTCTCTGTCACCTGACGGGGAGGGGGGAGGTGGGGGGGTGGAGAATGGACAGATATATAGCCCCTGTCTGCAGCCCAGCCAGGAACAGACGCCAAGGACCTAGACTGCGGCAAGGTAGGATGAGGGAGCAGCATGCAAAGAGAAGGGGGCTTTCATTGTGGAAAGGGGGGGAGCTGGGTCGGAGTAGGCATCCAAGTGGGGGGACCTCTGGAGAAGGACTGAAGCCCACGGGGCTTTGGTGTCCTTTCCCAACACCGGCATTGTTTCTAGGCTACGTTTCCACTGTGGCCACCATGAAGCTCCTTGCAGTGACCGTACTGCTCGTCACCATCTGTAGCCTTGAAGGTGGGTATGCTACAGAGAAGGGAGGCAAGGAAAGGGGCTGTGTTCTATTTCCCTTGTGTTCCTGTGCCCAAGGATAGTAAGCAGAGAGCTGGAGAGAAAGATCATTCCTTCTCTAAACCTCTGTGAGCCCCCTTCCCCCAAACATTTAGCTGGGTACCTATTTGGGGATGAGGATGAGAGCTGGGACGAGTACCGGTAACTCAGTAGAAAAGAATTGTGTAAATATGTTTGTGCAGGAGCTTTGGTCCGGAGACAAGCAGAGGAGCCAACTCTGCAAAGCATGTTCTCTCAGTACTTTCAGTCCATGGCTGAATATGGCAAGGATTTGGTGGAGAAGGCCAAAGGGGCCGACGTGCAGACCCAGGCCAGGTAAGTCTCAGGGAAAGGGATCCAGAGGCTCAGGGACCGAGGAGAGCAGGAAGAGTATCATCTCAGGGGTAGGGAAGTTTAAGTTTAACTTGGAGAGAAATGTCCTCCACCGAGCACACACCATATCTATGCACATCTCAGATGGTTAGGGGCAGCAGGAAGTAGGCCTTGAATTTTAATTTCTAGAGTCTGTTCCTTTGTCCCGTCGGGGACTGATTCACCGTACAGATTTTGCTATGCCAGGATAAATCAGAGACTACAGTTTAGGGGACCTGGGTCAGTCTTCTTTGACCGCTCACGACGAACAAAGCTCTTGCCAGGGACTGGGCTGCTTCACTTTGATCTCCGATCCCTTCCCTATCCAGGGTTTACTTTAAAAGGACTCAGGACCAGCTGACACCCCTGGTCAAGCAGGCTGGAAGTGACCTGTTGGACTTCTTCAGCAATTTCATGGACCTCAAGAAACCAGAGCCTACTGATCCTCCCGCTCAATGAGGCGCCCGACGCATTGTCTTTCTACCCCAGGTGGCTCTTAGAACACCCACTAGCCAGCCCCGCAGTCCCTTCTCACTACCTACTGCCTGTTTTCTAGAATAAATGCGGAAGGAGTCAAACTGTGAGCCTCCTGTGTATGAGTGATTGAGAGAAGGAGCCGAGTGGGGGAGGAGTAGAGGAAGGAGAAAGAGAAATCTGCTTCTAAAAGAAGAATTGGGGGGCTGAGGGTGGAGAAAGGGCTGAAGAGGCAAGTGACACCAATAAGAGTAAGGCTGCTGGGATTCTTCCCCCAACCCAGGGAACATTCCACAGGAAGGGTTTTGCAGCTTCACGCGGGACACAGGTCTACAGGGACAAAGGATTCACGAACTAAAGCACTAGACTGTGGTGGTCATAGGAAATGAGGGTACCTCTCAGAATTTCTTCTTTATCATTCTACAAAATGAAAAGAAAGGAAAAAACAAACCCAAGATTTTCTCTTTCCTTCCCCAGCCCCACCCATCATTTTGAGTTTGGAGAACACTGTGTTTCCCCATTCTATAATAAAAGAGAAATTTGAGCCCACTCTTTGCTGCAAAGTGCTAAGTTTTTTTCATTCAAGACCTCTGATTTGGGGGTCAGCAAGGTAGCTCAGCAGGTAAAGGCACCTGTGGATAAACAGTAACCTGGATTTAAATCCCCACAGCCCAGAGGATAGATGGAGAGAAATGACTTCTAAAAGCTGTCCTGTGATCTTCACTTGCTGTGACTTTTTGGCCACGTAAACTGCATGCATGCACATGCACTATACTGACACTATTTAGATTGGTGACTACTTGGAATGAACAGACAGGCTTCCTCACAAAGCAACCTTGGTTCATTTTGTCAGAAGTAATTTTTTCAATCTAAATATGACTTTACTCCCAACAGAGTAGAGGAGTAGGGATTCTATTCTCTGCTCCAGTTCTATTCCAGAGCACCTAGGGACCAAGGGTCTTCTCTCTCTTTCAGATACAGTCAGAATTCTTATCTTAACTAACTAAAGCAGCTTTGAAGACCCTTGGACTTCCGCAACTGTCTGCAACTGAGCTTGTTTTACTCAAATATTCTACATCCTCAGGATCCAGTCTAATGTTCAGTAGAGACTGAATCACTATATAACAAATAGACAAAGGAATACAGTTCAGTCTGTGACAGCTTTATTTTTGTTTAGTGGGGATGGACATGAGAAAAGGAAGAGAAGTGAGATGAAAGAATGGGATGCGAAAAATAAACATTAACAAATAGCATTTAAGTATAAGTCTTTAACAGGGCGGAGTAGCTGCTGGAATATGTTAATTTAGAGCCCAGCATCATTACCGGAGCAGGGTGGGCAGATATTTGAGGGTGGAAGTGGTATGGTGGTGCCAGCCATGAGGGCTGGGAAGAGAAGGTTGAGACCCAGGACATCTGCTCTAAAGCTACTGGGATGGCTTCTCGTGCTTCAGAGTCTCGTAAGTCTCCTGGGTCTGGGTGTTCAGGCCCTGCAGGTGGGAGTCAAGGGAAGATCAAGAGCCTGAGTCCACCACAGGACACCCCCACTCCCATCCCACAGGCTCTACCCCTTCCCACAATCACTCAGATCCCACCCTCTTCCTCTAAGGCCTAGGTAGGGAGAGCAGATTCACTCACCGTGTAAACTGCTTCTGATTTCTGCAGAGATGGAAGGAGCAACACATTAGAGACCCACACCTCTTCTAGGACCCTCAGCATCTTCCTTCCCACCCAGGGGACATCCGAGTTAGTGTTAACATTGGCTGCCTGAGGCTAGAAGACCCTGACATGGCTGCTGCAGGGCCTGAATATGCATCTGCCCATCTGGCTACAAACACAACACACAAAACACAAATTCTCTCCTGTGCTCATTGTTACTGCTTCTTCATTCTTCTTGGATATTTTACTTGTAGCTTTGCTAGATGGCTGGCAGGTTGCTACCCACCCTGTGGTAAGAGAGGGGCCTCTGGGCTGTACGCACATTAGCACCCAAGACGCATCCTACCCAAAGGCCTCAGACCTGAGGTTAGCACCCCCAGAAAGGCTGAGAACTTAAAAATGTGTTGCGATTAGGGGTGGGGAAGTCCATACCTCATAGCTGGCTATAGCCGCCTTTCGCACCTGGATCTGGAGTAGGGAAAAGGCAATCGGTAAAGAAGTTGGAGGTTCATCCCCTCCGCCTCTAAACTTGGGGAGATAACGCCTTCCATGATCCCCTTCCTATCTCTCTCCCTCTTGTCTCGGCTCTCACCCCACCCTGCCTTACCTTGAGTCGACAGTAGAGCAGGGTGAGGACGATACCATACAAAAACAGGATGGCATCCAGGATATAGCAGAGCTGAGGCTCTCCCAGGGCAGCTGAAGGGGGATACAGGATGACCACAGAATCAGGGACGCAGGGAAGGAGGCCTGGACTCAGTAGCGGTGGGAAGGGGAGGGTTCTGGGGGTAGGACAGGACCTGGAGAAGAGGACTCTGTTGTCTTTCCCTTTTGTCTCAGACTAGGTTAAGAGTCAGATATGAAGTGTGATGAGTTCCTCCTCAGCCTCAACCCTCTCCAATCCGCATTGTGGTTCCTAAGAGACCATTGAGCACTTCATCCACCTCAAAGACCCATTTGAGTTCACTGGACTGAGACAAAAACCTCAACTCACAGCGGGGAGTGGGTGGAGGAAAGGGTGCTGGTGGTGGAGAGGCAGTGGCACATTTCAGAGAAGAAACCACAGGAGTGTCTCTGCTAAGTCCTGTGACCTGTGGCTGAGGGCTGGACAGGAAGGATGTGAGCTGGGGAAAGGGGAGGGGAAAGGCAATTACTCTATTATTGGTCATCTTCTCAGCTCCATTTCTTTCTATCTCACAAGGTGTTCAACTATACAAAAAACAAAGCATCCATTTTCTTAGTTGTATAGATACCACTGACCGCGCGTGAATCTGGGAGAATGACCACAAAACAAGGATTCCTCCTCCTGTTACTGTGTCCTATTACTCATGCTAGGTTTCTGAGGGGGGGGACTTGGTGCAACTGAAACAAACAAAAATCACACAGAAGTTGCATATGGTGGTCTTATCTACATCCCAGCACTTGGGATGCCAAGTCAAAGGATCGCCACAACTTTGAGGCCACCCTGAGCTCTACAGTGAGCTCCAAGCTAGCCTAGGAGATAGAAACAGGTTTTGCTTTGTTTTGTTTTTCTTGGCATAGGTGCTGGACATGGTGGCATACAGTACCCTGCTTCAAAAGATCACATAGATTCCAACCTACAGAGACTATCTCCAGACTGCATCAAGACTGACAAAGCACGTTACTAGCACAAGTGGAGCTACTAACACCAGTATTCTTTTAGTCTACAACACTAGCGCACAGTATTGCATAAATCTCAAAACCACCCTGTGAGAGAAATGTCAGCGTCACCATTTTATGGATGATGAAACCCAGACGCTTGAAAAAGCTAAGTAACTCACTGAGGGCCGGAGTTAAGCAACAGAGTTAGAACTCAAATCTAGGCGTCTGTCTCCACAGCATGTGCTTTCCTGTACATCCTAGCTCATCGGCCTCTTCCCTCTTCATCCCTTGGTAACAGTCAAGTGGTTCACTTTATCCTTTCTCAACACAGTTGATGAAACTCCTCTCCAGCCACTCTTTCCGTCTCCCTGAAATTTACCAACTCCTCCTCGTCCCCCCCCCATTTCCAAAAGCCAGCTGCCACCAATCCTCTTCAAAGCCCAGTTGGATATGGTAGTGCAGGCACTTATAATCCTAACACTGAGGAGGCAGAGGCAGGAAGATCAGAAGTTCAAGGCCAGCCTCAGTTACACCGGGAGTTTTGGACCAGCCTTGGCTATTTAAGACCATGTCTCAAAAACAAACAGACACAAACTTCACAGAGACACCGTGTCAGCATAGACGACTCACGGCAAGCAACAGCTGAAGACAGTTCTTAAGCAGACTAGAACCTCTGAGTTGCTGGATTGGCTTGATCTGTGTTTCTCAGCTGATGCGCATCTCTAGTTCTAGGCACTTTATGCTGCCCACCCTCTTATCAGTTGCTGACAGAATGGTGTGGCCCTGAAAACCCCCAGGAAATAGCAATCATGTCTACTTTGACTCCTTTACCTTATTCCCAAGGCCAGACAGGTCTCCACCTTCCTAACAGGGGCTTGGTATATAATTTAGAGATCAAGTCCTACCAGAGGAGACCTAGGGTATGCTGTGTGTATACACTGATCAAAAAAAGTAGAATTTCACAGATCAATGCTTCATGCTGTATAAACAGCCCCTTCCCCTGACAAACTGAACCTTCATATCAGTGTGGAAGGAGGTTAAGGAAGAGACCTAGTGCCTTGGGCAGGGGACCCAACAGGATTAGCTTCCGCGTCTCCGGGTCTGTCTCAGTCCTGTGCCTACTTGCCAGCTATCGGCCATCTGCCACTGATTCAGCCCATCGATTCGCTCTCGATTCCCACTCTGGAAGCCAGCCAACCAACCCTTGCCCAACCCGCTCACCTACCTGCTTGTTCAACCAAAAGAAGCAAGAGCAAGACCACGGCTGGAATCATCTTGCGCAGGGGGGTGAGGGGCGGCGAGCTGGCGAGCTGGGGACAGATGCCGTGACAGAACTGTACAGCTGAGCTCCCCAGCAGTTCCCTGACCACAGAGTTCCCTCCTTCCTGCCACGCCTTCGCCCACACTTCGGCCCCTTCCCCTTCCTGAACGAGAGACCAGGCGGCTCCCGGAAGGGCCAATGAGGAGAAGCTGCTGGGAGATCTGGCCTCTAAGCCTCAGCCCTTTCGGTGACCAGCCTCCTAATTCACTCAACAAGCAGACTTTCTCACTTGGGAAAGGCTGTCTACCTCGGCCATGTTCAACTCAACCCCTGCGCAGACACATGTGATAAACGGCCCTGTGAGGTTCCCTTAGGTCCTGCTCTAGCCCGTCTCTTCCTGAAACCAAAAACTCAGTCTCCACTTGAGGAGTTTAGCAATTTGAATAGACATTAAGAAGGTTGGGCAGGAGGAACTGAGGGGAAAGGGGAAATGAGGAATGGAGAAGTGGAAAGGGCAATAATAGGCAGAGAGGGGGTGGAGATGAACAGCAAAAATTGCTATGACCTAAGTCTGACAGAGATACACAAAGTGAAAGACAAAGAGACACCAAGAAAGACTATCGAAAGTTTAAGCATAGGGGCCACAAGGCGGCTAATTTATTATATTTTCTCCTTGTCTAATACATATACAGAAAGCCTGTACAGCTAAATAAACGCATACATGTAGCGTGTCCACACGCAGACACACACAAACAAACAGCCTCATTTCCAATAAGGGACAGGCTTTGCAGAGGAAGCTCACAGGCAAGGGAGATAAATGCTGCTTCCCGTCTGCTCACCGATCTACTTCTCCAAACACAATATCTTGGGTACCTAGAAGGTCAGAGGATAGAGAGGTGGTGTTACCAAAACTCATTACCACGTCCAAGACACTAAGGCCTTAAGTCTGTGCGGAACAGAGTTTCAGACTCCAACCAGAGTCCTAAACTTCTCATCTCAGACATCTCTGCTACAAAACACGCCTCGTACCTATGATGGCAACGACATCCGCCAGCATGTGTCCCTGAGACATTTTGTCCAAACCAGCCTGTAGAAATGGGGGGAAAATAGTATTAGCACAGACTTAAAGGGTAGAAGGGGAGCTCATATGGGCACAGAAGCTTATGCCCATAATTCCAGCATTTAAGAGTCTGAGGCAGGAGGATCCCTGCAAGTTCAAGGACAGAATGAACTACATAGTGAGCTCCAGCCACCCTGGGTTAGCCAGCAAAACACTGTCTTGCAAACCAGGTATCTCATCCAAGAGTTAGATGTGATAGCTCACACCTGTGCCCCTGGCTAAAGCAGAAAGATCTTGAGTCTCGAACCAGTCCAGACTCAGCTACACAAAGAAGTTCCAGACTAGCTTGGGCTACATACCAAGCCTCTATCTCAAAAGACAAAACAAGGACTGGACTAGTGAGACAGCTCGGCAGGTAAGGAACCTGCTTGCAAATCTGACCGAACTTCAATCCCCAGAAGCCCACATGGTGGAAGAAATGAGCCAACTCCCCGAAGTTGCTTTAGATATCTACCCATATTCTCGTGCCATGGCATCATGCCGTGTTCTCTCTCTCTCCTTCTCTTTCTCCCTCTCCCCCTCTTCAAAACATAAATAAAATCTTTTTTAAAAAGCAAAAGACAAAACAAAAATAAAAACAGAACCAATTAAAAACAGAAACAAAAAATCTTCAACCAAGGTCAATAAACTATTGGATTAGTGTACTGAGTTAGAAATGTGATTAGGTCTTACCAGGTGGGCAAAACCAGGAGCCTTGATCTTACACCGGTAAGGACGGCTGCTGCCATCAGACACCAGGTATATCCCAAACTCTCCCTGTCCAAAGAAGAAGTTGGATATCCCATTAATACGAAGAACAGTCTTCTCTCCAATACAATCTCTCTGCTCATCCGCATGGTCATCTCACCGTCACTGACGAGTGGTCACTTGTGCAATGTCTACCTTCTGCTGCCCACTCGTCTTTCCCTTCCCCTCTCCTCCTCACCTTAGGTGCCTCAATGGCAGTGTAGGTGGCTCCTGGAGGAACCTGGTACCCCTCAGTGTACAGCTTGAAGTGATGGATTAGTGACTCCATCGAAGTCTGAGGAAAGGGGAAAGACAGCATCAGGACACCAGATCCAACCTCTCCAGGCAGAGAGAGGAATCTACCAACGGAAAGACTAAAAGCCCACATGTAAGTGAAGACGACAGAATAAAAGACGTGAGCTATGAGAGGGGTTAAAATCTTACACAGCAAATTCTTTGAAAAAGGAAAACTGGGGGCCTGGAGAGATGGCTCAGGGGTTGTGACTCTGTCTCACAAGCAGAAGGTTCTGAGTTCGGATCCCAGGTCCCACATTAAAAAAAAAAAAAAAAAGAAAAAGGAAAACTGAAAGGCAGGATTTAGTCCAAAGACATCTCCCCCCTAGCTACTGGTCCCTTTCCAGTACCCCGCCTTCTTTTCCTCTCCCTGCAACCAACCTTCATCTCTGCTCGCTTGGGTGGCGACACTTTGGCATCATCGACTTTGATCTCCCCAGGAGGCATCTTATTCAGACACTGAAGGATGATTCGAAGGGACTGGCGCATCTCCTCCACCCGACACAGGTACCTGAAGTAAGACAGACAGACTCAGAACAAGAGAAAAGGAGGCGGAGGGGCAGTGGGATTTTAAGAACCTAAAGATGGGAAGGTCCACTGTTGAACAAGACATTCCACTCAAGGCAGGACTGCTGCGTCCAGGACTCACTGCAGGGAGACGTCTCCTGCATAATGACTGACATCCTAATATGCCCCATAGACTACGAGGAACTCAAGAGAGATAAGAACATACAGTGGAAACTTTAGGGATTAGAGCTGGATGAATGAAAGGAAATGTCCCTGTCAGTGGGGTACCCCAAGGAGGGGACACTTGGTATGCCACAGAGGCCTAAACCCCCACAAGAGTGACAAGCCAGAGGAATTCCTGGGGTCTATAAAAGTGGCCAGGCAGGAGGGTGCGAGAGAGTGGAATGAATTGATGAATAAAGGGAGAGAGATGGGGGGGCAGAGATGGAGGGAGCACGGATTAGTACTCAATATGCTTGTAAAACTAAAAAACTAAATAAAAGTTTTTAAAAAAGAAAAAAAATAAATACTCAAGAATGCTCAAAAAAAAAGGAAAGGAAAAGGAAAAAGGAGGCAGAGGAGAAGACAGAGGACTAGGATGACACCTTTGGGAGACCTTAAAAGTTAGGTAAATGCTCCCCACTTTCTCCTGGAACAGCGTCTCTGCTCAGCTTGGCTTGGCTGATCCTATAAGCCCTGTCATATTTTGACTCTGCTATTGAGTCTTTCCCAAATCCTTTTGTTTTTTCGTACCATAATCTATAGTTTTTCCTCTTGAACACTTTTGGACTACAGAATAGGGAAGTCAAGTGGAAAGACAAACAGAGTATCAGTAATAAACCTTACTTAGAGTCAGTAAACAGAACTGGAGTTTGAAGCTTAGAATCTGAGTGCTGGATCGGGAAGACTCTAATCTCAACCACAACTAGCTATTCACTAACTTTCTGCTTCAGTTTTCTTAGCTACAGATACAATCCAAACTGGTTCTGTCTAAGACAGGTTGGCAAAAGGATGAAATCAGATGCCACATTATATGTAACTTAACCTTTTGGGGGAGAAAGGAGAGGAATGCTGGGGATACAACACAGAGCCTCATGAATGCTAAATACACACTCTACCGCTAACCTAGAAAATAGACCCCAGCTCAAGTTTAACGCACTACATGGTCTCCTGCAGGTCTAGGAAGTAGAGCAAAGCAGCAGGCGACAGTGAGAAGCCAGGCAGGGACAATGAGCAGGACAATGGGCGGAACAAGGACTTGGACCTTACCTATCATAGCAGTCACCTCGAGAACCAATAGGAACATCAAACTCGACCTGGTCATAAACATCATAGGGCTGGGTCTTCCGCAAGTCCCACTGGATGCCTGAGCCTCGGAGCATCACTCCACTGTAAGGGATATTGGGCATAAGGACCATTCTCTCCAAAGAAAGGAGACACATTCCACCTTACTCTTCTTTTCCTCCCTCCATGTTCTGGGTAGGGGCCCAAATTCAAGACATGGCAAGAAAAGTCAAGAGACTGGCTGTACTCTCCACCTCGCCCCACCCCTAGGGAAACAACTTGCATTCTTGTACCTAAATCCATAGTTAAGTGCATCTTCTGCGTCTATAACCCCGATGTCCACTGTCCTATTACGCCAGATCCTATTGTTTGTCAGCATCTATCAATCACAAAAAACTGGTATATTAATACTCTTTACAACAATCTTCAAAAACCATTGTATTTTTTAACAATTAGGAACGAAAACCCAAAATCTTTAGGAGAAAGGGGAAAAAAATTTTCCTACTGACTCCTGTCTTACCTCCTCCACCTCATCAATCCGAAGAGAGAAGTTCTTAGCAAACTCATAAATGTCATCCATGAGTCCAAGGGGTAGGTCCTAGAAGCCAAACGGAGGGGGAGAGTACAGCATTGCCACCATTAGCAGGGGCAGCCCCCTTCCCCACAGGAATCTGGTACTCGGTCCATCAGTGTGCACTGCCCTCCAGTGGTCACAGAAGAGAAAGGCCATGGCTGAAGTTTGGAGGCAGTGTGACTCACCTGGTGCACTCCTCCGGGTCGGACATAAGCAGCGTGCATTCGGGCTCCAGATACTCTCTCATAGAATTCAAACATCTTGACAGAACACACTGGAGATTAGTGACAAAGTTCTGGAGTCCAACAATATGGTAGCCCACTCCCACCTTCTGCCTTCTCATGCCCAACCAATCCCTCATGATAGTTGCTTAGAGTATAATCCAGTGAAATGTACTCTCTTCTATACATTCTCCGTCTCTCCTTTTACTCTGCCTTCCTTCTCACTCTCTGCTTCCTGCACTTCCTTCCTTATTTCTCCTTTTACCTTCTCCCGTTCTTCAAACATCCAGAAGAATGGGGTCATGGCACCAATGTCCAGGGCGTGTGTGGTCACAGCCATGATATGGTTCATAATCCGTGTTATTTCTCCAAAGAGCACTGTGGAGCAATGAAGACAAGACAGGAATGCAGGAGTCAAGCACCCATCCTGAAGGACAATCTGGGCAGTCTAAGGTCTAGATAGTAAACTGCAGCTCAGTGCTCTTCATATGAGAGAAAAGACACTGTGTTGTCTTCAGAGCGAGCAGTGGGAGTTAGAAGGAGAACATACCTCGGATCCACTGTGCCCGAGGAGGAGGCTGGATATTTAGCAATTTCTCCACAGCCAGCGAATAGGCCTGTTCGTTACACATCATGGACACATAATCTAGGCGGTCAAAGTATGGAAGGGCCTGGGAAAAGGGAGAAAGCTAAGTACCACCTAACAGGCCTGGAGCCCGTAGGCTGGCTGCTGAAGGCATCCTCTCCTGGGCTCTGGAAGGGGGTACTCCATAAACCTTCCTAGTCTCAAGTGCCCCAACAAAGCAGAATGAAATATCCCAAGCACCAGTAGTACACTTATTTAAAGAATACCAGTACAGATTAAAAATTGGCCTCCAAAATAATGGGAGGATTGATTTGTCATGTTTGAAAATATTCCCACTATGGCCCATTTTAGGCTATACAACCTTAGGAAACAACATTATACAGTATTTCTACTGTATAGATATAATAAAAGCTAATACCTCAAAGACATAGCATAGTAAGATGTAGTAGGAGGAAGTAAAAAGTTTTGAGTATTTTTAAAGTTTTTAAATTTTATTTACTTATTTGTATTTGCTTATTTACTTACATAAGACAGGTTCTTACTTTATATCCCAGATTTCTATCTTCTTGCTTTGCTCCAGGATTTCCCAGGCTCCGCCCACCAGGCCTGGAAGCACAGACTCCCTCCTTACTACTTTCCCCCCATTTCCACCAGACACTTTTGTACATGGGATCTGCGACTCGAATTCAGGACCTTTTGCTTGCAAGGCAAAGTCTTAACCCCTGAGCCATTTCGCCAGATGAATTTTACTTATTTTTTAAATTCCACTTATCATTAGTGCATGTGTCCATGTTTATGGGGGGGTATATGTGCCACTGTGTACTTATGGAGGTCAGAGGGCAACTCTATGCTATCATTTCTCTCCTTCCACTTTTACATGAGTTCTAAACATTATAATCTGGTCTTCAGGCTTCCATGGCACATACCTTTACTTTCTGAGCTATCTTGTTGGCTCTTAAATTAATTTTTTAATAGATTCACAAAAACACAAAATTGTTTATTATATTTATTATATTAATGGAATGCCATATAATGTTTCAATATATGAGAATTTACCTATTTTTAATATAGTAATACATAAACAAAAAGAATCATACTGTTATATTTTCTAAATTTTAATAATGACTGCTCAGAAACTAGCTCTTAAAATTCCTGAAACTTTAACATTCAGGCACTTCCAAGACAGAATTAGCACATTACTCTTTGATCTGAGTAACACTTCTGTCAAAGAATGCCTTGGGTCCAGTCTCTTTTGTCTTACGTCTCTTAAAACTGAGATACTGAAGGAGAACAGTAATCAAAAGTATCTGGGAATGAGGGAAGATAGAACATCAAGTAAAATAAGTCCTTCCAAGAATGTTTAAAAAACCAAGTCCTAGCTGTGGCGGAAGAAGCTTTGGCTTCCAGGAAGGAGGTGGAGCTAAGATGCTGTCTCACTGGGACAGCTTGTTCTTGTCCTGATGTCATTTGTGACGCGGGACAGTGCTACAGAAGTTAACCCGTGGACGCTGGAGCCAGAAGCCACGGCTGCCCTGGAAGAAACACTGTTTAGTCACCGAGTTAGATCTGAATACTAACTCTGCTACTGCTCTCTGTTTGCAAGAGCTTTGTTCATAATGGTAAAAAAAAAAACAACAAAACTTCAGAATCCAGATCCAACTCATTGAAATCTGACCTTCAAGTATTTGGGTCACACAGTTCTCTTAAAAACAGCAAACTCTGTCACAAACCTCGTCCTCATCCTGGTCAGTCTGACTCACTCAGCGTTTGGAAAACAAACTTAAAAGAGTGGGAAGACACAAGAATCGGCTGTCACGCCCAGAAAGCTGACGTCTCTTCCTCTTTCTCTCCCCTTAGGGACACCGGCTCTGACGCACTCTTACAAGAGGAGGGAAACTGAGGCACAGGAGTAACGATAAAGAGACCAGCCAAAAGTCAGACAGAGAAAAGCTGGGAATGTGGCTCCAGCGCCAAAGCACTATTGCTAGAAAAATCCAAGTGACTCAAGCATTCTGTGTGTGCGTGTGCGTGTGCGTGTGCGTGTGCGTGTGCATGCATCAGAGAGCACTACGTCTGCCTGTGGTGACCCAGGATGATTTTGGAAATCATCCTGGATTGCTTCTACCTCCTTTTCTGCTTTGATCAGGGGTTTTCCGGGCTCCGCCTTCCAAAACGGGAATTGTTGCTGACATTTCTGCTCAGTATTTTTTTTAAACTTTTTTTTACTTATTCAGCCTCTGCGTGTGTGTGTGTGTGTGTGTGTGTGTGTGTGTGTGTGTGTGTGTGTCCATCAGAGGGCACTGTCTCCCTGTAAAGGATCAAGGGAGACTTCAGGAATCATCCTGGATTGTTTCTACTTCCTTTTGCTTTGCTCTGGGATTTCCCAGGCTCTGCCCACTATGGCCCAAGTACCAGTTCAGCATGGTGTTTTTTACAAGGGACCTGGGATCCAAACTTAAGTCCTTCTGCTTGAGAAGGCACTTAACCCCTGAGCCATCTCTTCAGCCCATTCAAGCATTCTTTACAATTTCCTTAATTCTCCCATCCAACATCACCCTACCCCCAACCTAATGCCTACCTCCTCTAAGTTCAGGAGGGAGCAAACCCACCAAGTTCCAGGCTAAAGCTCAGATCCCACCAATAGGCCCCTGTTCATCACCACACCTGCAGATACGTCTTGTATTCAATGAGCTTTTCGGTGCCTCGGTGCAGAAGCCCAATGTGAGGATCACACTTCCGCACCATCTCTCCACTTAATTCCATCACCAGTCTCAGGACTCCATGGGCTGCTGGGTGCTGGGGTCCAAAATTCAAGGTCAGGTTGGTCACCTCTTTTTCCTTTATAATGTCCACATCTGAGAAGTGGGAAATATATTGCTCAGAGCCAAATGGTTAATTCCTTTGGGAATCCCCAAGAAACAGCAAGAAGTTAACCTCTCCCTGCAACTTTTCTAGCCAACTATTCTATAGCTTATTAATCTCCTTTTCAACATACTAAGATGAGCATTAAATGGGAAAAAGGAAACAAAAATCTAAATTTTTGGATGAAAGGCATCAGGAAGCTTACTACATGCCTTCTAGAACATCCATTTTGTTTCATTTTGGTACTCAGGACTGAACCTACGATGTTGCACATGCTACACAAGTGCTCTCTAAATGGCTGAAACCTTTTTATTTACTTTGAGACAGGTCTTACTGCCCAGACTGGCCCAAAATTCACTCTGTACCCCGGGTTGGCGCTGAACCTTTGATCCTCAGTCACCTGAATAGCTGAGATAACAGGCCTACACCACCATGTTTGGCTCCTTTTTAATAACACGTACATTGTTATTATTTGTTAGTTACTACTCTCAGCATTTTAGTCAGTTTCATTCTCACAACAACCATGAGTACTTGATACAACTATTATCCCTATTTTATTGAAGAAGCTGAAGCCAGAGAGTTCAAATAACTTCTCCAGGATTACAGAGGAAGTTAAGTGGTAGAACCGAAATTTGAATTCAGTCGACTCAGCTATAGGATCTATACATTCTTAACTACCATGTTAAACAGACTCCAATGCATCTGATGAATGGCATGGCCAACCAGTCAGGAAACATTATAATTAATGTTTACTACTAAATTCTATTTTAAAAAAAATTTTTTTTTATTTTATTCAATTGTGTGTGTGCGTTGTGTACGTATGTGTGTGTGTGTAGAACCACGGGCGAATTCAGGAATCACCATGGACGGCCTCTACCTTCTCCTTGCTTACTGTGCCCCAGGATTCACAGGCTCCGCCCTACCAGGACCAGAAACGCAGGCCGCCCCGCTTCCGCCTGGCGTCTATACGTGGGGTCTAAGATCCGAACTCAGGACCTTCCGCCTACAAGGCAGAGGCTTAACCCCTGAGCCACCTCTCCAACCCCAATTCTGTTTTTAAAAAAAATTATTACAATTTTACTTTGTGTGTGTGTATGTGTATGTGTGTGTGTGTGTGTGTGTGTGTGTGTGTGTGTGTGTGTGTGTGTGTGTATAGGCACATATCTGCTATGGTGCACATGTAGAGGTCAGAGGACAACTTGTGTGAGTTGGTTTTTCCCTACCATGTGGGTTCTGAGGATTGAACACAGGCCATCAGGCTTGTATGGCAAGTGTTTTATTCTCGAGATGTCTAGCTGAATCTTTATTGACAAGGTTTCACATAGTCCAGGCTGGCCTTGAACTTGAAGTAGAGGGTGGTAACCTTGAACTTCTGATCTTCCTACCTCCACTTTCTTAGTGCTGGGACTGAAAAGTATGCACTACCACGTCTGATTTATGAGGTCTTAGGGATCAAACCCAGTACCTCATGAATGCTAAGCAGGCATTCTGTCAGCTGAGCTGCATCCTCAATCCTAATGACAGATTTTTTTTTAACCCTCAAGAAACTTACAATTTAGCTTGGAAAAGAAGTACATGTGAAAAACTAGTAAATATAGGTCAATTTTATAAGTTATAAAATAAGCATATCAGTCTTTAAGTACTTAAAGATTATTGTGAAGACTTCATGTAAGAAGTAGGATCTAATCTAGCTGTTAAAAATATAAGACATGATTCAGATAGACAAAAGGAGAGAAGTTCCAGGCTCTGTAATCAACATGGGGCAATTTATATATATATATATATATATTTTTTTTTTTTTTTTTTTTTTTAATAATTTAGTGTGTGTGTGTGTGTGTGTGTATCTGTGGGCACTGTGTGTTCCTGTGGAAGACCAAGGGTCACTTTGGGAATCATCCTGGATTGCTTCTATCTCCTTGCTTTGCTCTGGGATTTCCTAGGTTCCACCCACGAGGGCCAGAAGTGCAACACCGCTATTTCCACCTGGCATTTTTCACATGGAACCTGGGATCCAACCTCAGGACCTTCTGCTTACAAGACAGTCTTATCCCCTGAGCCATCTCTCCAGCTCCAATTATATAAATCTTTTTTTATTTGTCTATCTGTGTATGTCTGTGTATATGTGTGTCTGTGGAGGCTCACATGTGACTTTTGAGAATCACCCTGGATTGCGCTATCTCCTACTTGCTTTGCTCCGTAGCTTTCCAGATTCTGCCTTCCAGGACTAGAAGTACACAGGCCATTTCCATTTCCGCCTGGCGTTTTTACATGGGACTCAGGACCCAAACTCAGAACCTTCTGCTTGCAGGGCAGGGGTTTAACACTGAGCCACCTCTCTAGCCTCCACGGGGCAAAATATTAAAAGTCAGGAAATATATGTGAAATTGGGACTTCCCAAGACACAGAAAAGTAGTGATGGAAGGTGGTAAGGAATTAGTAGTCATAATAATAATCAACATTTACAAAGGATCTACAAGTTCCAGGTACTTACAAGTGCCAGAATTTACACATGCCAGACACTTGAGCCCTAGAACAGTGCTCTGGAATACCGTAGCTTGCTTCATTCACTGGAAAATGCAGAGTGAGAATTAAAACTAAAGTCCAGCTTTCAACCAAGATTATTCACTCTAGACTTTGCAGTCAGATACACCTAAATGCAAATCTGGTTATGTGCTCTTGATCAAGTTTTAATCTCCTGACACCTCATGCCTCACAGTTGGAATACTATTCTCATAGGGCTGTTGTAATGACTAAGAAATAGTGCTCACAAAAATGCTTAGCCATTGATCAACATTATTGTTACTCAAGTTTCTGAAAGGCAACTGAAATACCATGTTTTTAAACAAAAGAAGAGCATATAAAATGATGCTTGGGGGGCTGAAGAGATGGCTCAGGGGTTAAGATTCTGTCTTATAAGCACTGAGTTTGAATCCCAGGTCTCACATAAAAAAAAAAAAAAAAAAAACAGTAGGCAGAAAAGGCAGAGACTACACTTCTGGCCATCGTGGGTGGAGCCTGGGAAATCCCAAAGTGAAGCAAGGAGGTAGAAGCAATTCAGGAGAATTCCCGAATTCACCCTTGGGCCTCCATAGGAACACACAGCTCTCTCTCTCTTTCTGTCACTCACAAATAAATAAATAATTAAAAATTTTTAAAATGATGCTTGGGGAAGATAAAAGTGATGGCACTATACAGGATAGCTGGAGAGAAGACAAATGTTGAAAACACAGTAACATTCTTTAAATACCCAAGATTTAATACAAGACAAGTATGAACAAGAGCAAAGGCAATAAAATTAAAAGGGCTGGAGAGCTGGCTTAGCAGTAAAGGTGCTATGTGAAGACATGGTGGTGACCTGAGTTCCATTCCCAGAGACCACACTGGTGGAAGAAGAGAAGCAATATCTGAAAATTGTTCTCTGATCTCCATGTGTGGGCCATGGCACCTGTAGGAGTTCTCGGTTTCTCTCTTAATTTTTTTTTTAAGCAAATTAAGAGAGGGCTGGAGAGATGGCTCAAGGGTTAAACCTCTGCCTCACAAGCAGAAGGTCCTGAGTTCAGATTCCAGGTCCCACATAAAAATGGCAGGCAGAAATGGAGGTGGCCTGTACTTCCAGCCAGGGTGGGTGGAGCCTGGGAAATCCCAGAGAGAAGCAAAATGAAGGTAGAAGCAATCCAGGATGATTCCCGAAGTCATCAGTGGTCCTCCATAAGGGCACACAAACACACAACACACCACACACACATACACGAATAAATAAAATCTTTTACAAAAATCAAATTAAGAGAGAGATTGACAAGCTATAAAGTATTGAATCTACTTTGTTTGGTAACTTACTGAACAATGATATGGAAAGAAAGAGAAAAGAGCCAAAGATGACTAACAACTTATATCTTGAAGGACTATGAGAATGTATGTACTTCTTAGCAAAATGTAAGTCAAGAGAAACAGCAAAACTGAATGTGGTGGGACGTATAATACCAGCTGAAATTAGGAGGATAAAGCAGGAAGATTTTGAGTTTGAGATCACCCTAGCCTATAGAGCAAGATCCTGTTTGCCCCCAAAATGGTAGAGAGAGCTGAGATGGTTCAGTGGGTAAAGGTGTTGTTATGATAACCTGAACTCAAACCCTGGAACCTACAAGGTAGAAGGAGAAAACACACTCAAGCTATGGCATGTGTGTGCCTACACAGACATGCATGTACACATACACACATACGCAAAACAAATTCAAACCAAAATCGGAAAAAAAAAAAAAAAAGAGCTAGCTTTGATGGGGGAAAAAATGCTTAGCAGTCAAATAAGTATCACTTGAAAACGGAAAAAGCATCTTGTCCAGAGAAAAAGTTGTTCATTATTTACATTTGGAAGGAACCTTTGAATACTGAATAGGGACTACTTTTTCTTCTGAAATGGCCTTTCTTTTTCTATGTAGTAAGCATCTGTTAGTGTAGGCACATGTGGAGGGCAGAGGACAAGTTTGTGGAGTTGGTCCCATCTTGTGGTTTCTGAGACTTGAACTCAGGTCATGAGGCTTGTGCAGCAAGCACCTTTAAACCCACTGACCTATCTTACTGTCCCTTAATTCCTGTTATCACTTTTCGCCTGAGACAGAAGGGCTCAAAAGCACTTAGAAATTATCTAAGAACAAGGGTGGCTTGACACAACAACTCTGAGCACTCACCATTCCAAGGTGGAGGCTTCCAGTGGGCTGTTTCCTTGGTGGGGTACATGACAGCTCCCCCAAACTGCTCTGCCCATTCCGGATCTGGCTGCCACTGCCGAGCACCTCTGAGGAGTTAGAGATAAATCCTAGACTGAGGACCTCAACAGTGCTCGGGCTCCCGGTTCCCATTCACTCTCAGGCTGGCCCGAGGGGAAGGATGGCCTGTGTCCTTCAAGGCTAAGTCACTGACACAGTACAGCTTGAACATGCAAAGTTGGGGATCTAAGCACCTTCTCATGCTCATATTCACGTTCCTATCAGGTGAATAACTTTCAATTCCTAAGAGAGAGAGAAGAAAGGGAAAGGGGAGAGTGGGAGAAAGAGGAAGGAAGAGACAGAGGAAGAGTCTTGGCCAATGAGGCGAGAAAACAGGAGACAGCTAGTTCTGGCTCCCTGGGCACGGCGGGAGGTACCTTCGGAGTCCTAAGTAGGGGCGCAGGGACTCCCACCCACTGTTTGCACGGTTAGCCGTCTCCCCATCTTTGCCACAGCGGGCACACTGCAGCTAGAAGCTTGAGAAATCAGGCGTGCGCGCGAGGAGGGTCACGTTTTGCGAAGGGGTCACTGGGTCCTTGGAGTGTCCTCCGACTAAAGAAACCTCGGTCTTGGGGAGAACGCATCCAGGGATGCTCTCGTTCTCACCTGCTGGGCTGAGTCGGAAGTCGGATCCCAGACCCGGGCCGCCGCGCCTGGGCCCCAACGGCACGGAGGCCGACCAGAGCCCTCAGTGCCGCCATCTTTCCCTGGCTGCAGGCTGCAAGAAGGAGAACCGGGCGGAAGTTCTGCCCGTGCGCCTCCTTGTGGACTTCGCTTCTATTTAGTACAATGCGGCCGCCATCTTGGAAGCTGGCGGAACTATCAATTGCGAAACTGATAACATCCGGGTTCTGCGTCCCGGCTTCACTTGCGCTTGAATAACAGTGGCTGCCGCCATCTTTACTAAGGGCATTCTTCCTCCCGTTTTTCTAGACCTGAGGGACGCTTGCACTCCGGCGGGGGGGGAGGGGAGAGGGGAGAGGGGGGAGGGGGACAAAGTCGCACTTCCGACTAAGTTGCCCCCCTTCGCCTTGTCCTTCTCTCCCCCTTCTCCTTATATCTAGTTGCTGCCCTCCCGCTGTGTCCCATTTGCACACTAGCGCACGGCGGTCGGCGGCGGGGTGGGGGTGGGGATGGGGATGGGGGAGGTGGGGAAGAGGGATGCTGGAGGGGGATTCCTAGCCCCTTCCACTTTGGCCACAATCCTGTACTACTTCGGCTTTCAAACTTGAGCCTTGCATTCTTGGGGGTAGCCCTGTATTTTGCTAAATACCTCCCGATTATAGAATACAAAATTTCCAGATGTCCCAAGTCGGAATTGGGGAAGGAGCTGAGTACAGTTGGGCGGGTCTGAAAGCTCCTCCAAAACAAAATAAAACACAGTAGGGCGCCAAGACCACCGCGGGGAGGGGGGGAGAGATAGGGGGGAAACGGTGCGTGCAGGGGTCATCTCATTACAGATGTCCGAGAGAAATCCTATGTTGGTGACCCTGATATATACTCACACACCCAGAAGGTACCAGCAGTGACCCTCACACCTCACTTTCGTTTGGACGATGTTCTCCCCCACTCCCATATTTTTTCTGACCCTGCCACAGCTCTTCTCAGAAGCGGCTAAAGCATAGAAATGTAGTAACATCAGGACTCCGATCCTGATTCTGTACAGACAAAAGAGTTTTCTTGCCTTGGAGGCCAGTTTCTGTCTCTCGTTCTACCTCCAAGCCCATCTCCAGCTGGGCCACCCACCCATTGCTTTTCACAATTTTCCCACTGGAAAGAGAACTCTTCCAAACAGGGTCTTTGGGACACAGCCCACCAGCAGCGCAGCCGGGTGGAGTAGACAGAGCAGGGGAGTGGCACAGAGAATTTAGCTGCAAAGAAAGAGGAGAAAGCCAGACTTCTAGCCTGAAAATTGACCTAATGGGAACCATACCAAAGGGTGGGGCAAGATCTCTAGGCTGTGGGAACTGACCAGGATAGACATGGCAACCCCCACAGAGCCAGGATAGAGGCTTTAGTTCCCTGACCCCCACATTCTCTACCCTTTCCCTGGGCCTTCTTCCCTCAACATAACTTGAATGCAGTACAAGTGGTGATGATGGGGGTGGAGCACTGCTTAGTAAGATTCAGCCTCGTAGTCAGGATAGAGTCTAGGTTGCTTACTTAGGCCTGGGGGTAGCTCAAGCTGGGACTGGGGTGAGGGTTCTTGGGGGGCTGCCCAGGACACTGCATCTTTTGTTACTTCTCCCAGCTTGCCAACACCCCCTACACACACACACACTCACATACACACACACTGTTGTTGCCATTCTAAGGCCCTTTGTCTTTCAGGACTTAGTCACCCCCTTTGTTCTCCTCTCAGATGGGGCGATGGAAAGGGCAGTAAGAGTCCTCTGGTGATAGCTCCTCTTGCCCCTGTCTCTTCTGTTTTTTCACCCCTTGGCTGATTTCGTGAGGCAACCTCACCACCTCCATTCAGAACTAGGAGGGTCAGGGCATATGGTGGGTCAAGAGGTAGGACAAAGTGTGGGTGATTTAGGAAGTGATGGGTATCAGGGCAGGTATTAAGGACCAGAGCAGGAAGGGAGGAGGAGAGGCAATATTCTGGAGGATATGATCTGGGGGCAGGAGGTGATGAGGCAGAGAGTGAATAAGGGAACAGGGGCAGGAGGAGGTGGTGCCCCCTTTGGGAAAGGGAAGAGACTGCTGACTGCTCTCTCCTTCCTGGGGATTTCCTGGGGAAACAAGAGGCCAGGCGGGGTGGGGTAAGCAGAAACTGCTCCCACTTTTGAACTCTTTGTTTCTTTGCCTTGTGAGTCCACCCTAAGATTTAATTTCCGAGTCCCCTTCTAATACTGAATCAAGGGAAATCATTTGCCTCCTAACACCACCCCTCCAACCCATCACTTCCCCATCTCAGGCCTTGGGTTCCAGCTTCTCCCGGTATCCCCAAACATTGTTTCCACTTTCTCCCTGCCCCATGGGCAATGAGAAATCAAAGATTACTAGATGTTCCAGGAACTATTGGATTCTCAGGTCAAGGTGAGGTCAGAGATTGACTCTGAGTAAGTCTGGGTTTCTTACAAAGCAGGTCTTGCCTATGCTAGGAGCTGGTTGACTTGAAGGAGGAGGAGGGTTTAGGGTAGTTGGGAATGGGTAGGAGCAGGGCCAAGAGCCTGGGGGAAGCTATTGGGAGCCAAGCCAGGGGACTGGGCAGTCAGGAAGTGGGGAGGAGGAGCCTTGGAGAGGAATGGCTGCTGCAGGCTTCTAAGGGGGTAACTCAGGAAAGAAGAGACCGAGGCAAAGAGAAACCTTCAGAACAGAGGAGAGATACCACCCTGTATCCTCCTACTATAAAGTCATTAGTCCCTCTTGCTTTGTTCCTTGCCTTCTCCCTCTGTCCATCCCAACAGAATTATCCCAAATCCTTGGGCAGTGAGTTCCCTGACCACTGTCTCCTTGCCTTCCTGTCTCTGCTTCCTTTTCTCTTGAGCTCGCTTGGTCTCATTCTCAGCCATGTCAAGTTATCTCCTTTCTTGGTGTTTCTCTCTTGATGCTTCTTTACCTGATCCCCATCCCCTTTTCAATCCAAGTAACTTGCTAGAAATCAACTTCTAGAGACGGAAGGACACATGAGCGAGACTTGAGGAAAGGGAGGCAGGCCATGCCAGGTTGGACAGTAAGGAGCAGGAATTCTAGGACACCATCCCATCTGTGCATTTTGTCCAGGCCCTTTCCCCGAGTCCCTAACTCCCCTGGGGTTCTGTCCCACCAAAAAGGGAAAGAGACAGCTGAGGACCGATTGTGGGGTTTAGGGGAAAGGATATGTCATCAGCTGGCTCAGTGCCTGTAATGCATCCGGCTGCTAGAGATTTCCCTCCTCTGGGCAAGTCCCATCCTTTTTTTTTTTTTTTTTCAAGGAAAATAAAAACTAAGATCTTTGGGAAGCAATGATACATCCATCTGAGTCCCACCGACAGACCTTCTGGTTGAGTGGCTTATAGACTAGCCAATCATAGAGATGCTGGATGCTTAAAAGAGCTGGCGGGGAGAGAGCTGGGAAGAATCGGGGGGAGACCCACAGCCCCACAGACACGAGAGAGACAGAGGAGACAGAGACAAAGGCACAGCAGAAGGAGGTAGAGACAGGGCAGGCACAGAGGCAAAAGCAGAGTTGTGCAGAAGGGGAGGCCAGAAGCTAAGGAAGACCCCAGCAGGGAGAGACAAAGACCCAGGAGGAAAGATCCAGGAGGAGGGTTTGGAGGATACAGACCCCTGGGCAACTCTCTTAAACTTAAGGGCTAAGCTTTCTTCCTCTCTTCTAGACATCCCCAGCCTTCTAAAAACTCTGCCTCAGCCCTTGGCACAAATCCGAGCCCCCAGGCTTAAGAGAGGAATTTCCACAGTTAGAGGGTGTAGAGGAATTAGTGCCCCAGATGGCCTCAATCCCTCCCAGCTGTAGCAAGGGTACCATATCCCGGACAGTTTGGCATCCCCGGTCGGGCGTGATAAGGTTCTGGCTACCGGGTGCCCAAGCCCGCCTGCTGCTTCACACGGTGTCTCTCTCCCGGCCGGAGCGGCTGTTACTGCTGCTGCTAGCCTCCCTCCTGCCCTCCGCCTGGCCAGCCAGCCCCCTCCCACGGGAGGAGGAGATCGTGTTTCCTGAGAAGCTCAACGGCAGCGTCCTGCCTGGCTCAGGGACCCCTGCCAGGCTGCTGTACCGCTTGCCAGCCTTTGGGGAGACGCTGTTGCTAGAGCTGGAGCAGGATCCCGGTGTGCAGGTCGAAGGGCTGACTGTGCAGTACCTGGGCCGGGCGCCTGAGCTGCTGGGAGGAGCAGAGCCAGGTACCTACCTGACCGGCACTATCAACGGAGATCCGGAGTCGGTGGCGTCTCTGCATTGGGACGGGGGAGCCCTACTGGGAGTGTTGCAGTACCGAGGGGCTGAACTCCACCTCCAGCCCCTGGAAGGAGGCACTCTTAACTCTGCTGGGGGGCCTGGGGCTCACATCCTTCGCCGGAAGAGTCCTGCCAGCGGCCAAGGTCCCATGTGCAACGTCAAGGCTCCTCCTGGGAAACCCAGCCCCAGTCCCCGCAGAGCCAAGGTAAGAAGCCCCGGAATCTGTCCTGCAGCATCCTCCCGCCATATCTGTCCTACTGACCCCCATTCACCCTCTCTCCTCCCACTTCTACTCCTGGCTATTCCACTTCTCTTCCGCAGGCCATTCCTCTGTCCTCTTAGGAAAACTCTGGTCTTTGTTGCTGCCTCACCTCCCCGCCCCCCCTTTTTTAACTTTGAGGGTTCTCCCTGATGTGAGCCAGATTCTCTGGGCTAGAATGACCCGCACCCCCGCCCCTTCCTGGCCCAGCCATGGTTCCCTGCTGACACAGTTCCCAGCAACAAAGCTCTTCTGACAGCCTGTTGGCCTAGGCCCGCTTCTCTACCCCAATGATTTTTCACTCCTACCCCCAGCCAGGGGGGGTGAGGTTTGAAGCCCGAGGGATGGACTTGTGGCTTCTGATGGTGCCTTTAAAATTGTTCTGGCAAACTGCAAACTGGGACAGGAGTGGGCAGGGGAGAAAAGGCATCCCGTACCTCCAGGTCAATCCCCTTCCCACACTGCTGACTGCAAGGCTGCCTGAGGCTCAGTCCTTTCCTCCCTCCCTCCCACTCCCAGGTCTCCCCCTCTTCTCTTCCTTCCTCCCCCTCCCTCTCCAACTTTAATCCAGACCAGACGCTCCTTCCACACCCGCCACGCTGAGATCTGGCCCTGGCCCTAGCTGCTGACTGAATTGTTCCTCCAACCGCACAGAGCAGACACGTTGCAGCCCAGCCCTCTAGCGCCTGTCCCACAGCCCCAGCCACCCTCAGGCCTGGGGAGGGGGTGGGCACAGCCCCAGCCACCCTCAGGCCTGGGGGGGGGGCACTGCCCCTCCCCGAGGCAGTCCCAGCTGTTTTCACCTCTGAGGCCCACTCTTCTGAGAACCAGCAGCTGATTCCCCTGCCTTACCACAAAAGCCCTGGGATTTGGGGGTTGAGGGGAGAGCCCAACCCAATCCCTTCTGGAATCCTGCTGGGGTATGTGAGATCCAGCTGGCTCTGCTGAGTTCCAGACCCAGGAAGTGAGGGAGGGGAGCAGCGACCCTTGGCTCTGGAAGGCTGTTTCAGGATCCTCCTTCCTTTCTTGTTTTCTTCTCTCCAGCGCTTTGCTTCACTGAGCAGATTCGTGGAGACCCTGGTGGTGGCCGATGACAAGATGGCAGGGTTTCACGGCGCAGGACTCAAGCGCTACCTGCTGACCGTGATGGCAGCCGCCGCCAAGGCCTTCAAGCACCCCAGCATCCGCAACCCTGTCCACTTGGTGGTGACTCGCCTGGTGATTCTGGGGTCGGGCGAGGAGGGGCCTCAAGTGGGGCCAAGTGCCGCCCAGACCCTTCGCAGCTTCTGCGCCTGGCAGCAGGGCCTCAACACGCCCGAGGACTCAGACCCTGACCACTTCGACACGGCCATCCTGTTCACGCGGCAGGTGAGCCCCAGGCCCTGCTGCGTGGACCCTCGCGGCGCTGTACCGCGCGCCCCTGGAGCTGTGCTCACCTCGCCTGGCCCCAGGGGCGCCCCATGAGCCGCGCTCTACGCATGCTCAGTGTCCAGTTTGCCGCTCACCTGGACCCCCTCCCCAAGCAGCGTCCCCGCTTCTTCTCCACAGGACCTGTGTGGCGTCTCCACCTGCGACACGCTGGGTATGGCTGACGTGGGCACCGTGTGCGACCCGGCTCGGAGTTGTGCCATCGTGGAGGACGACGGACTCCAGTCAGCCTTCACTGCTGCTCATGAACTGGGTAAGACGGTGAGGCGTGGTGGCGCCTGAGTGGCTGGAAAAGGTATTGAAGATGCAATGAGGGCAGATGGGGGTCCCACGTGATATCCTCCTCATCCTTGGGGGCCTAAGTCCAGGGCCAGAATCCTTCTTTGCTCTGGGTGCAAACAAGTATATAATGTCCTGTTAAATAAAATAGTATGTGGAAGTTTACTATGAATTGGTGGGGGGGGGGGTTCACTTGGGAGGGGAGATGGTGAAGAAATGGGACCTCGGGATTTGGGAAAGTGAGCTTCCAAAAAATGAGCAGGAGGGACAGGGCTTCCCTTTGGGAGGGAAGCAGAGCACTGGGACTGCATATCAAGTCTGCAGAGCACCTGAAGAGGGGGGTGTGGGTGGGGTGGGGGGATGGATCTGATCACCCAGAGCTGCATGTTTCATGGTGGAGACCCCTAAAAGCATAGGGATGGGACCCTTGAATACTAGCAAGCCCTCTTCTCTCACAGGTCACGTCTTCAGCATGCTGCATGATAACTCCAAGGCGTGTGTGGGTTCGAATGGGCAAGGGAGCAGCTCACGCCACGTCATGGCCCCAGTCATGGCGCATGTGGATCCGGAAGAGCCTTGGTCCCCTTGCAGCGCCCGCTTCATCACTGACTTCCTGGACAATGGCTACGGTAAGCAGATGACTGGTCACCTTCCCCTGGATGAGATTCAATTCCTGCCCCTCCCTCTCCGCTGTCATTCATTACTGGAACATTTCCCATGGTCCATATTGACTTCCTCCAACTGTATGTGGGGGGAACTGCTGTTGTCTTGGAGTGGTTCCCGCTTCCTATCTGAACAAATCACACGGGTTGTCCGAATGACCTTCTGGGGGCCAGAACTATAAACCCTAGAATGGATTGGCTAAAAATCAGATATGGGACTGTCACTCAATGAAGTGTGGATGCAGAACAGCAGGATGACAGCCACTGGGCAGAGCTGATGAGATCCAAATTCAGCAATGCTATGGTCGAGTTGGGCATAATGACACACCTAGCACTTGGGAAACTAAGGCAGGAGGATCGTCGCATTGTGTTCAAGACAAGTTTGGGTTGGTTATACAATAGTGCATTCCAGGCCATCCAAGGATATACTGTAAAACCCGTCTCAAGATACCAAAATATGGGGCCAGTGAGATGGCCCAGTGGGTAAAGGTACTTGCTGCCAAACTGGACAACCTGAGTTCAATCCTGGGAACTTGAGTGGTGGAAGGAAGGAGAGAACTAACCTCCATGCATTTGCTATGGCATGTGTGTCCACACACATACACGTACCTACACGTGGAAAAATAAATAAATAAAAATGAATAAACAAATAGAAACAGTAATGGTAATAATATGGCGTGGTGTAAGAACAGATAGGAAGACTTGATTGCTTTGAATTCCTCCACAGATTGTGTTCTTAGTTACATGCAGATATGTGGATATAAGTTACTTCACCAGTGTGTTGACAATTAATAGGCAAATTAGATATAATAATATCACTACCTTGTAAGTATTTGCTGTGAGTGAAAAAGATAGTACTGATTAGACTTACCCAGTGCTCACGATAAAGTACAGCTGAGGGCACCTCAGATCCCAGAGAGCCTAAATATTGAGCTGATGATCTTGAATGTTCAGCTCAGGCCCTTGCTAACTTTGTGCCTTAACCCTGCTTCCAGGGCACTGTCTCTTAGACAAACCAGAGGCTCCCCTGCATCTGCCTGCGACATTTCCCGGCAAGGACTATGATGCTGACCGCCAGTGCCAGCTGACCTTTGGGCCTGACTCACACCATTGTCCACAGCTGCCACCACCCTGTGCTGCCCTCTGGTGTTCTGGTCACCTCAATGGCCATGCCATGTGTCAGACCAAGCACTCACCCTGGGCAGATGGTACCCCCTGTGGGCCCACACAGGCCTGCATGGGTGGCAGATGTCTCCATGTGGACCAGCTCAAGGATTTCAATGTGAGACTCCAGGAGTGGGCCTAAGAGATGGGGTGTGCCGTGGGCCCAAGAGAGAATGTACTCATCACCCCCCTCCCCCCGTGTGCCTCTGCAGATTCCTCAAGCTGGAGGCTGGGGTCCCTGGGGACCATGGGGTGGCTGTTCTCGGAGCTGTGGGGGTGGCGTCCAGTTTTCCTCCCGGGACTGCACCAAGCCTGTCCCCCGGAACGGTGGCAAGTACTGTGAGGGCCGCCGCACCCGCTTCCGCTCCTGCAACACTGAGAACTGCCCAACTGGCTCAGGTAAGGGGTGGCAAGGATGAAAGTCTTGGGAAGGGATGGTAGAGCAGGAAGAAGTGTACCCTGAGGGCTGGACCAGGAGGTGCTGATTGGCTGTGCTGCTGGGGACCGTGACTTCATCCTGGCAGTTGGCGGTGGATAGAAGTGTCATGCCAGCTAAGTTCTGCAGGGCTGGCTGGAGGAGGCACTGACCTGTCCATTTCATCTCTACAGCACTGACCTTCCGAGAGGAACAGTGTGCTGCCTACAACCACCGCACTGACCTCTTCAAGAGCTTTCCAGGACCCATGGACTGGGTCCCTCGCTATACCGGTGTAGCCCTCCGAGACCAGTGCAAACTCACCTGCCAGGCCCGGGCACTGGGTTACTACTATGTGCTGGAGCCACGGGTGAGGACCATGCTGTCTATGCGCACACAGTCTCCTCTGCTTTCTGATGGTGTTGTTTCTCCTACGATAGTGCCATTCCCACATTCAAGCCAGGCCAGGCCAGTGGATTCACTGACTCATCTGTCCACAGGAAAACAAACCCCAGACTCTTGATAAGTGGCCAGAGCAGTGAAATCACTCTAGCCTGTCCCCCGCCCCCCATCTTTCTTTTTTCACTGCATCTGGTAAGGATGTGTGCAGCTTTGGGGACAAGTGCTAGACCCTCCCTCCCATGGGTTCTTCTGTCAAATTATCCGGCTCATGATTATGCGGTATCTCAATGGACAAGTTTCCTGGAGACCACTAACATCTGAGCATTCCCTGTGTGTGATGGGGGATAGTAGATGGAAGGAGGAAGGACAAACAAGTCCTAGAGCTTTGGGCTCAGTCCCTTCTCCTCTAGCCGGTAGAGAATTCCAACAGATCGGCTGCCCTCTAGTGGCCATTTGGAGGCAGCACTATCTAAAATTCCCTTCTTTCCTTCTCCATTTGGCATTTTTCTGAACTTCAGAATTCCAGCTCTAGAAACCAAAAATAGCAGTTGTGGGACTTAGGTTTATGTTTATGAGGCATTTGACATACTTTATGATTCATAGTCAGTGCTCTGAAAATGGATGCTTTTTAAATTTTTTATTTACTTGAGAGAGAAATGGGGGAGAGGAAAGAGGAGGAGAAGGAAGAGAAGAGAAAGAAGAGAGGAGGGGGGGAGGGGAGAGAGAGATTGTGCCACAAAACTCCCATGGAAGTCAGAGGAAAACTTTCAATGGAAATCGGTTCTCTCTTCAGCATAATGTAGGATCCCGGGATTGAATTTAGATCACCTGTTTGTTTGTTTGTTTGTTTGTTTGTTCTCACATAGGCACTTTGTCTGCTGAGCCCTCTTGCTAGCTCAACGATTATTTTTATCATTATCGCTGTCCTGAGGCCCATTCATTCCGAAGCTTGACTTACCTACTTTTGACTTAACGTTGCTTCTCTTCTCCTCAGGTGGCAGATGGGACCCCCTGTGCTCCGGACAGCTCCTCAGTCTGTGTCCAGGGTCGCTGCATCCATGCTGGCTGTGATCACATCATTGGCTCCAAAAAGAAGTTTGACAAGTGCATGGTGTGCGGCGGGGATGGTTCCAGCTGCAGCAAGCAGTCAGATACCTTAAGAAAATTCAGGTCCTTTCACCATTTATTTTTTCCCCCCTTTATTTTCCTGGCTGCCATTCTGGGTCCTGGGGCTGTCTGGGTGACACTTCATTCTAATGAAGAGACACAAGAGTCGGCCATCACAGTCCATTTACTGTCTCATGTACTGGACAGAGGAGACACAAGATGCTTGCGAGATTCCCTCGAAACCATCAGGGAAGACTTCCTTGGGAGGTGGTCTCTGAGCTGAGCTTGTAACCAGAGTGAGAATTGGACTGGCATCAAGGAGGTGGGAATGGGGACATTTTAATGATAGATAATGGTTTTTTAAGTGTCCAGAGTTAAATACAATACTGACCTCTTGCTTGTAGCTCTGATCTACAGTAGGCATGTAGCTAATGTGAACTTGAGAGGTCGGGTCTCTACACCCCCCCCCCACACACACGCACGCACACGCAGGCACGCACGCACACTCAGAGGACAGCACAACACAGGAGGCTATGGAGTCAGGACATGTTGAGCTCATCTCCTCTTTCCACACAGGTACGGATACAGCGACGTGGTCACTATCCCTGCGGGGGCCACCCATGTCCTTGTGCGAGAGCAGGGCAGGCCTGGCCACCGCAGCGTCTACCTGGCCCTGAAGCTGGCCGATGGCTCCTATGCCCTCAACGGAGAATACACGCTGATGCCCTCCGCCACAGATGTGATCCTTCCCGGGACGGTCAGCTTGCGCTACAGCGGAGCCACCGCAGCCTCGCAGACACTTTCAGGACACGGGCCGCTGACCCAGCCGTTGACGCTGCAAGTCCTGGTGGCTGGCGACCCAGAGAACACACGCCTCCGATACAGCTTCTTCGTCCCCCGCCCAGTCCCTTCGACACCCCGGCCTCCTCCCCAGGACTGGCTGCACCGGCGCGCTCAGATTATGGAGATCCTTCGGCGGCGTCCCTGGGCAGGCAGGAAATAACCTCACCATCCCGGCTGCCCTTCCTGGGCACCGGGGCCTCCGACTCAGCCCAGCCGGGAGAAAGAGAGCTTCTGCCGGGACTCAAGCCAAGACCCAGTAGGGAAAGGGGAGAGGGGCGAGGTGCGGCCCGCCTCTCTGCTCTGATGCGCAGGCTGGCCCTGCCCTGGTCTCCTGCCCTGGAAGGCAGAGATGGATCGATGGATGAAAGGGATTAGGAGATGGTCTCCTACCTAAACGGCCCCCTCTGCCCTGCGGGTCACAGGAGGGAGGGGGGAAGGCAGGGTGGGCCCTAGGTCCCAGTTGTATTTATTTAGTATTTATTCCTTTTTATTTAGCACAGGGAAGGGGATTCTACTAGGGTCCTGGGGAAATTCACCCCATCTGTATGGTCCTATCCTGGTTTGGAAATCCAGGGTGGTGATGATAATGTAAAGTGGCGTGTATTTGTGTATGTGTTTGTGTGTATGTATGAGAGAGAGAGAGAGAGAGAAGTGAAATGTGTGTACTTATGTGTGAAGCTCAGCCTACTCTGCTTTTGTTTCCCTGAATTGTATTTGCTGGGAGAAGAGCCATGGGTAGGATGGGCCTTCAGGGAGTGAGAAATTATTGTATTTTTAAAGTATAAATTGAATTTTGCTATTTATATGCTCCTTTTGGAGTCTGACAAATGTGGGTTGCACCTTGGCCCTGCTTCTTTGGACATTAGTTTTCTCATTTGCCAATAATAATACCTCCCTTAGAAACTGGTTGTTGCAAGAATTAAATAATGTAAATAAAGAGCTAGTATAATGCCCAGCACTCTGTAGGTGCTCAGCACATAGCCGCTGCTGTCATTGTTGTTGTGTCCATACCTACCCTCCACCCGGCGCTAAAGATTGACAAAGATCTGGATCAGTTGTGTCTTCTTTCCCCCAGCCTCAGTTTCTCTGATTGGCAAAACTCTCTCTGGGATTCTGAGGGCCTATCAGAGAAAGGTTGTCCTATCCTTGCCTCTGTAGACCCCCATCACATGAAGCAGAGACACTTGGTAGGTTCAGTCAATGAGAATATGAAAGTGCAGACATAACTACTTCAACATGGACATGTGCTTAGTCATGGAATCGAGAGCAGGGAAGGACGCTGTGGAAGAAGGCCGAAGAGAGTCCTGGGGCGAGAGCCAATGGATTTGACCTTGCATTGGGTTTCAGTGCCTTATTTTCTGGGTGGTGTGGGACAAATCACTGACACAGAACCTTAGATTCAGCAGGCATAAAATGGGACTAATAACAGTGTCCTCAAGATTCCTCTGGGAGGTGAGTGTTTACGAATTTTTCAAATAGTAAAATCTGTAACTGGGACAACCCCGGAAACAATGAAATCCCAGTAGACTTCTTTGAGGATGTGGGGTTAGAATGGGAATTCAATAGGAAGAACAGGATGTGGTCTAGTTAGGTAACAAAAAAATAGCACGAGGATAGCACGAGGAAGGGTCTGAAAGGAGGGGAACCAGATGTTCAGTGGTGGTGGAAATGCGAGGAGCTGTAGAGTACTTGACTAGTTCTTTATGAGAAAACATTTGCGTGAGTTAGGAATGGAGAGGGCGTGGCAAAGGTAGCAGTGGAACCTGGAAGAATTTGGCGTTTCGCTGGTAAAAGTAGGGCTGGTAAAGGAGTGGGAAAAGAGCCCAATGTGGAGGTCAGGGAAGAACTCTAAAGAAGACCCTGAGGTGAGGGTGGGATTTAGGAAAACAAAAGGCACCCCACTCTGCCACAGCAGTTGAGGGGGTTGCTAAGGATGGCTTCGCAAGGAGGCACAGCTGCGACTCTGAGGTTGACAGACAGGCAGAGAGGTCACCGTATTCACTGACGTTGGGCTTTGCCAATCGTGTTCTGTACCAGGCAGAGCCTTACACGGTGCCCAGTGCTTTACGCCACCCAGCACGGAGCCTGCTCTCTCTACAGCCATGAGGGAAAGGCTGCCCCCACCTCTCTCTGGCAAGCATGGCCCCCTGATGGGTCTTGAGGTGCGCCCACCCACCAGGCAGGGGGACGCAGGGACAGGACAGTGGGAGAAGCCAAGCGATCTCTTGTTTTGTCTAGTGAGCAAAATTGGACCACCAACACTGTTTATGGAACTTAATACTGTGAGTTCATGGCACAAGGAGCAGAGCTCGGCTTAAGTGCATGTAAAGTACAAACACAAATAATATAAGACCATGTCCTTCAAGAGCTCTCACCGCATCTTTAGGAGGAGGAGGAGGAGAGGGTTTATTACATGTGCATGAAGAGAAGTCAGGCAGCAGAACAAGGATCTATAAGAGAGGGCAAACTTGTCTGGGCCCATGAACCAGCATAAACTTGGATTTACATGCAGGAAACAGAAGTAGGAGCAGTAAGAATTGATCAGGCATCAGGTCAAAGGGAGTCTAGGATGTCCTCCATCATCTAAGCCAATTTAATTATAGCATACATGAGTATTTATAGGAAAAAAAATCAAAGGACAGCAGGGCAGGATTATGTTAAATGTATACATTCCGGGCTATCAAAGAAAAAGTAGGAGTGACATCTACTTGCTCTGTGGGACCAGACATGATATCTCCAGGTAGAGTTAAAAGCAGGCATGACACTTGGTTGTTAAAAGGGAATGGACAAGGAATGTTTCAAAACAGAGTTACCTGGTTACTGTGATATGTGCATAATCTTGTGATCCATGTATCAATATACCTAATGTTCTCTAATGCACAGGGAAGAAACTGCAGGGGGCTGTTTCAACTTCACCAGTTCTGAGAAGAACAAAGGTGATCTAAGAACAGATAGGAGGCAACTCAACTCCCAGAGGGAGGAATCCAGTCTAACAACTACCTATACAGGCAAGAGACAAACTCAACTCCCAGAGGGAGGAATCCAGTCTAATGACTGTGGATTCCAGATGCTAATGCAAACTGAACTGTGTGGAGATTGAACTCTGGCATGAATACACCATGAAGGTTAAGGAATGGGAGCCTCGGGCTGGGCGTTAGGCAGCAGGTGATTATGATAGCCTGTTTCCTTGCTTTTTTAATGTTCTTAGCAATTCACACTTTGTAAATCATTTTCATGTATGTTATATTTAAGAATGATCACTTTGTTCTTTAGGTAGAGAAGAAGGGAGGGAGGGAAGGGAAGCAACTGAGGGAGGGAAGCAGAGGCTGAGGGGAACAAAGAAAAGGGGAGAGGAAAAAAGAAAGAAGGCAGGAAGGGAGGAAGGCAGGAAAGGGGAAGAGAGGGAGGAAGGCAGGAAGGCAGGAAGGCAGGAAGGCAGGAAGGCAGGAAGGCAGGAAGGAAGGAAGGAAGGAATTTTCTCTAGAAAATTTGCTAAGGATTTAGTGAGAGATCTTTAAGAACATGGTCATACATTACTTTTTGTTTGTACTTTACATCCACTTAAGCAGAGTGCTTAAGTGAATTCGCTCACGGTATTAAGTTCCATAAACAATGCTGGTGGCCCAGTTTTGCTCACTAGGCAAAAGAACAAGAGATCACTTTGGCCTCTCCCACTCTCCTGTTCCTATGTCCTTCTAGAAAAGAACTAAACTTAAAGGCTACCTCTGTGACTGGGTGGATGGGTAAATAGAGAAGATGGTCAATGTCAGGCAATACCTGACCCCTTGCCTTAGTTTTCTTCTCTATACCACCTTTCCCAGACCCAGGGTATAAGCTGCACCTAATATCTTAAAAAGCCCATGAGACGGACGAGAAACCTCACCTGGCAAGGCACCTGCTCGAAAACCTGGTGACTTGGCAGCTCACGTGATGAAGGGAGAGAACCGAGTTTTGAAAGTTGTCCTCTAACTTCTATCTGTGCATCGTAGTGTGCCTATACCTACCACACTCTCTCTCGCTGGAATCCATAGGAAGCATACATAATTCAGTCTTCAACAGTATGTCTAACCTGGTGTAGCCTGGATGTTTTTTGAAATCTGCAAATCCATGGAAAATGGTGGTCAAAGTCTTTCTCCTGGATTTCGGAATGCCGTGGGTCCAAGACAAAAGTTAAGCCTCTGTAAAGAATCAGAAAAAGCTTAGTATAAGCCTAGGAAAAAAACAGAGCTATGATAAGGAAGCAGTTGCCGAGAAGTTTCACATCTTAGCCTTGCAATTCTTTAGCTAGTCAAGCCTTATATAGTTGTCCTAACTGAAAAGCAAATTGTTCTCCCAAGAAGATCCCAGAGAGTTTGCGTCTCTGTCTATTCATTGCCTCCCTGATCCAGGTTTCTCTCCGTTACATCCCGCTGACTGTCAGC
Organism: Typhlomys cinereus; assembly: GCA_023101885.1. Taxonomy (NCBI): domain Eukaryota; kingdom Metazoa; phylum Chordata; class Mammalia; order Rodentia; family Platacanthomyidae; genus Typhlomys; species Typhlomys cinereus. The sequence continues at coordinate 931,287 of JALPQD010000174.1, forward strand.
ACACTCTCTCTAATTAACTAATTAAATTAAAAAGCAGAACTATTTCAGGAGTGACTAGTAGATGATACAACTGAAAACTAAATCAGGTTTTTCTCTGGAAGAAAAAAAAAGGAAAGGAAAGAGTCTGATGTTCAACGAGGTCTTGCTAGGGTGTGCCATATACCTCCCTGTGTATGACACAAAATGAGCCCGATCTCCCCAAGACATCTAAACTTAGGGCCTCTGTGTGCCTGACCAAGGATGTGGTTTGCAAGCAGGACAAATGAAAGAGGCACCTACACTTCCCTGTATCCAGGTGCTAAGGTGAAAGCAGAAACAGCGAGGACCTGGAAAGAGACAGTGATTGACAAGGGGTCAGCTTCTCCCCAGGGAGGGTCAAGCACGTTTTGGACAATGGTTTTAGCAGATGACCAGTGTGATGCATGTGACTGTATATGGGCTGGGGGAGATCGCAGCAGTAACTGGGTTGGACCAATTTCTTTAAGCTGTTCCTGCCCCTGAGTCAAAAGCTCTGTTTCTCTGGTTAGAGCAGAAGAAATCTGGCATTTATCCAACCTCTATTTTATGGTGCCGGAAGGGGCATTTGTCTTTCTATACCAACTCTAAATTGCATTTCTTCACTCTCCATACAGTATTGCAGTGTTTTTTTTTTTTTTTTTTCCCCTAAAGTACTAGATCCACAGTGACAAAAACCAGCATCTCATTGGTCAGGGCTTGTTGGAGGAAAGAGACCAGGAAAGGCATTGCAATGTATTAACATTTTATTGGCTAAAAAAATGCTTCTGATCCAATTGAATACCTTCCCCATTGACTGTTGCTGGGGAGAAGCCAAAGCCATCTGCAGCAAGAGAAGCCGACAACAGGAGGAAACCACCAGTTCTAAAAATGCTCAGGAAGGGGGTGGGGCAAAGGAGATGGAGAGCAACAGTACTAAACAACGTCCCCAGACCCGGCCTTATATGGGGACAGACTCAGAGTACTTAATTAGCCTTGGGAAGGAAAAGGAGGGGAATAACTTAAGCACCCGTTAGAGTCTTGTCAAGCAGCAACAAGCCTCTAATCCCTCACAGTGACATGCTTTTCACACACATCCAGCCTCATAGGAATACACTAAGTGCACTCTCTTCATAATAACAGAGATGCTAAAATAAGCGCTAAAGAGCTTTTTCCTTTTATTATTTTTTAAAGGTGTCCCAAAAATGAGTCTTGATAAAAAGCTAAAATCCTGCTGGGTGTGGCAGTACATTCCTGTAATCTCAGCCCTTGGGAGGCTGCGGCACAGAAAGGCCACCGAGCTGATTCCCTAGACTTATTTTTCAAAAATATTTTATTTATTTATTAAGGGGGGGGATGTATGCCATGGGACATGGGTGAAAGTCAGAAAACAACTTTTAGAAGTCAGTGTTCTCTCTCTGCCATGTGGGCTTCCAAGGATTGAAACCTCTAACCACGGAACTATCTTGGTTACCCAATCTAAGACATTTTTAGAATGGTACTTTGTGTTTGTAATAATCTTTGAAATAAAATCTCTTCCTAATTCATCATTCTCTCTCTCTCTTTTATCCCAAGAAACAACCTAGGTCAAAAAAATCTGTGCCCTACAATCCAGTAATGCTCACCCAGAATCAGGTCAACCTAATCTCTCTCTATCCTGAGGCTTAGGGAACCTCGAGGAAGAGGGGGTGGTGAGATCGTAAGAACCTAAAGAAGGTTCACTATTGAACAAGACATTCCACTCAAGATAGCACCACTGCGTCTAGGAACTCACTGCAGTGAGACTTGTCCTTAACCAGACCTGCATGATGACTGTCATACCAACATGTCCCCATAGACTATGGAGGAACTCAAGCAAGATAAGACCATACAGTGGTAACCTTGGAGACTAAAGCTAGTTGAGTGAAGGGAAATGTCCCTATCAGTGGGGTGGCCTGAAGAGAGGCAATTTGGTGTGCTACAAGAGGCCTGAACCCCCACAAAAGTAGACAAGCCAGAAGGAACCCTGGGGTCCATAGAAATGGCCAGGCAGGAGGGAGGGAGGGAGGGAGTGGGATGGATTGATGAAAGGATGGGAGAGGAGTGGGAAGGAGAGGGGATAGAGGGAAGCAGGGTCAAGTACTCGATATGCTTATAAAATTAGAAAAATAAAATAATAATAAAAAATGTGTGCCCCAAAGTTCTGGGTTTCGTTCAGGGCATGATAAAAGGAAAGACACGGCCCCTAATTTTGGAGTGTTCACAGAGGAAAGTGAAAATCGAGAGATGGATATGCTGGTACACTCCTATAATCCCAGAATTTGAGAAACAAGGAATCAGAGGCTTTAGGGTGGCAAGCGCAAGGCAAGCCCAGGTTACACGAGGAAATGTTGTCTTAAAGAGGGCTGGAGATAGCCCAGCAATCAAAATACTAGCATGAGGATCTGAATTTGATCCCCAAAACACATTTTATTTTTTTTAAGTTTCTTTTTATTATTATTATTATTATTTATTCAACTGTGTGCATGTGCGTGTGTATGTGCGCGCGTCTGTGTGTGTGTGTGTCTGTGTATGTGTAGAACCACGGACAAATTCGCAAACCACCATGGACACCTCCACCTCCTTCTGCCCCGGGATTTACAGGCTCCACCCTATCAGGACCATTCTGCCTGGCGTCTAAACGTGGGATGTGGGATCCAAACTCAGGACCTTCCGCCTGCAAAGCGGAGGCTTAACCCCTGATCCACCTCTCCAGCCCCCAAAACACATTTTAAAAAGAAAAGAAAAGAAAGAAAAGAAAAAGAAGAAGGAAGAAGGAGGAAGGATGAAGATAAAGAAAGAAAACAGAAAGAAAGAAAGAAGGAGGAAGGAATAAAAAAAAAAAAAGAGAAAAAAGAAGAAAAAGAAAAAAGAAAAAAGAAAAGAAGGAAGGAAGGAAGAAATGAAAGAAAAAAGAAAGAAAGAAAAAGAAAGAAAGAAGAAAGAAAGAAGAAGAAAGAAAAAGAAGAAAGAAAGAAAGAAAAAGAAAGAAAGAAGAAGGAAGGAATGAAAGAAAAAAAAAGAAAGAAAGAAAGAAAGAAAAAGAAAGAAAGAAAGAAAGAAAGAAAGAAAGAAAGAAAGAAAGGACTGGAGAGATGGCTCACGAGGCAGAAGGTCCTGAGTTCTGATCCCAGGTTCCACGGTTGTCAGGCAAAGGATGACGACCTGCACTTCTGACGCTAGTGGGCGGAGTCCTAGAGTGAAGCAAGAAAGAGATAGAAACAATCCAGGATGCATTTCCAAAGTCACCCTTGGCCCTCTACAGAGACATACAGTGCCCTCTAACAAACACACACACACACATACACACACACACACACACACACACACACACACACACACACACACACACACATCCTTACAGAAAGAAAGCAAGAAAGCAAAAGCCAGTTTTGCAAGAATAAATGAGTATTCCTAGCATTTGGGAGGCTGCAGTGGAAGGATTACGGTCAGTTCCAGGTCATTTTCAACTACAGTGAAACCTGTAGAGTGCCACCAAGTGGAAGGGAGAGTGTAGGACACTTGCCTGTGACAAAGGTCTCCTTGCTTGAGAAAAGTCCGAAAGGCTTAAAGGAGTTGAAATCACGAGTATTTTTAATGGAAAACAGAAGTACAGAAATGTTAGTCTAGTCCTGGAGAGATAGTTCCGGGGTTAACACTCTGTTTCGCAAGCAGAAAGTCCTGAGTTTGGATTCTGGGTTGCACATAAAAAGCGCGAGGTGGAAATGCGAGGTGTCCTGCACTTTTGGCCCTGATGGGTGGAGGCTGGGAAATCTCAGAGGGAAGCGAGAAGGTAGAACCAATCCAGGATGGCTGCCTAAGTCACCCTTAGTCCTCCACATGGACACACAGTGTCCTCTGATACACACACACACACACACACACACACATACACACAAATAAAATATTTTAGAAAAAGAAATGTTAGTCTAAACCACTGGGATTATGGAATCTCTTAAGGAATAAGGCCATAGCCTGAGATCTTAGGGATTTCTGTCTATATTGGAGATGTCTCATGTATAGACTGTTTCTTTCTGACTGATGCAAGATATCAGGAATGTTGATTCTCCTGGCAGCTTAGGCTGGGTATGCCAAGCATGCACTGGAAGCTAGGAGAGCCCTCTCATTACCCTGTCTCCCTTTCCAAACAATCAGCGGTCGCACACCCAAATTCGTAAACTATTCCCAGCTTCCTAATTATCCCCTGTGTATAAAGGAGATTTTTCACAGTTCTCCCCCTGGGAGGCCTGTGGATTCTTCCACTTGTTCCAGCCCAACTTTGTTCTCTATTTCCTGTGTCTGTGTGATTCTTCTTCTTTACCTTTTCATATTTTTCAGCCCCAGGACAAGCTTCAAGTGTCACCATATTTAGACATGATATTGGAGAAATTTTAAGAAGAGATAATGGCCAAGTGTGAGTACCCTCCCCCCCCCTTTTTTTTTAGATCAAAAGTTCAAGACCAGTTTGGGTAACAAGAGACCCTGTCTCAAGACAAATAGAAACAACAAAACCCAAAATAAAAGAAAAAAAAAAAGCACAATGGTGGAAGAGGAGCAGCAGAAAACACTTCTGGAAGAACCATTTTTCAACAATCATATAAATCTCACTTTTTCTGCTTTAATGAACTCTTTAAATTAAAAAAAAATTGGAGCTTTTATTCTGTTCCTATTTCGTGCTCACAGTTCAGATGTTTTGACTCTCAATTACCTGCTGGCACTTTCCCATAATTCATAGTAACTACAACAAAAGTCTTAAGATTGGGGTTCATTTTATAGCTGAATCCCAGAGTGCATTGTCAGCCAACGGTTTTCAAAGCTGGTATTACATTCAATTCAAACCCAACATTATCTCATTTTGAACCTCCACAGACACCTCCAACTCTTGAATTCTAAATTTTGCCATCTTCACTCTTCCTCCTAAATATGTCCCTAAGTTTTGCTTCTCATTAAACAATTCTATATTAAAAGATCTCTAACATACACACACATACACTATCCACTCACTGGCTCACTTTAGGAATCTGGGAGGTAGTTTAGAGTCCTCTAACTCTGTAACATGCCACATCCAGTTGTCTACAAGTCCTTTTGCCTTTCAAAAATTCTGAAAGATATGTTTTTTCTGCTGGATTCACTGTTAATACTTTATTTTGCATGAGCTTCATCTCATTACTGGATTTTGGTAGTAACCTCCTAAAGAGACTTCCTGTTTCTAATTATTTTATTTTTTTTGCCAGGGTTTCAAGTATGCTAGGTAAGCATTCTACCATAGCTATATCTTCATCTCCAATCTTGTTCATTTCAAACTATTCCACATTTCTGCCAGAGAGAAGTTTTTCAGCAGAGCACTCTCAGTTCAGATGTTTAGAGCATTTTTTAAATGCCTTCTTCTTGCTCTCAAATAAAGCATAAAGTTATTTTTGTTGCATATTGAACCCAGGGCATTGTGAATCCATGATCTATTCATTACTGTCCTCTGCCTCATTCTTTTTAAAGTGATTCACAGCCTTTCATTACTGAAATTTACTCACTATTCCAGTTTCAAATATCAATAGTTCCTTTACTCTGGTTTAAAATTTTTTATTTAAATAATTTTATCTAAATTATTTAAAATTTCCCAAGTCCTCTAATTTCATTTTCAGACTTTTACACATACAGTCCTCTGCTTAGAACACTGTTCATCTGTTACAAGATAATTTCAAGCTAGGCGTGGAACCAAGCTGACAGAGGACGATCCAGTCTGGGTTACACGGTGAGACCTTGTCTTAAGGGGGAGGAGGGTTCAGAAAAAGGTAAAAGTAAATTATAACATTTGTTAAGGAAAAAGTTGAGAATAGATTCCTAGGAATTTGACAGTGCATCAAAGGAATAGTTGTAGAAAAACTACATCAAGGGTAAGAAGATTCTTAACAAACTGACTTAGCAGGACTTTTGCTGAAGGCAGATGAGAGTCATCAAGTGTGTGTGTGTGTGTGTGTGTGTGTGTGTGTGTGAGATGAGGGAAACTCTTGCTTATCTGGCTTGGCAGGATTCTTTCTTGCTAAAACTACTTGGGCAGGACCAAGAAAGAGCCCAAAGATAAGAACCCAGCATCTGATTATGAGAATAATCTTTTTTTAATAACCATATAAAAATAGAGTACATGCTTATTATACGTAACTCAGGAAGGAACTGACAAATATAACTTGTACATGAAAAAAATCTAGATGACACACTTGTACAGATAAGGGATACAAAAGTGGAGGCAAAAACTACCCCCCCCCAACCAGGAAGGGAATAGGATGTAATCAAAACTGTCTACCAGACAAGACATTAATTGCATGCAGGTGACTTACCTACACTGAGTTGTAAAATAGCTTCCATGGAAACAATGTTATAGGCAGGATATGTTACAGACATACAGAATCCTTTGGCATTCCCATTAGCCATCACTATTTCTGGGAAGCCCCTCCCGGTCTCCACTTGTGAATGAGGTGTCATTTCCTCATACTTGCCTAAGGGACCGTGAGCTTTTTGAGGCAGATACCTTGAGCAATTCAAGTCTCTATTGTTTCCTCAGTGTGAACTTTTGATTCTGAAATTCGATAAGCGAGCAGCTGGTGGAAGTCATAGGATTAAATACCACTCTAATACTTAGAGAAACACATTTTTACGTTATTGCAGATGCTACCTTTCCCTCCATATTTGATGTTCCGTGGTCTTACTTCAAGACCACGGCATAGCATGGGGTATTGAACAATTGCGATAGCAACCGGCTACCCAATAGCAGCCCGAGCCAGAGATACAATTTTGATACTAAGTGGCAATAAGCTTTGGGGGTCGGGGGGCGCGATTGACGCACTGGAGAGAGAGAGGCTCAGTGTACCCCAGGTTGAGATCTTCGGAAACGTTAGGAGCTGGTCACTTGGTAAATCCTGGGGCTTGAGCTGCTGTCTTTACAAATCCTGAGAGGTGAGAAATGGAATCCCGTTGGGAGACTGGGGTGAAAAAGAGCCCCTGCGCACACTCCGGGGGTGTGGGGCACCTCTGCACCACCCGCGTACATTGCACGGTAGCGGGGCGCCGGCCGTTCGGCCGCGGGAGTCCGCACGCTACCTATCGGTGCAGGGGACCCCGCGCTGCGCTCGCCGGGCTGCGATGCCCGAAGCCACGCCCCGTGACGCGAGGCCCCGCCCCCCGCGCCCGCTTCCAAGATGGCGGAGGCGATGTCTGCCCGGGTGTCCTGGTGGCGGTGACGACGGGGAGTCGCCCAGGTGTGTGGTCTGGGGACGGTGAAGAGAGGCCTCGGAGAAAGGTTCAGGCGATCGGGAGGATGAGAAGTTGGGAGTGAAAGCTGGAGGCCAGGTCGAGCACGGACACTATCTCAGGTTGGAAGTGTGGCTCCGGGCGGGTTGGCTTCACATTTGCACGGTGAGAGCAAACGCAGGAGGAAATCGGGGTGTTGGGATGGGCGTGTGCCAAAAGAATGGGGTTATTATTCCCGGCTGAGCGCTGACCACGCCCCTCCAGGTGAGCCTGCCCAGGTAACCCGGACCGTCTCTGCCTGAGTCCTCCCTCTTGGCTACCTCTGCGGTAGCCGCCCTCCCCACCCCCATTAGGTTAGGGAAAGGTAGGAAAGGTGGCGGGGCCACCGCCGCCTTGCTCCGGCGCCTGCGGGCCGCCTGCTTGCAGCTCCCAGGTGGTCAGCTCTCCCCACCAGCGATGAGCTCTCTGGCACGTGAAGAACAGAAAGAACCTGCTTCCTATTTTGGCGCTGGCTTCTCCTAGGCCCCTCCGAGGTCCTGTCACAATGGTCTTCTTACCTCTTGAACGGATTTTCTGTGTTTCGCTTACTTTGCCTGTCCCCACACTCCAAGCCGGCTCGTCCTGTTGGGTTAGGGGTTAAGTTCAGAACTCGAGTCAAGTACACCCCAGGAGTAGCCAAGTAGTTGACCTGACATCTTTTTTCTTCTTTCCAGTCACTTCCCCTCACTTCTGACGAGAAAGCTCCTTCATTCTAATCCTTGATCTCTGCTTCTGCAGGTGACTGGTTATCCTTGACCACGTCTGTTCCAACTGGTCCAAGATTCTCTGTTGGAATGCTGGATGGAGCCCTTCTCTGCCCTCTGTGGCATTTCCAATTTTAGATAATGCCTCACGTCTCTGCTCCCTGGGAACCCCCTGGAGCCCCCATGATCTGGAATAAGACGGCTTGAACTTAGGTGAGTCTTCCTTTTCCCTAGTAAGACTGGAAGGATTTCAGAGACTTCTGAAATGGTCTTGGGATTTGACTGATGTCAGCACCCTTTGAGGGTGCTGGGAGTGGTTTGAGGGGAGGTGGCTGAAAATGAAATCTGAGCTGGAAATGACATGTGGTTGAACTGCTGGTTTTGCATTCTATTTACCCCCCTCTGGTAACACCTGTGTTCCTTTCTGTGACGTTGTTTTCTGCCTGTTTCCTTTTTTCTTCTGTCACCACCTTCATCTCTACTTGCTGTTGTCCCTGCCGGCTTTTTCTTGGAACTCCCCTCTCTCCTTCCCCAGACCTCAGTCAGGATGTTGCGGAGGGTTCTGGAGAGGCCCTGCACGTTGGCCCTGCTTGTGGGCTCCCAGCTGGCCGTCATGATGTACCTGTCACTAGGGGGCTTCCGAAGCCTTAGTGCCCTATTTGGTCGGGATCAGGGCCCAACGTTTGACTATTCTCATCCTCACGATGTCTATAGTAACCTCAGTCACCTGCCAGGGGCTCCTGGAGCCCCTGGGGGTCCTCCAGCACCTCAAGCTCTGCCCTACTGTCCAGAACGATCTCCTTTCTTAGGTGAGTACTGGAGGAAGGGGGAGGGGAAAAGAAAACAAGAGGTGGGAACCGGGAGTTTGGGGTAAGAGCAGATGGACTTAAATTGATGTACTATGAACTATTAAGGTGACTTGAGATTGATCTGATTGGCTATGAACTCAGAGTTTCACATTAGGCTTCCAAGCTGCAACCAGTTTTTCATTGCCTGTCCATTTATGAGCTCTTCTTGCTCCAGGCTAAGAATTACTTCTTTTGTAGACAAATCTTGTTTTAATTAGTTGGAAGTCCTGTTCTCTTCTTCTCTCAAAGTAGATGCTATATATGGGGAAGAGGCAGTTATGGAGCCCTTCCTTAAGAAGGTAGGTTAGGAGTAGATTCTGTAGAGCTGTCCTAATGAGGGGAAACCCTAAGACTTACATTTTTGAGGGAACCCTGGGAGAGCTGAGTCCAAACCAAGCTTAGGCTAGAGGTATTCCCAGACCTCGATATGCATTTTCTCCTTGCCCCTCTCATCCCCGAATTTGCTGTTCCCTTCCAACAGTGGGTCCTGTGTCCGTGTCCTTCAGCCCAGTGCCATCACTAGCAGAGATATTGGAGCGGAATCCCCGGGTGGAACCAGGGGGTCGATACCGACCTGCAGGGTGTGAATCCCGCTCCCGAACAGCCATTATTGTACCCCATCGTGCCCGGGAGCATCACCTACGTCTGCTGCTCTATCACCTACACCCCTTCCTACAGCGCCAGCAGCTTGCATATGGCATCTATGTCATCCACCAGGTACCGACCTCCAGTCTCTACCCTACTCTTACTCAAAGAAGTCTTAAGTCAATCCTTTTGTCTACCTAGTGGGCTCCCCGGAATAACTGTAAGAGGGAAGACTAGAATATTGAGAAGCACTTCGTTAGTCCTATACTTCTTATTCTGGCTAGAGTACTCCATTATCTATACTCTTGCATAATTTTTTTCTTTATTGCATTGCTTGCCCAGTAGGAAGTTGGTCACATGTCAGCCTAAATTCGGATTCTGCAATTTGTAAGATTTTAAGACTTTAAGAACATACCTTCCCGGGAGAGAAACCGCTCGAAAAAAAAAAAAAAAAAAAAAAAAAAAAAAAAAAAAAAGAACATACCTACCCCTCTTCGAATGTGGCAAAAAGAAAAGAGCTAATTAACATACCACTTGTTCCACATGGTTGCTGGTTGTCAGAAATTAAATCTAAATGTCAGGCACTTGCTGATATGAAGGAAAAAATCTCAATGACTAAATGAAAAAGATAGTGATTTTTTTGTTGTTAGTTTTGTTTTTTAGACAAGGTTTTACTTCGTAACCCAGGAGTAGTCTCAAATTCAGTACCCTTCTGTCTCTGCCTCCCGATGTGGAATTACAGTCATGCACCAGCTGTTGACCTTTCTCCTCATTCTCCTTTTCTAACCTCCTACTTAGAGTTCCCTCTGTTCACATTAGTCCCCTTCTTCTCCATGCTACTTTGTTCTCCCTGCATAGCCTGGTCCCCCTCCATTATCTTCTAGGCTGGAAATGGAACATTTAACAGGGCAAAACTATTGAATGTTGGGGTGCGGGAGGCCCTACGTGATGAAGAATGGGACTGCCTGTTCTTGCATGATGTGGACCTCCTGCCAGAAAATGATCATAACCTGTATGTGTGCGACCCCCGGGGACCCCGCCATGTTGCCGTTGCCATGAACAAGTTTGGATACAGGTAGAGAGCTTGGAAGGGACCCGGAAAGTAAGGAAACCATGTAGTGAAAGAGGAGAGCTGAGGGGGTTGTGGGAAGGGATGACTGTCCAGATTTGTGGAATATAAGGATCTTTTTCTCTGTAGCCTCCCGTACCCTCAGTACTTTGGAGGGGTCTCAGCGCTCACTCCTGACCAGTACCTGAAGATGAATGGCTTCCCTAATGAGTACTGGGGCTGGGGTGGTGAGGATGACGACATTGCTACCAGGTTAGACTCCCTGCCCCCCACCTCTCTCCCCAGCCCTGACCATAACCTTTTCAATACTGATCTTTAGCTTCCCCTGGTTCTGCCCTTAGGGTCTTTAATCAGCTCAGCTTTCAACTGCTGCCCGTCCTGTAGTCTTTCAGTTCCCAAGTTACAGCTGCTCCATTATGTTCCAGGGAGAGGGGATCAGATCAATAGGAAACATGACGGTGGAATTACAAAACCAAAGAGGGCCCTAAAGGCGATTGTCTTTTTTGCTAGGCTTGCATACAGACCACTTCTGTGAGGAAGGGGAGAGGGATTCTGGCCTGTAGAGCCCTAGGCCAATGGCATGTCAACTGGCTTCTAAACATGTGAAACATTCTGACCTTCAGTGGCTGCTGTCCCAGTTTCCTGTGTGGCGTGACTATTTGGGCTTGATATGCCAGAGCCATTGCCTCCCCTCCCCCCTTGTGTTCTTTGCACCCAGCAAATCTAATGTTCCCATCCTTTCACTTCCTTTTCAAGTCCTCTCTTCTCTTTCTGTGGTCAAAATGATGATGTTTCCTTTAATGTCCTGATTCATTCACAGCTTTTAAAACATGTAACATCGGGGAGAAGGGATTTTGGTAGTTCACACATGGGAAGGGGCGTTAAGTCAGAAAATGTGTGTCTAGCATATGCAAGACACTGAACTGTGTTCAGTTCCCAGCAAAAGAGAGAGAGTGAGAGAAGGAAAGAAAGAAAGAAAGAAAGAAAGAAAGAAAGAAAGAAAGAAAGAAAGAAAGAAAGAAAGAAAGAAAGAAAGAGAAAGAAAAGGAGAGGGGAGGGGAGGGAGGGAAGGCAGGCAGGCAGGCAGGCAGGCAGGCAGGCTGGCTAGATCGCTGAGTCTGAATCTGCAGTTTACCTGCTTTTGACAAAATGGCTTCATTCTGCCCCTCCCAGTCTGCAACAGCAGCTCCTAGGAGTCATTTAGAAGGCAGATGCCGAGGTGCAACCTCTGTCAGTTGTCTGAAGGTTCCGGGGTGCTTGGCACTAGGTGCTGTGGATTTGAATACATCTCGGTTCCTTAGTCACTTCCTTCTCTGTGATCTCTAGTCTTCTCATACTTGGCAGTTTGGGTTTTTCTTTCCCCTTGCTAAACAGGTAATTTTATTTATTTTATACACTGAAGCATGCAATCCTTTCCTTCCTGGTCTTTGCTCTTTTTCACCTGTCAGCAGCTTTCCTCCACTCTAGAGCCTCCAAGATCTCCTCCCTTTTCTCACAGGGTTCGCCTGGCTGGGATGAAGATCTCTCGACCCCCCACCTCTGTGGGACACTATAAGATGGTGAAGCACCGAGGAGACAAGGGCAATGAGGAAAATCCCCACAGGTAGGAAAGAGAACTGCTCGGAGTTGTGATTGGCTTCACAGGTTTCCTACCTCTAGCCAGGAAACTTAGAAGTCTCTCCATACTTGGCCGCTTCTTTCTGTTTCAATTTCCAATCTTTACCCTCAGATTTGACCTCCTGGTGCGTACTCAGAATTCTTGGACACAAGATGGAATGAACTCACTGACATACCAATTGCTGGCTCGAGAGCTGGGTCCTCTTTATACCAACATCACTGCAGACATTGGGACTGACCCTCGGGGTCCCCGAGCTCCCTCTGGTCCCAGATACCCACCTGGCTCCTCCCAAGCCTTCCGTCAGGAGATGCTGCAGCGCCGGCCCCCGGCTAGGCCTGGCCCTCTGCCTACTGCCAACCACACAGTTCCACGTGGTTCACACTGACTCCTCCTTCTTGCCCACCTTCATCATGAAACTGTATCAGGGGGTTGTACTCTCCCCCACCCAGTTTGTCACTGCTCTTGGAGAGATGTGGGGGCACTAAACACTAGTGCTACGCTGCGGGGCAGGGACCTCTCTTCACTGTAGTCTGGAGCTGGGCTCCTCTAGACCTGGGGGTTTCTCTTTCTAAGGGTGACCCACCAGGCCTTGTGACTGTGAATCCTTGATATCATGATTTTATGTGACAACTCCTGGGAGTGCCCTGCCCTGGGGAGGAGCAGGGCTGGACCCAAGCCCCTTCCTCTTCCATGGACATCACTCTTTTTCAAGAGTGACCTGGCTTCTTCTGGGACCTCTGTGAATATTTATTCTATTTATGGTTCTCAGGAAGCTGTCTGGTGAAGGAAGCCCCTACCTGGGCACTTTCTGCCAGTGCTGGAGTAGCTCCCTCTTCTGGTCTTGGCTCAGGGGGCTGGATTTTGATATCTTTTCTAATAAAGGACTACGTCTCACCTTTGCTTCTGCTTTCTGCATCTCAGACATTTTGCTTTCTCCGTGGACCTCCCCTACCTCCTTGCCCACCATGCTTAGAGATTCACAGAATAACAAGAGACTGAAGCTCCAGCAACTTTTATTTTCATGAGTGGGAGTTGAGGATCACCTATGAGATCCTAAGCCTAGGACAGTGGCCGCTGCCTGGCGACCACTCTCTATACAGTCATTGACAGCAACTCCCTCATAGGAGGCTCCAGCCAGAGTCAGGGGCAACCTTTGTGCAGTCAGGAATTGCATAGCTGACTCTGGAAGGGAGAGATGAAAGGATTGTTACAGCTAGAGTCTGAGTTCCTCAGCCCGCCCCCATCCAGCTGTTTTTCCAACTTACCCAGTTTTTGCCAGTGGCCTAGTGTATATTGGGGGATGCAGTTCTGATGAAAGACAGGGTGCAAGGGAAAGTATTATTGTTTCCCACTTATTTGCCTTCAGAACTGCCTCCAACAGGGAACTGGTTTACCTTCACTTACCTTGTGAAGATGGACCAAGCAGTGACTTGGTTGTTCCTTCAGCCCTAACTGTGTGGCCACTGCTTCCTGTGCCTGCTGTTGGAACAGCTCCTGAGATAATTCACAGCCACCAGTCTCCAGTGTCGGTAACCAGGAACCTCCCAACATCACCTGGGAAGAGAACACAGCACTGATCGGCCTGGGATACAGAGGAGCCCTTTGGAAACCCCGTTAGCCTAGGTTTCCTCCTCTTACAGTTACTCTGAGGCCTGGGAGGTTCCCATCCTGCTCAGGGAAAGCAACTGAGTCATACACGATTCCCAGGACACATGGGTTTTCTGACGATGGCACCAAATGTCCAAATCCCTGGAAAGGAAGACATTTATGTATCCATACGGAAGGGCTCCAGCTGAGCCCCCCATTGTTCCTTCCCTCCTGTCATACCTGGACAGGCAGATGAGCCCCGAGGTACTGCAGGTTCACCACAGCTACAGACACAGCAGGGATGGTACTGAGGACACGAGCCAGAGGCGCGGCCTCAACGGGGAGCAGCCTGCTGAGCGCTAGAGATGGGGTAGAGACACTGATGATACGGCAGCTCTCTATAGGATTAGACTCCTGCAGGGATGGTCGGTTCAGGAGCATGCTGTGATCCTGATGATGCAGGAGGACACAGCTACTGCCTCATGATGGCTGGGGAAGGGCAGGGGCGGTCCCTTTACCTGCAGCTGGAATGGCACTGATAATGTGGTCAGCCTCCAGACTGCTGTCTCCTACAGATACCTGAGGGATGCGAGAATACCGTCATCAGACTGGCTGCCTTAATCTGAGTTTCCTAGGCGCCCAAATGGCAGGAAAGACTGGGAGCTAGATCAGGATGAAGAATAGCAATTGACTGAGTCATCTGAGCAAAAATCACCTTTGTATACTCCAAGAAGTGAGCCACACAGAGGCCAGTGTGACTGCTCTGAGATGTTCAATGAAGATGGGTTGTTCCTTCCCTAACCCCAAACCACTCACAAGCATTACTACTGTCCACACACAGACTTACATCTAAGTGTTCTCTGAGGAAGGTCTACAAATAAAACATACAAATCTGGAGTAGCTAACATCTAAAGTCCAGTAGGTAACTCCAGTGCTATCGGCCCTAACCTGGCTAAACGACTTAGACAAAAGATGGGAACACTGACACAGACTCATTATACCCAGAGGGTTTTCCTACCTTCCAGCGTCCTTCAGGCTGGAGGCTGAGGCCACAGACTGGCTGACCTTTGAGAATACTGACACCTTTACAAGTCAGGTGGGCATGAAGGGCCTGGGGCAAGGTCTCCAGCCCTCCACGAAGTGACCACTGGCTCCATCGCTCAGTCCGGGCCTGACGAATAAGTGCAGATTCTGGCTGTGGACTCTTCTCTGAAGAGCACAAAGAAAAATAAATAAATAAATAAGTCATACCCCTCACCCCTAGCAGCTCCTTTTGGCACACCTTAGTATCTCCACACCTTGAACCCATTCCTCCCCCTCACCTGCCCCCAGCAGCAGCCCCAGTAATATGGAACGATGGGTTTGCTCCGCTTGGAAGAGACTGGGAAAGCAGGAGCGGATGCTGAGCTCACGGCTGTTGCCTGCAAACACTCCACGGCAGAGACTGTCCATGGCCAGAGACGCCACCTTAAGGGTGAGACTGGGACTGAGAGGCCAAGGAATAAGCTACCCAGAGATCATTGGGCTGTCTCCAGTAAGGAATGCGGGGGGACCCCACTGTAACAGAAGGGAAGGCGCTTATTCCCAAAAGTGAGATTTGGAAATTCCAGCCATATGAAGAGGGCCTCCCCAAACGACACAGAAGAACCTCTGGGGTTAGATCTGAGTCAGGCACAGGAGTAGACTAGAAGGGGAGAGGTCTGAGACCACTGATCAGTGTCACCTCAGGTCCAAGGCGGCGCTGGGCAAAGCTGTGCACAGTCTCATCAGGTTCCTTGCCCCTGGGCTTCACCAGCTCCTTCAGACCAGCCCAAATCAGTGGTTTGGAGAAAGGGGGTGAAGGGCGAAGTAGCCCCCTGTGTGGAGGAAGAAAGATTGAAAAAGAAAGGTCCTGATTTACCTCACCAGCTCCAGGGGGGGTATTTCCATTCATTTGAGCCCCTCGTGCTGAGGAGGCTGGAAGAGAAGGAGGCTATGGTCTTACCTGAGTCCAGAGGGTAAGGGGTGCAGGGCACCGCCTACATACAGAAATCTGTTTTGGGCAGCTGGATGGTCTCCCCGGACAGGCAACACTTCCGAGTCCAAGCCAAGCTCAGAAACCTATTCTCCAAACGCCCTCGGAAAGAGAAACTAAGGAAAGATCTGATCCAACGAATGTGCTTCCGCCCCTGAAGCTCTACCCGCTTACTTCCTCCTCTACCTTTCTCTCCTTCCTATACATCCCACAAGCCTCTCACCAGAAGTAGGGTCCGCGCTCCCAGAACTCCCGCGGGCCTAATTCCACGAGGTCCGAGTTCAAAGATCGCACCATCTGACCCTCGAACCGAGCGGATCCAGCCTCCCAAGCGCTTGCTGCCCTCCACCAGGATCACCTGGCGACATAAGGAGACCTCGTAGCCACGGGGCGGAGGGTTTAGGGATGGGGTAAGGTACTGCGCATCCCACAAGCCGCAATTCCATCCAGCTTTTGCTGGGAATGCTAAGGGTATTACTGGAAATTTATTCTGGGTAGGACACTCACTTTAGGGGGACAGGGGACTTGGGTCAGATGGTAACTGGCGGCCAAGCCGCTGATGCCTCCGCCAAGCACGATCACAGTCCGGCCCATTGGGAAGCCTAAGAGGAAAAGGTCAAGATGCCTATGGTTTCGACCCCCTATGGTTTCGAGGCCCACTCCCCTACCCCTGCCCCGGGCACTTACTGGTTTACGGGAAATTAAGGCAGGGCGCGCTTACGTGCTTGGGATCCCGTGAGGTCTTCCCTCAGGGGGCCAAGGGGAAGGGAGGAGGCCCCTCACTTTCTAGCGGCCCAGGCCTGCAGATAAGGACCACGCCCACGCTATCTGGCTTGTCAGAGCGCAGTGGAGCCTGGGATTCTGGCGCGGGCTGTCCAGGCCTCGGGAAGCGGGCCCTGGAGGGCTCATCCCCGTTCCCCTAGCTCGTCCCGGGACCCTCCCCTCGGACCCCGGACTCAGCTCAGCTTCTGGAGGCCCGCGCCGGAGCCACTTTCCTGCTTCTGGATTGGCGGATCCTGGAGGAGGCGTGGCCTTGCGAGGGGGTCCTGGATTGGTGGACTCCGGATCACATTCACCAACGAAAACACCCAACTGGCAGTGACGTGTCGGCTGAGCGGCCGCCGCGTTCCGAGCGCGGTTAACCCGTTCGCAGCCAAATTGGAGTTGGTAGCGATCGCTGGCACTGCCCCCCACGGGGGGGCTAACTGAACCTGGGTAAGTTGGCATTCCCCAGCTCTCGCCTCACAGGCCCAGGCGGGGTGAACACCCTGGAGAGAGGCCCACGAGCTTCGGCGGTGGGGAGACGGGGACTTGGAAGCCAGTCCGTGGGGAAGCGGCTCCATAAACAGCGCCTTGATGTTAGCAACACGCGGGCCTACGGGAGCCCGGGCCGCGCGGCAACTGCCATGTTTGTCAACAGGGTCTTGGGGTGCGTTGCTCTTCAGGGACACTCCCCATCTCCCCAGTCTCCCGCACCTCAATGCCTGCACTCTGGATTCAGGCCTTGGGCAGTTTCCAGAGGCTCAAGGTTTATCTTTTACTTCCAAACCTGCATGACTTGGATGCATTCCCGCCCCTTTTCCTCTGGCTCTAAGAGCGCCCCCACCTGTTCAGAGATGGAACTGGGTCCCAGGAATTTTATTTCTCTACTACTCAAAGTTCACTTTTTCTTAATAAATTTATTCACAAAAAGTGAGATTGCAGAGGATCTTGGGGCTGTACATGGGCGGGGGCTGGTAAGGTCTGTACATGGGGCAGGGGGAAAAGGGAACTCCAGGTGTAAGGATACTTCTTAATAAAAAAAATAACGGGAACTACAACCACCCCTCCCCCCTCCCCGATTAAAAAGACACAAAAATAGACGTCTCTGAGGTAAATGGGAAGTCTGGGGGCTTAAGGGTGTCGAAAGGGCTTCACAGGTGCAGGGCTTCAAGAGGGAATCACAGGCACCGGGCTGGCTCCTGGGTCAGTTGGTAGAACAGCACGTAGCCCTCGCTGGATGCCACCTGATTTTCACTGACGGGGGAGACACTAGGAAGAAGGAAAATGGAGAGGGGTTGCAGTAGTCCTTCCTCCGAATCCCCTCCTCCCCACAAGACTCAAAGTCAGAGCATCCGGGAGGATGGGAGAGATTCCCTACTTGTGCTTTCATCAGTCACTGTCTTTTGAGAGTTCATGGTGATGGTGATGGTGGTGATGGGGGGTGCAGTGGGATTGGGTTCAGGAGTTGAATCAGAAAGTTGTTCTCACCGGGAGTCATTGTACACATGCCAACCAGTCTGGCATCGGCACAAAGCTGTGTAGTGGCCATAGTGGACGCTGCCTGAGTGGTTGCAAAGGGCGTACAGCTGGTATACAGGGCTTCCTGTGGGGTTACACAAGATCAGTCCTAACATCAAAGCTGTGCATTCCTCTAGGCCCCCTAGGACCTTCCCCACCAGACTCACCGGCTTTATCACTGGCAAAATCCCCTAGGCTCAGTCGCTGCAGTGGGAAGTCTACTCCTACTGAACTTTTCTTGATGGAGCCTCGGGAGGTGGAAAATCGATTCAGATCTAAACCCTGGTTAAGGAGCATTTGGGAAGTAGAGAGTCTCTAAGGGGGCTTGCAGTCCTAAATTCTATACTCTTATCCTCCCAACATATCATGGGAGATGGTAGAGAAAGTGGGGGAGGCAGGCTTTTCCTAAGGAAAACTCAACAAAGGTGAGGAATGAGAATGTATGGGAGGCAGTCTAAGAGAAATAAGAATTTGAAGATTAGGATATGGAGCACAAGGATTCGGGGGAATCTTTGCACTGTCAATTTTTTGGTACTTCGTGTTTTCTGTCGACATCGGTCACACACCTAAATAAATGCCAAATAGTGTTAGGTTAATGCACTCTCACCTCACCAGGCTTTTTGACACCCAATCCACACACAATTTTAGTACATTCATTACTTTGGGGCAATCCCTAGCTTTCCTTAGGACTTCTAGGACATATCTGCAACTCCAACACAAACCCACACATGTAACTATTAGTCCCCACACTAGGGAAGCATTCATCTCTTGTGTCCATGCAATCACTCCCCCTCCCAGGTCTATCATGCCTCAAACCCCCACCTACTGGGGCATTTTCCGACTCTAGCTCTTCTTCCTTGGTGAACAGGCTGAAACAATCTCGCAGAGACACTTTGCCCCCTGCAAATCCTTTCTGGGGGGAAAGGGGAAGTAAGGGTCAGCATAGTCTGAATTTTCGTAATTCGGATTTCAGTTTTGCTCCAGAGACCCACAGGGTTCCCAACCACACTTAAGAGTGGCTAGGGCGGGGTCACACAATCCATGCTCCATCCACCCCTGGCATCCTCTGGAATCCCACCTTGGGGATGGGCAGGGACAGGTCACAAAAAACCTCGAAGGTCGTGGAGCGATACCCACAGGCCTGGCACTTGAGGCAACTTTTCAGCTGGCCCACAAACAGGTCTGGATAAAAGCAAAGGAACAGGAGAAGAAAGTCACTGCTCCGAGTCCTGTCTTTTCCGTCTTTGCTTCACCCTTTCTAACCATCATCAAAGCTACTTAAGCTTCATGATCTAGTCTTGTTCCCATACCCACTGGTGGCATCATCTTCTCCCAAGCCCACACCTCTAATCCCCCCTCAGTGCTTTGCCCCATGCCATACCCACAATCTTGCTGTCTTCTCGCTCTAGGTATCGCTTCCACATTAGATTGGCTCGGTCGTCATCACTACCACAGAACAAGAGAAGTGGGGAGCACTTATGAAATATCAGTAACACTTGGCACCCCCCCAACACCACTGAAATTATCCACAGATCCCTGTTTGCCACCCACACACCAGTTCCGTTCCTAAATTTCTAGTTAAAGGAGTAATGCCTCAGGGAACTTTCTGGGGAAATCCAAATGAAAGACAAAGATGTATGTACATCTTTGTCTTTCATTTGGAGGAAGGGGAACATGTCCCTTCCTCCACCAGGCTTCAGTCCTTATCATGTATTTTGCTGTAACTCTCCCTCCCCCATTCCCATTTGGTGACATCCCCAGCACTGCTTTCTGCACCTCTCAGCCGCCCATCTACTTCCTTCCTTCTTTGTATTTCCACACTGCTTCTCAAGTCTAGGAAAGGGTTTCCCTAGGCCCTCCATTTCCAATCTTGAATGACTTAATTCTGTAAAGACTGAATGCAGCTGATAAATGATTGGTGACAGGAGGAAGGGGAAGCCAACTCTTACCTCAATTCAGGTTCTTCACGCAGAGCTCCTCCTCGGCGAGGTGGAGAAGGACCTGGACCATTGGTCAGGATTGGTGTTGCCCGGCGGCCTCGTCGGTTGATTTCAAGGTGTAACCTCTCCATGAGGAGCTTTAGGAACTCTTGGGCATCCTGCTGGCTATAGCCAGACAGAATATGGGCAACTGATCCCCTCCTAGTTCATAAACACCAGCCCTGCCCAGACGCGGGTTCCTGACTGCAGATGAAGAACATCCCAAAGCCCGGAACAATGCAAGCTACTGAGGACCCTGTTTGGCCTCCACCCCAGACCTGGCCAGCTTATCCCCTCTGGCTTTCCCACCTGTATCCAGAGAAGGAGGGAACATATTTCTGGAAGACAGCTCGAAATCGAGTGGGGTTCACAGCTTCACAAGAGTCAGGGTGCCAGAGGGCACCGATCACATCTGCAAAAGCTGTTGGGGAGGGGGTGGGGAAGGGAAGCAAAGGTTAATGTCTGGATGAGGCAGCCAAAGAGACTGAGCAGGTAGAAAACAACCTTTAGGAAAGTAGATACTGGGGATACATATAACTGGCAGATTGAAGAGTCAGGGGTCCCAAGCACTGGCAGAACTGCAGAAGTGGGGGGGGGCAGAGGAAGCAGAAGCTGTTTTCCCACCTTCAGTGAGCTCTTGGGCTCGGCCCCCTCCAGGAACCTCTTGCCGGAAGTCCCTTCGCAGACAAAAGTCTCGAAGAGGCCGAGTGCTGCTCAAACACTGTAGCACAGCATTCAGGAAGCACTGGGGAACAGGAGGGGCGCTGCTGTTATCTTCTAGACTGGTGCCCTCCTTTCACATGCCTTCCCAGGTCCTCAGGTTGCTCCACCCCCAACACCACTTCACATTCACATTCTTAAGGAGAAAGACAGGAAAATGGTTCTTACAGTGTTTCCCAGATTTCGGAGACCAACGTGGCCAGAGCCCAGAAGCAGTGTATGATGAGCCTAGAAAGTCAGAGTATAGTCATGGGTTCCCGTACATTCTATCTGCCGTTTTAATCTTTCCACAGCACGCTGCCACCTGCCTTCCCCACCCCACAGATGTCCAAACTCTGCCCTTTCCCTCCCTGGTCTCCCTACCTCACTGGCTATGAACAGCAGCCCCATCACGGTTGAGTGTACCACGGACTCAGCCATGGCAGTCACACCTATTCCCCATTTAGTCCTCTGTCCAGCTAGTCGACGCTGCAGCTCCTGGGGCAGCTCACCAAGTACTGGCATGGTTGCCCAGCTGCTCCCCACTCCCACCTTACTACCCCCAAAACCCCCTCCTGCCCCCGTGGCCCTTTCTTGCACCCTCTCCTGCTGGCTCCAACTGCAATCAGCCTAGCTCAGGCAGCTCAGGAAATGGGCAACCACATCAGCCCTGTGCCCGCCCTTCATCAGCTCCAGGGATTAATTAGCTCTAGGCAGAGTCCTAGGAGAGAAGGTGCAGTAAAAGAAAGGAAGGGCCTAAGAATTCTACATAGTTGGGCTAATTCCCTGGGGAATGGCATGGCACACCAAGTTGGGAAAAATCACATACAAACCAAAAATAGGGTCTAGAAGGCCCCAAAAGCAAAGAAAGAGGATCAAGTCCACTGGTATAATACAGGGTTGAAAAAGGGACTTGAGGAAAAGGGGTCAGGAAGAGTTGCATTGTGACAAGAAAGTCTGGAGGCATCGACCATGAACATAGACCACAGCATGTGTTGGCAACGGGAGGTGCTCACCATCTTGTCATCAGAGTAGAAAGGCTCAGAAGCCCGGGCAGATATCATGTGGAAGGCGCCATGGGACGTAGGGGGTTCTGTCCGTATGCTGAGCAAGGTAGGGGGTCCAGGAAAGCCCCCAAGCCGGCGAAGGGAAGTGCTACGTCTCAGAGTGGGTGGCTCGGGTCGGAGGGCCAAGCGGCTCAGTGCAGCCCCCAGTTCTCCAGTGCCCCGGTGCCCCCCCAAGGCAATCCCCATTGGCCGTAAGTCCCCACTGCTCACAGACTTGGAACGGGTTAGGTTGGTCCGAGATGGAAGAGGCAGAGCCACAGCTGGGGGTGGTGAGCCTGGCAGAGGAACCCCATGATCTGCTCGAAGGGGGCCTCTAGGACGGGTGCCTGAGGTCCGTCCGCGACTGAGCTCCAGTTTCTTGAGCCGTTCATCCGGGGGACCTGGCCGGGGAGGCAGAGGTCGTAACATGGAGTTGGGCCCAGGTACTGGGTTTCGTCTCTCCTTGCTGCGAGCCCGGGAGGGAAAAGGTAACTTAGATCCTACTCGGGGCTGTACATTGACAGCTGGCTCTCGGGTTCGGCCCAGGCGGTGCTCTGAGGCCTGAGGCATGCTGGACACCGCAGGCTGGACCTGAGACGAGGAAGGAAAAAAAAAGGTCAGCATTAGAGTTAGGGAGTGAGATGGGGTCTAGGATACCATGCCAGCTAGCTTTTATATGCCCCGAGGGCGTGAATCACACCTGTAGAACCAACTATTGCATCCTCAGTACCTAGCACGGTGTTTGGCACAAAGCAAATGCTTAGTGTCCCTTGAGTAAACAAATGGCAGAATAGTAGCTGCCCATTTTGACCCTTCCTATACCTGACCCCCTCCCTATAGACCATGGCTTTATGAAAAACCAATGGTACTCCCAATCTCAGCCGCCTTTATAAGCTCAGCAAGAGCCCCTTACACCTGGCTAGTCAAGTGGGACGTGCCCTGGACCTGTGGTCAAGTGTGACTGTGGATGCGAGGGTAACACCCCAAAAGACAGCATTCCATCCTCAACCCTACCTCTCTGGGTTGCAAATGAAAATGATTACATGGGTGATTTGCGATCCACTCCCTCCCCCATTTCCGAGCTCCCACATGGTATCGGAGCTGGGGGGGCAAGGGTTGAGAACGGAGGACGAACAACTTGACCCCTAATTTCTGCACCTCTCCCACCACAGCTGGGCTTTGGCCGGGTCCGCCCCCCTCGAGGGCAGAAAGGCCGAGGCCGCTGATTGGCTACGAGGCCCGGCGGCATCTTCCCCGCGGTCCGAGAACGCTGTCCCTCCGGCCCGGTTCTGTCGGGCCGCACCGGAGCCGCGGCTTCCCCCCTCGGTGGAGAACGTCCTCTGGGGTCTGGAGCAGTCCTCCTCCTCGGCTCCCCCACCCCAGCCCTGCCGTAACGTCCCGGCCCGTACCTGTCCCCCGATGAGGCGGTGGGGGAGGCCAGCCGGGGTCCGGCTCCAACTCAGGGCCACCCCCTCCTCGCCCCGCACAGCCCCCCGGCCGGCCGGGCTGCAGCTTTGGCCGCAGCTGTTGCCCGGGCCTCTCCCGCCGCAAGGGCCGCCGCCATCTTTGTTGGTGCCGCCCGGCCACCGGCCACCAGCTTCACGGCCTCTCACGGCGCCTGCGCGCCCACACCCGGGCCCCGCCCACCCGCCTCCTCGACGCTTGCGTGAGCCCGCCCCCGTGGCTGCACAGCCGACACCATGGAAACGCAGCCAACTTTAGAACCAATAGTTCCCGACCCTGCCCGCGATGGTCTTTAAACCACTGCTGCAGGTCCCAGGGCGAGGGTCCTCACTCTGTCCTGTGGCCGACAGGAATGTACATTTAAAAAACCGAAGAATGGTAGGCTTGCAGGATGGATTCTTTCCGGACAGAGGGGGGTGCCGGTGTGATGAGCTGCAGGCTCCAATCCAGTCTGCAGACCAGTGGGGACTCATTTAGCAATCCAGCTGGGGATCGGGGACTCCCTAGAGGACAGAGAATGCTGGGCCTGCAAAACCATCCCTTAAGCTCCTTGCAGGCGCAAGCATGGCTCGCTGCGAAAGGCCAAAGGCAAATCTCGACGGCAAAGAGATTTTCCTCCACTCACCAGTTCTTGAATCTCCACGTCAACCTAGGATAGTTGTTTGCCAGTCTCCACATCTGAGCCTGCTAACCTTAACAGTCACCAATGAGACCCACAGACTACCATAGGAAGCAGCTTTTATTGATAGGCTGTCTCCAGAGCTCACTGTTAAGTAACCCGTTATGCCTCCAGGATTGAGACTTCCATTGCTCCGCCTGGGGAGGGGATATAAATTACTATGGGTTTTTCAAGGCCCAAATCTTCCATCCCTGTACAGCTTAACTGAGAAACTCTGGGTGTTTACTTGTGTGATTGGTCTTTACTCCCAGCAATCCCTACTATAGTTACTTAGTAACAACCAGAAGTGAAAGGGCATGGGAGAGTTCATAAGTATGAGTGATGCACAAGAAAACTGGATCGTAGCCTATCAAAAGTCCCTCTGTCCTGTTCGGTGGCTTGATCCTTCATTTGTTGCATTTCTCTTTGTGCTGGATCACGCCCTTCTGAATCAGATCAGGGATTTCCACTGCCAGCCAAGGACCCAGCTGCAATACAAGGGAAACCCTGTGAGATTACTACTATCCAGCCAATAGCTCTTGAAGAAACTTCTTCCTAGAGACTCTGAAGAACATGCCCAAGGGACAACATTCTTACCCTCTGTTCAATTTCAGCTACTTTTCTCATACAGAGGCCCAAAAGTCTCTCTCTCCCCCTCATAAACCAAATATACCAAACTTACCCCAAGAGCCATGAGATGAGCTAGTCCAAATTTGGGCACGTTCCTGGCCCACAAAGGTTTGAAGTGATCAGTCAGGCATATTTTGCCACCCCTATGAGAGGAACAAGAAGATGGTGGGCATGCAAAATTCATTATAATGCGTTAACAGTTTCTTGAGAGCACGGGAAGAGTAGCGCTCAAATTTAAAAATAAGGTCAGCTAAGTACTTTACACAGGCTTGGACCCCCTCTAGGGTCAGCAGGCTCTGGGAAAATCTTCTATCTATTGAGTCCTTCCTAAGGCCTTCTTTACTTTTTCTCATTTCCTATTCAGTCCTACCTGTACATCTTTGCTGTCTTCCCATCCAGTTCAGGAACTGCAATTTCTGGAGCAGTAGTGGGATATGTAATAGGAATCTGGAGAAATGACAAAGACTTCATTAGACAGAGAATCAGAATAGAAGTCAACTAATCTAATCAAATACACATATTTTTTGGTTGAACGGAAATGTTCAACCGACTCCAGCATGTACATGTGGATTCTAGACACCAAGATGAGGAACTGTAATGGGTATTCGCTTTACACTTCAGCTTTCCCTTTCCATTGTAAAAGTTTTATTTGGTTCCTTCAAAAGAAAGTTAGGGTGTTAACAATCACCTAATTGCCCCCTGTCTACTAATCTTCATATTTCCCATTCCAATCACACTCACATCAAACTCGATGTCAAACTCATATTTGAGGAGGTCATGGATGTACCAGCATTTTCCAAACCACCTGTAACAAAAAACAAACTTCAGTCCAATTTTCCCATTCCTATCGTACTCAAATGACACCATAGTTTAGGACACCAACCTGGGATTGAAATTAGGTACCCTTAGAGTTATGGAAGTAGAGACAGTTAACATGATGCATGATACTTATAGCAGTGGGTTTTGGGATAACAAATTGCTTAAGCTACATGAAACTTCAGCCACACTTTCCAAGAGGGTCTGCCTACCGGGTCCCTTCCTTGCTGGACTCCAGTCGGAACCAATCATTGTCTGCATTCTTGTTGTTCTCCACATACTGAAAGCAGAAAAAAAATGAGACCTTTGAAGAGAAGGCTAAGCAGGTAAGCTGTGAGTTTTCCTAGAACAGAGACTAGAATACTTGGCACAAAATATTTGGAGAAATGGGCTGGAGAGATGGCTCCAGGATTAAGCCTCTACCTCTCAAGCAGAAGGGCCTGAATTCAGATTCCTGATTCCACATAAAAACGTCAGGCATAAATGATGGCATCCTACACTTCAGCCCTAGAAGGTGATGCCTGGGGAACTCCAGAGCAAAGTCAAGAGGAAGTAGAACAAGCCGGGATAATACTCAAAATAATCCTTGAGCCTCCACGAGCACAGGAAGTACCCTCTGATACACACACATAGATACAAGTGAATAAACTATTTGGAGAAACCATTGGGTTCTTTTCTTACCTCTGATAGTACCTACCCTCATCCCAAATCTCACTTTATTTATCCTTGAGAACCTCATGCTGGCTTCCATTAGTACCCACAAGCCAGCTCAGATCTTTTGTCAGAATTGCAAACTCTAGCATCCAAATATATGTCCCAATTTCTACCTTCATTTAACAGAAGACTAAAACATAAGAGAAGGTCCACCTAGACTTCATGTTGTTTCTCTTCTTAAGTTCTTTCTGTCTGTCTCTCAACAGGGTCTGCTGCAGTTCAAGGGGCTTGGACCTCACATGGAGCTGAAAAGGACCTTGAACTTCTGATCCTCCTGAGTGTTGGAATTACAGGTGTTCACCAACAAAAAATTTATATTACATTCTTAATATCAGATAGCAGTGTCATCTAGTCACCTAAGCCCAATCATCTGGTAATTACCCTTGACTCTTCCTTGGCTTTACCCCATTTACCTTTCATGACTTCTGATTGATTTTATCTTCTCTTTGTGACAGAGTCTCACTCTGTAGGTCAGGCTGCATTGAGCTCTCCTGTCTCTGCCTTTCCAGTATTAAGTTAATAGCCATGTGTCACCACACCAAACCTCAGTTCTCTTTGTACTTTTTAAATTTAGACCAAGAGTCACTAAGATGCTCTGCCTGAATTTCAATTCACTCTTTACCCAGGAAGACCTAAGATCCTTTTGCTTCAGCTTCTTAAGTACCTGTAATCATAGACTTGTACCATCAGGTCCAGCACCAAGGTCTAGTTAAGATCACCATCTTCCTTTCATTTGAATGACAAGCCTCTTCTTAGCTTGACTCCCCCCTCAGTTTTATTCCTATCAATTCTGTTTTCTCTTGACTGTCACTGTGACTGATCTAAACCCAAATCTGACCAGTTTAAAACCTTTTAAAGGCATCAGAACACTTCCAAAAAATATCTATCTCCCCAGTTTTAACATTCCCTCATATTTAATGCTCTAGAAACTCTGAACTACCTGTTGTTTCATATGTTGACTTTGTTTCATTTGAGATTAAAGTCTTGCTATGTAATTCTGGCTGGCCTGGAACTGAGTAGGTCAGGCTGGCCTCAAATCTGAAGTCCTCCTGCCTCACCACACAAGTGCTGGAATTACAGGTCACATACGGATTACATTATACCATGTTTTTCTAGCTTGTATGACTGCTCATGCTATCCTTGTGCCTTCTCCTCACCTTATGTTAGTATGTTTATCCTCTAAGGATCTGTGGAAGTATCATCAGGTCCAAGAAGCCTTCTCTGAGCAAACTCAAGCTGAATGTCATCTGTCCTCATGCTCTCTCAACAGCAGTTCTCTCTATCCACTTAAACACTGCATGGTACTGTGTCTGTCCATCTCAATAGGATCCTCTTTATTTGGTTTTGTATCCTCTCTCTAGGCCCTAGGAAAAAACAGAACTAATTTGTGACCTGTTTTTGTTTGAAGCTTCCAGTGCCTCATCTCCAGTACTAGAATTACAGTTGCGCCGAGACAATCACACTCAGTTTAAGGTTCAGGCAATGGAACCCATGGCTTCTTAAATGCTAGGCAAACACTCTACCACATGGGGTACATTCCGAGCCCTATTTTTTGTTTCTTAAAGACTGCATAAGCTAGGTAAGAGACATGCTAGCCTTTGAAGCAGACAGAAACCACCATAAGGAAGATGTTTTCTTCTCTTCCTGTAGTAGAAAAATTGAGAAAATAGCTAATTTCCAACTAAAAGCTCCAATCTCTAACTCTCTGTGTCTAACGCCTTAAGTTTTCAGTCCTAACACTCGTTTCTCCATCACGAAGATTGAAAAAGACAGCGGAGATGGACTAAGACTTGAGGCTCTAGGAGGGTCTTTTCAGCTCCTACTCCTCCCATCCACTAGGGCGCACACCAGAATCCTGAAAGACACGTCACCTTCCTGACAACAGGAGGTGTAACCGTAAAATACTGCGGGTTTGTCTCAAGGTCTAGCCCTTCTGGTGCGCCTAGCCCGAGTCTCTTCTGCATCCTTTCTCAGCAGACCTGTTATCCCCCCAGCCCCTAGCGTCGCAGTTCTATGAATTAAAGAGTTTACACTTTAAAAACCGGAAGCGGCTTCCACACGGAGCCAATTCCTCAGCACACCTGGTTACCCGCCACCCTCCGATGCAGTCGACCTCAGGAGTCCGACTAACCCGGATAAGGGACTGGTATTCCTCCTTTAGCCGCTGCACCCACAATTCCCGATCCCGGGGTCCGGCGTTCGTTTTCAGCACCGGGATCTCAGACACGACCCGCCGGGTGGCTTCATCCGCCATCTTAGACCAGGGCGCAAGTGAAATGCGGAAGTGGTTTTGCTGCAATCTACGTCCAGGGCGTCGCCATCTTTACTCCGGGAAGATGAGGCGTTGGGCTGCCGTAAGCCTTCCCCAAACGCACTCTGTGTTTTCTGTCACGCAGACAAAATTGCCACTTGGTGGCCCGTTTGCGTGTGCGTCCGGAAGAAGAGAATGGAGACGAGTCGCTCCGCCCTGTCACATGGCATCTATCATTAAATCACTGCAGAGGACTCCCAGAGTGACTTCCGTTCATGCTCAGAAGCAATCTCAGAAAAACCCACCACCTTCCCAAACCTGGAGACTTGTTAGGGATTTCAAATTTTTTTTTTCTAGGCGCTGTTCAAAGCACCATCTCCTAAGATGAGAACTTTACGTGTTTCTGCTCTTTTTTTAAAGCTTCTTAGCTTATACAAGTACTCCCAAATTAGAAGATAGTTTTGATTTTTTTTTTGAGGCAAGGTCTCAGCAATCCTCTTGTCTCAGCTTCTGGGATAACAGGCATGCTCTATCTGGTTGAGAATTCTTAATAAATGTCAAAGAGGCTTAGAAGTTACTGGAACACTTACCTTAGGTCATCCAAAATAGGCGTTCAGTGACTAGCTATAGCCATTGTTGGGAATTAATGTATTCAGGAAGGACTCAAATGTCCTTAAATATCTAGTGCATAGCATACAAAAGATACTTAGTCATCCTTTCGAAGGTATATTTTTCATTTGATTTTAAAACAGGTTAATTTGTCTTTTTATAGCTTGAACTGGGACTGTTGCTCAGCATGCATTCACTTTTGTGCATGCTACGTATGGTGCGTGAATGTGTATAATGTGTGGACTTATCACAGAAGTAAGAGGATAATTTTCAAGAGTCAGTTCTCACCTTCCATCTTTATATGGGCTCTGGGGGGCTCAACTCAGATAATCTCTGGCTTGCATGGTAAGTGCCTTTATCCACTGAGCAATCTCATTGGCTTGCTCACTCTTGTTCTTGGGGGGTTTTCTAATTTTATTTTATTTTATTTTATTTTATTTTATTTTATTTTATTTTATTTTATTTTATTTTATTTTATTTTATTTTATTTTATTTTATTTTATAGGTTTCATGTAGTCCAGGATGGCCTAAATTTTGATAGGAAGCTGAGGATGACCACCCTGAACTACTAATCCCCCTGCCTCCCAAGTGCTATTATTACAAGAAGAGTCATTTCACTGGCCCTGTGATTGTCTTTTTGAGACTGTCTCATTATTAGTTGGTCTGGTCTCAGATTTACTAGGGATGGACTAGAGATGTAGCTCAGTTAACAGACTACTTAGCATGTATAAGTTTCTGGCTCCAACCCCTAGCACCCTCCTTCCCCCACTCCACCCCTCCCCCAAAAACAAAACAAAACAACCCCCCCCAAAAAAAACCCACTGGGAATGGTGGTGCAAACCTGTAATTTTGGATGTGGAGGAAGGATGATCTGAAGTTCAGGGTCATCCTTAGCCATATAGTAAGTTCCAGGCCAGCCTGGGCTATGAGAGGCCCTATCTGAAAACAACAAACAAAACAAAGCAAAAGCACAAAGCAAATCAAAATCACTGCACAGGTCAGGCTTGCCTCTTACTTATGTTCTTTCTGCCTCCATCTTCCAAGTACTATGACTGTTAACTGTGTATCCAGCTGAAGGTGTTTATTTTAAAATTACGAACTTAAAAAGTGGGAGGGAAAAGGAAACAAAATTATAAAACTTAGCTTATTCTTTATTATTTAGTGGTGTGTGTGTGTGTGTGTGTGTGTGTGTACATCAGAGGGCAATGTGTGTCCCTAAGGTGACATCAGGAATCATCCTGGATTGCTTCTACCTCCTTCCTTTTTGCTTTGCTCTGGGATTTCCCAGGCTTTGCCCCCAGGCCTGCTTTCAGGCCAGAAGTGTAGGCAACTGCTTTTTCTGTCTGGCTTTTTTTTTTTTTTTTGGCTTGGAACCTGGGATCCCAACTCAGTACTTTCTGCTTGAACCCCTGAGCCATCTCTCCAGCCCCAGAAGCTAAATTTTATTTTATTTTGAAATTATAATCTAGTGTTTAATGGATATTTAAATTTCTGTTTCTCTCTTTTTAAAAATAGTGTTTATTTCTTTCATAGCTTAATGGAAGGAACAATCGAAAGATGTTCATTTATTTTTCAAAGAAAGAGTGTTTCATACTTGAGTCAAGAGTGAGGGTGAAGTTGTAGAAGATACCTTGGGATAAGCACTTGGGATGAGTTTTCTGAGGACGGGACTGTGGACACTGAGAGGATGAGGCTAGTAGTAGAGAGACAGTGACGTTTCAGATTGCTAATGCTGCATCCACTGACCAGAGCCAGAGTAAAATGAAAATGCTTGGGTCTGCTGGGTGTGGTGGTGCCTGCGATATCAGCACTGAGGAGGTTGGAGCAAAATGATCAGGGGGCTCAAAGTTGTCCTCATCTACGTGGTAAGTTTGAGGCCAGTCTGGACAACCCGCTTCTTGTTGCTTAAACAACCCTCTTCTTGTTGCTGATTCATTCATAAACTCTCCCTGTGTTATGGGTTCTTTCTTGGGCCTCTATCTGTCCAGGTTCTTGTGTTCTGGAGTCAAAGATTGAAAATAGAACATGCGTAGAGGATTAAGGCAGAGTTTATTAGAAGAGAAGTAATCATTGTTTAATTGTTGCTGTGAGAGAACATTCAAGTCAAGCAACTTAAGGGAGAAAGGGAGATTTTTTTCAGTTTATGGCCCCAGAGGGGAGAAGCCACTTCGACTGGTGGCTAACTCACTGCAAACATCCTGGAGGCTCACAGCTGCTCAGTTCAGTAGGCCAGTGGGTGATGGCTGAAGGCTGGAGGATTCCTGGAGTGTTGAAGAGGCAGGAGGGAAGAGAGTTTTCTAGCATAGCTTCAGAGAGTCTCTCTTCAAGGTCTTCTGTTTTTTTTTTGTTTGTTTGTTTTGTTTTTTATTCAATTGTGCGTGTATGTGTGTGTGTAGAACCACAGACGAATTCGGGAACCCCCATGGACCGCTTCCACCTCCTCCTTGTTTACTCTGCCCCAGGACTCACAGGCTTTGCCCTACCAGGACCAGAAACACAGGCTGCCCCCCGCTTCCGCCTGGCATCTATACGTGGGGTCTAGGATCCGAACTCAGGACCTTTTGCCTGCATGGCAGAGGCTTAACCCCTGAGCCACCTCTCCAGCCCCCAAGGTCTTTTGTTCTATAGTTCCTTTTATCTAGTCTGCTACTGGGAAGTTCCAATCAGATCTAGGGCTGGTCTTTGTATTGTAAATGTATTTATCTAGTGTCTTCAGGTAGTTAGACAGGTGATCTTAGTTAATGTCAGGTGTTGTCAAGTTGTCAAATCGACA
Organism: Typhlomys cinereus; assembly: GCA_023101885.1. Classification (NCBI taxonomy): domain Eukaryota; kingdom Metazoa; phylum Chordata; class Mammalia; order Rodentia; family Platacanthomyidae; genus Typhlomys; species Typhlomys cinereus. Next base: position 962,924 of record JALPQD010000174.1, read on the forward strand.
CCCAGGATTAACTATGTCAGGAGATAAAAAATAGAACTCTCTCAGGTGAGGGGCCAGACAGCCCTGGAGAACTCATAGGCTCCAGATATGGAATACCAGGAGAAGCCAGAGAGCCAGAAGCTAAATTTTAAAGATTAAAGGAAGGCCTGAGGTTCATCTATTTTCAGAAGACAAATGTTCTTTAAAAAGGAGAAAATAATAATGGGGAATATCAGAGGAATAGTAAAACATTTTTAGGTGAAATGAATAGACTTAGATTATATATGTATGTATGTCCTGGGATAGTCTATTAAGGCTTTGGAAGAGACAGTGGTGTAATAAATCTGTGTTATTGTGCTGATGGACTTCAGTTCAGTCACTCTCACTGCTGATTGTGTTTAGTCTTCTTTAGTTGTTGAAAGTCCAAAAGAATGAGGGCACTTATGTTCCTCTTTGGGGATCCAGTCAGGAAGATAGGGGATTTTGCAGAAAGCCTTTTCCCACGCTTGGAAGGGGAAAAAATGAGAGATCTAACAAACTTTGATTCTGAAGAAGGCTGTAAGGCCGTAGAACAACAAAGCACCCATCTTTGAGGCATTATTTTAATTTTTATTAATTCTTTGACAAGTTCATAAGTGTATAGTGAATTTTGGTCATTTTAAGCCCCCCTCCACAATTCCTCTCCTTCGTCTTCCTCCATCCTCCACCGAAACCAACAAGCCCCCTTCCTACTTAGAAGTCTTATTTTTTCATGACCCATTGAATTCAATAGTGGTTGCTTGCATGAGTTGGAGGGCTCTTTAATGGAGCATAAACAACTTACCAATGACCTACACTGCTGAAGAAAATGATACCCCTTCCTCCAGCAACCATTAACTGCCCACAGACACTTGGGGAGGGTATAGTATTATTTTTCTGAATCCCAACAGTATATTAGTCCTATGCAATATGTTATTAAAAAGCTCCCACTATGTGTGTAGTGCCTGTGCATGCGTACAGAAGTCAGAGGACAACTTGTGGGAGTTGACTCTCTTCTTTACCATGCAGGTTCTGGGATTAAACTCAAGTCAGCCTCAGTGGGAAGACCTTTATTCACTGAGCCATTTTGCTGGCCCAAGAAAAATATTTATAAAATAAATGTGATAAAGAAAAAAAATATTTGCTTATATTTACACCTGCTCAAAATTAAGAAGAAACGAGAGAAAACAGCAAAATGTAAGCCCATTTCTAAGCTGTTCAGTTCTCCCTAGGACTGTCCTCTGCTTTTTGTGGTTGTATTAAGGATGAAGCTAGTCTCATGCATGCTGGGCACACGCCCTACCACTCAGTTACAACACAAACCCTCAATTTCCTTTTCAAACAGCATCTCACTAAGTTGCTCAGCCTGGCCTTCAAGCTACTCTGTAACTAGGCAGACCTTAACCTTGCATCTATTTCCCTCAGTTTCCTGAGTAGCTGCAATTACAGGCTAGGCCCAGTAAGCTAGTTTTTTTAACTTTATTTCTTGAGCCAGAGTCCGACGTAGAAGAGGCCGCCTCAAACTTAACATGTAACTGAGGATTATCTTGAACTTCTGATCCTCCTGCCTCCACCTCCCAAGTGCTGGTAGTACAACCCCTACTTTATTTCTAGTAATGTTCTGGTTTTGATTTTCCTGTTTTGACTATAAGCCAACTATATAGTGGCAAGATCCTTTGCCTGCTTATATTTCTTATTTATTTGACAGAGAAAGAGAGAGAGAGAGAGAAAGAGAGAGAAAGCAAGCAGATGCACACACACTAACGGTGCCCATCAGAGATCAGGGGACAACTTTTGCAAGTGTTTTGCAAGTTATCTCCTTTTACCATGTGTGCTCCAGGGATCAAACTTGGGTCAGTAAGTTTGCACACCACTAAGCTATCCTGTCTGTTCCTTCTACCTTGTTACAGATTTGTCAGCACATCTGACTTTACAGTGAGTTCTGGGAATTCTAACTCAGGTACTCATTTGTATGCCCAACGTTCTACCCACTGGGAAGTATGATAGTTAAGCCTGGGTGTCAACTTGACACACCTGGAAGGATCAACTGAGATCACTTGAAAGGATTATACCTGCCCTAGATCCTATCGGAACCTCCAAGGATCTCAAAGGATCTTCCCAGTACTGGACCATATAAAAAGGAGACACCCAAGAAGAGATGCTTATTGCAGCTGTACTAGGAATCCCTCTTTCTTCTGGCTGCCTGGTTTCTTCGACCTTCTAGCCTCCAACCCTCCAAGTCATCAGTTAGACTAAAGACTCTCCAGCCTTCAGCTATCACCCACTTGACTACCGAACTGAGCAGCTACTGGAAGCCATCATGAACGTCTGGTGGTCAGAGGACAACTGAAGAATTAGTTCTATCCTTCTGCCTTTATGTAAGTCTGGGGAATTGACTCATCAATACATATGCTTGTGGGGGACAACTCACATTTCAAACCATGACACTGGAATCTACATCTTGGGGGTTTCTGTTACAGCTAAGGCTTTTTACCCTCACAGCCTCCATGAGCACATCATATCTTGCCCACAAAACCAGGATCACAACAACCAGGTTCTGCCACTAGCTTAAGCAATAGCTAAACCCCTTGGACCATAGCTCTAGTGACCTCCAAGTACCTGGAGTGGCTGAGCACAGTGAAATGATGTGTGGGGGAAACAACTTAGGCAGAAGCAGAGTATCCTGGGAGTGTTCTTCTCAAGAAAAAATTTTAAATGGATTTATACAGTTAGACCCTGTGCCTGCAATGAACATGGTCTATCTAACGTCTGAGATACCCTGAAGGTATCTTTCCTCTGTCACAATGTACTTAGTTCCTTCTTTTTTTTTATTATTATTTTTCTAGTTTTACAAGCTTATTATTTATCCCCACTTCACTCCCCCCCCCTTTCCCCATTGTCCTGTGTTCCCTTCATCAATCCATCCTGCTCCCTCCCACCCTCTTGCCTGTCCACTTCTAAGGACCCCAGGGTTCCCTCTGGCATGTCTATTCTCCTGGACATTCAGGCCTCTTGTGGCTTACCAAGTTGCTTCTCTTCAGGTCACCCTACATGTTTTGCTATTTCAAGTTGGGTGACAATGTTTTCTTCCAACATATTTTTGTTTGTATAAATACAAATATTTATTTCCTTATTTATTTATTTGAGATGGGATTTCACGTATCCCCATGGATACATGGCTGGCCAGTGGGATGGCCTAGAAGGTAAAGACACCTTTGCACAAACCTGATCTGTGTTTGACCCTCAGAAGCATCACCCAGTGGAAGGTGAGAACTGACTTTTCAAAGTTGGCCTCTGATCTCCACACACACGAAGTGGCATACGCATGCTTGCTCACACTCTCCCTCTCTCATAAATAAAATATAATGACCTGGAATTTCTGATCTTCCTGCCTCAGTTCTGGATTTAGACATGTACCACCACACCATTTATGCAGCACTGAGATCTGAATCCTGTGCTTTATACATACTAGATAAATGCAGTAGCAACTGAACTACACACCCTGAGCCCAACGTTCTAGTGGCTTTATTTATTTTTTTTAATACAGGGATTGAGGCCATATACATGCTTTTGTGCATGTACGTGTGTGCCTGTTTGTCTGTGTGTCAGAGGGTACTATGTGTGCCTGTACAGGTCCAAGGGTGGCTTTGGTAATCATCCTGGATCGCTCTACCTTCTTTTTGCTGTGCTCTGGGATTTCCCAGGCTCCATATTCCAGAAGTGTAAATACAAGCCACTGGCCATGTCCACTTGGCATTTTTTATGTGGGATCTGGAGATCTGGACTTAGGTCCTTCTGCTTTTGAGGGAGGCAGAATCTTAACCTGCCCCAGAGCTTGCACATCCTAAGCAAGGTTTGACCACTTAGCTATATCCCCAGGGTCTCATAAGCTAGTTTATTGAACTGGGTCTATAGTCCAGGTAGGCAAGCAGACCTGCAACTCATGATTCTCTAGCCCTAGTCTCCTGATATTTGGTACAACAGGCCTGCATCACCAGGCCTGGTTCATCTGTGTGTGTGTGTGTGTGTGTGTGTGTGTGTGTGCGCTTGACACAGATCTTACTATGCCTTCCTCCTGACAAAACTCATTTTGTAAAGATGAAGCTGGCCGGTAAATCAAAGTGGTCCTTCTGCCTGAGCACCACACTAGTGATTCAATTATAGGCATAAGTCACCATACCTGGCTCCCATCTGTATTTTAAGCTGAGACTCAATAAAATAATTTTGAGAGTGCACCCACCGAATTAAAGCTCTCCCTATGTTTGCAGAGCAAGATCTCATTTTTTGAGTTTTTTTTTTTAAGAAAACTATTTTGTGTGTGTGTGTGTGTGTGTGTGTGTGTGTGTGTGTGTGTGTGTATCAGAAAGCACTGTGTGTCCCTGTGGAGGACCAAAAATGACTTCAGGAATCACTCCAGAGTGATTGCTTCTACCTCCTTTTAGATTCACCCTGGTATTTCCCAGGCTCTGCCCACCAGAGCCCAAAGTGCAGGCCTGCTGTTTATGGCCTGGCACTTTTTCCTTGGGACCTGGGATCTGAACTCAGGTCCTTCTGCTCGTGAGACAGAGTCTTAATCCCTGAGCCATCTTTCTAGCCGTTCCTCCCACCCCTCATTTAATTTTTTTTTTTTTTTTTAAAACATCTGGGCAAGGCATGATGGCTCAGTGGGTAAAAGACCTGCATGCGAACCTGGTGGCCTGAGTTTGATCCCCAAAGCCCACATATTGGAAGAGATGACTGACTTCTGCTCACATGCTGTGGTACACATGCATAATGCACCTGTTTGCTCACTCTCTCACAAATAAAAAAACCAACCAATTTCTTGTGATCCTAGCATGTGTGGGTCATCAAGGCCTAAGCCTGCTGTCTTGGGAATGACACATTAGCACCTAAAATAGACAGCTGTAAGAATTCCTCCCTCTGGGAGTTGAGTTTACCTCCTATCTGTTATTACTTTTGTTCTTCTCAGAACTGGTGAGGCTAAAACTTCCCCCTGCAGTTTCTTCCCTGTGCATTTGAGACCATTAAATATGTTAATACATAAATCACAAGATTATGCACATATCACAGTAACCAGGTAACCCTGCTTTGGGACATTCCTTGTCCATTCTCTTTTAGCAACTAAGTGTCATGCCTTCTTTTAACTCTACCTGGAGACATCATGTCTGGTCCCACTCAGCAAGTAGATGTCACTTCTGCCTTTTCTTTGCTAGCCTAAAACCTGTATGTTTAACATAATCTTGTAAAGAATTTGGCACCTGTAAAGAATTTGACTCTGCTGTTCTTTGATTTTTTTTTTTTCCTATATATACTCCTGTGTGTAAAAATAAAAATAAAATTGGCTTGGATGATAAGAAGACATCCTAAGCACCCCGGACCCAAAACCTGGATTTCTAATTCCTACTGCTCTCACTTCTGTTTCTCTTAGGTTTGAGTTCCTGTTGGTTCATAAGCCTGGACACTAGCACTCAGGAACTGAGGGAGGATTGTCATGGAGTTTGTGGTCTGCCAAGATTACAGAATAAGAGCCCATCTTGGGTACATTCTGATGATTTAGTCCTTCTTTCTCTAGGCCTTTTGCAAGGAGGTGACCCTTTTCCCAGCCTTTGTCACCCCTCCACCTTTGAGATGGGCTTTGGGTTCCCTGTTCTTTTTCTTCAAAGCATCTATGTTAATTTAGAATTATGCTCGTTATTTCTTTAGTGTCTGTCTACTCACGTAGGCAATGGTTCACAAAGACATGGACCACACTATTTACCACTGTGTTTTATTTATCATGTATGCCTGCACACAGCTCCAGATAGCAATGCTCTCTCGCTCTCTCTCTCTCCCTATATATATATATATATACATAAAACCAAGTCACTACCTTTCTTCCTTGCCAATTTTATTAGATTAACAGACTAGGAAGCTATTATAGAGGCAATTCCTTTTTCCCCTTCACCTTTTTTTTTTTTTTTTTTTGTAGCCCTGGCTGGTTTTGAACAATGTAGGCATGCTGGCTTTAAACTTGTGGTAATCTTTGTGCCTTAAGAGTGCCAAGAGAACAGGAATATAAGCCACCAAGTCTGGCAGAGGTAGCTTATCTTATTTTCAGAAAAGCAAAAACAAAACAGTATTTCTGTGTTCTTTAAGAAAAGTAGAGAAGAATGAGCTGGGATATAAAGGTATTTTCCCAAAGAAAATCGATTAATTTCTATTTGTTGGTAAAGTTGCTTATACAGGTGTTTTTGAGAGAAGGGCTTCACTTAGTGTATATTCATCATACAAAATGATGTTTTCATTTTGTTTCATGATGGCATTATCATACAAGAACATCATGTAATTTAATTATTCTCACCTATATTACCCTCTCTTGTCCCCCTTATCTCTCCAGAAAGTTCTACTTTTATGCCGTATGTCATACATTAAATCCCCATATATGTACTTTCAAGTCCAAACTCATGAGAGAAAATATAAATGTCTGAATATAGCTATTTCACTCTTTTTTTTTTAATTTTATTATTCAATTGTGCGTATGTGCGCGCGCGCGTGTGTCTGTGTCTGTGTCGAACCACGGACGAATTCGCGAACCACCATGGACGCCTCCACCTCCTTCTGCCCCGGGATTCACAGGCTCCGCCTTACCAGCACCAGAAGCGCAGGCCGCCCCCGCTTCCGCCTGGCTAGACGTCTATACGTGGGATCTGGGATCCGAACTCAGGACCTTCCGCCTGCAAGGCGGAGGCTTAACCCCGGAGCTACCTCTCCAGCCCTCACTCTCATTCTTTATTACTGAATTTCTTTGTGCACACGCATCACATCTTATTTGTCCCTTAATCCATGGATGGATACCTAGACTAATTCGTAACCTTTCTACTTTGCTAAAATAGCTACAATAAACATGAATGTGCAAGTATCTCTGTACTATGCTCTTTTCTTAATTGTATTTTTTAATTTAAAGTATTTATTGCACATGTGTCTGTATCAAAGGCACTGTGTGGGCCCGTGGAGGCCCAAGAATGACTTCGGGTATCACCCAGGATTGTTTCTACCTCCTCTTTCCTTTGCTTTGGAGTTTCCCAGGCTCTGCCTTACAAGATCATAAGTACGGACTGCCACCATTTCTTCCTGGTATTTTTATATGGGATTTGGGATCTGAACTCAGGACCTTCTGCTTTCGAGGCAGAGGCTTAACCCCGTGAGCCATCTCTCCGGCCCTGTACTGTGCTTTCTGTACCAGAAATGGTATATTAGATAATGTAATTCTATTCTTAGCTTTTTGGGGCTTCTCCACACTGATTTTTATAGTGAGAGTGCTGACTTGCAATCTTATAAAGATCCCCTACCTTAATCCTCATTAACAATTTTTTCAGTTCTGGGAATAGAATCTAAGGATTCATGTGTGCTAGGCAAGCACTTTACCACTGAGCTAAATTCCTAGTCCAGTTGTTTTCTTGATGATAGTCATTAACAGGTTCTTGCTACTACATACCAGCACTTGGGCCGCTCAGGTTGCCTAAAAGTCCTTTCTTTGGAATTTTCCCTCATGCAGCAATCTACTGATAGATAGCATCCTTTTCACAATCAACACCAATAAAGAAGATTTCATTTTATTATTTATTCAATTAAATTTTGAGGAGGTCAGGATATGCATGTAGCTCCAACTAGCCTGCTACTCTATGTAGACCCAGTCCTGCAATCCTCCTGCCTCAACCTTAGTACTGAAATTACAAGCCTGAGGCTCTATAACTTCCTCTCACAAATCTTTATATATTTCTGTTCCGACTTGGTTTATCTATGAAAACAGCTTTCTCCAAATTTTTCAAGTGACCTTTTTCCAAACACATTTTAGTCCATAACTTTACCAGATCTCTTTAACACTTAACAAGTTTCCTTGGCATTCCTCTGCAAGTTTTCTGTTTGGTCTTTCTCGGTGTTTTTTTTTTTTTTTTTTTTTTATTCCAGAAAAGCTTCCTTCCTTCGCCCAATTCCTCTAATGCATGTATCGTTTTCTTCATTTTATCCATTTCCATGGCTTCGACAGCTACCGGAACAGAAACGCATTCCAAACCCTTGGATTTCCGGCCCCCATTATTTAGTATTCATTTTTCCATAGAAACTCTCCAGGTACCTAAAACTCACTTTTGCCCCCAAACAAAAAAGAAACAGAATTATTATCCATTCACCCAAGTCAGAACACTTTTAACCCCTCCTGCGACCTTTCTATTTACACAAGACCACCGGCTCACTTCCTTAAGAGTCATTCATTTTTCTCTTAACCTTGTCTTTCCAATCTTATCTGTCTTCCTCTTTCCTATCTCCCTCCCTCGGGCGCTGCAGACGGACCAGCAGGCCTGGCGTTGCTAGTTCTAATAATGAGCAGCCTCTCGGCTCCGTTCAAGTCTCCAGGTGCTCAAGCACCTCGGGCTCCGGGCCAGCACCGACACGCCAGGACCCTTGCTCACACTGCCACCGAGACCCTCTGAGCCTCTCCACGGCCCTCAGGCTGCGATCCATGTACCAGGCCTCGCGTAATCTGCGCCCTCCCTGCCTCTCAAGACCTCACGGGTTGCCTTTTTTTCATTATGCACATTCTGTTTGCTGACAGCTCCAGTACGGGCGCCCCGCCTCTCCTCCCCGTCCCCCCCTTCTATTCCCAATAATCCCCCACGACTCAACTTAAGAGACCACTTCCTATAGGGAGCAGGAGCTCAGAAGGCAAATCCTGAAAAAAAGAAAAAGAATTCCGAGGGAGACTGAACAGCGCTTTCAGCTCTGGATCGGGGCTGAGGGACGCCCGGGGACCGGAAGTTCAGAGGAAGGTTCACTCCAGATCTTGAACCCTCACCCGAGTTCACCGAGCAAGCCGAGTCCCGTGCTATTCCGCCCTCACGCGTCATGGCCGCCCGCCCCACTCTCCCAATAGGCCTTCGAGTCCGCGGGCCGCCAGCTCGGGCGCCACCACGGCTTCCCCAACCAAGAACACGGCTCTCCCCATTTCTTAGTACCGCCCCGAAGCCGCGGTGGAGAAAACCCGGTGTTGCCAGCTTGCCCCGAAGCAAGATGGCGGCCGCTCCCCGTTCTTTCCAGCCCGAGTGAAGCTGCCCATTCCCGGCTCAATGCCGCTGCCAGGTTGCCCTCACCTAGCATGGCGGCTCCGGCTCATGCCTCGCTATGGTCTCGAAGCCGACACGAACCGGCCAGGTTCCGGGAGGCGCTGAGGATGCGGCCGCCCCCGCCCGCCCGCCCGTCCCCTCCCCCACGCCCGCGGCGGCGGCGGCGGCGAAGGCGGCGGCTGGAGCCCGGATGCGGCGCCGCGAGACGGCCCGGGGGAGCAGCGCGGATGGATCCAACATGGCGGCGCCGAGCCTGAGCCGAGAGTGAGGCGGCGGGGCGGCCGGCGTGGGGAGGGGGAGTCGAGTGGGACGGGGCGGGGCCGGGCGGGGCCGCGGAGGGCTGGGGGAAGGAAAGTGGAGGGGGAGCTGGTGGCGACGTCCAGCCGGAGAACCTCCGGAGAAGGAGGTGACGGGACGCCGCGAGGTGGGGGAAGGGAGCGACCCAGGGGGGCGTGCAGGGGAGGTGGCAACTGTGGGAGCGGGCAGGGGTCGAGACGCGGGAGTGGGCGCGTGGGGAGGGGCGTAAACAAGGGCCCGGGCCGGGCCAGGGGTATTAAAGAGGCCGAGGCGGGGAGTGGGACCGCGATCGGGCGGATCGAGGGATCGGGGCCGGGGGGAGCGGCCGAGGGCGTGCGGAGGGCTGCGAGGGCCGGCGGCATGCGGCTGCGGGGAGGGCAGGACTGTTGTGAGCGGGGTGGTGAGGACGAGCGAGGAGGTGAGCATTCGGACGGAGACGGTTCGCGAAGCGAGGTTTTGGAAGTGTTAAAATTGGAAGTGGGAGGGGGGAAGGGCCTAGGGGAGAATTTGGGTGGAAAAGGAGAGAAGGAAGGTTTGGGAAACGGGGAGTGTGTGGATCTGACGGGGAAATGGGGGAAAGTAAGAGACTGGGAGGAAAGTTTGGAAGGAACAGGAGACAGGGCAGTGGAACTGCACCGGCTGATAGACGTTTGGGGTTTCCCTTTCCCCCGTGGAAGGGAAGACGGCAGAGTTCAGCCGCATCAGTTGCAGCCAATTTTAATTGCCAGGCCCTTAGCTTTTAATAGGGTGGGAAGGGCAGAAGGGAATGGTCATGTGGGTTTGGAGAATTGGGGTTGAATGAGGGTTCAGCCGGATGTGCTTTCCAAAAGGCTCTCTTGCTTACTGCTCCCTTGTTTTTCCTGGTTACCAAAAAAAAAGGAGGGGGGGGGGTAAGGGAAGCCGGTGTCCAGAGTAGATGAGTTAAAGGACTTTTTTTGTTCTTAGCAATTAGCAGTACAAGAATGGGGACAGATATGGATGGTTGTGCTAGATCGTTCTATGCTAAGGTAGAGGCTCTGGAAGCCTAAAGAGGAAACAGAGGTAGTCAGGCTAACTAAATAGCTTTCTGTTCAGACCCTTCTTGTGCTGTTTAAGGGTTGAGGGTGTGGGTCAATATAGATATAGGGAAAAATGTTCGTTAGTGCAGTGTAAACGTGAGTGGAAGCTACTATAAGTGGATATTTTGTTTTCATTGTGTGCTATAGGAAAGAATGAAGGTAGAATTTGGGAGATAATTCTGGCCTGGCAAGTGAAATGATAAGAAAGCACTTTCATTGACTTGTAACCACTTCCTCCTGGTTCTCTTAACATTTACCTTGTAATAAAATAGATGGAATAAGTTGAGAAGGGTAAGAAGGTATCAGGGTAATTGGTTTTCTCAGAGGTTGTGGAATTGGTGCTTCTTGTCTTATGCCATAGAGGCTGGAAATTCTTGGAGTTGATACTGTGTTCTGACTTGACTAGCAGAAAGGGAAACTTGAGGATTTGTTGTGGGTGAGTCTCCTTAGTTTGGAGTAGTTTGATGAAATGACTTGTAGGTTTTTTTGGAATTTTTGTCACAAATTCTGTGACCTTTGAAGTTTCAAAAGAAAGCTTGAAATTTGACTCTTTCCCACCCTTATTTGTTTTTGTTTTTGTTTTTTTTCTGCTGGCTTTGAAACTTGTGCTAGGAAGAGACCTGGGAAATTAAGTTTCTTGCAAAGGTAAGTCTGGAACTTTTTGTTTTCAAATAATGGAAGAGAATGGAAATGGCATGAGAAATGTATTAGAGTTGAGCCCAGTTAATAGGGTAGATGCTAGGGAAAATGAGCTCACCTCCCTGAGTTCATTAAAGTTTGTTGCAGTAGCTCTTCGGGTAACTGGAGATACATAGGAGAAGGGTTTAGAGAAGATTAAGTGTCTTGGGACAAGTTTTTGGTTTGTCTAGCTTTCTTGGTTAGCTTTGGGAGAAGCATATTTAACATATGGAAAGCTGTACTCTTGTACATTATCTATTCAGTGTTACCCTTGGAGGAATGCTGAGGTACTTTTCATGGAAATAATTTTCTTCCAGTTTATTGTCTCTTATAACTGTCCATAGTTCCTTGAAACACATGTAGCTCCAACTTTCAGGTGTATTTGGTTACCTTTTCCTAGTCCCACCAGCAAAATCTTAGCCATCTTTTAGATTTTTCATATGTTTTTCAAGATCAAAGATGTTACTCTTCAGTTCTTTCACATGATTTCCTTTCAGGATTTCTGAGTCAAGTATTTCTCGTTCTGTCATGAAAATATAGTATAATTCCTGTTAGGAAGAGACTAGAACACCATTTTCATTTAAAGACATTACTTAGTTCTTTTGCACATCCTTCCCTTCTGAGAAATTAGAGGGTCTCAGAAAGGTAGAGTTGTCATCCCTGGATGGATGAAACTAGATTGTGTGTACATGCAAACCCAGTGGAGAATGGCTCATTAGGAGGACATCTAGATACATATAAACTTATTGGCCCTTGGCTAACTTGGATCTCCCTTAAGGAAAACAGACTAGAACTCCAGGAAATTGAGCAAGTCATCAGAATCAAGAGTTATTCTGGGATAGGAGGCTCTGGGTTTGATCCCTAATACCTGAGAGAGGAGACACACACACACACATACACACACACACACACACACACACACACACACACACACACACACACACACACACACACGAGGAGGGAGAGTAATATCTCATACAGCCAGACCATCCAATAGGATCTAGACACTATTTACTGGTGTGTTTGTCTCTTGGCATCTGGCAGTGTTTGAGATCCTATCACATGAGGTTTTTTTCTAATCTCCTGTTTAGAGGAGAACATTCTTACCACTGTGATAATCTTTCATCTAGGAGCTCTATATTTGAGCTGAGCTCCCTTGCCACAGAGAGCTGAGTATATTTTGGTTTACGAGGAAGTTGATGACATTCTTTTAATCCTGAAGTTAGACTCTTAGAACCTATCTCTGTCTGAGTCGCTAGGTTAACTTAAAATCCTAGATGATAATTAAGTGGGAAGGCCTGCCCACGTCCTGCATGCCAGCGACCTGCATGCCAGCCTCCGGACATCTCCTGAGGACATGCCTTAGGAAACTGTTCGTGTTATGTTTTGCTTCATTGAATGAGGAGTTTAAGTCTGATTCCTGACCTAACAAGGAGGGGTCTGCTGTTTAGTCTGGTTTTAGTACTATACAAAGTCCTTTCAGACTTAAGAGTAGGAACCTTTGTATCAATTTGGAAGGGAATAGCATTTCTCTTACTGCTATGGCACTATAGCTTGAACCAGGTCAAAACAGACCTCCTGGGATGGACCAGAAGGGAGTGTATCTCTACTACTTGCTGGCTTATGAGTTCAGTGAGCCAATGTCTGATGGCTTTCCTTCTTCTAGAATACTATTTGATGACTTTAGATCTGAAGGAACTAACGGCTTCCTTCTCTAGATCCAGTAAGGAAGAGAGATGCACTGTTTTGACCCTTTATCATTATCTACTTTGAATAGGATTTCTATCCTTGGCATTATTAACATTTTAGGTCATTTAATTTTTTGTTGTAGATGATTGATTGTCCTATGTTTTATAGGATGTTTAACAGCCTCATTAGAGGCCAGTAGTAACCTCTTCTCCCCAGGCATGATAATCAAAAATAGGTGGCCCCTGAGGGTGAGGACAAATTTGTTTCTGGCTGAAAACAACTAACTTAGCACCATAATATGATTCAGCCTATGAGCTAGGGCTTAAAAGTGGCTCCTTCTCCTCTCTCAGATGAAGTTAACCCTCAGAAGATTTGAGGCCTATTGTAGAATTACATTGATACATAATTAAGATAGCAGTGTTTTCCCACATTTTGCCTCACTTTCTAGGGGCAAAGTAGTGAGGATCATAGCTCTTAATTGCTTATTGTTTAAGGACAATTTGGATTAGGGAGGCAAAGAACAATCTGCTCTTCTGATTGGTTAAATGTGAAACCTGCCCATCTGGTTTTCTCTGAGATCTTCATAGTAAACAGCTGGTCTAAGGGAACAGGTGGGATAGGGACCATGGAAAAGTTGCAGGAACTCTGAGGAGGCTCAGTTTTCTCCTTTTGCCTGTTGTGAGTACAAAGATGTATTTTCTTAGCATCTCCATTTGTACTCAACGACAGCAAGTGAAACGAGAGGACAGAACAAGGAAAACCAGTCAGTAGTTGAATAGTTATTTTCCCAGCTGTTTCCCATGTTTTGAATGGAGTGCTTAGGCTCGCAAAACTATGTATGGGTTATATTTCCTTTTCATATGAAACCCCATCTCCTTTTAAGATAAGTCCTTGTGTGTGTCTGCATGGTGTGTGTGTGTGCATATGTGTTGGCATGAGTGCCATAGCACATGTGTAAAGGGTCAGAGGTTAAAGGAATCCTTTTCCTGGATTCCTTGGGTTGAACTCAAGTTATCAGGCTTGCACAGCCTAACCCGCTGAACCATGTCCACTGGCTCCTACGTCTTTTTTTTCTTTTTAAAAATCAGATGTTGGGATAGAATCCGAGGCCTCGTGGCTGCTGAGCTTGTACTCTGTCACTGAGTACAGTCAAAGCGTCTCCTTTTATTCTTTTCTAGCTTAATCTTGGTGTCTTGATATGTGAAATGGACAGAACAACCTCTTTGCTGAATAAGATGGTGAAGTATGGGTAGTTCTCTATGCTATAGGCACAGCTCTGTCTAGTAAGGATATGTATGTAACTGAGTTCTTTGTTTAATGTGTGTGTCTGTAGACACACAAAGGTGAGTTCAGGAATCATCCTGGATTATTTCTACCTCCTTTTTGTTTTGCTCTGGGATTTCCTGGGCTCCCATCCTCCAGAGCTGAAGTGCAGGCTGCTGCCATTTCTGCCTGGCATTTTTACAAGGGATCTGGGGTCTGAACTCAGGTCTTTGTGTTTGCGAGTCAGAATCTTAAGCCCTGAGCAATCTTTCCATCCCATATTTATTTATTTTCTTTGTGTGTGTGTGTGTATCAGACAGTATTGTGTATGCCCATAGAGACCCAAGGATGATTTCCAGAAGTTATCAGTTATCTTGGATTGCTCTATCTTCTTTTTGCTTTCCCAGGCTCTGCCTTCTAAAAGTAGAAGTGCAGGCCACTGCTGTTTATGCCCAGAGTTTTTATGTGGGATATGGGATCTGATCTCAGTTCTTTCAGTTTTTTTAACTTTATCGTGTGTGTGTGTGTGTGTGTGTGTGTGTGTGTGTGTGTGTGTGTGTTTATACCAGAGTGCACTTAAATGTATGTGTCTGTGTAGGCCCATGGATGATTTCGGGGATCATCCTAGATTGCTCTACTTCCTTATTGCCTTGCTCTGGGATTTCTCAGGCTTTGCTCTCCAGGTTGCCATTTTCACCCAGCATTTTATACATGGGATGTGGGGATCCAAACTCAAGTGCTTTCACTTGTGAGGCAAAGACTTTAACCCCTGAACCATCTCCCTATCCCCATTTGCTTATTTGTACTGATATTTTGTGTTGATCTCATAGAGTTAAATTCAGTTCTTAACCATGGGCTGCCTCTACAGATGTCTACTACTAGTCACTAGGAGTATAAAGGTAATTTTGACTTGGCCCCATTCTATGAACTGCTTAGGATCCTAATGGGTTTAAACACACACGTAATTTTAGTACACTGACATAAAGAAAATATGTAGTGTTTCATAAGAACGCAAGAGTACTTAGCCCAACCTTGGAAGTGTAGGAAATGAATTTGAAGATGCCATCTAATTATGAGTAGTAGTTTGCCATCTGAAAAGGAGTGGTATGGGGTTGTGGGATAGAGAAAGGAGAAGGGCATTCTGGCAAAAGGAAATAGCCTGAAGAAAGGTATAGAGAAATGAAACAAATAAGTGTGACCTATAACTTGGTACTGGAAAATAAAATTGATGATGTTAATAAAAATCGTGACATGATAGATGAGGTTAGATAAGTAGACCTGATTTTGGAAGACTTGGTAAGCAGACTAAGGAATTTAGAGTGTGCTGAGGAAACAGGCTTACCTTCCTGCGTCACCAGGCTCAATTGTAGATTTCAAATGCAACAATGAGATGTGAGGGATGAGTCAGGTAGGTTAAGATGGCTAATGGTGGTTCGGATCTACAGGTTGTAGCATCTGGCAGACTCAAGTAGGAAGGATTGAAAGTTTCAACATCAACTTAGTGTACATGGCAAGTTCAAAGCCAGCATGGGCTACATATTAAAACCCTGTCTCAAAAAACAAAAGGTGATAGGGAGACTATTGGAACCATGGCTGTGGCAAGTGAAAGGAAGGGCAAATTTAAGAAATATTTCATAGTAGTATCAATAAGAATCAATTAGGTGATTCAAGGCTGTGGTCAGAGTGAAACAGACTGGGCAGTATTATCTGGCAGGTCAGTTAAGTATGAATGATTGCAGAGTGCAGGTGAAAGTTGTTAGACTGGATAATTGGTTAATGAAATTACCCAGCATGATTGGTGAACTTTGTGAGTCAAATAACAAATTATATAATGAATACAGGGCTGTGACAAGGTTCATAAAATGACATATATGAGAAAGGGTTAGAAATGTTTAATTTTGCTTTTGAGAGAAGGTCTCGTCATGTAGCCCAGGCTGGGCTCAAATTTCCAATCTTCCTGCCGTATGAGGCCTGGGATTATAGGTGTGTACCACCATAACTGAGATTTTGAAGTTAAGGAACTTGAGTAAAGTCCCTCAGCTCCACAGCTTGTTAATGATGCAGAGTTTAAACTAGTTCAAGCTGGGCAGGGGGACTCATATTTGTAATCAAAGCTGAGATGAGGCAGGAGAATTGCTGAGTTTAAGCCAGACCATGTCATGTAATGAGAGCCTGTCTCAACTTCCTTCCCTGCAAAATAACTTGAGCTAGTTCTAAGTAAACATTTTTCAGTTTCCTTGCTTATAATCTTTAAGTTTTTCTCATACAGCTTCTGTATTAAAGAATGAATTCCTTACTTCTCAGTTTTGCCTATATTTAAGAAATGAGCTGATTGGAAAGGAGGAAAGTTAAGAATTTTTTCCTTTCTTTTTGGAACCTGTTTTTGTCATTTCTGTGAAGCAGGGTTTTAATATGCAGCCCTGCTGGCCTAGAGCTAGAAATCTTACTGCTTCAGCCTCCTTATTCTAAAATTATAGGCATATCCCTCCATGGCTAATCAAAGCAGCATTTTCAAGGGACTAAAGCAGCATTTGAGGAGTAAGAAGAATAATCTGTAAAATATAAATAGCAACTTTATTTTTTGTTTGAGACTTTACAACGGTTAACCTCAAATTTGCTCTGTAGCTGAGGATGGCTTTAAACTTCTGCCTCCACTTCCCAGCCACAGATAGTACAGGCATGTCCTAATATACTGGCTATTGTGTTTTTTATTTTGTTGTTGTTGTTGCTTATTTTTAAAGACAGTCTCCCTAGTGGCTATACTGGAACTTGCACTGTAGACCAGGTTTACCTTAAACAGGAGAATCTGGGCTGAAAGATGGCTCAAGGGTGAAGATTCTGCTCACAAGCAGAAGGTCCTGAGTTTGGATGCCAGGTCCCACGTAAAAGCACCATCCAGAAATGGCAGTGGCCGGCACTTCTGGCCTTGGTGAATGGAGCCTGGGATATCCCAGCATGAAGCAAGAGTAAGGTTGAAGCAATCCAGGATGATTCCCAGAGTCACCTTGGTTCTCCACAGGGACACAGTGCCCTCTGATTCATACACACACACACACAAAAGGAGAATCTTTCTACCTTTGCTTCCTGAGTGCTAGATTCACAGGCACTCGTCCTCATGTCTAGTAAGATGGCAGCTTCTGAAATGTGTAGTAGTAAAATATATATAACATTCTCTGGGCTGGAGAGGTGGCTCAGGGGTTAAGTCTCTGCCTTGCAAGTGGAAGGTCCTGAGTTCCAATCCTAGACCCCACGTATAGACACCGGGCGGAAGCGGGGCGGCCTGCGTTTCTGGTCCTGGTAGGACGGAGCCTGTGAATCCTGGGGCAGAGTAAACGAGGAGGTGGAGGCGTCTATGGTGGTTCCCGAATTCGTCCATGGTTCTACACACATACACATACATACACACATGCACACACACGCATACATGCACAATTGAATAAATAATAAAAAATTAAAAATATATATAACATTCTCCATAAAAAATATATATATAACATTCTCACATGGAGAAGCAACTGACTATATTTCTCCAGTAAGATCTGGACTTAGAGTATCATTTTTTTGAGGATTAAGGCGGAGTTTATTAGCAGAGAGAAAGAATGGAACTCACAGACATGAATCTCTGAGAGGCAAGAGAGCCCTGGAGAGCTTACAGACTCCAGGCATGGAATCAGATAGGAACTCATGGACTCCAGACATGGAGTTACCCTAAGGGGAAAGGGAGCCAGAACTCACCATGAGGAGCAAGGGAGCCTGCAGTATCATTTTTTGAATGTTGAGAATATTAGGATTGATTTTTTTTTCTTGTATTGTGTATATGGGTATGAAGTGTGTACATGGCATATGCATGCAACATGTGGCGGTCAGAGAACAACTTTATAACTTTGTAAAGTTGTCTGTTTTCTCCTTCACCTTTATATGGGTTCCAGGAATTGCACTCGCCTTTTTATACCTGGAGCTTTTTACTTGCCCTAGAGTTTCTTGTCTCCCCCTCCTTCCCTCCCTCCCTCCCCCCCTCCCCTCCCTCACTGTCTCCCCTCCCTCTCTCCTTCCCGCCCTTCCTCCCTCTTTCCTCCCTTCCTCCTTTCCCACCCTTCCTGCTTCCCTCCCTGCTTCCCTTCTCTCTTCCTCCTCCTTTCCTTTTCTTTTTCCTCTCTGTCTTGTCTTTCGCTTTCCTTTTTGTTTTGTTTCTTTTTCTATTTATAACACTTCAAAATACTTAAACATATCAGCATACTAAGTTAGGTATGTTGGAGTATAAATATGGTTAAAGCCATTTCCTACATTAAAGTTGCTCACAGGTTCCCATCTTGTCTTGCAGTACACTGGAGATTGCAGCTGCTGAGCAGGGATTCTGGAAAGCGTTGTGTCCCTGAGCCCCCAGCATGGCGGGCCTAAAGCGACGGGCAAGTCAGGTGTGGCCAGAAGAGCATGGTGAGCAGGAGCATGGGCTCTACAGCCTGCATCGTATGTTCGACATCGTGGGCACCCACCTAACACACAGAGACGTGCGCGTGCTTTCATTCCTCTTTGTGGATGTTATTGACGACCATGAACGTGGACTCATTCGAAATGGACGTGACTTCTTGCTGGCGCTGGAGCGCCAGGGCCGCTGTGACGAGAGTAACTTTCGCCAGGTGCTGCAGCTGCTGCGCATCATCACTCGCCACGACCTGCTGCCCTACGTCACCCTCAAGAAGAGACGGGCTGGTGAGGAATTGTTGGGGTCTGGGAATACTTGATTTGGAGGAGTTGGGGGAGGCCAGGAGCAGTGTAGGGGTCTAAAGGGAGGAGGCCTTGATGCTGGGAAGGTCTAGGACAGACTGTGGGGCTTATTGGGAGAAGGCAAGCATACACTTTCTCCAGTGAACTCGTTCTCCTCCTATAGTGTGTCCTGATCTTGTAGACAAGTATTTGGAAGAGACTTCAATTCGCTATGTGACTCCCAGAGCCCTCAGTGATCCAGAACCGAGGCCTCCCCAACCCTCTAAAACAGGTGAGAAGATGCTTTCCTTATTTTCATAATCAAGTAAGAAAGCACTGATCCTATCTCATTCCTGGCTCTGCTAATATCAGCTAAAGAACACAGTCCCCACACATCTGTCTACCCCATTTAAAAATACAGTCTAGGGCTGGAGAGATGGCTTAGGGATTGAGACTCTGCCTCACAAGACAGAAGTCCTTGTGAAGCGCTTGAGTGGATTCCCAGATCCCATGTGAAAACTGCCAGGTGGAGCCTGTAGCTGCCAGCAGTTCCAGTCCTGGTGGCGGAGCCTGGGAAATCCCAGAGCAAAACAAAAGGTAGAAGCAATTCAGGATGATTCTCAAAGTCACCCTTGGTCCTCCACAAAGATACACAGTGCCTTCTGATACACACACACACACACATGAATAAATAAAGTTTAAAAATACTGGGGAGATGGCTCAGTTGGTAAAATGCTTGTTGTTGGAGCATGAGGACTGGAGTTCTGACCCCCAGTATTCATATAAACCTAGGGCATGGTGACACATGTCTTAATCCCACTTTGGGAAGACAGAGAAGATGGATTCCTGGAGTTCACAGGCCAGCCAGTCTAGCTGAATTGAACTTCAAGTTCACTGAGAAACCCTGTCTCAGAAAAATAAGAGAGAGTAATCGATCTTTGACTTAGACATTTTCACACACATACACTGTATAAACACATTTTACATCAGGTGAAATATAGTGCTTTGCTTAGACGCTGCATTTGTTCTCACATAATATAGTACAGACCCTGTCTCTAAAACAAAAACCAAAAAGTGAATGTGACATTTTTTTTTTTGAAGAGATTGTTCCCAGGCTAATCTAACTTTGTAGGTCAGACTGGCCCAGAGTCCTGTCCTCCAGTCTTCACCTTGACTGCTGGGATGACAGGGTTGTGTCGTCACACCCAGTACCCCTCCTCTTTTCCCAAAGCTGGGTTTGAACCCAGATCCTCACAGATAGTAGGCAAACACTTGGCCACTGAGCCATATCCCTACTCTTGAGGTTTCCTCATTGATGTAGCTTTTAGTATTAAGTCTAAATGATTGCTTATACATTCAAGTGAAGTGTTTGAAGTTCTGGTTTTACCCTATCGTGTTTTCTTCCATTTTGCCTTCTGGCCAGTGCCTCCCCACTATCCTGTGGTGTGCTGTCCCACCTCCGGTCCTCAGATGTGTAGTAAGCGGCCAGCCCGAGGGAGAGCCACACTTGGGAGCCAGCGAAAGCGCCGGAAGTCAGTGACACCAGATCCCAAGGAAAAGCAGACATGTGGTGAGGAAGTTCAAGGGTTCTAGAGGTGTAGATTTGAAAGACAGTGGGTAGTTAATACTACCCGAAGTCGGGGTTAGTCCCTTCTCTGGAGAACTCTTCTCTGTAGCAATGACATATTACAACTTCTTTTAGTTACAGTTAGAGCAAAGATACCAGTAGGATGACCCAAGGAAGGACAGAGATAAAAACAAACTTTTGAGTCTTATTTGAAAAACATATCTTAAAAGCCGGGGCTAGCAAGATGGCTCAGGAGGTAAAGACATTTGCCACCAAGACAGATGATCTTTCAGTCCCTGGATCCCACATGGTGGAAGAGCACTCTCTCCCAAGGTGTCACTAACTTCCATGTGTATGTGGTGGTACACATGCATTCCACCCACCCATACCCACAAACGATAAATAGATGTAAAAAAGTTGTATTTTTTTTTTTTTTTTTTGTTAAAGGCGGTGTTTGTGAGTGATGGAAGTAATGCTGATCTGGCATGTCCTGTTTGAAGGAACCTTCATTCTGGCAGGGACCTCAGAAATACTGAGAAAAGAATTAGCAAAGTGACACTGTGAGATGAGGTCCTCTACTTTGCTGTTCTTTCTAGCTTCTCAAACTTGTGTTGTGAACTCATTCCTTAGAAACTTTTCTGCTCATATCTTCTCTCCCCCCAGACATCAGACTGCGAGTTCGGGCTGAATACTGCCAGCATGAGACTGCTCTACAAGGCAATGTCTTCTCCAACAAGCAGGACCCACTTGAGCGCCAGTTTGAGCGCTTTAACCAGGCCAACACCATCCTCAAGTCCCGGGACCTGGGTTCCATCATCTGTGACATCAAGTTCTCTGAGCTCACCTACCTCGATGCATTCTGGCGCGACTACATTAATGGCTCATTACTAGAAGCACTTAAAGGTGTCTTCATCACAGACTCCCTCAAGCAAGCTGTAGGCCACGAAGCCATCAAGCTGCTGGTGAATGTGGACGAGGAGGACTATGAGCTGGGCCGACAGAAACTCCTGAGGAACTTGATGCTGCAAGCGTTGCCCTGACCATTTCCCTTTACCTCTCTGGGGACTAGTCCCACCACCTGCCTCTGTTCTGGGGTTCGTTCTCTACCCTTCCAATCACACCGCTTTTTTTTTTTTTTTTAAGGAAAAGACAAAGGAAAGTGGATGTGGTGTTTCCCCACCCCTCCCTGCACCCATGTGCCTGGGCTTCCCTTTTTCCCGTTTCCACTTACCCCTAAATGTGTGTCTACAGCCACCTTACCACTGAGCCGTAGGACAAATGTATAGGGACAAAGTCTATAGAACATAGTCTTTGTAAGGGATTGAAGTGAACACTGCTTTCAGGTGCACTGGGAGTTTGGGGGGTTCTCAATACTTATGGCTTTATGAGGGCTCTGAGATTTCGTCTGAAAAAAAAACCAAAGGGCTGTGAGTAAGGACTAAGCGGAAGGTGGGACTCTGAAATGTATTTTGGAAACTAATCACCACCTCCAAATTATAGAATTTTTTAAAAACAAAAGCTGTGGCCCTCTGCACTCTCTCCTGCCTCTGGTGCTGCTCCACTCGGCCGCCTTCCTGTTCTGTGGCTTGAAACTGCTGCCTGGTGTGGCTCCTCCTCTTTTTCTCTTTGTCAGAGCAAAGGAGTAACAGATTAGCGGCTCAGCCTGAGAACCTCTCCCAGCTGTGATGTGTGAGCACCCACATTCAGGGTGATGGCGTAGAGCTGCTGATTAAATACACTCCCCCTGGAGAGGGCAGGGAAGCTGATGTTTCCATTTTCAAGTGCAAATAATAATGACCTCCGCAACCCTTTCCCCTTTGCTTTCTTTTGGCCTGGGCAAAGGGCACCATAGAAGAAAGTGAAGTAATTCAGTATCAGCTTTTTTTTTTAGAATCCTTTTTCCTCCTCCTCTGTCTACCTTTCCTCCTCCTCCTGTGCTAGGGAGAATGGGGCTAGAACATGCACTGAATGTTGCACTTTTTTTTTTTTTTAAGGTAGGGAGGCATGTTGAATGAGCCAGGAGGCCTAGAACTGGGGCCTAGTCCAGCAGGTACAATACCACCTCCCCTTCCAGCTCCCAAAGGAGATGTCCAGACACAGACAAATAATTATTATATTTTTTTCAATGCCAGTGCTGCTCAGCCCTCAGCGTAACTTCAGTTTTCATGAAATAAACAGTGACTGTATAAAATTCCACTGTTCTGAAACTGAAATCTGAGCTCAGGTCCAAGTTTCTTCTTCCCCAAGAATGTGAGCCTGTATTCCACTAAGAGTTTAAGGTTCTGCAAGTGGGGGAGGGCTGTGCTTGGGTCTTGCCTACAAGTCATAGCAGCATCACTTAATGGGGGGCCTCAACTCAAAAAATTTAAAAGCCTTAAGACAGTGGGTGATTGAGGTTGCCATAGAGGTCAGGTCTGCGGTGCTGGAACACAGGCAGGTGTTGGCGCATCTGCTGCAGTAACTGGAGGTCAATTCGGGCGAGGCAGAGGCCTGGTCCCTCAGAGGAGCGGGCTACCACTGTTCCCCAGGGGTCCACCACCATGCTGTGGCCGTAACTTGTTCTTGTCTCGTGATGGCGTCCACACTGTGCTGCCGCCACCACATAGCACTGGGTTTCAATAGCGCGGGCCCGCAGCAACACCTACGAAGAAGACGTGTTCATAACGCAACTAATGGTTGGGAAAATGTCTCAGTGGAGTAGGTGCTTACTGAGCAACAGATCCCCAGAACCACCTCCACACAGGTTGGACAGGCGGGCACGGCCGCTGCCTGTAGTTCCAGCTCTCAGGAAGCAGAGACTGGATTCCCAGAGCAAGCTGGCTAACTATAGAATAGTTGATCCTGAGCTCTGGGTTCAATTAAGAGACCCTGCCTCTTAAATGAGAGTGATCAAGGCAGGCACCATGTGAACACCCCATATATATGTGCCAAAAAGCCAATTTTGTCCATTGTGACTTTTCTGATATTCACCTAGATTTAATTCACATGTCTAATACATGAATGACAAGTGTTTGGAGAGTGAATTTTCCCACTAGGTAGGAAGGGGAAGAAAAAGTGGTAAGGCCAGGGAAGGGAGTATATATTTTTTTCTTTTTGCAGACAGGGTCTCAATATGTAGTTCTAGTTACCCTGGAACTTTACTAGAGCAGGAATCCTGACTCTGCCTCCTGAGTGTTGGGATAATAGGGGTGCCACCATACCAGGCTACTGGTAATCAAGTTAAAAGAAGGCCTTTCATATGAAGAGGTGTCCTCTTACCTCCCAATGGGCTGGGCCTGTGACAGATCCAAAGGCTGAAGGATAGGTGAGTATTTCTGCCCCAGCTTGAGCTAATTTCAGAGAGAGCTCAGGGAACCGCATGTCATAGCAGATAGCTAGACCAATCTGAAACGAGAAATGGCCCACGTATCCGGCCTGTTCTGTCCTATCTAATTCTTCCATTATCCCATTCCAAAGGAGATGTTAGGGCTTCACTGTGTAATAGTCCCTTCTCTCACTTCATCTGCTTACAACTCACCTTGCCTATTGGTGTGCTGACAGGTGCCACGAGACTGGGTCCAGGCATGGTAGAGTTACTTTCACGCATAGGTCCCTGACCTGGAATCTCTACATCACATAGATGTGTCTTCCTGTAAGCGGCCACTACTGATCCTAGGGTGAGAGAGAAGGATATTCAGTACATGTACTCTAGAAACCTAAAGGAGACTTTCTAAGCTAGGAACAGAAGTACAAAAGCCCCCAAAGTCTTGGGCCAAAGAGTTGAGAAAACAATTCTGAAGAATCGAGTATAAGGTAGAAAAGGCCTGGAGGCAGCAGGCTAAAGAGTTATGGAGTCTCACCCTCGCTGTTCAGAAGCACATGACAATTGTAGATTTTCTGAGTCTGCTCCCAGTCTTGGCCACGCTCATGGAAACCACCCAAGGACAGCCAGATTCCACATTCCCTGGGAGGAGGGGACACTAACAACTCTTCTCAAGGCTCCACCCTCATATGTGACAATCCAGGAGCACTGCCCAACAAAGATTCTCCCTCCCTCCCACTCCCTTACCTGGCGAGCTGTTTATATTTTCCCAAAAGATCTCCGTCCAGAGGTTCAGACAGACGCAGTGTCTCTGCAGGGTCCCGTGCAATATAGTCAAATGCCTCAGGCAGGAAAGCCAGGCAGGCACCCAGTCTGGCAGCTTCTTGAATCAGCTCAGCACATGTTTTAAAGTTCTGTTGCTTGTGGGGTGTGGACGTTACCTGGCACACAGCCACTAGAGGCAGCTCCCAGGAAGAAGTGGAGGAGGAGACCGCCATGCTTCTGGGCCTGTGAATGGCAGAGGCAAAGCGGCAGGGTCCTCAGATTTCCTAGCATGGGGAAACCCAAGTTTAATGAGGGGGGTAGTGGGCTCAAAAGGAGAAACAGGAAAGGCTGGAGCTTTTTTCTTTTTTTTTGAAACAGTCTTCTGTAGTTCAGTTTACCTTACCGTGTAGCAGAGAATGATCTAGAACTCCTGATCCCCCTTGCTTTCGCAACCCAAGTGCTAGGATTATAGGTGCGTCCCACCAAACTAGATAGATGAATTCTTTCCATTCTCATAGATCATACTAACCTACAGCTACTGGGTCTCATTAAATGTTCCTTGGATGATAGACACTTTTGTCCCTCACCATCCAGTTAAAATTGAATAAGAATCTCTTTACTAGGCACTGAGGACATAATAAAAATGTTACCTGGGCTGACCACAAAGTACTGAGAGTCGAGGTATCCGGAGTCCAGTACACAGAAGGGAGAGGAGCTGGAGAGGAGGTCTAGTAAAACCCAGCCTGAAGGTGAGAAATCAGGACACCAAACTCTCGTTCAAGCAATACATGTCTAGAATTCTCTGCCATTTTCCATCATACTGAGGGTGAGTCAGGGTCCTGCCAGTAAGCACCCCTCCCCAAGCTTCAAAACCACTTTGTATTAGTACTTAGAACCATGGAAAGAGAGCAAAAAGCGGCAAGACGGAGATCGTGATCGGTTGCCCGAATGCCTCGACTTCTTGTAATCTCACATTAAAAACTGTAGTCCTTTTCCTTGGCCAAACGTCTCCTTAGTCCAACTCTCCAGGAACCCTCTTCTCGAAAGTGCCACTTGCACAGCCTTATGGACTCACGCACATCCCCTCTCACACCAGAATCTCCGAGGGGGAAGTCCGCCCACTCTCATCCCCCTTCACCTCGAAAGATGGGCAGGAGGGCAGGAGGGCAGGAGGGCAAAGGATCAGATCCCAACCCGCGCCCGCCCGCCACCCTGTGATTAGCTCGTCCTTCCCCGCCTCTCCCTGGGGCAGGAATCTGTTGCACACGCTAAAGCACCACGTGGAATTCACCGCAGCGAGCGGGACAGAGAGAAGATCCTACATGCAGACACGGTCACAACCATTCGCAGGATCCGATCACGGGAGCTGTCTGGGAGTCAGCAGCGCAGGGGCAAGTGGGCGGTAGCTACCGGACCGGATGTGACGCAAGAGGGCCTGAGTGCGCAGGCCGGAAGCCCGGCAGGCGGCGAAGATGGCAGACAGCAGCGGTCGTGCGGGCAAGAGCAGCGGGAGCGGCGCGGGGAAAGGGGCGGTGTCTGCCGAGCAGGTGAGGAGTCTGGAACGCGGTGTGGCGTCCGTGCGGGAAGTTAAGGTGCGGGGCTCGCGCTGGCCTTTCGCCCAGCCCCACATTTGCGTGGCCACCCACAGGGGGGAGGGTCCTCGGAGGTCCCCAGGCCCCACCGCGCGGGACCGAGCGAGTGGGCGGGCGGGCAGGAAGGCCACGCCCACCACGGGCCGGGGCGGAGCCTCGCTGAGCCCAGGTGCCGCCTGGCGGAGGCTGCCCAGGTCTGGGGGAGCCGGGCGGTGGGTTTCCCCATCGCTCCCTGACGCTGTCGGAGGGTGTGTTAGGCCTGGTGTCCGGTGCCGAATCCCAGAGGGCTAATCGGGTTGGTGGCGGAGTCTCCCCGCGTGTGCCGAGACCACGTTGACGGTCGCTTGGCCGCGCAGAGCCGCGTGACTCGCAGTCACCGCGCCGGCTGGAGCCCGCCGCCTCCTGATTCGGGACTCGTCACTAGACCGGCCTTGTGGTGCTTCAAACAGTAGTTTTTTAGTGTTTTAAACAATAGTTATTCTAATCATAAGTACATGGACCGGTCGTTTGTTGAACAGTTGGTACAAGCAAAGATGTCTGCATAAAGAGTTCGAAACCTGGCTTATGACATCAACGAGGAAAGTCTGGTGGGGTAAAAAAATATTTGCACAATGCTAGCGTGAGATAGATGAGTGTTCGAAAAAATATAAAGTGGAGTGGGATCTGGGGAATTGTGGAAGAGGTAGCTTCAGACAC
Organism: Typhlomys cinereus; assembly: GCA_023101885.1. Classification (NCBI taxonomy): domain Eukaryota; kingdom Metazoa; phylum Chordata; class Mammalia; order Rodentia; family Platacanthomyidae; genus Typhlomys; species Typhlomys cinereus. The sequence continues at coordinate 989,629 of JALPQD010000174.1, forward strand.
AGTGAGGAGAAACAATACTTTTTGAGGATATACTAGGTGTAGGCACCTTGCTGGATACAAGGAAACAGGTAAATGAAACAGACCTTGACTTAAAGAGTCCCAGAGATTCTGAAAAAACGATAGCCAGGCATGGCGGCTCGTATCTGTGATTTCGTACTTGGAAGGCAAGGGGATAGTTGAGTTCCAGGCCAGCCTGAACCATTCTGTGAGACCCCAGTTTAAAACACACACACACACACACACACACACACTGAAAAATTCTGTGGTCATGCTACAATGCATTCTAGGGTGGCCTCAAACTGACAATTCCTGCATCAGCCTCCTTATTGCTGAGATTATAGGCATGTGTCACCACATTATTACTTATTTTAGGTTAGTACAAAATAATGGGTTCATCACTTCATCTTCACACAAACGTGTCAATACGTTCTCTTTTCATTTATTCCTCTCTTCCCATTGTTGTCTTTGATGCTTAACTGTAATAGCTTCTTGATCACATTCTCCGTCCACTGATGCACTTTCTTCTGCTTGGTCTTATCTCTCAAAAAGGCTTTCCGTTGTCGGTTTTTTAGTTTTTTCTTTTTACTTGATTCAAGATGTACACACTTAGTTTATTGTGACTATTTATGGACCTAAGATGATTGGGTCAGTTGACAAATTCTATGATGTGGGATTCAAAGGCAGAGATGGCCAAGAATTTGGTGGAGGGTGGTATTGTGCATCGTTTGAGGAGTGCCGCCTACTATATGGAAAGATTTGTGTGGTGCTGTGGTCTTTGTAGCTGAGAACTGTGGATTTGGTTGGTTTCTGGACGGCATAAGGTCCCTTTATATTTCTGTCTTTGTATATTGTGGAATGCTCTCTGATGTTGCATTTCTGTTTGTACTGGTTACTCTTTGTGTTGCTGTGAGACAATACAGTCAAGGGAGATTTATTCAGCTTATGGGTCCAGAGGGGAGAAATAGTCTTTTCATGGCAGAAAAGGCATGGTGGGCTGGCAGAAGCTGGAGGTAGGCTGAGTCACTGGAAATATCTTAGAGGCTAAGAGCTGGGCTAATCACCTCAAGGCCCACCCCCTGTGACTGCCTCTTCCACCTCATAAAGATGCAATGACCCTCCCAAATACATGAGACTGGGGGGGTTCATTGCAAACCATGATACTGTTTATGGTTTAGGAATTTTATTTCCTACACAACTTTTTGTAAAGTGTCCCTCTATGTTTTAATTTTTGAATCAATAAAGTTAAAAAAAAAGATGTGCAGTATTTCTTGAACATTTTTCAATGTCACTGATGTTTTAGGAAAATTAAAAGGATGAGTTTGGAGCATCTAGAAATAAGGAGATCATTTAGGGAAAGTTCAGTGTTTTCAGACTAGACAACAGTGTTGAAGGCCTCAGGTTGATGTTAAGGAGCCTAAGGCAAATGGTGAGGTAAATGGAGTAAGTTTGGCTGTTGGTATTAGGATATGAAAAAATGAAGTCAGCCTGGTGTTATTAGGAGAGATACGGAAAATAAAGAGGGATTTTAAAAAGTCTTTTCAGTCTTAAACATCTGGGGTTTAAAATGTCCATATTATAATTCAGGCCAGGGAGATGGCTTAGTGAGTAAAAGCACTTGCCACCCAAGTCCATCAACCTGCGTTCACTCCCTAGAGCCCACAGGTGGAAGAGAACCAAGTCCTGCAGAGTACACACACACACACACACACACACAGGAAGAGGACATCCTGGCGCTGACAAGATAGCTCAGTAGGTAAGGCTTACAAGCCTGATGACTGAAGTTCGATCCCCAGAGGCTCACTTGGTGGAAGGACAGAAGTGACTTCTGAAAGTTGTCTTCTGAACTACACCCATTAGCCACAGCATGCATGTGCTCGAGATTCCTCTCTCTTCCTGTCTTTCTAATTGAATAAATAAATAAAAGAATTTATTGTACAGTTAACTGGAGATAATCTGTAATCACAGCAACTACTGTTGTGTGTTGTATGCTGACAGATACTGTCCCTAAATATTTGATGAGTTATTTAATACAACATTCTGGGTGAGACATCTATTTTACTGAGGTTTATATGAAGAAATGGAAAAATAAGTTCATGATCACACTTTGAGAGCATATTCGTCTGTGAACTCTAGCTACTTCTTCTAAGTACTGAAGTTTTAGTTCAGTGATACAACACTTGTCTGGAGTGCGTTAGACCCTCTGGGTTTACTCACTAACATTGACAAAAAAATACTTGAAATCTTCTCCCTCTCTAATTGACAAATGTGAGTCTAGACTTTTTCTTGTGTATGTGTGTGTGCACGCACGCACGTGTGTGCGTGCGCATGTTCATGTATTTATGTGTATATGGGGAGTATGTGTGTATAGGATTGAGGCTGATACTGGGAATCATTCTCAAGCACTCTTCCATCTTATTCTTTTGAGTCATATCTCCAGCCCCTCTGTTGTATTTTTAAATGACAAATAGGAATTCTGAAGAGTAGGAATAGAACATAGCCTGCCTGTCAGTCAACCTCAGAGATGTCAGGTTAAAACTCTCTAGTCAAACCCAGAACTTGCCAGTAGATCTAGTCTGACTAGCTAGCTTTCTCTGGGAATTCCTAGTGTCTCTTTCTGGGGCTGGACTTATAGTTGGGTCACAGACACCTGGCATTTTGCATGAGATTTGGGGATCTGAACTCCAGACCTTTTGCTTTTATAAGAAGTGCTTTGAAGGCTGAGGCATCTCCCCAGCCCCTGGATCTAGACTTTCTGAGATGGCTTGGGTTATAAGTGTTCGGTCTAATTACAGCAAATTAGTAGAACGGGTTTAATTGGCTCACAATTCCAGGTTATGGTCCATCATTACCAGGAAGTTATAGCAGCAGGCGCTTGAAACAGCTGATTATATCATATCCATAGCAACCAGAGCAGGGAGTAAGTCTGGAGTTCATGGTTTGCCTGCCTTCTCCACTTTACCTAATCCTAGACTACCTGCCTGGAAATGGCCTGTCCACAATAGGCTGTGTCAAGGTGACATAAAGTAGACATTTTATTTTTTTGTGTGTATCAGAGGGCACTGTGTGTGCCTGAGAAGGCCCAAGACTAACTTAGGTCTCTCCCTCAGTTGTACTACCTCCTCGTTGCTTTGCTCTTCTGGAGTTTCCCAGGCTCCGCTTTCCAGGGCAGGAAGCACAGGCTGCCGCCAATTTCTGCTGGCTTTTTTTTTATGTGGGTTCCGGGATCCAAACTGAGGACTTTATGCCTGTGACGCAGAGTCTTAACCCCTGAGCCATCTCTCCAGCCTCTCTGTGGTATTTTTACGAATCAGAATTCTGAGGAGTAGGAATAGAACATAGCCTGCCTCTTTTCACTATTCTATCAACCCCAGAGAAGGCAGGTTATTTGGGTTGAACTCACAATTAGGTTGCAGTTGTCTGCACATGGCTCATTTCCTTTACTGCCCTTGTAGCTGAAATTTTCCACAATGGGGATCACTCCCACATTTTAGTAGATTAAAATAAGCTGGAAAAGTTCATATTATTTTAGAACTAAAGACACAGAGGTGACTTCCTGGTAGATAATTTTACTTGCATGTCCTGAGCTCTAGATTTGATCCTCAGCACTGTAATGTAGTGAAAAAAAAATAAGAAACAGGTTTATTATCAACGAGAATGCTGGCTAGGAGTATAGCTCAGTGGAAAAGCTCATGCTTAACCTGAGAACCTCCTGTACTCTTCCCCATAAAAAATGTTGAAGCTGGAATTCAAAACAAACCTCCTTGCCTTTAGTTGTTTTAAATTGGTGGTTGAAAAGTAGATTCTGGACTGGTGAAAAGGCTCAAGAGTTAAGCCTCTGCCTCACAAGCAGAAGGTTCTGTCAGATTCCAGATTCTACATTAAAAAAAAAAAAAAAAAAACCACCGGGAGAAAATGGCCGTAAAAGGTGCAGCCTGGGAAACGCTAAAGCAAAACAAAGAGGAGGTAGAAGCAATCAGAGTGATTCCCAAAGTCACCCTTGGGCCTCTACGGGCACACTGATACAGACACACATGCAAAAAAAAAATTTTTTTTTAAAATGGAATCCTACTAAATGTTAAGGAGCATAACTTCAGGTTCCAGGTGGTTTAAATGTTTAAGCTGATTCATTAATGTATTTAACATCATATATCCATAACCATGGGCCATTTGGTACAAGGACAACATCTAGAATCTGGTTTAGTCTTGGTATTTTCTTTACTCTTTTTTTTTTTTGTTGTTCGATTTTCATGTCCATATGTGGTTTATTTTTTTCTGTTCATGTGTGTACTTGGGTATGTGGAGGCTCGAGGTTGATGTCAGGATTATTCCTCTATTGCTCTTCTACCTTAGTCTTTGAGGCAGGGTTTCTCAATCAAATTTAGGGCTCACCTATAAGCTAGTCTTGTTGGCCAACTTGCTCTGAGAATCCTGTTTTTGCCTTCTAAGACTGGAATTATCGGTGGGCCACCATGCCCACCTGGCATTGACATGAATTCTGAGACCTGAACTTGGTACTCTTGCTTAGACACTTTAACTGCTGAATCATCTCCTGAGATTACAACGACCCCCACCTTTTTTTGAGACAGGGGTTTTATGTAGCCCAGATTGACCTTGGACTCAGTGATCCTCCTGCATCAGTCTCTTGAGTACTGGGAGATACTAAGCCCAATAATTATTTATTTTGTATAAGGAGTTCTTGTGTATGTAGGTATCAGAGGACACTATGTGTCTCTGTGGAGGCCCAAGGGTGGCTTCGGGAATCATCTCAGTTTGCTTCTACCTCCTGTTTGTTTCGCTCTGGGATTTCCCAGGCTCTGCCTTCCAGAGCTGTAAGTGCAGGTTGCAGCCTTTTCCTCCTGATGTTTTTTTACATGAGATCTTCGTATATGAACTCAGGACCTTTCACTTTTGAGGCAGAGGCTTAGCTCCTGAACCATCTCTCCAGCCCCAAAGGAGTTCTTTTCTTCTCTTTTCTCTTCTGTTTTCTTGACAGGGTATCATTGTGTAACTCTGCTTCAGCCTCTTAGGCTCACAGTTGTGCTTTACCATGCCCATTTTAAGGAGCCCTTTTTGGAGAATAGTGATAGTTTGTAGAATTCAGCACCAAAAAGCTAAATAAATTAAAGTTCAAAAACTAAGGTGCCTTTGAGGAACTCGGGATTGAAAATGGAAGTTCATCTCTTTAAAACTACATGTTTCTGCCTAAAATTCAAATTTCTGAAAAAGAGACCGACAGAGGTCACTTGCCCCATAGTCAAGGGGTAAAGTCTTGTGATTAGTGGCTCCACAAGAACCTCACCAGTTAAGGAGAAGTTCCATAATGAATGGGATACTAAGTAATGGTTATTTTGTTTTTTTGGTGTTGAGGAATGAACCCATGACCAAAATATTGCGTGCTGAGTCTACCCCCATTGAGTTATACCTCCAGCTCTGACCTCATTAAAAAGCTCTTTCTGGCAACCTTCCTCACCTGCAAATCTAAGCTCTCTTTTAGGTACTCCAGAAACCTACATATGCCTCTATCAACAGCCAGCCAAATCTATTGTTAAATCCCCTCAGGCCTAGCAAATAGCTTACATATGTAAGCACTCAATAAGTACCTGCCATGAAGTAGAATTCCACACACGCCGGAGGTGGGTATCCATTACTGCTCCTTTGTATAACTGTTTCCTGTCTGCCATCATTTCCTCTGTCTCATCTCTTCTGTCTCCTATGTCTTCTTAGGTGATTGCTGGCTTTAATCGCCTGCGACAGGAACAGCGTGGCCTGGCATCCAAAGCAGCTGAGCTGGAGATGGAGTTGAATGAGCACAGGTAAGAAAATCAGAAAGAGTAGACAGTTGGATGGGCCATTGTGTGAGGGAGGATTACAGTGGAGTGAACCTGAATTTTGAGATACTGCCTTGTCCTCCTACAACAGCCTGGTTATCGATACACTGAAGGATGTCGATGAAACCCGTAAGTGCTACCGCATGGTTGGAGGCGTGCTTGTAGAGCGGACTGTCAAAGAGGTGTTGCCTGCTTTGGAGAATAACAAGGAGCAGGTGAGCAAGAACTCCTGAGCAAAAGCTTTGGGCAACCAAAGGGCTAAGAAGGGGTGGCCAGGGATTTAGGCATTACGAGGGAGGAAAATCCAGGCAGAAATCATATTGGAGATAGTATAACTGTGCTTTACACTATTGCTAAGTCCAGGTCCTTATGTGAGGAGTTGCTGGCTGTGTGCCCTTTCTTGGGCTCTTTGTTGTGGTTGAGTTAGGAGGAGTGCGTAGAGCATTGTTTCTCAGTGTAGTCTTGGATACCTGCATCAAAATGAGCTAGTGTAGCACTGCTGGAGATCAAACTCAGAGCCTTGTGCATTCTAGACTGCATTGTACTACTGAGGTATACTTCTAGCCATAACTAGTTTAAAATGCAACTCCTTGGACTATCCAAATACACTGAACCAAGGTCTTGGAAATACTGTAGGTGACATTTTATTTATTTTATATGTGTGTGTGTCCCTGTGGAGGGCCAAGGATGACTTCAAGAATCATTCAGGATTGCTTCTACCTCCTTCTTGCTTTGCTCTGGGATTTCCCAGGCTCCGCCCACTAGGGCCAGAACTGCAGCCCTTTCCGCCTAGTGATTTTGGATGGGACCTGGGATCCAAACTCAGGACCTTCTGCTTTCGAGGTAGAGTCTTAACCCGTGAGCCATCTCTGCAGCCCTATACAGATGACATTTTAAGGCAAAGTACTGGCTGTGGTGGCATGTGATGGTAATCAATTTGCCTAAGAGGATACAGCAAGGGATCTTGAATTCAAAGCCAGCCTGGACTAGCAGTCAGTGAGTAAGTGATTTATGTAATCTGAAGGGAAACCAGATTATCAGGCATGGACTTTAAAAATATGCACTCTTAGGCATGAATGGTCAAGTTTATAAACCTCTGCTTTTGAGAAGGGACTCACTTGAGCATCTGGGCTCCATGGTTAATGCTTGGCTAAAAGGGAGGTCAAAGTGCCAGTTATTTCACATCCCCTGATCAGAGTCCACTCCAGGTGGAGGAGGGAGACCTGTTGTCCTTATGTAATTCCTATTCTTTGCCTCTAGATACAGAAGATCATTGAGACACTGTCACAGCAGCTTCAGGCAAAGGGAAAAGAACTGAATGAATTCCGGGAAAAGCACAACATTCGTCTCATGGGGGAAGATGAGAAGCCAGCAGCCAAGGAAAACTCAGAAGGAGCTGGGGCAAAGGCCAGCTCGGCCGGCGTGTTGGTCTCCTAGAGAAAAAGACCTCCGCATTTTTTTACCCTAGCCCCACTTCTAAGTTCTCTGTATTATTATTATTATTTTCTCTGCTGTTGTAATATTTTTTTTGTTAATTAAATGTTTTAGTCAAAATGCTCAGCTGTAGCTGGAAACTTTCTCCTAATTAGGAGCAGAAATTAAGGGCAAAGACAGATAGGACTTGTGGGTTTTGTTTTCGCCAGGCTGCTCATAAGAATAGATCTCAGAAAGGGCCCATGCTTTGTCCTTTAAAGTAAAAATGTGTCTGCTCATTTACTGCTCTTCCAAAAAAGAGATTCAGAGACAAAATATTGACTTTCAGATTGAAATTTAATAAGATTTGAGGTGGGGCAGTAGCTATATGATAGTGTCGTGGGGCTTGACAGTGTGTCTATTCTTTAAAGAGGTCCAAGATGCAAACCTGTGGGCTAGCTGTCCTGCCATCCTCACCAAAACCGCCAACCAGGTAAAGCTGATCATTCCAAAGGCAAGTTCGATGGCCCACGCGTTTCAGTCCGCGGTCTGCACAGGGGAAGTGGAACCACAGAGGAGGAGACCTACCTGTTGAGCGGCAGAAAGTGGTTATGAGGCAGGAACACTTTGTTACTTAATTTGATCAAATGTTTGTCTATTTTTTTTTCTTTATTAGATTTCTGGGCCTCTTCATTTTTAATAAGCCACGTATTTCTTTAAGTCAACTAATTCTTTCTCCTCTATCTCATCAGTCCATATTTTTATAGTTTTTAGGTTCTGGCTCTCCCTGCTCCCCACATTGAACATGGTGGACTCTCACGGGTGTCATAGATGTACAGGTCATTGCAGATGGTGTCTCTAGCTCTGGTCAGAGTTTCTCCACCAAACAGTACAGCGAAGGGCCCCACCACAGAACAGGAGTGATGCCGCAGTCCCTGAGGCCCCTGCAGGGACCCCTTCTCACCGCTCACAAGTCTGGCAAGCTGTTTGCTCAGCCGAGGAGCAACGGGTGCTTCATCCTTGGGAGGAAAAAAGAGCCGTCAGAGGATTGGGTCGGGACAGTCTTAGTCTCTTCCACCCTGGCAAGATGTGCACAGCTCATACCTTAATTTTCCCATGGCTCCACCGCCCTGCTACTTCTGGGTCCCCGGAGTTGCAGCCCCCAAAGAGCAGTAGCCGATGACCTGGGTGGGGTCCGAGAGTTGGCATCAGGGCAGCACAGTGACCTGAGCGTGAGACTGTGTGGCAGCCTTCTTCCTTATAGCTGTCGATAGATAGAAATTCGTGCCTGAGACAGTTTTTCTGGAGGTGGTGTATTACTGTCTTTGCTGCACAACTCTTGACAAAGATGGAAAATCAGGTGCGGGGCGATCCCCAGCAGGGCTATTTGAAGTAAGCCATCTTAGGGTAGAGTTAGAAAGGGGGTTTTCCAGAGTGTCGATGAAAGTGGGCGGGAAGCATCTGGGGCCAAGGGTACCGTACCAATAGGTGTGTGAGTTGGGGTCCAGCTTTAACGTGTAGATGCTCCCGTAGCGACGCTGAGTGCGGATGCCACCCTCTCGGCCAGACACCCGCAGCTCTCGGTCCGAGATGCGAGTGCAGGTGTGGCTGCTGAGGCCCACAGGGGGGCAGTTGCCAGGGGACGCAGTCCACGCCTCCCACACCCCCTGCTCTACGTCCAGCGCATCCACCGTGGTCAAGCGATGCGACCCATCCCAGCCACCCACCACGCAGAGCCAGCGCCCTCCCACCGAGGCCGCGTCGTGGTGACTGCGTTGCAGGCCACCCGGGGTTGCCAGTCGCACGGCGTGGCCCCCAGCTGGGTCAAAGACCACGGTATCACTGCTGGGCACTCTGGCCCCACCTGCGAGGAGACCCCCTACCAGATAGAACCGTCCCCGTAGTTCGGTGCATGAATGGAAGCCGCGAGCCAGCAGCTTGTCCTCCACCACTGGCCTCCAGACCCAGGCCGAGTCCCCCGCCCGGCTGGGGGCCGCCGCGCCTGCCATGGGCTCCGGGGAGGGCAGGTGGCGGGGTCTGCGCTTTGGATCGCACCCCTTCACACCGGGCGCTGCTCCCAAGCATGGGCTTCCTCGGGAACCTCCGGGGCACCAGCCCAAGTCCCACACCTCAAGCCTCCGCGCCTTCGATCTGCCGTTGCCCAGCAACCACTGCTGCAGCTGCAAAGTGAAGGTCGCAAAGCACAGTTGTCGTGGAGACTCACTGGTGTCGCGAGAGAGCTGCAAGGTCATTAAAAATCTTGGAATTCACAGAAAGCCGGGAGCCCAGCAGCCGGCGAGCTAGCACGGGATGTTGCTCTAGGCGGGCAGAGATACATCCTGTCTTTTTGGCTTCAGGATTTCTGACTTGGATTCACTTCCCTAGGAATGAGGTATTAGGTAGAAACAAGTCAGAGGTTGAGAAAATAAAAATGGACTGAGCAATGACTTGGAGGTCAAGGGACTTGAGCTCCAGCCCCAACTACTCTGACCCTAAGCAAGCCTCCTCAGTGTTTACATAAGGTGCCGTATGTAGATTTTTCTAGCCCTTAGATGTCTGTGGTAGTCTCGGAGGTACAGGTTGGGTGACTCTTTTCAGAACTGGCCACTGGAGGGCAGCAGAATGCAGTTTTTCAAAGTGAAATGGCAGAGAGGGAAAGAGGTGAATTAAAAGAGTTGGGAAGAAAAATACCTTAGGCATACTTCAAACTTGGACGACTTGTTATTAAATCCTAAGGAGAATAATTTGATTTCATCTTGCCTCCTTAGGATCATACAACACATGGAAACTGAAGCAGGTGGAACTCAGGATTAAGGGCAGGGAATTTCTCCTGATAAAAATCAAGGGCAGAAACTGTCCAGCCTTGGAAAGGAAGGTGGAGGTGAAATGGGGGGAGGAGTGAGAAAAACAGACTCCTGCCCCTCCAGGAGCCAGAGAAGATGAAGAAGCCCAGATCAAGGCTGACTGGTTTCAGGTGTAGGAGGAAATACTGTCAGATTTCTACTTCCAGCCGGTTGGGGTGGGGTGGAAACAGGAACCCTGCCCCCACCCCTCTCAGGGCTGGACTGTAAGTGGGAAGGATGGCTGTTAATTTTGGCTTTGGTTTCTACACATGAACTTGCTCTCTGCTCGCCAGAGAAATGGAGGCTAACGCAACACACAGTGGCCAAGGCTTCAGGGGCATGCTGTTGATTAAGGAAACTGACAGCATAGCAAGACTTTTCCCTTCATATCCTAATGCATGGTCTTCAGAGAAACAACTAAGAAGGATAAGGACAGGAAGGCACAGAGAAACCAGATGGTCACCAGAATTCTCCCTCCCTCCCTTCTTTCCTCCCTTTCTTCCTACCTCTCTCCCTCCCTCCCTTCTCTCCCTCCTTCCTTTCCTTTCTTTACGGACCCTCTAGTTGCAGTTCTCTCTCCCAGAAATCAGAACATGCCCCTGCGCCAGTCTCCAAATAGTTGATAAGCAACTTGCTATGGTCCTGCAAGTCATAGTCCTCTGATCTCCAGATCCAAGACAATTTTGAATTACAACTTTCATCTAGTGCCTGCTGCCATGACTTGCATAAGTTAAGTCATATATGTGGACACCCCTCCCCCCAACAAACAGTAGGAACAAGAAATTCCCTTTATTTCCTCATAACTGAAGGATGTTTCCCTTCAGGATCCTGACACACTGTCTGTGGTCCTACAAAGCTTTCTGGAGGATAACTCATGCCAACTCCTTCGTGCCAACCTGTAATACCTTTTTTTTTTTCGTTATTTAGAGAATACTTTATTTGTTTCTATAGCCCACAATAGTTAAGACCTTACATATTTAATACAGTATGTTACCCCTGTGGGAATGGAAAAAAATTAAGTTTAATGTTTCTAGACCAATATGTCTGTTAATCTCTGTACAATGCCAACTCAACACAGTAAACTGGGATGCTTTTTTTTCAAAGATGACAGCACAGCTAAAGTTTCCAAAAATTCAAATTATGTGTGTGTGTGTGTATATATATATAAAGATATATGTATATTTATATAAAAAGGCCAATAATAGCAGTATGTTATGCATCAATAGCAGCAGCAGCTTTTCTGGGTTCTGTAGTCACCTGAACCAGACTTGCCTTGAACTTGTTCTGCAGCCCAGGAAGTCCTTGAACTTGGGATCCTCTGCCGCAGCCTCTTGGTAGTTCCATGCCTGCAACACCAGGTCTGCCCCCACCTGCATCCTAAGCTGAGGCTCAGCAATACCTTTGCGTCTAAATGAATAAATAAACAGCATAACAAGACCAACAAAAACAGACAAACAAAAACCTCCTAACTTCTAATATTTTTGGCTGAAATCTGAACTGTCTTCTCCCTCAGGCTTCTCACTGGCTCCCTTCCCAACAGCTGGCCACAGATCTGACACACTCCTGAGATTAGGCAAGGCTCTGCCTGGAGGGGGTGGGGTCAATTGGCTTAAACTTATTGGCCTGCAAACCCATTCTAGACTCTTGCTTTTGTTGGTCCTTGGCTGTCCTGGGGAGTCTTTTTTTCCTGCCTCTGCTCAGAGAACTAGGAACTCCCCATCCAGAAGCTTTTCTACCTTCTGTGTCCCAACTTTGTGTTCCTTTTCTTTTCAGCTTCCACTCTGAGTTCTCTACTGTAGCTTGTCCCATGGATGTGAAGTCTGAACTTAACACGTTCCTTGGCTGCAGCCCTTCTAGCTCTTCTAGTTCCATCCAGTAGCAACAGGTAGTCTACCCATTGCTGGGACAAGAGACTGCCCAGGATTCCTACCTCCCATGATTAGTCTGCGCTAAGCCTATAAAGGAGAGGGCTAGACAGGAGGGGACATGAGCCAGCTAATTTGCATTTGTGTGAATGACACATACTTTATCCCCCCAGGATGGCATCTGAAGTGGTTTGTGATTCCCAGCCTGAGATGTCTGTCCCAGTCCCAAGTCCATGCATCTTGCCTTTGATTGTCACAAAGTTCTTAACCCCGTTTTCTTATTATAATTTTTTTCCTTTTTCAAGTATATGTGTATGAGAGGTGTGTATATCTGTCTGTTTGTTTGCATGGGTGTGAGCACATGCATGTATGCAGGTGTGGGTACACAAGTGTTACATGTATGTGGAAGCTCAAGGTTGGATCCATAATCATTCTCAATCATTCTTCACATTCTTTTTTTAAAAAAGAAAACTTTATTTATTCACTTTGTGTGTGTGTGTGTGTGTGTGTGTGTGTGTGTGTGTGTGTGTGCGAGTGTGTCAAAGGGCACTGTGTGTCCCTGTGGGAGACCTAGGGTGACTTAGGGAATCATTCTGGACTGCTTCTACCTCCCTCTTGCTTCACTCCGGGATTTCCCAGGCTCTGCCCACCAGGGACAGAAAGTGCAGGCTGCCTTTTTGCCCGGCGTTCTTTATGTGGGACCTAGAATCCAAACTCAGGACCTTCTGCTTGTGAAACAGAGTCTTAACTCCTAAATCCTAACGAGGTGGAGGTGGTGGCAGCCTGCACTTCTGGCTCTGGTGGGCAGAGCTGGCTTTGGTGGGCAGAGCCTGGGAAATTCCAGAGTGAAGTAAAGAAGAGGTAGAAACAATTCAGGGTGATTTCCGAAGTCACCCTTGGTGACACACAGTGTCCTCTGATATACACACACACACTAAATGAACGAATAAATAAAGTTTTAAAAAAATTTTAAATTTGTCATTGTGAGAGGAGAGCAGGGAGAAGGTATATGGGCTTCTAGGGATTGAATTCAGGTCACCAGGTTTTGTCCAACCCCGAATTATTCTTTATGAGACAGGGTCTCTAATCAAACTCAGAGCTCACTGACAGGGCTAGTCTGAGTAGCAGATTGCTCTGGGGATTTCTAGTCTCTGCCTTCCGAGGCTAGAATTACTGGCTACTTGCCACACCTACCCAGCATTTTATATGGGATCTGGGGCACTGAACCCCAGTCTTTTGCTTGCACGGCAAATACTTCAACTGCAGAGCCATCTCTCTAACTCAGGCTGGCCCCAAACAGCAGTTCCCCTTCTTCAGTCTCTGGAATGCTAGCTAGGATCACTGCCACGTGCTACCCATGTTCAACCCTTAATCCCATTTTCTGACTTTGGAATCGTCTCTGGTTCTCAAGATTGCTTAGTGTATAGAGAAAGCATGGTACCCAACTCTTTAGCTTTGACGGCATTTCTGTAACTGGAAGAAAAAAAAATCAAAGTTCAGGAAGACTTCATGGTAAAATCCAGAAAGCAAACCAGACCTCTGGAGGCTGCCTTCATATTGCCTAGCAACTAGGCCCCAGGAGAAACTTTGGTCCTTCTGTGGATAGAAAGAATGCAGGGAGTACAGTCCAAGGTCCTCAGTAGAATCCATCCTCAAATTCTCAGAATCCCCCTTATCAAGTTGCCTTGCCCCCTTCTTCTTGCCACATTTGCTGCCAATGTCACCATTTGGAAGACTAAGGGTTCCTACTCTCTAGTACTAGCCAGGAAATTCTAAGGGCCGTTTAAAAATGCCAGCCCATCCACAGACATAGGAAAATAAAGGCTTTTGTCTCTTACTCCATATTATGGCCCCTGGTTTTGTGATGTGTTTATAGCAGTTGACTGACAACAAGGAGGAGGGGCTCCATATGCCACTGGGTTGGTTGACAAACAGGACCCAAATATGGCTCGTGTTCAAACATCACTTTTCCTAGGAGGTTCACTCCGGCTTCAGAGTCCTTGAAGAGCAAGCAGCCCAGCCCCCTGAGCTCAACGAGATGGTGTTAGGTAATCAGGAAATGTGGTTGTCATTAAGAGATGAGGCCGGGTGTCGAGCCAACGAGCCTGCAGGATTGACAGATAAGAACGACGCAGCACATGGCAACATTTAGACGGAATATCTTGGAAAGCAAGATGTCACCATCCCAGGGTACAGTGGAACTTCAAGCTGGCAGAGGAGGAAAAGCTTCCGGGACCCCTGTTCTATATGGGGGTCTCTCTTCATGCCTCCACGGCCAGGATGGCATCTTAGGGAGGAGCAGTGCCTGCAACAGTCTCAGTGCTGGGGCTGGAACCATCCAATTTTCAGTCATCTTCAACCACGTCAGTCGACCCCCTAACAGTTTTCTGTGCAAACTTTGCAGGAACCAAAGCAGTGAGCAAATCAGGAACAACTTATCGCACTGAGAGACAAGGCTGTTCAGAAATGGATCACACACATTTCATCCACACCCATGCTTCCGCCTAGTTTCATTATGATTTATTCATTCTCCTCTCTCCCAAAGCACAAGAGCCTGCCTTTGAGCTTCTGAACTGTTCTCTGACCTGGAATCTCCTCCAGGACAAGCAGGATATTATTCACTAAGAAGCTCTCTTATCTACCCCTACCCCCCACCCCCTCTTCCTGACACTGCACCCCAAACCCTTCCCACTCTGACCCACTCCTTCCTCCCCTCATTCACTCAATCTGACCCTCACTCTCACTCTTCCTACCCCCCACCCCACCCCACCCATCCTTGTCCCTCCCTGACTCACCTCAAGTCCCATTGTCACAAACAAAAATTTCAGCACAACCCTCTCCAACCGGTTTGGCTTAGGTGAGCAGCCTGTCGTGGGGACAGAGACGGGTTTAAGCGGATGCTTGGACACATGCAGACAACATCCACAGTTACGGACAGAGACGCAGCCCCCTGCATGTGAAGGACATGTACCCAGACACAGAGGGAACATGAAACAGCGTGACATAGTGTGCTACGGTTGTTCATGTGCTTTGAAGGCAGGGGTTACATGTAATAGGTCTCTGTTACCTCCCTTGAGGCTGACACAAGTGATTTTCACTAAATGTCTGTCTGTTGAATGAATGCGCATTTGCAGGCGTGCACACAGTGATGTCACACAGACAAATGCACATGCTAAGGATGCCACCCTGGCTTGAATTGTTCCCATTCTTAGGGCTCAGAATGTGGGTGGGAGGAGGGTAGGTCATGAGGTATGAGGAGAATGGGGATTCATTGCCGAAGAAAGAACTGAGCTCAGAATACAGGCACTGGTCTTGAAAAGCTTCATAGCTAATTATTTCCTTACACCCCTGACTCGAGGTATGTCTTCTCCAGCCTTCATTCCAGAAGAGAATAGAAAAGGCCTAAGGATGAGGCATATCCCCAGGAGTATGACTCTTGTGAGACATAGGGACTAAGGGTGTGGGGGGACAGAAGAGACTCGCAGGTAGATATTGTCAGATGAGAAGAGAGTGATCCTTATATCAGTCAAAGGTCTGCACGGCTCCTGAACTGCTCTCTCTCCCAGACCCAGTGGTACCTGTAGCCTCCACTTTACTAGGGTCTCAATATACTCATGAAGAGGTGGGCATGGTCATTGTCTTACCATTGCCCTATCGCTTAGGAACATTCTGCCTCCCTTCCACGCTCCATAGGACTAGAGCTGAGGTGAGTGATTTAAGGGTCCCAACCAGGAGCTCAGAGACCTGGTAGCACTTGGAAAGGTGGGGGGTATTATGAATGGAAAGGTAAAAGCAGAATGGACACCCAGCTTATGATCTAACTGCTTTCCCACCCCCATGCCTCAGTTTCTCCTGTGGTTTCCTGTACCTGGAGGGGTGAATCCGTGGGAAGGAAAGGTGCTCCTCTGAAAGCATGTGATAGGATCCAAGGTGTGATAATTATAATTATAACACAGGATGCTCTCCCTCCCATTCCCCCTGGCCCTACCCCACCCCGGCCACACTGGATCTCAAAGCAGCATCGGGGTGGGGCTGTTCCCCTGGCATAGGTGGGGACCTGAGTACTGAAAAGGGGAAGGGGTTTGCCAAGGCGGAGGTGGAGAGAAACTAGGGAGTGCTGGCATCCTGCCTGGCCTTCTGACTGGAGGAAATAGCACTGCAGGTCACTGGTCAGAGCTGGGATCCAGGGTCAGGGCCCCAGTCTAGAGGCATGGTCAGGGTCCAGGTTACAAACCCAGGTTCAGGACGCTAATCTGTGGACAGTTAGGATCTCTGCCTGCTGACCCTACCTCACCAGCTGTTCCATGCGGACACCCAGAAGTGCACGCCTTCAGCAAAAACAGCTCTCATTCCCATGAGGCAACTGTGAACTATCTTAGCATGGATGACTGAAGCAGGATTATAAAGCAAGCCTGACTTGCAAAAGATTTACGGAGAACAACTCTCACCGTTTACATATTTGCCAAATCCCTGGCATACGGCAGGCCTCAATCAATGTTTCTTGAATTAAAGCTTACAATTTAGTTAGGGAGATAAGATGTGCGCAAATTATGAGCACATAAGCTATAATAAAGGGACTAGCAAAGGCTGAGGCAGAACAGAAGAAAGAAAGATTCATGTTGAGTGGGAGGAGCTGAGAAGGTTTCATAGGAGATGTGGTATTTGAGGTCAGTTTTGAGAGATGAGTAAGATTTCACAGGTAAGGGGTCTGGGAAGCTGGCTCCGTGGTAGAGAGCTTGTGTGCACAAGGCCCCGGTCCAACCCCTCCCACCCCCAACACACACAAAAGTAGCTCTGACAGGTAAAGTTGGCAGGGCAGTGTTAGAAAATATCCCATATGAATGACTTCTTCCTTTTGCAACTACTTCATTCTTTCTTTCTACCACCTCTGGAAAAAAGTTGCAAGATTAAAAAAATTATTTTATGAGAGAGAGAGAGAAAGAGAGAGAGAAAGAGCATATACATGCATGCCATGGTGTTTGGCTAAAGGTCAGAGGACAACTTTCAGAAGTCAGTTCTCTCTTTCCAACATGTTGGCTTCCAGGGATCAAATTTGGGTTGCCAGGTGTGCAAGCAGGAGCTTAGCCACTGAGCTATCTCAGCAGCCCTGCAAGATTTTAACCTACATATTGCTCTTCTCTCAGATCTGTCTCTTATTTACCTATATATTTAAAGATTGTTTATTTTGAATGTGTGTGCGTGTGTGCGCGTGTACGTGTATGCGCGTGTACGTGTGTGTGTGTGTGTGTGTGCGCGCGTGTACGTGTGTGTGTTGGTACAGTACCCATGTAGAGGTCAGATGAAAATTTTGTGGACTCAGTTTTCTCCTTCCAGTGTTTACATAGGTTCTGGGAAATGAACTCTGGTAATCAGGCACGGGTGACAAGCGCCTGTAACCATTAAGCCATCCTACCAGCCCTATTACCTGTCTTTTAAAAATGATTATTAGTAGATGGAGAGATCAGACTCCCTGAAAGTTACCCTCAGACCTCCACACATGCTGTGGCATGCATGTACCCACACTTATTCACACAACTAACAAATCAAAGTTATTGTTTATGGCAAAAACTGTCCTAGAATCTCTGATTTCCTGTGTCTTCACCTCCAAATGCTAGGATTGCAGGTACGTACCAGCATGTCAGGCTTTTACCTGACATGTAGATCTTGCCGTAGGTCTTGTCCCTTGTTTTCATTAAGATTTCAGGGGATTCAGAATATGCCTCCTCCTTCTGACTATCCCAGGGGTCACTTGGTGGTTATTTTTATATATACAAAATGGAAATGTGGTCAGGTGAGTAGGAGTATATTATAGGAGTAGAGCGTTTGATATCAAAACCGTTCTTGTAAAGTCCAAACATATGAACCTATTTTGATCATAGAGGAAAAACCCCTTCTCCTCCAGTTGTGCTAATACACTTAAAATATTTTATTTATTGAACAAGAGATAGATAGATGAATAGCTATATAGGTAGATGGATAGCTAGATAGATACACAGATAGATGTAGATAGATGATAACATGTGTACTATGAGGTGTGTGTGAGGTCAGAGGGCAATTTTCAGAAGTTGATTCTCTCTTCCTACCTTGTGGGTTCCAGGGATTGAATTCAATTGGCTGAGTTTGGGTGCAGTCATCTTTACCTACTGAGCTATCTCACTGACTCCTAATGCACTTTTTAATATTTATTTATCTATTTATTTATTTATTTGAGAGAGAGAAAGAGAGCGAGAAAGAGAGAGAGAAGGTACACATATGCATGCTATGTTATGCTCATGGTAACAGGTCAACTTTCAGTTCTTTCCTCCCACCATGTGGGTTTCTGGGGATTGGACTCTGGTCACCAGGGCAAGCAGTTACCTCACCCACTGAGCTATCTCACTGGTTCCCTAACGTATTTTTGAGACTCTTGGCCAGAGAGAGAGCCCTGAGAGAGAAGCCAGAAATCCATAGGGCTGGATCTTTGGTCAATCCCTTGGCTTCTCCTGTATAGGAGGGGCCAGAGAGGAAAGCATTGAAGTTCTTCCCCAAGGGTCTTGAATCCCTGCCACCAGGATAAAGGCGTCTGATCAAATCACTACAGTAAGCTTCAGGTCATCTAGCAAGACTATCCCAATTTGGACCTGTTTTCTCATCTGAAGGATGAAGTAGATAAGCAGGCCAGGAACCCCCCCCCCAAGCCCGGGCCTTCTGTGATTCTGTGGCTAGGAAGCTGAGCCCCTTCAGGAGTTTGAGGAACTTGTCAAAGTCCCCAGGATGTCAGGCCTGGCTGGGGTGAGAGATGCTTGAGTTCTCTTCTGCCAGAGTGGCCTTGCCGCGTTCATCCTGTCAGGGCCGGGCACCTCCCTCTTTGAGACAGCTCAACCCTCCATGCCCCACCCCCACCCTTGCCTCTCCTTTAACAGCCCCTTCCACACACTGCAGGTAAAGCCCCAATCAGGGATGGGATGCCACTGCCCGCACCCAGATCCTTCCCTTATTTCCACCCTCCCTGGCGCCCATTAGCTAGCCAGGCAGTGGGGGCGGTGGCTGCCGAGTCTCTTCTCCGTGCCAGGCCCGGCCCCCAGAGACGCACCTGTTCTGACCTGCTTAGCAGGTTCCCAGGTTTCTGCCTTCGTTGTTGGCCACGGCGTGGGAAGCAGCTCTGGGGGAGCTCGGCGTTCCCGATCACGGCTTCTTGGGGGTAGCCACGGCTGGGTGGGTAGAACCGGGACCGGGTCTCCTCCTGGAGACCCAAGTGGGTTAAGGCAGGTGCATCCGTGCCTGGGGATTCCTTGACTTCCTGCCGTCTGGGTCGGAACCTTACCCTGCTCCAGAGCCGGCTCCCAGGGAAGAACTCGGTGGAACTTCAGCATCACTGGGCAGGTCTGCTTTTCAGCCGATGCCCCTGTCCCTGGGAGCCGATATGTGGAGCCCTGAGGCCTGGCGGCTGCTGCTGCTGCTCCTGACATCACTTACAGGTAGGACTTCCCTGTGCCGTCAGGGCTTTGCTTCTGAGCCTAACCTGGTGCGCGTACACACACACACACACACACACACACACACACACACACACACTACCACCACTACCAATACAGAAACACAACACATGCGTACACACACACTCACCTTTCTTTTTCTGTGGTCAGAGGAGCCAATCTTCTCTCCACCTGGCAGCAGTGCCCCCAGAAAACTCAGTACCCCTCTTCCCTGTCAGTTTTCCCTGTTAGCCATCAGGCCAGGTCACTAACGAAGTCTGGAGCCAAGATCACTAACGTGTGGGGGCCAAAACCTCTGCCAAAGCCTTGTCTCCCCCTGTGCTGTCTCTAGGAGGGTAGATACAGTGATCTACTGTAGGTGGGCAAAGAAGTGCCAGCTGAGGACCTTGCTTACCCCAGGGTTTCCTGGAGGCCCCGTGACCTGCCCACTGGGCTTCAGAACTGCTGTTGGGTGCCGAGACTGACTCAGGGCTGAGCTGGCTTCAGGAGTCACTAGGTGCAAAGAGCCTGGTGTCCAGGGCATAGATGTCTCCTCTGCGCAGGATACTCAGCACCGCCACTGAGGTTGCCTGTTGGGGACTAGAGCAAGCTGAGATTGTTTCTCACTCTACTCCCCTTCCTCCGCTCCATCACACACACCCATATAGGTGTAGGGTGTTGATAAGAGTCACTTACATACCCGGGGGTATAAACGTCAGGGGTCTTTCCAGATAGGATATGGTCCTTTCTATTCAACTCCTGTCTCCCCATTTCCTCTGTCGAATGCGTTGTATACACCTCCTTGCTTCCTGCCTGTCTATTGTGTACAGAATATACATCAACAATAGGAATGTATTATTTTTCAGAGACGGGCATGTGTGCATTGAGACCACAGTGAGATGCCATAGGCTGTTTCCTGGGTAAAGGGAGACTGGGGAAAAAACTTCTCCTCAGAAAGACAGGACTTAAAAAAAAAAAAAAAAAAAAAAGAAAGACAGGACTTGTCTGCAGAGGACAGGAGGATCCTCAGTCAGGAGCTTATATGGAGGGAGCCAGGAGTGTCTGTTGCTCACAGCACCTGGTTGATCCCCCACCCCCAGTCTCAGCTGAAGTTTAGGAGGCTAAGGAAGTCTAGGTGGCTGGACTGGCAGGATGGGGTATGTGGGGGGAGGCTGCTCTTACTCTGGTTTTATAGCAGACTAACAGGCAAGTCAGCGACCCACTCTCCAACCTAAGGATATTGAGCTCCAGGCGCTCCACCTCACACCCCCATCTCTTAATTCCTGTCTTCCAGACAGTCCTTCTCACTTGGTTAGACCAAGAGGGTGGGGCCTCCTGCCGGGCCAGGGAAGCCACTTTCCCCCTGTGGGATCTACCCACACCTGGAGCATGGAGTCATGCAGTCTTAACACTTGGAAGGGATCAAAGAGATCAGTACCATTCCAACTCCTTCATTTAAGGATGGGAAAACAGAGAAACACATAAGCAGGCGAGATCTATCCGTATGAGAAGATCAACCATGGTTAGTGTCTTGGTCTCCTGGTCTCTTGTTCATTAAAGAAAGAGCAGCCTAGTTGGAACCACACTGAGTCTAGCAAGAGTACTAGGTGCTGGCCGTGGTAACTAAGATATCATCCCGACCTTCCTTTTCCTAATGCAAAATCATTCGTCCCCAGAGAAGTCAGTGAAGGCAAAAGGAGAGTCCTAGGTAGAAAACGATCTTGACCTCACCCCAAGTCTAACAGAAGTGGTGCAAGAGAGGAAAGACTGACTGACTCCATGATTGCCCAGGAAGCTGGCACCTGGTAAGATCTGCTTCTGCTGCAGTAGCCTGCCCAGAGCTGGCTGAAGGCTGAGATCAGGGCTTCTTGGATCCCAGGGTCCTCCCCAAGGATCAATGGTCTTACCCCCATTTTGACTCCCTTGCATATAGGCATCTCCTTACTGGCCCCATGAGCCCGGGGTACATATCGTGTCTCAGAACAATCCTTGGATCTGGAAGTCAGGAGACTTGAGTTCTAATTCTAACTCTCCTATTAATTTGCTAGGTGATGTTAAGCAGCTAAGAAAGTCCACTTGAGTGGGCCAAGAGGGAGAAAGGGGTGGTCTCTGTGGAGCTGCTGACTGAAACACCAAGTTTCTGTGTTGCCCAGCTCTTGGCTGAAGTGGGGTGCTTGTAAGTGTTGGAAAATTGATCAGTCGCCCTGTGGTTGAGAGGCCCCTTTCCAAGGGTACTGCCTGCCTGGGACTATTGCCAATCGACACCCCTTCCCCCTAACTCCTGGGCCATTAGAGCTCTGAGCCCTAAGGCCTTGCCCCACCCCTGGCAGGGAGAGGAGCCCAGCTTGGGAGGCACCTCAACACCACGGCTCTTTGTCTCTCCTTAATGGGATGAGTTTCCGGGTGAGGTCCCATCCCTTCTTCCTCCCCCCCATCTTTTGCCCTGGGGCCAAGGGCCCTAAATTTACGGAACTATTTTCCAACAGGACCAGTGTCCTGGCTCTTTGTCTGGGTCCAGCAAGACCCAGCAGGACCAGGGAATGAGTGTGTCTCTGCCTTCTGAGTTCTGTCTTCTGAGAGTTAGGATCAGCTTTCTGTCAAGATTGGTTTCCTAGAAAGGGAGGGGCCACATCCTTGCTTTTCTACTCCTGCCTGCAAAGGGGGGCAGGCCCTTTCCTGTAGGACCTACCCAAACCTTGAGAAGCCAGAAAGGGTGGTTGTGCTTCCCCGCCCAAGCGAGGAGGACCCCAGGGAAGCCCTTGGCCTCCATGACCTGGGTTCCACCTGAGCATTTCAGGGGTCTGGGGTGAGGACAGCCCAGCCGCAAAGATAGTAAGGAGGAGCTTAGTGTGCACAGCCCCCCATCTTCTGGACCCTGGCCTCAGAATCCTGCGGTGCTTGGGCAAAGCGAATGGGCGTCAGCAATGGCGAGCGAGGAGCGAGCCCTGTGAGAAGAGAACGCCTGGATTTTCTGCCCTTCGAAACTCATGCTGACCGCAAAGACTAGACAGAGAAGGGAGGATGACAAAGTGGGAAACTGAGTCAGGAGTGAAGGGAGTAGAGGAGCTTTGGGGGTCTGAATCTAGGAAGAGACTCTAGACCTACAAGTTCCTTCCCCACCACCCTAACATTTCTCTCTAAAACTATGTCCTGAAAGCTACAGGTTGAGGTCAGGATGCGGCGTGAGCAGAACCAGCCCAGTGTGAGAGGTGGGGGTAGCGCTGGTAGGGAGGCTGGGATCTCAGGAGTTTGAGAGAAGTAGAAATCTGGGTCTCCCACCCACAGTGTGGCTGTTGTGGTGAGTCAGCGGGGCTCAGACTGGCTCCGGGGGGTTTAGGGGACTTATCTGTGCTGAGAGCTGTGTCTGGGCCAGAGCCGGCTGCCTCCAAAACTGTCCTCTCCGATTGTTCTCCTCTCCCTCTATGACTGGTATGGCCCCCCTCCCCAGACACTAATCTGCAGGTGGGCGCTTTGCCCGGGGTTGTGAAGCCCTCACTAAGCTAGGGGGCTTAGGACAGTGGAGGTTTAGAGTGAGGGATGTGGGTAAAGGTGGAAGAAAAGTCTTCTGGTTTCCAAAGCTCCTCAATTTCAAGGTCGAGGTTATGGGCAAGGAAAGGACCACATGGGCTGTGCTTTATGTCACCTGTCCTAGATTGGGGGGCGTGGAGCTCAGGTGCTTTCTCCTCAGGTCTTTTCTTACCCCAACAGCTAGTGCTGTGAATGAAGGGAAGCAAGAGTTAACGAAGGAGAATGAGACCCTAGACAGCTTGGACCCCTCCCCCTAGCCTTAGGCAGATACCCCCCCTTCCCACTAAACCCACACTAGACAGTTCTTACTCGGGCCTGGAGCTAGAGCTGGTTTTTCTGGTGGTGGTAGGTAGCAAAGCCCTGACAGAGATTCCCAGGGAGAGGCCTGCTTGGGGGGCCCAGAAATGCTAGAAGTGCTGGGGGAGTTGTGGGGGGAGCTCAGGGGTGCGGTCATAGGTCGCCAGAAGGGTGGGGGTTCCTAGGTAGGAAGCTAAGGAACGAAGGAGAGGGAGCTTTTGTTTTGTTCTGTTGGGAAGGCTTGGTGGCAATTTCTCATCACCCGGAGGGACAGTGACCTCATCTCTGGGTACCTCCACCTTAAGCTTAGATGAATCTGCCCTGAGTCTTGGGGTGAGGTGGGGAGGCATGCCAGGGGAAACACTCCAGAGAGGTTGCATGGGCAGAAGCTCAGAACCACATACCACTGACCAAGGGCAGCTGAAACAGACATGCGGAAGCCAAAATAAACGACATCAAAATATTTACCAAGTGTGCAGACTTCCGCAGAACAGGAACGCGCACCTGTGCATTCAGAGGGCGTGAGACGTGCATGCGATGGTGCGTGCACATACGTTCAACATACATACTAACACATGGCTCTTCCCTCTGGGCATAGACAAGTAAGTATGTATACTCCTCTGAGGATAAGATGTGAACACATGAATGTGTGAAACATCCCCAGGTCATATAAGGAGATAGCTCACAAACACATTAACTTCTCAGAAAGATTGACCAGACCCTCATCCAAAGACGCCCCATACATTCATGCTTGCTTCTTACCTCCTTCTCACCGATCTACTTCTAGGATCCCTGTAGGAGTGTATCCCTATATGTACCAATAATACTATGCTGGTGGATGTGGGCTCCTCATACGGTGTCTTCCCTCAAAAATGTTGCCATGGCTGGCTGGCTGGCTGCCAGTATCAGCCTCAGTTTCCCCTTTTCAAATCAGAGGTCAGGGTTTATACAGAAAGGAAAGTTGGGACCTGGGCGCAGGGTGGGGTGTAGACAGCCAGCCCCAGCCAGGAATGGAGGGCCTGTCTGGGAGCGGGCGGGGTACACAAAAGGCAGGGCCCCAAAGAGGCCTGAGGGGGCCTGGCCAGGGGTGGGGGAGACTGAGGGCAGGGATCCCGTCTGGCCAGTTGGGCCTGTTCTCTCCGTTGCGCAAGGTGGTGGCGGCTGTGGCTCGGCCTGCTGCTCTGTGGTAGCTTCTGAGTCACCAAGGCTCCTGACCAGCGTCCTAGGGCGCCCGGAGTGGAAGGGTGGGGAGAGTCGAGAGGGGGAGTGCCCAGCAAGCTGGAGTCCACCGGCCTTAGCAAACGATCTGCAGCTGAAGGGTCCCTGGGCCTGCTGGCCTGGCCACCACATGCCCGCAGGGTGACCTCACCAGGCAGGCGGTGTGTCTCCTCGGGTCCGGTGACATCACCATGCTGACGCCAGGCAGACACTGACTGGGTGGGGGAGAGGAGGAGGCAGTCCTAGCCTGCCCCGGCCTGGGAGCTTAGGCTCCTGGTCCATTTAGCGGAGGACAAGGATGCTTGGACCCCCGTTCTCTTTTCTCATCTCCCGCAGTTTAGGGGGTGAAGAGGCAACTTGAAGGCGGGTAAAGCCTCAGTCTGAGATACTTTTACTAAACAAAGGCTTTAGGACAGGAGGGAGGAGGCTGCAGGAAAGATCCGAAAGGAACTTGCCTGTTGTGCTGGGTTCCTTATTCTGAAAGCTTTGGCTTTGTCCCCCGGGTGTGGGGATCTTGGATTCAGGTTGGGGACTTGGAGGACTGGGACCTCAAGCATGTGCTAAGTATCCAGTCCAGTTCCTGCGGTGCCCTAAGGAGGCATTTTGGGGAATGGAATATGGGTGACTGTGGTAAGGGAGGGCAGGTAATTGGGATAGGGATGGAAAGCTCACCACGCGACATTGACCCAGAAATAGTGTTTAGACAGATTTGCATCTCCCGCTGGGGCAGAGCTTGGGATTTTTAGGTGTAACCTGTATCCGTACTAGTGTTTGCAGCAGAGCGAGCTGAGGAGCCTCTAATCCAAGCCCACCCGAGCCCTTCTTTGGCAGCCCTGCTCCCTTTGGTGCCAGGAGGTGGTGCCAGGGAGGGGTGCAAGTGGTTAGCTGGACTCCCAGGTAGGGCTGGGTGGGACCAACATGAGCTTAGGCAGGTCAGAGCCCTGGTATCTGGCCCTGCAGGTCTGTCCTGTCCAGTTCAGGCCCTCCCAACCCCAGCAGCATCCTCCCGCCCTCCACTCCTGCCAGCAGGGCCGAAAGAGCCGTGTCTTTGCCTCACTGGACCCTCTGCGCTAATCCACGCACTTCCTCCCTACGAGCTTTCTCTCCTTTCTTCCTCTGTCTAGTCCAGAGATGCTCCTACCCCAAATAGTTAGCCTGTCCTACCTCCACCCAAGGTTGCCATATCAACAGTCTTTCTGTCCAGCCCACTCATGAGGAATGAAAGACGGCTCATTCCTTCTTCTGTCCCTTCCTTCTTCTGCCTATCTCATTCATTTATTCTTTCTTTTGAGGGGGAGATTACAACAGCGTTTCCCTGTGTTGCCCAAGTTGGCCTTGAACTTGGGATCGTCTTAACTTGAGTCTCCTGAATTTGTATTTAAGGTACGGGCCACTGAGCCTGGCTTCATTCAGTCGTTCACACAATAAACATTCCTACAATAAACATCCATTGTGCTCCAATTATGTAGCGGGAATGGAGATCACATACTATTGGCTGAGCATAAAATCAGAAACCATGTTTTCATACGTCACATGTGACCCCTTTTTCTACTCTTATGGCATTCAATGTGATGAGATAGGCAGACAAGAAAACAGCAAGTATAATATGTGGGTTAAAAGTGCTAGAGTTGGGGTTAAAAGCAGGGTGTCAGGGGAGCCCAGAGAACAGGCACCCAAGGCTGCCTGAAGTGGGGGCGGGGAAGGACTCCAGGAGGAAATGATGTCTAAGCAGAGTCTTAAAGCATGAGTAGGAGTTCTCCAGACAGTGATGAGTAGGAGCCACAGACATAGGGAGGAGGGCATTCCAGGTAGGGGTACAGTACGAGCCAAGGTAAAGGACAACAGAGTGTGGGGTGCTGGGACAGGAAGTCTAGCCTGTTGGGAGTTGCTGGGGTATACACATTCTAAGACAAGCGTTCTCCACATTCTGATGCTCTTTCTGTTCTGACTCAGACCCTGGTCCCTCAGACTTTCCCAGTCCCTTCTCCCTTCATAACTTACCCACTCAGGAAATCCAGGTGTCTTTCAGTGATCTTTGTCAGTGACCACATCCCCATCAAATTTCCCCTAGGAATCGTCCCCTCCTCCCTGCCCAGCACCACCATACCAGGTTTGCAGCTGCAGCCTCCTGGTTGAGTATCTGTTCTTCAGTCTGTCTACATATCGTCATATGCCTCGTGACACTTTCTGGCTAAGGAAGCTTCGGTGCCTGGCATGGAAGGTCCTGGGTCATTTGGCCCCACCCTACCCCAACCATATTTTCCACCACTGCTTAACACACACCCTACCTTAGGTTGGGTCCTTTCCTTTCTGCTTCCTGGACGAGCCAGCTCCTCCAGCATCCTGGTGTTTGCTTGCCTTGATCCTGTATCTACAATGCTTTTGTAAGTCTCTCAGGCCTCCTGAAGCTACCCAATTCATGCATGAAATCCTGTCACATGACAAACCCAGCCACTGCCCCATCCCACAACTAGTCTGCAACACACAGCTGAGCGCTAAATCACAAAGCTTTATTGCAAGCCAGGCGTGGTGGTACATTCTGTGAGCTCAACACTCTGGAGGCTGAGGCAACAGGCCTGATAGGCTATATAATGAGATTCTGGGAAAGAATGAAGGAAGGAAGGAAAGGAGGGAAGGAGGGAGGGAGGGAGGGAGAGAGGGAGGGAGAAAGAAAGAAAGAGAGAGAGAAAGAAAGAAAAAGAAAGAAGGAAAGGAGGGAAGGAAGGAGGGAGAGAAGGAGGGAGGGAGAGAGAGACTGGAAAGATGGCTCAGGGGTTAAGACTCTGAAAAGGTCCTGAGTTCAGATCCTAGGTCTCATGTGAAAAACACCAGTGCAGCTGTGGCCTGCACTTCCAACCCTGGTAGGTGGAGCCTGGGAAATTCCAGAGTGAAACAAAAAGAGGTAGAAGCAATCCAGGATGATTCCTAAAGTCCACAGCGACATCCAGGGCCCTCTGATACACACATATGCACACACACATAGATAGATAGATAGATAGATAGATAGATAGATAGATAGATAGATAGATAAGGTTAAAAGAGAAAGAAAGGAGACAGGAAGAAAAAGAGAAAAAGAAATGAAAGAGAAAGAAAAGATTAAAAAAAAAGACAAATTCCATCATTGCATGATTCCATAGATCCGATTCTTCATCAGTGTCTCTTCCTCGTAAACAGACCTGGGTTCCATGAGAACAGGAAATGGATCCCCCTCTTTTTTTTTTTTTTTTTTTGTAAATAAGCTTCCACAATGGTTACTTGTGATTCTAGAAATTCCTGTGCTGGAGAGATGTCTCAGGGCTTAAGACTCTGCAGTGCAAGCAGAAGATCCTGAGTTCGGAGCCCAGGTCCCATTTAAATAAGGCCGGGCAGAACTGGCAGTGCCTGTACTTCTGGCTATGATGGGCGGAGCCTGGGAAATGCCAGAACAAAGGAAAAAGGAGGTAGAAGCAACACACACACACACACACACACACACACACACACACACACAAATAAGTAAATAGACTCTTTTTAAGATTCCTGAACATTTCATACAGCTCCTCATCAATGAGCAAATCCCTGGTCCTTTATCCCCAGCCTTGATTTTGGCTCAGCATTCTGACCCTCCTGCTCCTGTCAGCCTTGACCTCATCTCTCTAGGCCACCTGGGTCCTTTCTGGTTTTGGGGACTTGCTCGTTCCTGCCTCTGAGCCCAGTTCATGCCATTCCTCCCACATGGAATACTTCCTTCTTTCTGGGAATCCAGGTCTCTCATCTTGAAGCAATGAAAAGAATGCTCTGAAGCGCCTGGTGGGATGGAGCTTACTACCCTCCGTAGTGCCCCATGCCAGACACCAGCAGCTCTGGACCCTTCTTGTGGCTTCTTGCCATATATCTTGAAAAACTTCACTTTTACCCCTTTGGCAGGTTGAGACCCCTGTGAAACTCGTTCATCACTTTCCCTGTCCCTGTATGCAGAAACTCGATTTCTCTGGGAACTCTGAGTTCCCCGGGGCAGGGACTGTGTCTCTATCCTGTTGTAGTCTACCATCAAGGCTGCATAAGGATGAGTCCTCCATAAATCGTCTGTGTGGCCTTAGGCAAACCACTTCCTTTCTCTGGTCTCAGTTTCCTCACCTGTTAAATGGCGATAATAACGCCTACCTTTCGGGAATGTTGTGTGAATCTGATGAGGTAATGAACGGAATGAACTTTGCAAGCATAAAACTCTGCGGGAGTTCCGGTTGCCTTAACTGTCGCTATCATTATGAAGGTGTCCCCCGGGCTCTGGTAGGACCCCCTAATCCCGGCTGCCCTTGTGTGCCCCCTGCAGGCCGATGCACCGCGGGTGAACTGGAGACCTCGGATTTGGTAACGGTGGTGCTGGGTCAGGACGCCAAGCTGCCCTGCTTCTACCGAGGGGATCCCGACGAGCAGGTGGGGCAGGTGGCGTGGGCTCGGGTCGACGCGAACGAGGGCACGCGGGAGATGGCCCTCCTGCACTCTAAATACGGGCTGCACGTGAACTCGGCCTATGAGGACCGCGTGGAGCAGCCGCCGCCCCCTCGGGACCCTCTGGATGGCTCTGTGCTCCTGCGCAACGCCGTGCAGGCCGACGAGGGCGAGTACGAATGCAGAGTCAGCACCTTCCCCGCCGGCAGCTTCCAGGCGCGCATGCGGCTCCGCGTGCTGGGTGAGTGGGGCCAGCTGGGGTACGGTCAGGACCCCAGACTCAAGGCCGTGGAGAGCAGAAACGGGGACAGGAGGAGCAGAGATGGGGACTGCAGAGAGAGATGAGACAGAGGCCAAAAGGGCCTAAGACCATCCAGCCAACTCTTCTTCCTCACCCAATCCAGACATCCTCTCGAAGTCACTGGGAAAGCTGGGGACCGCCCATATTCTAGGAAGCTCTTCCTCCTGCTGACCAGCCAATTCTACCGTGTTCCAAGCGGTGTCATAATGCTACCGAAGACACCAACCCAAAGCCTCCATTGCCATCCTAAGCTCCATGATTTTAAAATGTGGGGCTCACGGGGCTGGAGAGATAGCTCAGGGGGGAAGACTCTGCTTTGTAAGCAGAAGGCTCTGGGTTCAGGTCCCAGTCCCACGTTAAAAAAAACTCCAGGCAGAAATGGCGGTGGAATGAACTTCTGGCCCTGGTAGATGAAGCCTGAGAAATCCCACAGTGAACCAAAAATTAGGTAGAAGCAATCCAGGATGATTTCTGAAGTTATTACCCTTGGTCTTCACAGGGACACACAGTGCCCTCTGACACAGAGACACACACAAACAAAATAAATTTTTCAAAAATGTGGGGCTGCGATGTGGACACAAGTATAAGTGAGTGGTGTGGCTAATACTTTCCTTGATTTGGGCCTTCACTGGATGTGGTCTGGGTTCACAATCACCTTTTAAGCCACCACTTTGCACTGTGGGCAATTGTGGTCAACGTCAACATGAACCTACGATCAAGTTGTCTTTTTCATTCTGTGCTTGGACTGATGAAAAGCTAGAATTAAAAAGTCTTTACAGCGTCCGCACCGAAGTTAGTAACATCGGCCTTGAAGAAGAAAAACCTGAGTAGGAAAAAAGCCAGGCATGCTGGTACACACCTATAATCACAGCACAAATCACAGCGCACGAACTCAGTTCCAATCATTGACGTTGGGCTTTGTCACTAAGAGCCGGTGACCTGGAACAAATCATTTTACCCTTCTGAGCTTTAGTTTCCTCATCTGAAAAATAGGCATAATAGTACCTACCTCACTAGTTTGTTGGCGGAATTAAATGAGATAGTGTTTGTAAAGTAGTTAACATAAGAGTTGGCACATAGTAAGTGGAGGCTATTATTATTATTATTATTATTATTATTATTATTATATAGATAGTATCTAATTAGTTTTTAAATTACTTTATTTTTATTTTTTAAAAATGACCCAAGCACATTGTTAAAAATTCTAACAATAGAGAAAGATGTTAAGTCACCTGAAATCCTACTACTTATCTGGAACCTTTATTGGTGAAGTAAGAGAAGAACAGGAGTCCCCAAAGTTTGCAGTTGGGTAAGACTGAAATGGGATGGAGCGGGGTCTCCTGACAGGAGTTGTACAACATCTGTGACCTCCGCTTCTGCCACCCGCAGTGCCTCCTCTACCCTCCCTGAATCCTGGTCCACCCCTAGAAGAAGGCCAGGGCCTGACGCTGGCCGCTTCCTGCACTGCTGAAGGCAGCCCGGCTCCCAGTGTGACCTGGGACACAGAGGTCAAAGGCACCACGTCCAGCCGCGCCTTCAAACACTCTCGCTCAGCTGCTGTCACTTCAGAGTTTCACCTGGTGCCTAGCCGGAGCATGAACGGGCAGCCACTTACCTGTGTGGTGTCCCACCCTGGACTACTCCAGGACCAAAGAATCACCCATACCCTCCAAGTGGCCTGTGAGTACTTGGCTGTGTGCATAATGACTCCCTGGATTCTGAAAGGACTGGTCATACATTGTGACCCTGAGTCAGGCTGGTTAGCCTGGAGGCCGCAGCATGTGAGAGGGTTTTAGTTTCAAAGGTAGAAGACCTGGAGCCCAAGTCAGTGAGCTCTCTCTGAACTTCAGGTCTGTGTCTTTACAGAGGAGATTGCTTTGTTTTTCAACATCGTTGGTAGAATCAAATATAAACATGCAGTTGAAAGCATTTTGTGAAATATACGGTTGAGGGTTGGGACGACCCTCAATTCTGCTATTTACCAACCGTTATTTAATCTCGTTAGACTTCATTTTCTTCATCAGCAAAATGAGCATAATTATACCAACTTTGCAGGATTTTGATGAGAATTAACAGCCATGAATGCAAAGTGTCTCACGGATCTTAAATCGGAGGAGGGTTATAAAGCATTCCTGGCATTAATCTTCAAGCTCAAGCTGCACTAGCATTTGGCACAAATTAGGAAATCAACCAATGTTTGTTAGAGAAGTGAACGAGCTGGTGGGATTGTCAGGCCTTTGAAGAGTCTGACAGCATTTACTGAGCATCTGCTGGATGACTAACACCATGCTAGGTACCCAGAAAAAGTGTGCCACCCACAGCGCCTGAGGGACTTGCAGGCTCATAGCACAGGGAAAACAGGGAAACCAATGTAGACCCACAGCTAGAAAGGGGAGGGGAGCCATGTGGCCAGAAGCTAGCTGTCACCAGGTGAGGCTGGGTGAAGTTTGGTGGCAGCAGATGAGGAGGATGGTGAAGGGCAGGGTGAGGGGAGGCTTCAAGGACTCACGTGATTAAAGCATCATCCCATTCCATCTCCTCCCACCTTCCCTTCCAGTCCTTGCTGAGGTCTCTGTGAGGGGCCTTGAGGACCAAAAGCTGTGGCACGTTGGCAGAGAAGGAGCTACGCTCAAGTGCCTGAGTGAAGGGCAACCTCCTCCCACGTACAATTGGACACGGTAAGGGTCTTTCCCTTTTGGAGTCAAGATGAACTTATTATGGACGGGGAGCATATATTCTGAGTTCTAGATAAGTTCATCACAAGATCAGACCAATACAAAAATATACACAAATGATGATATTTGATGTCAAATATTACTGGCTCGTTGCAGGACATCTGAGGGGGGGGAGTACATGGTTAGCCATAGGGAATAAATGGGTGCTTTTTTGCTTCCCCCCAACTTTTAAATTACGAAATATAACAATGTATTAATATTTTATGTATTTGTAAGTGCTTAAAGTGCACAGGACAAAAAGACAGCTGACTGTAACTGTTGCCACACCAACACGCCTGTAACCACCACAGTGTTGCCAGCACCTCAAAAACACCCACCCACCTCCGCCCAGTTCCCTGAAAAGTCCTTGGCTTTTTTCCAAAGGGTGTCAGGGAGGGAGGGGCAGGGTGCACATATATGTGAGCCTACAATAGGCATGTTCTCACACATGGGCACATGATTGGTGCATGTGGCTTTATGCCGGGGGCTAGGTTTACGTACCCTGCGGTGCAACATCACAGCCGTCAGAGCATGCAGTCACATATTCCTATTACCTCTGAGTCCAGCTAGGAGTGGCATGTCTTGTTGTGTGGACTTTATAGCATGTGTAACTGGTACACAGTACTGGATGACGTGATACCAGTAGGAGCATGTGGGATGGCACATATGTGGATCTTCCCTGAATGTGTGTGGGGGTGCCCGGGTCAGCCTGGGCGGCAGAGAGAAGGGGCCTCTGCCTAGACCTGCCTAGGGGAGGGTGGGGCATCGTGGGAACAGCCGCCGGCTCTGGGTGACGTCATGGGGGATGGGGGGGGTAAAGAGCTGCCCAGGCACGTTGGGTGGTGGCAGCCTCAGCCCGCCCCAGCCGGCTTCCTTGTCCTGCAGGCTGGATGGACCTCTGCCTAGTGGGGTTCGTGCAGAAGGCGACACTCTGGGCTTTCCCCCTCTGACCACTGAGCACAGTGGTGTCTACGTCTGCCACGTCAGCAATGACATTTCTTCGCGGGATTCTCGGGTCACTGTGGATGTTCTCGGTGAGCGCAGGGGTTGGGGGCCACAGTGGACACGGTCCTGGACTCAGGGCCAGGGTTGGACAACAAGAAACAAGACAGAGAAGGAAGTATTACTTTGGGGGTGATGGATGGTGCATTTTGCAGGTCAAGCTGAGGGGGCGGTTGTGGGTGTGTTCTGTAAGGAAACTGGTGGGGAGCAACGGATGGAGTCTGAGGTGGATCACAGAGGGATCTGGGCATGCCCCTCAGACACTCGCCTGTCTCCAACAGACCCCCAGGACCCAGGGAAGCAAGTGGACCTAGTGTCCGCCTCGGTGGTGGTAGTGGGCGTGATTGCCGCGCTCCTGTTCTGCCTTCTCGTGGTGGTGGTAGTGCTCATGTCCAGATACCATCGACGCAAGGCCCAGCAGATGACCCAGAAATAGTGAGTACTGGCTGCCCCTGAGTGGGTGGAACTGAGCTGGGAGCAAAGAGCAACCCGGCAGGAGGTGAGCCAGAGCAGGACTGAGCAACCTAACAACTGGGGAGCATAGGGACTGCTGGTGAGCAGAGAGTCTTTAGAGGAAACATGGTCAGTCAGGTGAAGGGACAGACCTCAAATTCATACCCCTGTGGTATCACTTACCATGCATTCATACCCCTGTGGTATCACTTACCATGCATTCATACCCCTGTGGTATCACTTACCATGCGTTCATACCCCTGTGGTATCACTTACTATGCGTTCATATCCCTGTGGTATCACTCACTATGCCCACTTGAGCATATATGTGGCATGCCTGGCACTCCTCAACTACACAGCCATCTCACCTAGGCTTTGGCCAGGCTAGATGGACCTCAGGAGGCTGCCACCACCCTCAGCTCCTGACAAAGGGGTGTCTTTCCCAGTGAGGAGGAGCTGACCCTGACCAGGGAGAACTCCATACGGAGGCTACATTCGCATCACACAGACCCCCGGAGCCAGGTATGTGCCAAAGTTGGGTGCATGTGTGGGGCATGGCTTACTAGAGGTTTGCTTGGGCCTGGGTTATTTGCAGACAGGAGCACAGCCTTCCGCTAGGTCTGGCTGCTAACTCATAGCTGGGGTGAGACTGGGGCTGGGGAGGGGGTGGTGCTCATAGCTGCTTTGGGGTTTGCAAGGACTCCTTCAGCACTGGCCTGGGGGCTGCTCTAGGAATCTACCCTCAGTGCTTGGTTCTCTAGGATGGGTGTGGGGTATCCGTGGGGAGATGAGGACCTGTGGGGTTGTGGGAGAGGCCATCAGGGTGGGTGGAGGCTGGTGGAAGATGAAGAGGCTGAGGGGAGGAGACTGAGCTCTGTTCTAACTCCTCCCCCATGTCCGGGCCTCTGCAGCCGGAGGAGAGTGTAGGGCTGAGAGCCGAGGGCCACCCTGATAGTCTCAAGGACAACAGTAGCTGCTCTGTGATGGTGAGGCCCCCGGCCCCACCGGTGTCCCTACCGTGCTCCTCAGGCCCCTCTCCTGGCCCAGATCAGCAGCCCCCTTACTAGTCCTTTGCGCCTCATCCCTGGATCACATGGCCCACCCCCATCTCTGCTATGCCTTTGTGCTCCGTCTCCCCTTCCCTATGACTAACACTTACACCTGTCCCCCTCCTCCAATCCCCAAGCCCCCTATGCCTTTGGGACAGCCTTACCCCTGCTCTACCAAACCTCTGAACCCCCCAGCAGCCCAACCTACCCCTACCCCACTGTGTCTATCTGCCGGGTCTCCTTTCATGACACGCTATCTGTCCTTGGTGTCCAGAGTGAAGAGCCGGAGGGTCGAAGCTATTCCACGCTGACCACAGTGAGGGAGATTGAAACACAGACTGAACTTCTGTCTCCGGGCTCCGGACGGGCCGAGGAGGAGGAAGATCAGGATGAAGGCATCAAACAGGCCATGAACCATTTTGTTCAGGAGAATGGGACCCTGAGGGCCAAGCCCACTGGCAATGGCATCTACATCAATGGGAGGGGGCACCTGGTCTGACCCAGGCCTGCCTCCTCCCCTACCTTGTTCCTTCTGCCGACACGAGGGATTTCAGCTTATCTCTGGGGGGACTTCCTTGAACCCGCACTTCTTTAGGGAGAGGCTCCCCATCCCACTGACTGCTCGACCTTTACCTCCAACCCTTCTGTCATCGGGAGGGCTCCATGGTTGAGCACCTCCCACGGTACGTGCAGGTCACTGGTGTGTGTGTAGGGGTGACTCTCTATGTGGTGCATTGTTCTGTCATGTGCAGAGTCCAAGTGAGCAGTCGTGTGTGTGGTGTGTGTGTGTGTGTGTGTGTGTGTGTGTGTGTGTGCGCGCGCGTGCGCGCGCGCACGTGCCACTGGCTTTGTGGAATGTTGTTAGGGTTTAGTTTGTGAATCACCTGGCTGTGTGTGACCGCTGCCTGCAGGTGCAGGTATTTTCCTCAGACCCCAGAGCAGTATTAGTGATGCAGAGGCTGGAAGTTAGAGGTGGAGACAAAGGGCCAGACCCAGATGTGCGGGCATAGCTGGAGCTGGAATCTGGCTTGCGAAGGGGGAGGGCTGCATTGCCACCACTTGGGAGTCACGCCCAAGGAAGCGTGAAGCCAGTGTCTAGGGGTCTGCCAGAGGACTGAACTGTTACAGAGGCCCTCTGCCCCCTGGTGGCCTATAGGCCTTCTGCATGTACATACCTTCTGTAAATTAACTTTCACAGGACCTTTCAGAGTCCTGTTCAGACTCCCTTAATAAGAGAGGAAGAAAAAAAGACCTTGAAAAAAAAACCTTTTGATTTATGTGCATGCTTATTACTGGGCTTGCTAAAGTGAGGCCAGCCTACATAGGCATTCAGCAAAGCTGGATCTTGTGTTAATCCCACACTAGTGGTTAATTCCTATGGCTGTGACAGGTGAGCCTTTTAAGACAGCCTTAAGTCTCTTGGGAGAGGGCAGCAGCTGGCGAAGTCTGGAACCAAGCATGTGAGGTGTAAAAGGTGGGAAGGAGAATTGGGGTCGGGGTGCTTGGCTCTCGTGGCCTCTCAGCTCTTCCCCTAACTTCCCCTAACTTACCTTTTTAGTAGTGTCCATGTTTGTTCGCACCTTGGCGTACTTGCTGCAACTTGGTGTCAGGAGCTCCCAGTTCAGTAAGAGGACGAGGGTGAGGGATTACAGATGGAGGGAGAGTGGGCGTTTAGGTGAGAGGAAGGAGGTGCTGGGAGTAAGAACAGCTTCTTGCCCCAGTGGTCATCAATTCAGGGCTGTTTTGGCAGTTTCTCTGAGTGGACACTCAGGTTAGATGTTTATTTTTCTCTCACCTGCCAAAGTCCACTCAGCCGGAATTCTGAGACTTAGAGTCCACATCCTACGTGGCCTGAAATCTGCTGGACTTCTGGATTGAAGGAGAAGCTTCTTGGGCTTTTGTCAGTAGTTCAGAGGTAGGGTGCTTGCGTAACTGGCATCGTGGGGCTTCAAACCCTGGAGCTGCCAACTGGATTGAAAAATGGAGAGGGTCCCATGCCCTGTTTCCAACCAACCCAGCACTTACAAGGATCTGGGATCCTAGGATGTACATTTTGTGTAAATATGTGCATATTTGTATATAAATGATATTCTGTTTTTAAATAAACAGATAAAACCTATTCGTGTCTGGTTTCTATCTTGAACTTACAAGCCACAAGCACCATGCAGTCTGTCTTAGCGTCACCTTCCTGTATTCCCACGAAGGGCCTGGATATCTGTAGCTGGTCGGGAAAAGGAAAAGGATCTCCGAGAGCCCTTGGGTACGAGAGTGGAGCTCCAAACCCCATGGGTGGCTTAATTTGTAAACTGCTAAGGTCCTAGTGGAAACTTAGAACAGCTGTTTGAGGTAGGCAGCCGGACACCCTTTTCACAGGTAAAGAAACTGAAAAGTTAAATGAGTTTCACAGACGGGTTAGAGTTGGAAGCATTTAAAGGTCATCTGGTCTGTGCCCTTCATTTTCAAGTGTGTGGAAACTGAGACTTGGCAAAAACAATGTGGCAAGACCTAGGCGACAGGCCCTACAGAGACGTCCTCCTTCCTGGGTGTGTGCTTCACAGTCCTGTGCTTCCTGGCTCCCAGGCAAACTCAGTTCTCCCTTGTCCCACCTAAGAATTTTGGTCTCTAGGGATGTCAGTCACCTGCTCGCGCCCCAGGCACAAATCACTCCTCCCCAGGGTTTTGACATCACCTTGTCTTGACCAATGAGTGATGTCCCAGCAATGTAGTGAGGATGTGAGTGTTAGTTACCTCCCCCACCCCAGGGCCTGTGGTTGCAAAGATGCTCTAACAGGAAGTGGGTTTGAAGAGCTGCACAGCTTCCTGTCCCCCTAGAGCTGCGTAGGGCGAGTAGGGCAAATGCTTAGCTGGGCCACGAGACACGGTTTCATGCCAGGGTCCTGGTAGCTTCCTCTTCCATATCTACTTCCGCGTGGCTGGGGCCCCTGGAGGCAAGAGCTGCTGTCCGTTGCCCAGGCCACCCTCCACCCCCAGTTTGGAGCCCTGCCCCCCTGGGGCCGGGCCAAGCCCAGCAACTGCCGGGGATCCCATGGGGGATTGATAGAGCAAAGATTTGGGGGGACACAGGTGACTGGACCAGATCCCCAGGGCTCCAGCCATGAAGTCTCGGCAGAAGGGGAAGAAGAAGGGCAGCCCCAAGGAGCGGGTGTTTGGCTGTGACCTGCAGGAGCACCTGCAGCACTCGGGTCAGGACGGTAAGGAGCTGTGGTGTGGGGCCGAGATGGGTGGGCTACGGGGTGGGGGGGGGACAGGCACCAAGTTTCTCTTCTGTTGCCTGGTCCGGCCTGACAGTTTTAAATAAAAGAATGCTTCTGGTTGCTTCTGGGGAAGGGATGGTAGCCCGTGGTCACCACCCGAGAGACAATATGAGCAGGCAAGACAGGAGACGTGGCTCAGAGAAGCAGAGAGGCTCTCTCGTCTAGCTTGTTTTGGAGGATAGGTGGCTGAAAGGATGAGAAAGAAGCGATGAGGGAAGATAGAGTTTGGAAACTCCTGAGACAAGGACCAGATAGGTAAGGAGGCGCCAACTGTGAACGTGAAAGGGCTAGGAGTGGCTGAAGGGATGGCAGATGGTCCTGAGTCTGAGTGCGTGTAGACAAGGGCCTCCAGCGGGCTTGAGGATGTTGCCTGGGGTGGGAGGAAGGCGGCAGCTCAGCTGAAGCAAAGCACTTAGAGGCAAGGATCAGGCTCTTCTTCAGCCCGGGCTGCGCAAAGGAGGGACACGCTGAAGGTGGAGACTGAGGGGCAGGTTGTAAAGGAAGGTGGGTGTGGGCACTATTGGGGTTCCCTCAGCTCTGTCTTGAGCTGTCTTGGAGTGAGCTTAGAAACTATCAGGACCAGGACATTGCTGGCCCACTGGTTTTGAGTAGCCACTCAAACGACTTCCTAATTTGACTTCAACTTGAACCCAGGCATCCTGGCAGCACAGCTCAGCTTTTGAGCACACTGAAGCACCTTATAGAGAAGGACGCCCCCCCCCAATCTACCTCTCTACTCCACCCCACCCCAATCTGTCATTTCCTCTTTGTTCCCTTCTCTGGCTGTGGTGTCTACAGCAGGAGGGTGTTGGCGGTTCCCAGCTCATTTCCTGTTCTTAGCCCCGCCCTTGTGTCCCCAGACACCTCCTTCCCCTTTTCTCCTCCCCAGGGGGCCCCCATCTCTCCTGGCCTCCATTAAGGGAAAGCCCAGGGCCCGAGGAAGAGTGTTAAATAGCTGAGGTGGGCTTTTCTGTGCCTTCCTCTTCTCATTGGGCTGAGAGGAGGAGGAGAGAGCCTTCCCCTTGGCCAGCACGATGATTTGAATCCAAGACCTCTTCACTGGGGGATGCTGTTCTAAGTCCTCTGTATAGTTTCCCCACTGGCCCTGCCCTTCCCTGTGGTTCCCATCATCAACTCTCTCTTGAGACATTGGACCCCAACCCGGAGCCCTGCCAGGCTTCCATCTGCCTTTCCATCAGGTCAGCGGCTTCTCTTCAGAGGGATAAACATCTGGGTGCAGGACGCTGGCTGCAGGTGAATCCCCAGAGAAGACGAGAAGCACCTTCTGTCCCTCACACGTGCCCAAGATTGGAGAGATGGCTCTTGGGTACCACAGCAGCAGTGGGAGTCCTCCCCAAACCCTTCATGATACAGAGAAGTATAAAGAGTTAGGACTCAGGGAGGCTAGCGGGCGATGGCTTCTGTCTTTAACCCAGCGAGGAAGTGAAAGCCCGGACCAGGGAGATCACCTGCTTCTGGTGAGCGGATACTCCCATCGTCTTGGTTTTCCCCTTTTTACAACCTTGTGCAGCATCAGACTTCTTTCCAGCTGTTTGTCTCCAAAGAATCTCTTTCTTCTCCAGCCCTATGTATGTGCTTTGATACTTTGCTTAGGTTTTACATTTTCTGTAGGCTGTTTTTCCTCAGCACCACCCAGAACCTTCTTGTCATCATTTTGACTCCATCACCCGATCTTGTCTCTAATTTACATCTCTGACCTCATCTTTATGATCTCTAACTTTCCAATCCCTTGTCTCTTGACCCAGTTCCTGTAGTTCTGTGTCCTTAGACTCTCGAATAATCTCTTTAAGGATCTTCTCTAAAGGATCAAAATCAACCGAGAAGAATAGGATAGGAAGATCTGGTTAAATTGGACCCCACTATTTAGTGAATTGTTAATCCCTCCCTCCCTCCCTCCCTCCCTCCCTTCTTTCCTTCTTTAACGAAGGTCGGGTTATGTATCCCTGACTGGCTTTGAACTCATGGTCCTGCTTCAGTGTGCTAGTTAGATGCAAGTGACAGTTTGACAATGGAAGGCTGACCTTTGGGTACATCTATGAAGCACTGGTAGTTAAGGTAAGCCCTGAACGAGCCTTCAGGAGAGTCTCTAACTGACACATCAGTGTGGGCGGGATCATTCCCTGGACAGGTTGATAAGATGGAGGGAGCTGGTTCTTACTTCGACATACTTCAGCATACTTTTGTAGACTCATAGTCTGGCGAGTGAGGTTTGCCCTGTCTGACAATCCCTGAGGATATGGTATGGCCAGTTCTCTTGGCTCCTAGTGTTGATATGACTCTCCTGCCAAGCTGGACTATGAATTCAAATGGAGAATTGTGAGCCAGAATAAAACCTCTTGCTCCCCTCAGTTGTTTGGTTGTGAATTTTTTGGCAACATAGAGACAAACTGCAATGCTTGATATTTTTTCTTCTATTTTTATAAGTATGTGTATATAGGCTATGTGCATGTGTTCATGTATGTTTGTATGTGGTAGGTGCACATATGTGTGCAGGTGCACACGCATATGAGTGAATATATGAGGAGGCCCAAGAGTGATATCAGGAATCATCCTAGATGGCTCTTCCACTTTACCGTTTTGAGGCTGCGTCTTAAACCCAGAACTCAGTGGTCAACTAGCCTTGCTAGTCAGCTTGCTCTGAGGAGTCCAAGACTTCGCTTTCCTGGGATGGCATTGCAGGCAGGCTGCCATGCTTCCTGTCACTTATGTGGGATCTGAACTCCTATGCTTTTGTTTGTAGGGCAAATCTCAGTCATCTCCCTAGGCTTCCACCTCAGTCTCTTGAATGCTGGTATTTCCTGTGTGCACCCCCAGGCCCAGCAAGCAGTCTGTTTATGAATTAGCAAAGTAATATGGTAGCCAAAGAACTGGTGTAACATTAGGTACCTAACCGTATCGCAGCAGCTTCAAGCAGGAGGGCTGTGTAGTCGCTGCATCCAATGCTGAGAGCTGGGGATAGAGGGATCTTGGCACAGGAGAAGAGACCGTGAATCATGGACAGTAGCCACAGAGTGGGACCAGAGTGAGGGAAGAAAGGTGATGAGGTTGCAAAGCCTCTGGAACTACCCACTCCTGGGTCACACACATGTCCCAGGTCCCTCATTCTTAAGGAGGTACTGTCTAAGGCACACACACACACACACACACACACACACACACACACACGCTCACACAGACACCATTAGCACTTTCACAGTTCTGAAAATGAATATTTCCTTAAATTTTGTACTTTAGATGCTGCCCTTGTCTCATCCAAGTCCTAGCTGTGATGGACAAGAGGGCAGAGATCATTTGGAGACAGCTGAAAACAGTGGTTGGTGGATTTACTGACAATTTCCTTCATTCTGTATGTCTGTCATACTTTGTTTTACAAAGAAGTGGGGCTGACTTCCAAAATCTAACACTATAAACATATAGAGTAAATGAATGAAGAAATTTGGACTAAAGTGAAAGCAAGAAGATCGGCACCTAGAAATACCTATCAGGTGGTTCTTTAGGGTTCCTAGAGGTGGATTGTAGCTTCCTACTGGTTAAATTGTATGAGACACATAAGACTTATGGGGGGAAATAGGTGACTTGGAAGAAACACAGTTTTTGCTGACATTGACATATGAGGGCAATTTCTCTGGTGAGTCTCAGTAAATAGGACCCAATGTTTTTGTCACAGGAAATATACTTTATTAAATCGCTAAGGGATATATCAGGAATTCTTCTTTAAAAATTTTGTGTGTGTGTGTGTGTGTGTGTGTGTGTGTGTGTGTGTGTGTGTATCAGAGGGCACTGTGTGTCCCTGTAGAGGACCAAGGGTGACTTTGGGAGTCATCCTGGGTTACTTTACCTCCTGTTTGCTTCAATTTGGGATTTCCCAGGCTCCATTTTTGAGAGCTGGAAGCACAGGCCACCTCCATTTCCTCCTGATGTTTTTACATGGGATCTGGGATCTGAGCTCAAGTCCTGCTTGAGAGGCAGAGTCTTAACCCCTATCCAGTCCAGCAATTCTTTCCCCCTCCCCTCTCCTCCCTTCCCCTCTCTTCCCCTCCCCTCTCTTCCCCTTCTTCCCCCTCCCTCCCCTACCCTCTCTTCCCCCCTTCCCCTCCCTTCCCTTCCCTTCCCTTTTTCCTTTCTCTCTCTCTTTCTTTTTAGGCGTCATAATTTGTTTTCTTGGATATCGACAATTCTTTAAAATATTTAATTAATTGTGTGTGTGTGTGTGTGTGTGTGTGTGTGTGTGTGTGTGCGCGTGTACTGCCATGATATGTATGTATGTCAGAGGACAACTTTGTGGAGTCAGTTCTCTCCTTTCACCTTTAACATAAGCTCTGGGTATCAAACTCAGGTCATCAACTTACTCAGAAAATGCCTTTACCAACTGAGCCATCTTTCTTTTTTAAGTAAGGGTGGATTTTGTGTGGTTTGTTTGTTTTTTTAATTTCATTTATGAGAGAGAGAGAGAGAGAAGGAGGGAGAGAGAGGGAGAGGGAGATATATATAGAGAAACACAGAAAGAAGGTGCAAAGGTACACACATGCATATCATGACACGCAGATGGAGGTCAGAGGACAACTTTCAGAAGTCATTTCTCTCCTTCCACCATGCGGGCTTCCAGAGCTTGAACTCAGATTGCCAGGTTTTTAGGAAGATCCTTACCTACTGAGTTACCTCACTAGCCCCTGAAATACCTTAAAAAATATTTTATTTATTTATTTATTTGATGTGCTGGAGAGATGGCTCAGGGGTTAAGACTTTGCCTCAATAGCAGAAGGTCCTGAGTTTGGGTCCTAAGTTCTACATAAAAACCACAAGTGGAAATAGACACAGCCTTCACTTCCAGCTCTCGAAGACACAGTCTGGAAAATCCCAGAGCAAAGTCAACAGGCAGAAGTAACCCAGGTTGACTCCAAGTCACCCTTGGTCCTCCACTGATACACTCATACACACACACTAAATAAATAAATAAAGTTAAAACTATTTTATTTACTTGGAGGCTACCTTATTGTATGTTTAAAGTATATAACAGTGTGGTAGTTAATAGAACATTATTTTTAGAAAAAATATTTATTTGGGAGGGTGGGAAGAAGGAAAAGTGTGTGTGTGTGTGTGTGTGAGACAGAAAGAAAGAGAAAGAGAGAGGAAGGATGTTCATTCACGTCCTTGCCGCATGGGTGGAGGTCAAAACTTTCAGAAGTCAGTTCTTTCCTCTACCATGTGGCTTCCAGGGACTGAGCTCAGGTCACTCTTTCACTGCACCCTCCCCCGTGCGCCATCTTGCCACCTCGTCAGCAATTCTTTTACCTGATCATCTAATTCGCTCTGCCATCTAATCAACATTGACTAAGTACATTCTGTTTTACCACTGTGCTGGATGCTGAAAGGATACTACTATTTGTCAGGATCAAAAGAAACTTAGCATAACCAAGCGTAATAAGTACTAAAATGCATAGATAAGCAAAGGACGTGAGTTTGGTAACCCAGATGTAAGCAAAGGATTCAGAATTTAAAGCGATTTTTGTTTTGAGATGAGGTCG
The DNA here is from genome assembly GCA_023101885.1 of Typhlomys cinereus. Lineage (NCBI taxonomy): Eukaryota > Metazoa > Chordata > Mammalia > Rodentia > Platacanthomyidae > Typhlomys > Typhlomys cinereus. The sequence continues at coordinate 1,032,846 of JALPQD010000174.1, forward strand.
TATTGTGTGGTAGGCTGGTCTTGAACTCCTGGCAAGTATATGTGTTTCCAAAGTGACTGATCCTCTGGTCTCGGCCTCCCAAGATGCTGGGACTATAGGCGTGCGCCATTTTGCACAGCTAGGTGATTCTTGAGGTGTGTTTTAGAGAATGGTTTCCCAGGCAGAAATGCAGGGGTTGTTGATAAAATCATGACAAAACTACTTTAGGGAACAAAGTGTTTATTCTCTTACAATAGTATGGTTACAATTCTTAATCCAGTTGGCAAGAGAGCATGCACCATCATCAAGGGGCCAAGGGAACCGCCACATAATATCTACCTGATTATTTTAGTCACCTGTCCAGGGCTTAGTCCCAGCCACCACTGGCTGGATAATCTCCTGCAGGTTCGCTCTGGGTTTAACTACCAATTATCTACAATTGTGCCCAGAGCTCAAACCCCGACTATCAAGTTGACACCTGTACCTAAACTATGACATGAGTATCTTAGTTTTGTGTTGCTGTAGCAAAATACCTCAGCTGAATAACTTATAAAATAAAGAGGTTTATTCAGCTTGGGATTCTAGTGAATGGTGAAAAAAGATCTTGATTTCAAGGTCAACGTGAACTAGATATAAAGACTATGTCTTAAACAACAACGAAACAACACACACGTGCCAGAAACAAAACAAATCCAAGAGACAGTGTTAGCTCATTCATGGAGACAGAATTATCACGACCTAATTACATCCACTAGGTCCCACTTTTGAAATGTTTGGGCTTACAGAGTTTGAGGATCTAGCACATCTGTCACATATGCCAGATAACATGAGGAATACAAAGACGGACCACACTTCGATCTTGTCCTTAGGAGATTACACAGTGAAGGGCACGGTGAGGGGCATGGGGAGGGGCCAGGGTCCCGAGAGGTAATACAGCTTCTTGCATGCTTGCTTGTTTGTTTTTGAAACAGAATCTCACGTATCCCAGAACTGCCTGTGTAACTGCCTGTGACCTTGAATTTCTGATCCTCTGAGTGCTGAAATAATAAGTGTGTGCCATCATACCTAGCTTATGTGGACTGGGACTAACTTACAAGGCCACATATTTTGTTTTATTTGTTTTTCATGTTTATGTGTATGTGGGGTACATGCATGTGTATATACATGTGCATTGATGTTGCGTGAGTGTGTGTGTGTGTGTGTGTGTGTGTGTGTGTGTGTGTGTGTACCAGAGGGTCAAGGGTAACTTTGGTAATCTGGATTGTTCTACCTCCTTTTGGTTTTGCTCTGGGGTTTCTCAGGGTCTACCTTTCAGGGCTGGAAGTGCATTTCTGCCTGCCATTTGTATGTGGGATCTGGGATTCAAATTCTGCTTTCAAGGCAAAGGCTTCTCTCCTTCTTTTTTTTTTTTTTTTTTTTTTAAGAGAGATGAGGACTTTTTTATTATTTATTATTTATTCAATTGTGCGTGTGTAAGTGTGTGTGTAGGTAGCACCAGGGACGAATTCGGGAACACCATGGACCGCCTCCAGCGTCTATACATGGGGTCTAGGATCCGAACTCAGGACCTTCCACCTGCAAGGCAGAAGCTTAACCCCTGAGCCACCTCTCCAGCCCCAATATATAGTACATCTTTTTCAATTGTTTTCCATTACATTTATTGAGGCTGGGTTTCCCAGTGGAATCAAAGCCAACCACTTGTTTGGAATAGCTAGCCAGCGTATCTTGGAGATTCCCTATCTCTGCCTCTTAAGTGCCGAGATTAGAGGCCACCGCAGTCTGCCTGGTTTTTATTGGGTTCTAGGGATTCAACTCCAATGCTCATGCTAGTGATACAAGTGCTTTTCTCTACTGAGCCATCTCCCCAGTCCTACAAGACTAAATGATTACCCATGTACAAAGCAGTGGGCACACAGGTTGAAAGTTGGCAATGTGCATTTTCCAGTGTCAGAATGAAAAGCCTTGAACTTTCTTACCAGAGAAGGTGCCTCAAAATAATTCCGTTCAGAGATTTTAAGATGCTTCACTGGGTAAAGGTGCTTGCTACCAAGCCTGATGAACTGAATTCAATTCCCAGAACCTACATGATAGAAAGAAAGAACCAATTCTTGGAAGTTGTCCTCTGATCTCCATATGCACATGCACATTTCACACACACACACACACACACACACACACACACACACAAATACTTAAATGTAAAAACATCTCCTTTCTATTTCATCTTATGTAGAGCATCATGTACATAATTACATAAATGTACTTTCAGAATCAGTCCATTACTTTGCCTCCCTTACCCACAAGATTGCTGCGCTCTCTCTTTTAAAAATTCTGGGAGGGAGCTAATCACAGGGACAAATTTCAGTTCCCAAAGGGCAGACTGAAGTGTTGAAAGCTGAGAGAATTGTTTATCTTTTGCTTTCCATCTGTTACTGTCCTACTGCTGGTGGCTACTAAGGATGAATGAACAGCTCCTCTAAAGGAGAAAAGGTGAATAAGATTAGGTTTAATTTTTTTTTTTAAAAAAAGGAAATTGATGTTAAGATGTTTTAGTAACAAGCCAGTATAAGCTGAGGCTGATAAATTCAGACCATAGTATATGTTTGATATTACCTTCAATCCTTTTGAAAAGGTTATAAGATTATACGAAGGTAAAACTTAGAAACAGGGAAAGCTTGGACTGGAAAAATGACTCCATAGGTAAAGTGCTTGCCATACAAGCATGAGGACCGGAGTTTGATCACTAGCCCCCATGTAAGTGTGGTGACTGCTCTTATGACCTTCGCTTTGGGAGATGTAGACGGATGGATTCCTGGAACACATTGGTCAAACAGTCTAGCTTAACCAGTGAGCACCAGGTCCTAGCATGAGACCCTGCCTCAAAATATAAGGTGAATGGCTCTCAAGAAATGACTCAAGATTGACCTCTGGCCTCCATGTTTACACACACACACACACACATACACACATATACATAGCTAAGACTATTAATTAGACACCATTTATCTTATTTCACTGTTTTATGTTGTGACTTGATCCAATAATTTAATTTTTTAAATATTTTCTTATTTGTTATATGAATGCTGATATTTAGAATAAGGTAGTTTCCTTTTATGTTTCTTAATCGTTTGCCTTTGAGCTAACCAACTCTTAAGGTTTTTGTGATCTGGATTTATATATAAACTGTTAATTATATATGAACTATCAAAATTGAACACATTTTACCAAATCCTAGGTCTTAAAAGGTATTTTACTAAAATATTTATTTTAATAACATTAAATTTATTTTTATGAATAAATTTTATTTTATTAAAAATTGTTAGTGTGTGTGTGTGTGTGTGTGTGTGTGTGTGCAGGTGTCCGAACACCATGGTGTATATATGGAGATGTCAGGTCAGCTTCATGAATTCTGTTCTCTTTTTCCACCACCTTTATGTGGTCTAAGCATTAAACTCAGGTCTTCAGACTTTGCAACAAGAGCTTTTACCTACTGAAACATCTCTATGGACCCTTACAAGTCCGGCTGTAAATGAAATGATTGGTTCATTGTTATATAGCCCTAGCCCATCTTTTTTAAAAATTTTTTAAATTATTATTTATTCAATTGTGTATATATGCGTGTGTGCGCGTGTGTGCGTGTGTGTGCATGTATGTGTGTGTGTGTGTGTGTGTAGAACCACGGACGAATTCGGGAACCGCCCACCAGGACCAGAAACGCAGGCCGCACCCACTTCCGCCCTGCGTCTATACGTGGGGTCTAGAATCCAAACTCAGGGCCTTCAGCCTGTAAGGCAGAGGCTTAACCCCTGAGCCACCTCTCCAGCCCCATTTTTTAAAATAATTTTTTAAAATTATTTTTTATTATTTATTCAATTGTGTGTGTGTGTGTGTGTAGAACCACGGGTGAATTCGGGAACCACCATGGCCGCCTCCACCTCCTCCTCTTTTACTCTGCCCTGGGATTCACAGGCTCTGCCCTACCAGGACCAGAAACGCAGGCCACCCCCGCTTCCACCTGGTGTCTATACGTGGGATCTGGGATCCGAACTCAGGACCTTCTGCCTGCAAGGCAGAAGCTTAACCCTTGAGCCACCTCTCCAGCCCCCCTAGCCCATCATTTTTGGTATAAATCATAAGCAATAAGCAGGATATACTTGGTTAAAAAAAAATGGGGATGGCAATAGCGGCATGAGTATTAAGGAGACAACCAACAGCTTTCTGATAGAACTCAAGACCTGCTTGTCAGAATGGAACACATTCCTGTTACTGGAAACTAGAACAAGAACCTAAAAGTGGGAAATAAATAGATCAATAGGGAAAAACAGCCAATGAATCTGTAGGTAGGAAGACAGTCTACCAGTTGCTCGGTAAATAGCTGTTGTTATAGATTGTTATTGTTATTGTTATTGTTATTGTAGATTGGAAGAACACTTAATACTTAGCCTAGAAGTCTTCTACAACAGAAGTAGAGGATCTCAACACCCTAATAAGATGCCGTCTAGGACAGGAGAAGAGCAGAATAGACAGCAATAACCAGCCATAATGCAGAGTACCTGTGACTCAGCAGGGCTCACCCAGAATAAAGCCAATCTAATCTCTCCCCATCCTAAGGCTTTGGGAACCTTGCAGAAGAGGGGTGGTGAGATTGTAAGAACCTAAAGATGGAAAGGCTCACCACTGGATAAGACATTCTACTCAAAGAGGACTGCTGCATCTAGGAACTCACTACAGTGAGATTTGTCCTGCATAAGAACTGACATACCAACATGTCCCCGTAGACTACCTAAGAACTCAAGTAAGATAAGAACATATGATTGAAAGGAAACACCCCTTTCAGTGGGGTGGCTCTAAGAGAGGCAACTTGGTATGCCACAGAGGCCTGAACCTGCATAAGAGTAGAAAATCTAGAGGGAACCCTAGGGCCCCTAGAAGCATACAGGCAGGAGGGTGGGAGGGAGTGGGATGGGTTGATGAAGGAAAGGGAGGGAATGGGAGGGAAGGGGGATGAAGGGAAGCAGGGATGAGTATTCAATATGCTTGTAAAAGTAGAAAAATAAAATAAAATATGAAAAAAAAATGGGGGAGAGGACTGGTGACATACCATACTCGGTGGTAGTGTGCCTGTCTAGCATTCATAAGAGGCTGGGTTGGAGTCACAGCAGCAGATAAACTGGGAATGGTCACACACAAACCTTTAATTCTTTCACTGAGGTGGAGGGAGGAGCAGCAGACGTTCCAGGTCATCCTTGCTTACATAACACGTCCCAGGCCTGACTCCTTGATCCTTTTTCAGTAGAAAAAGCAATAGGGGCTGGAGAGATGGCTCAGGGGTTAAGACTCTGCTTCACAAGCAGAATGTCTTGAGTTAGGATCTCAGGTCCCACCTAAAAAAATAGCCAAAATGGTAGTGGCCTGTACTTCTGGCCCTGGTGGACAAAGCCTGGGACATTTACGAACAAAGCAAAAAGGAGGTAGAATCAATCAAGGATGATTCCCAAGTCACCCTTAGTTCTCCCTGGGGACATACAGTGCCCTCTGACACACAACATACACACACAATTAATTAATTATTAAAAAATAATTTAAAAAATAGAATTGAAAAAAGAGGGCAGTAGTCAGCACCAGTGAGCTGCTCTTAGTGCAGGGATTTCGAGTTTTTTCTAAGGTTCAGGACTGAACTAAGGGTGACTTGGGAATCATCCTTGATTGATTCTACCTCCTTTTTGCTTCGCTCGTAAACTTTGCCCTCAATCTCAGCAGCCCCTTTCTGTGAGGTTTCCATTTTTCAATGCCTTGTAGCCTCTGGCTTCTCAGACTCCTCTCTGCTTATCTGTGTTCCTAGTGCCCCAGGTGCTACGGAGCTGTGCAGAGTTCGTGGAAGAATATGGAGTGGTGGATGGAATCTACCGCCTTTCTGGGGTCTCTTCCAACATCCAGAAGCTCCGGTGAGTCACACAGAGCGGGAGGGCTCTGTGGCCCAGGAGGCCTAGGAGCTGTGTGCTAACAGCTTCTGGGAAAGGAGGAGGGGAGAGGGGAAGTGGAGCAGGAAGTACAGACGTTAGGTACCGTTCTGGGAGGAGCTCTATTTTCTATTTCCTGGTGGACAGGCAAGATGAAGTACAGCTCCTAACACACACACACACACACACACACACACACACACACACACATCACACACATCACACACATAGACACGGACACGTATTCAGACACACACAGTACATAAAGTCTCTCTCTTCCCTTCCTTCCTTCCTTCCTTCCTTCCTTCCTTCCTTCCTTCCTTCCTTCCTTCCTTCCTTCCTTCCTTCCTTCCTTCCTTCCTTCCCTCCTTCCCTCCCTCCCTCCCTCCTTTCCTCCTCTCATATATATCCAATCACCTTTTCAAGAAAGTTAGATATGTATACTTATCTGGCAGGGGAGATACCATGATCAAGGTGGTTTTCCCAGAGTGAGGCTTATCCATTGCATTCCAGATATGTTAACCCCTGTGATTTCCCCATATGAGGGAAATGCAACTGCATAATTTGTGGTAGTGGGGGATTGTGTTCGCCCTCTCCCGAGAAAGGAAATAAAGAAAGAAAGAAAGAAAGAGAGAGAGAGAGAGAGAGAGAGAGAGAGAGAGAGAAGAGAAAGAAAGAAAAAGAAAGAAAGAAAGAAAGAAAGAAAGAAAGAAAGAAAGAAAGAAAGAAAGAAAGAAAAAGAAAGAAAGAAAGAAAGGAATTGCGCATTCGCTTCGGCAGTACATATACTAAAATTGGAATGATCGAGAGAAGATTAGCATGGCCCCTGTGCAAGGAGACACACAAATTCGTGAAGCGATCCATATTTTTACAGTAGTGTTCCTATGCTTAAGGGGAACACAGGAAAGGGTTCTGGGAAATGCCGCTGGGTCCTTGCACCTCATCGGAGAGGAGGATCCAGAGGAGAGTTTGGATGCACATTAAAGGATGCTCCGGGGATGGGAGGGGGAAGCACTGGGGGATGGGGAGGGAGGAGGGAGGGGAGGGGGGAGCAGAGAGGTGGGGAGTAGAGGGAGGGAGGGGATCAGTGTGAGTGGAAATAAAAAAAAAAGAAAGAATTGCATATTATGAAATTCAACATTAGAAATGTATCAGTTGGTAATTTTTAGTGTATTCAGAGCACCGTGCACCCATCGATGTCCATTCCAGACATTTTACTTACCTTCCAAAGAACCTCAGTACCCATAGAAGTCACTCCACATTTTCCCTTTGTCTAACTCCAAATTGACTTTCCGCCTGCGTGGATTTATTTGTTCTGGACATTTCATATAACTGGAGTGATACAATGTGCGTCTCTGTATGTCTGGCTGTTCACTTGGATGTCTTCAAGGTTTGTGCATGCTGTGGCATGTACTGGCATTTTATTCCTTTCTGTGGATGAATAAAGTTCTCTTGTATTGCTATATCATGTTTTGTTTCCTCATTCATTAGTCGATGGCTATCTGGGTTGTTTCTGCCTTTCAGCTGTTATGAATAATTCTGTTACAAACATGTGCAGGTTTTTGTGAACATGTTTTCAGTTCTTTTGTGTATACACCTCAGAATGAAATTGCTAGGCCATCTGGTAACTTCGTGTCAAATTTTGCAAGTCACTGCCAAACTGTTTTTCATAACTGCTGTATCATTTATGTGCCTGCCAGCAATGTTCCAGTGTTTCCCATTTCCGATGTCTCTGCCAACATTTGTTACATGTCTTTTTGATTGTAACCATCCTCCCTACATGTGAACTGGTATGTCCTTGTGATTTATATGTGAATTTTTATAGTACCAAATGAAGTCAAGGATCTTTTCATGTATTTAATATCTATTTGTGTTCTTTTGAGAAGTCTATTCAAATCCTTTGCTCGTTTTAGAGATTGGTAGGAAGAGTTCTGCATATGTTATGAACACTAGACCTTAATCAGACATAAGATCATCAGACACCTTCTTCCAGTCCTGGGTTATCTTTATCCTGGGTCATCTTCGCTTTGTGTGTGTGTGTGTGTGTGTGTGTGTGTGTGTATCTATTGGTGGAGATTTTGAATTCATAATTCACTTTATCTGTAGTGTCCTTTGGCACACAAAAGGTATTTTTTTCTTTTCTTGTGTGTGTATGGTATATATGTGTGGGTTCATGTGCATACATCTGGCCTGCGGTTAATGTCAGTTGTCTTCCTCAATCAATCTCCATTTTATTTTTTTAATATTTTATATATTAATTTGTGCATAAACACATGTGTATGTGTGCACAGGTGCCCATGAAGAAGTTAGAGGACAATGTTTCAATATTATGTTCACATGTACACATTAACATATACCTTATATTACTAACATATGTATTGCAAATATATATGTATATATATGCCAGAAAGCACATATATGTAGTTATATACATGCATGTATATATGTATATACATGTGAATATATGTAGATTTCTGTGAATTTGTCTATCTGGACATTTATATGCATATATATGTACATATACATACATATGTATGTGTGTATATATGCTTTTTTAGAGCCACATGAGTGGGCATGTATACACATACACATATAGATGTACACATGTGTGTATATGTGTGTGCACATATACATATATGCACACACACATATGTGTCATACATATAAACACTATACACACAGATATGTGTCTATGTACTCCAGCATTCTCCTTGTAAATCCCAAGCATGGTGGCCCCTGGGCCTGCTTGCCATTTACCTCTGCAGTTTCCACCTTCTCTGCATGTCCTCTGCCTGAACCCTATCATTCCTGACCACTCTGAACCTCCCCAGGCAGGAGTTTGAGGCAGAGCGGAAGCCAGACCTTCGACGAGATGTTTATCTACAGGACATTCACTGCGTCTCCTCCTTGTGCAAAGCCTATTTCAGAGAACTGCCTGACCCCCTGCTCACTTACCGGCTCTATGACAAATTTGCTGTGAGTTGAGAGGTGGGGGGAGGGGGGAGAAACTGAGGATGGGGGGAAACCTCTCCACTTTTGACATTCAGGTGTATCCCGTGCCAGCTAGAGTCATCGTTAACGGAATGATAGTCAACTATCACTGGGGAAAATATATCCCTGCAAATCTCCTAGCTACGACAATTTCTGCCAATCCTCATCCTTGCTTGTTCTCTACCCCGTCTCCTTTTCCCCCTTCGCTGTGTCCTTCTCCTAAGGCCTGAAGACTGCAATCAGCTCGGGGCTAAGACTGGGGAGGCAAAGGCCAGGTTGTCAGAGTTGAAAGGCCTTGGAAAACACCTAGAAGAGTTTCTCTTGCTCAAAAGAGCAAGAACAACTTTTTAGAAATCAAAACTTTTGTAGGAATGCCCCTTCTACTAACTGTAATTACGTGTCAAACAGCTTTGGCCTGAGAAAACATATGACTAACATGACATCACAAACTGAGTAACACTTTTAAAATAAAGTCCCAGATGCTTGAAAGTCTGAAGCAGACGGATTGCTGGAGTTGAGAGTGTGATATCAGCTTGGGGGACGTAGCAAAACCCTGTCTCTCTGCCAAAAAAGGTCACATTTTCCTAAGCACTGCCTAACAATCATACCCTGCCTGTCCAAGCACACTGGTGAGTGGAGGCCTTCCTGGATACCTAGAAACTCTGCAACCACAGGGTGGGGCCACTGAGACATCCCAGGGCCAGTGCTGTAACATGGAGGTAGGGGAAGGGCATGGAGTTGTCTAAGGTCACAAGGCTAAGTGGCTCCAAGAAGATTCAGGGGTGGTGGCTTTTCATGGGCTCCAAATTCTAAACTTTCTTTTTGGGGTTCTGGTGATTGAACTCATGGTCACATGCAAGCTAGACAGGCACTTGACTACTGAGCTACATCCTAGCTTTTGCTTTTTCTTCTTTGAGATGGGTTCTCACTGTGTAACCCTGCCGGTGTCTCTAGAGTCCTGGGGTCACAGGCATCCGTCCCCACACTCAGTTTGAAGATCTGGGTGGGCCATGGTGGAGCACAGACCATTACTGAGGAGATTGATCTGGAGCTCTGTGAAGTAAGGGGGCCACGGCTGAGTCTGTGTCTCCTTCTTATACCCTTCTGCCTAATCAGGAGGCGGTAGCAGTTCAATTAGAGCCCGAACGCTTGATCAAGATCCTAGAGGTGCTTCGAGAACTTCCTGACCCAAACCGCAAGTATGTGAGATTCTACCCCTCTGCACCCCAAAGACTCCCATCTGGTCCCATCATCCCAGTTGCCAGCCCAACTCCTGTCATCCCTGCCTTGCCTTTTGCAGGACGCTGGAGTTCCTCATGAGGCACTTGGTCCATATGGCCTCGTTCAGTGCGGAGACCAACATGCACGCCCGCAATTTAGCCATCGTATGGGCTCCCAACTTGCTGAGGTGGGTGCCACGTATGAGCAGTTTGTGGGGATCCTGAGAGAAATAGCTGAGTGGTATGAAGCCCACTAATTTGAGTTTTTTTCTGAGACCAAATGAGTTCTGAAGAGCTGTGTTTTCTTACACTGTATTGCTGAGCTCAGGGACTAGACTAGGAAAAGGTCCTTGCGAACTATTTCTTGAGCAAATGTTTTATAATCTAGTCAAGAACATAGTGAGTGGAGATTGAGGAGGGCCAATGATGGTGGGAGGGAAGATACTTTGCTAAGTGATGCACCCATTGATAGGGGATCCCTGCTCCAGCAAGTGCTCAGGCACGTGCCATCAAAGGCGACCCAGATGGAACTCAGTGGGTCGCTCACGCAAAAAGGCATGAAGATAGGAAGGAGACTAGCAGAGAAGAGGAAGGGTCGTAATGGGAAGAGGAAGGGGTGAGGTTGGGGATTAAGATGTGAAAACATTATAAATTGACTCTTCATATATGAAACACTAAAAGAATAATTTTTAAAAAGAACATGGTAAGTGAGCCACATATCACTCATTATGGCATAAAGCATAATGGATTACAGTAATTCTCATAGTCTACCTCGTATCACAGTATAAGGAAATACACAAGGAAAGTAGAGATTAATTCCAAGAGTGTCCAAGGAGGCTTCCCAAAGGAAATGGCATTTGGAACTTAAATCATACATGTTGCTTACTTGAGCGGTGGAGATGGGGTTAAGGAGGAACAGGGAAGAAGTGCAAGATATTTCAGGAAGACTTCAGATGAGAAAGGGTGCTGGGACTCAGGGGAGAATAACTCAATGTCTCCACAGGTCTAAAGACATAGAGGCCTCGGGCTTCAATGGGACGGCGGCCTTCATGGAAGTGCGGGTACAGTCCATCGTCGTCGAGTTCATCCTCACCCACGTGGACCAGCTCTTTGCGGGTGCTGCCCTCTCTGGTCAGTGTCTTTCCTGCTCACTCCATCCCTCTAGAATGGAGAATCATGTCACGCAGAGCCTCAATCACGACTCAGCCTTTTGGCTAAGGTCAAGTGTAGATAGTTTCAAAAAGTCACACCATTCAATTTTCTAATTTTGCAGCTAGGAAAACTGAGTCTGAGAGAGAGGTGTTGGTCACGGTCACATGGAAAAGACATTGGAGAGACACTAGTCGGCCTTCAGCAGGTCTCTTCTCTTGAAAGTCTAGGGCACCGACTGACCTATGCATCAACACTCCATCCCAAGGTCATTGTCCTGGGGTCTCTTGACCCTTTTGTTCATGAGAACATCTCCTTGAACTGGACATAGAAGAGCTGTCTCTGAATTCTCCTTAGCTGGTAGTTGGTGAGGGGAGATGAAGGGATGTAGCCTTGAGGGTCCTTTCTTAGCTGGCCAATTGCTTTGCTTTTCCTAGCTGGCACAGATATGGAAAGTGGAAGGCGATCATTTCCATCAGGCAGCTCTGAGGACCTCATGCCCAGGCCTCTCCCCTACCACCTGCCTAGCATCTTGCAGGCTGGTGATGGACCCCCACAGATCCGGCCTTACCACACTATCATCGAGATTGCAGAGCACAAGTAAGGCCTCCTTCCTGGGTCCTCCAACCCGACGCTGATCACGAGACTCCACTCCCAATTATTTCTCCGTTGCCTACAGGAAGAAGGGGTCTCTGAAGGTCAGGAAGTGGAGATCTATCTTCAATTTAGGCCGTTCTGGCCATGAGACAAAACGTAAACTTCCACGGGGGGCTGAGGACAGTGGTAAGTCTGGGATGCCGGGTGATGCAGCTCTAAGAGCATGCAGAGTCTTGGTGCTGCTACGCATATTCCTGTTTTGCAGAGGAGAAGTCCAACAAGGGGACACTGCGGCCAGCCAAGAGCATGGATTCCCTGAGCGCTGCAGCTGGGGTCAGTGATGGTGAGTATAGGTGTGCATGGTTGCATGTCAGTCCTGTGAGCATGAGCCTTGATGTCTGTAAAGGTGACCAACTGTGTGATAACACCAGCCTCAGCGATAGATGCTAATGATAGATTCTCGGCCTACAGGATGCACTCACCGTCCAATCACAAGTATTTCCACATGAAAGGGACTTCGTGTGTGGGTGTATGGGGTGTTCATGCCTACATACATATATGTGGGAGCGGTGGCTAGTGACTGTATTTGCAGAAAGGGAAGAGGATCCATTAAGGTGTAAGGGGATGAACTTTGACCTTTCGGCTGATGGAGAGTTACAATAGTGTCCAAGAGAAACTGGGCCTGATATCTTCCACATTCTCCTACTGTGAGATCCAACAAGGCAAAGCTGCAGGGACCTTCCCTGCACTGTCAAGGCCCTTTGGAGCTGAGGTTATTGTATCGACCACTTGGACTCCTCTTTCCTCTACAGAGCCGGATGGGCTGGTGGAGTCCAGTTCCCATGCAAGCTCACTGCCACCTGAGAGCTTGGAGAACAGTTCTATGGAGACCATGGAAGGTGAACAGGAGCCTGAGGTGGAGGCAATGAGTGGTGTGAACTCGGAGCCAGGCACCCCACAAGTTGGACGAGCATCCACTCGGGCTGCGTGCAGCAACCGTGCAGAGCGCTGCGCTGGTGTCCACATCTCAGATCCGTACAACGTCAACCTCCCATTACATATAACTTCTATCCTCAATGTGCCTCCCAACATCATCTCTAACGTCTCCTTGGCCAGGCTCACCCGTGGCCTTGAGTGTCCTGCCCTACAACCCCGACCAAGCCCTGCCTCTGGTCCTAGTTCTGGCCCTGGTCCTGGTCCTGGCCCCCCAGGTGAGGAGGACCCAGAGATTTCTCAGGATTGGAGTGGGAAGTAGAATTTTAGACTGACGTTCTGATGCTGACGATACAGCCTGGGAAGGGCAGAGGCCTCAGCCCTTAGACTTTGGGGTAATTGCCGCAAGTTGCCACCCAAGATTCAGAGTAGGGGAATCCAGTACTATTACCAAGTGGTATGAAGCCCATGTGGAGGCAATCTCTGTCTGCCTTTGAAACACTGATGGAGCTAAAAAGGGTCCGTGTCAGAAATACACAACAGGGTTTACTAAGTACGAATGTGGGTGCGTGCAACAGATGATGCTAAAAGTCACTGTAATATTAAGACTAACAGCTACACTTATCCACAGGAGCCAAGTACTCTGTTAGGCACTTTATAGGATCAACTCCTTTTGATTTCTTATAATCTGATGATATAGATATTGTTATCCTTATATTACTGCAGTGGAATCTAAAGCTTAAGTTAAGAAATTTGTTACAAGTTTAGGGTAAGGAGAAGCAAAGCCAGGACTTAATCCTTGCTCTGATTTCTGTTCCCCAAGTTTCACGAATGAACAGTCCTAAGAGCATAGGATAGAAGGTAAAAATATTCAGTACAAAGTTAAGTGGACTCAGGCTCAAATTTTGGCTGTGTTGTTTATTAGCTGTGTGACCTTGGACGAACTGCTTAATCTCGTCTAGTCTCAGTTTAATCATAAGTAAAACAGGGATAAAAGCCTAGAGATGTAGTCCAGTGGGCACAGTGCTTCCAGAGCATTCGCCAGGTCCTGGGTGAGGTGGTACACATCTGCAATCCCAGCACTCAGGAGGTGGAGGTGGGAAGAATGAAAGTTCAAGGACATTCTTAGCTACACTGAGTTTGAGGCCAGCCTGGGATATATAAGACCCTACCTCCAATAAAAGGGCGGGATAGTCCCTTTTTGTGTGTGGGTTTCCATGTATATAAGCTTGTGGAGATCAAAGGATACCTTTCAATGTTGTTCCTGAGGTGCTATCCACCATTTTCTTCTGTGACAGGTTCTCTCACTGGTCTGAACTCACCAGGTAGCCTAAAATGATGGATTGGTGAACTTTAGGGATTACAAGAACATGTAAACATACTCAGATTTTTTTTTTAGCATGGGTCCATAGGGATCAACTTCAGGTCCTCATGCTTAAAAAGCAAGCACTTTACCAACTGAGCTTATCTCCCTAGTATCACTACATACATACTTATTTTACAGGGAAAATAAGAAAATGCATATAGAAATATAACATGCAACATTTGGTAGCGATAAGGACGCTATAAGCCAGTGGTTAGACATACTGACATGAGAGGATGACCATGTGGAATATCTGTTTTAGGAGTATTTGGGCCCCTATCATAAAAATGCTAGGAAAGAGCATATTGGAAAGGGTCCAAGCTGACTTTAACCTTTGTATTCCTGGTACTACCCTTTCCTCAACAGATGAGAAGTCAGAGGCCAAATCAGTCCCAGGTCCCCTGGCTGACTCGGGACCAGCAGACATGATCCCTGCCTTGGAGGATTCCCTGTCCCAGGAGGTGCAAGATTCCTTCTCCTTCCTAGAGGACTCAAGCAGCTCAGAGTCTGAGTGGGTGGGGGCGGATAGGGCGGTAGCCAAGGCAAGAGCGGCAGGAGCAGCCTTCTCCCTTGGGGAGGACGACCCTGGGATGGGCTACCTGGAGGAGCTCCTGGGAGTTGGGCCTCAGGTAAGGAGGAGCCGTGCTGGGTTTGGGGGTGGTGTGGCATTAAGAGGGTTGACGGGGCCACCTGGTTCTGAGCCACGATGCTGTGCCAACAGGTGGAAGAGTTCTCTGTGGAGCCGCCCCTGGATGACCTGTCTCTGGATGAGGCACCGTACGTCCTGGCCCCCAGCTGCTGTTCCCTGGACTCTGCTGCTCCCGGATCTGAAGTGGAGGAGGAAAATGGGGAGGAGGTCTTCCTGAGTGCTTATGATGATCTGAGTCCCCTCCTAGAGCCTAAACCCACGAGCTGGGAATGTCTAAGGAACCTAGAGGAAGAGGCAGGAGGGTGTGGGAGGCCGCAAACTCCGATATGGGTTGAAGAAGGAGAGGCATCCTGGGAAGCTAAGGAGAACAAGCAGGTTGAGTCTGGAAGCACATCGGCGAACCAGGAAGTAGCTAAGGCGAGTCTAGACCCTGAGCTGAGGTTGGAGCGGTTACCAAAGAAGGAGGGGAAGCTGGGGGAAGCCAAGAGATGACAGTCAACTTTGAAGAAGGGAGTAGTGAAGTAACAGAAAGCAAGGGAGAAAAGCAAGGTCAGGAGACTGAAAGTACAGAGGAGGCTAAGGACGTGGAACAAACAAGAGAACAGAATAAAGACATGGAAAAGGAAAGAGAAATCGAGGGGCAAGAAGCAGCTGAGAAAGGAGAAGAAATCCCAGCAGAAGCTGGGATTGACCCAGACCATGGGGTCCAGGAGCAACTAGATGCTGAGGAGGTCTGGGAAGTTGTACCTAATCAAGAAGCCGAGGGAGGCAGAAATGAGGAGGTCATAGGACGGGGGGAGGATAGGGACAAAGCGAGAAAAGACCAAGACCATGGTGGAGACGGCAGAGGCTCAGAGACAGCAGCTACAAGAGGAGAAGGGGAGGTCAGCAAGGAGCAAGAGAGTGCAGGTGGAGAAACTGTAGACAAAAAGGCTGACAGCGACCACTTAGAAGAGGGGGCACTCTCCGAAGGATCGGGTATAGAGTCTCTGGAGATTGACAGTGTGGAAGGAGTCAATACACAATCTTCTGAGACTGATCAGGCCTCCCCACAGCTGTCAGAGTCAGAGCGGTTGGAGCCTGAGGGACAGTTCGTTCCTGAGGGTTGTAATCTCTGTCCTTGCCACTTCGCTTCAGCTGGTGGTGTGGGCATGCGCCTGGCTTCCACGCTGGTTCAGGTTCAGCAAGCCCGCTCTGTGCCTGTAGTGCCCCCCAAACCACAGTTTGCCAAGATGCCCAGTGCGATGAGTAGCAAGATCCATGTGGCACCTGCAAGTCCATGTCCGAGGCCGGGTCGGCTTGATGGGACTCCGGGGGAAAGGGTTTGGGCATCCCATGCTTCCCGATCCTCTTGGAGAAATGGTGGTAGTCTTTCCTTTGATGCTGCTGTGGCTCTGGCCCGGGAACGCCAGAGGACTGAGGCTCAGGGAATTCGGCGGACGCAGACCTGTACTGGTGGTGGTGGGGACTACAACTTCAACCCCAGGATGTCCCCCTGTAACATGAACCTTGCCCCTCCTCGGCCCCTTAGCTATCTGGAATTCTCACCTGAAGGCACAGAAGGGTCTGAACCCCGGAATAGACTTAGTCTGCCAGCTAGAGAATCCCACCCCTCTGTTCCCCTTATGTCTCCCCAGCGCCGGTCATATGCATTTGAAACACAGGCTAACCTTGGGAAAGGTGAAGGATTGTGATTAGGACCAGAGTAATAAACAAGAGAGGCCAGAAAGTTATCTTGCATTTCTGGACTCCTGTCTTATGCAATTTCAGCAGCTGTAGGGTCCAGTTCCACGGACAATGGAAGGCAATGACCTTCCACCTACTTTTTTTTTTTTTTAACCATAAGAGGTAATAATGCCTTAGTGGGTTTACTTGAGCTTGTCTCAGACACAAAGCACTTATCTTTTAGGAGATTCCCAAGAAATACAGAAAGGTCTTGTTCCCATGAAGTGTCGTCATTAACCAAAAGGAACATAGGGTAGGCAAACTCAAGAAATTTCTCAAAGTGAAACACAGAGGGGGAATTCCAACCAAGTTCTTCTCTTCTGAGGCCGTGAACTTCTTTTCAAGGACACCTAAAGCAGTGGTGAACAGCACAGGAGCCAAGTCTAAATAAAACTGCATACCCTTGGTCTGTTCCTACACTTTTAGATATCTTTTGACCCTTTTAGCTCCAGATTAGGAGGAATATATCTAAGAAACTCTTTGCAATTCTCTGTTTGCTGAAGGAAGTGGATGATATTCTCTGCCTTCTATTATCTTGCAGAAGAGAGGTCCTATACAGATTTCTCTGGCTTTTCCTTTTTCCATTAGTTTAACTTCCTCCCATGGGGGAAAAAGGAAATTGCATTATTCCAGTCCAAGTACTGCTTCTATATACAAAGGCCCCCTTTAGTAATGGTGGCTGTCTCAAAATAAAAGTTGTATTTTTACATTTAAACTGTGTGGGGACAGATTATTCTTATTAAAGTTTTGAGTGAAAGGTGGCATATTTCCATGTGTTTTTCTTGTTTGAATAGTCTTCCTCAGTTGTCATAGGAACCTGTGGCTAGAAAGTAGAACTGGGTTCATGGTGGCCAAGAAATGGGAAGAGAAACTTGTATTTACATAATATTTGTCTTATGCCTGGAACTGGGTAGGTTTCTCTGTGTATAAAAACTTTACCCTTGATTTTACTTAAGCCACATAATAGTTCTGTGAAGTTGGTACTGTTATCTCCTCTTTGCAGATGAGGACTCTAAAGCTCAGTTAAGTCAAGATGCCTGCCAAAGACCTCAGAGTTAAGAGGAGACAGGGGGGCTGGAGAGATGGCTGCAGAGTTTAAAAGACTGCCTCAAAAGCAGAAGAACCTGAGTTAGGATCCCGATCCTATGTGAAAACACCAGGCTGAAATGGCGGCAGCCTGCACTTAGGGTCCTGGAAGGCAGAGCCTGGGAAATCCCAGAGCAAAGAAATAAGGAGGTGGAGTAATCCAGGATGATTCCTGAAGTCACTCTAGGGTCTCCACAGGCACATACTGTATGCACTCTCTCTTTTTCTCTCTCTCTCTCTCTCACACACACACACGCACACACGCTCACATGCACACACACACCGAAAAACAAAAAGAAAAAAAAAAATGGCAATGCATGGGCTGGAGAGATGGCTCAGGGATGAAGAATGTCCTGAGTTCGGATCCCAGGTCCCACATAAAACCGCCAGGCAGAAAGGACAGAGGCCTGCACTTCCGGCCCTGATGGGTGGAGCCTGAGAAATCCGGGAGCAAAGCAAGGAGGCCGCAGCAATCCAGGATAATCGCAGAAGTCATCCTTGACCCTCCACAGGGACACACAGTGCCCTCTGATATATATATATACACACACACACATAAAATAAACAAAATATTAAAACATTTTCTAAAAAAAAAAAAAGACAGTGATGAGCTTAAAGATCAGCGTCTGAACAGTTCCTAAATTCTATTATAACTCATTGCTCCAAATTCATTAAGGGTTCCAAATTCATTACAGATTCCTCCTGCATGGGAAGGATGGAAATCCAGATTGTTGTCACATATATTGTGCGCGTTAGAAAACCTGGGCCCCCCCGAAGTCTTTGGGTGAGTGACTGCCGACGTTACATACAAAAGCATTTATCCAGATTGGTTTGAAGTATCCTGATTTTCCACTTGGAAAGCCTTTAAAATGCTGCCCTGGTCCAAGATGGCGTCCCGAGTTGCCCTTGTTAAAGATGGCGCCTGGGAACGCCAGCTTCCCCTCCCCCCCAGCTTCCTTTTACTGCAATTTAGAAAAGCTCGGCTTAGCACCAGGTGCAAGCACAAATTAGTCGCTTTTCTCCTCTTCTCACAAAAAAACCTGCTGGGACTCCAGCAACGCCCTCCAGGACTTGTTTCTCTTTAACGCCAAGGAAAACCCAAATACCTACGCGTCCTTTAACCTTGCCCAAATTGGAGCGAACGGAAGTGGGGCAGTTTAGGGGCTGGGCGGGACCAAGAGACACTTCCGCCCCTCAGCAACATGGCCGCCGGCTGGGATTGCGCATGAGCAGCTGTCTATGGAGATACCTGGGTTCGAAGAGGGAGAACGCTGTCGGGGGGAAACTGGTGGCTGGAGCGGCCTTGGCCGGTGAGCGCGTAGGACCCTGCAGGAGTTTGGAGACGGGGTGGGGCGGCGAGGCGGGGCGGCCGGGGTTTTGCTTCAGTTTGTCCGGGGAACTCCGGGTCGGAACTGCCTTTGTTTTGGGGGAGGGGGCCGTGCCTCGCTCTTTATCTCCTGCCCTGCTTTGTGGGCCTAACTGGCTCCCCGCCTCGGGGTGCACGCGTCCCCACCCTCCTGGGCCGTCCAGCAGCGGGGCGCAGGTGCGGGCGGTGGGCCCGGGAGTCCCTGGCGTCCTTTCCTGCCTGCTCTGCGGAACAGCTGGGGCGCGGAGCTAGCGCGACTGGGCTGGCGGGGTCACCACGCGGCTTTGGGGCTCGCGCCTGGCGAGTGCCCGGCACCCTAAGCGCCTACCGCTTGGTTGGCCTGCAGGGAGACGCCTCGTTCTTCTTGAAGCTCTAGGCGCCTGAATTCTTTCGGCCTCTGGATCTTTTTTTTTTTCCTTCGCCTTTGTGTCCTTAGCTTAGCAAGGGCGTTTAAACGCCGGGCCTTACTTTGAATGTGCAAGCCCAACATCCTATCCTGATTTCCGTGTCACATTCTTAACTCGGGCAGTGCTTCCGGATGTACACCCAAGATTTGAGTAAGTAGCCTCACCCCGTTGCCGGACGGCCGGGGAGGCTGACAGCTGCGGACTATCAAGCTGCCTCTGGTGCCTTGTCTGTCTTTCGCTGCCTCCTGCAGGCAGCGCGCAAACCTCAGAGGGGTCACTTCCTCCTTGCGTTTGAGGATGGAGACGTAGGTGGTCCCAAAACACTGTGCTACTTCCCCTTAGAGACTGGGATCTCTTTGCAGCGTTACTTTATACGGACAGTTTCACTTTCAGTTCCTTTTTGTTGTTAACCATTTTCTTTAGACATGGCCTTTCCAAGGCTCATCTGCCCAAGATTTTCCTTGCATTGGAGAGGTTTCGAGAACCTTACAAGTAGAGATTTTACAAAAATCTTGCCCCCTCTGTATTGGGATTTTATTGTTTTCTAAAAAAAAAGCAAAAACAACCATGTAGCCGTTTCTTTTGCACGCATCTGTCTGCCCAGCCCTTTGTTTTTCTGTTCTCCGGCTGAGTGTCAGTGTCCTGAGGCAGGACCCCATTGTCTTTTCTCCTTCAAAACCCTGAACCCTGGAGTTATTTTTTTCCCCTTCCTCCTGAGGCTCAGTTGATTTCAAGTTGTCATGGCAACGTTTTTGCAACTATGTTGCTCTACAGGAAGTCTTGATGAACAAAACAGAGAAGACTTGAATGTGGCGGTTTGGGCTTTAGCATTTCTAACAGATACTATAAATCTAGATACTCTGAAACAAGAATTCTGTCAGAATGGTGCCCAAGGGCCAAGTGTAGGTTTTGTGATTACTGATGGTTTTCCAACAGCTAGAGACTGCTGCTGCTTGATTTGAAAATTAGAACTTCTTCCTGTACAGATTGTGTGCTCAGACAAGCGAAAGCAACATCAGGGAACTTGTGTTTTGGGTATTGGTAGATTATAATAGTCTTAGTAATAACCCAAAATAGCATTAATAATCCACCCAAAAATATACATTGTTTCTTAGTCTTGCAGTATATCATCTGCCCACCAGGAGTTGAAGTGATAATGGAGAGACAAAGAATATTTGAAAGCTGCTTTGGGCTAGAGAGAGCTCAGGGATAAGACTCTGCCTCTCAAGCAGAAGGACCTGAGTTTGGAACCTGGGGTCTCATGAAAAAAGGTGACCTGCACTTCTGGGTCTGGAAAGCTGAACTAGGAAATTCTAGAGCAAAGCCAGAAAAAAAAGGAGATAGAAGCAAACCAGGTACACATTGTGCCCTCTGATACACAATACACACAAAATCCTTTTTCTTTTTTTAAAGAAAACTTTTTTAGTTTACAACACACTCAAAAATCACAATCATACTGGTGGATTTTCAAAAACCAGACTGTGTAACCAGCACTAAAATTAAGAAAGGGTATCACCAGATCCCAGCTCCTACCTCTTTTCAACTCCAACCAGGGTTAAGCGAAACTTAGTTTTACAAAAATATGTTCTGTTTTTTTTTTCAGTTGCATGTTAGACAATCAATTGTTCTGTCCCTGAGCTACATTCTTAGCCCCAAAATGGCCAATGAAAATTATTCCTTCTTGCATGATAATCCATGGATATTTAATCTGTGTTGCTTGTATTGGTGTGGGCCTGTGCCCTTGATAGAGTGTGAACCTTAAATGTGTGGGTATACCATTAGAACCCTGATCTAACATACATCCTCGATAATCTCAGGGAGGTGTAGTGTCTCGTGCATTCTTCCCCCTTGCATGGTAAACTATCGATAAGCCAGATTTTGTGTAGGACTTGCAGTTGCAGCTGAAATGAATCCATGGGTACAAGAGCCCCATTGTGTCTCTACTCCTCCTAACCTCTGGCTCTTTCATTCTTTATTGTTCACTTGCCCAGGCTAACTGCAACTTGCTCTGCAGGTGGGTGACCTTGACCTTGAACTTCTGATCCTTCTAAATGCTGGGATTGTAGGCACAGACCACTGCGCTTGGTCTCGTGGCCTTTAAATTTATTTCTATGTGTATGTGAGTACACGTGTGTGAGATCGATTCCACCCTAGCTTTTACATAGGTGCTGGGGATTGAACTCCAATGCTCATGCTTTAGCAGAACTAAACTGAGGTATATCCTTACCTACAATCCTTTTTAATTTGTTTGTTCATATGTATGTGTTTGTGAAAATCAGGACAACCCCCTGGAGTTGACTCTCTCCTGTTATGTCGTGAAATCAAGGGATCATACTCGGGTTGTCAGACTCTCATGCAAGTGTTTGTTCTGAGTTAGCTTCCAACTTCCCTTTCTCCTTAAACTTTATTGTGTGTGTGTGTGTGTGTGTGTAACTGTGTCCCTGTGGAGGATTAAGGATGACTTTGAGAATCATCCGGATTGCTTCTACTTCATTTTTACTTCGCTCTGGGATTTCTCAGGCTCTGTCTACTAGGGCAGGACATGCAAGTTGTTTCTGTCTGGAATTTTTTACATGGGACCTGGGACTGAACTCAGGACTTTCTGCTTGTGAGGCAGAATATTAATCCTTGAACCATCTCTCCAGTCTTCCCCCTCCCCCTGCTTTTTTTGAGACAAGGCATCACTGTAGTCCAGCCTCACACTGGACAGCAAGCTTATCTGAACACTGTGTCTAGGCCAGTCCTTGGCCTCAGAGTGAGAGAAGCTAGCTATCCCCTGCAGATGACTGGTTTATTCTTCTGCCAGTGTCTTCATGGAGTCTGGGTTCTAGAACCAAGGAAGCTGTTCAGTTGTCTAGACTCACTACAAACTCTGATTTCTATTAGGACTTAGCACTCAATCCTGTGAATCAAGAGATACGAAGACCTCCAAAAAAGGACTAGTTCTCGGATGAGCCCCCTCACAGAGAGATGAAGGGGTGAGTGAAGAAGATGTAGTGCTTGGGAAGAGAGAAATGACCTGGGAAAGCAAAATGGTTCTGAATTCAGGTCCCAACTCCATTCTTTACTAGCTATGTGATTGGTTACTTTGTTTGTCTGTAAAATGGACAGTGCTACCAACTTCATGTGATGTTATTAGTATTAAGGTAATATATATTAAGTGCTTACAGTCTAGTACCTATGTGTCTGGTAAACAATAAGTAAATCGTAATGTTAGTTATCATAATCCAACCCAACATCTGTTCAGAATGCCATTGAGTTTGGGAGTCATGGGTTTCCAGGCTAGTGTGGTTCTTACGATAACTTCTTTTTGTCCTCTTGCCATAAACAGGCAGCAGAAAACAGCTGAAACGGAAGAGGGGACAGTGCAAATTCAGGAAGGTGAGGGTTAAACCAAGACCAAGAAGTGAACATGGCCTTTCTTACTCCCAGACTGTTTGTCTCCTCTGTACTGTATGTCTTCTGAACGCCATGCAGATGGATCAGGAGCAAGCAGTTAACTCACAGATCTTTCCTTGTCACTCATTTCAGGTGCAGTGGCTACTGGGGAGGACCCAACTAGTGTGGCTATTGCCAGCATCCAGTCAGCTGCCACCTTCCCTGATCCCAACGTCAAGTACGTCTTCCGAACTGAGAATGGGGGCCAGGTAAGGGAGGGAGCCAGGTGGCTACAGGTGTAACTTGGGGTGGGGATCAAGGGAGGTACCTAAACGTGTTTTGGGGAGTTGTGGCTTTGAGGGTGAAGTGAAGCTGGGCCATTGGGGTGGAAGACACGTCTCCAAGGGCCCTGCAACTCTCAGCACTTACTCTTCTGTCTTCCCTTTACTTCCCATCCCTCCCCTTTCTCTTTGCTTCTAGGTAATGTACAGAGTGATCCAGGTGTCTGAGGGGCAGCTGGATGGCCAGACTGAAGGAACTGGCGCCATCAGTGGCTACCCTGCCACTCAGTCCATGACCCAGGTACAGGGAAGTAGGTTGGGGAGTGGACTAGAGCTCTAAGCAATAAGAGGAAGAAGGGAACCAGTAGGAGGGGTGGACTTAGGAGCAATTGGGCATCTCAGGTTGTCTTGATCTAAGAAACTAGAGCTAGATGTGTCCACCTTTTGACATTATGACACAGATTGCCATCTTCAAAGTTGATACTCAAGAATCATCCAGTGGGAGTCAGGGAGATGGCTCAGTGACTAAACTCTTGTGGTGTTGGCCAAAGGACCAGTCAGATCTCATATAATAATGCCCGGTGAGTGTGGTGGACACTATAATTCCAGTCCCAGAAAACTGAGCCTAGAAATCCTAGAACAAGCTAGCTGCAGACTAGTCGTATCAGTGGACTGTGGGTTTGATTAGAGACCAGTCTCAAAACACAAGTAGGTGGAATAGTGATCAAGGGTGATTCCCAATATCACCCTTAGGTCTCCACACACACATGTGGCCATCCCCATACAAACACACACATACATGCAGATATTCTGCACATGAAAAAAAAAAGAAAAACTCCATGCAGTGGAGTTTTAAAAATTGCACACACAAAAAAATCTCTCATCATAATGATGATATGTCTCAGTGGGCAAAAGTCCTTGTTCTGCAAGCCCAGCAACCTTAGTTCAATCCCTGGATTGAAGTACATGGTAGAAGGAGAGAACCTTGAAAGTTGTCCTCTGATCTTCACACACCACCATGGCATTTTCTCCCCACCCCCAAAATAAAGATAGACACTAAATTTTTTTAATGTTTTATTTATTTTGTATGTATGTATGTATGTATAGGGCACTGTATATCCCAGTGGAGGACCAAGGGTGACTTCAGGAATCATTCTGGATTGCTTCTACCTCCTCCTTCCTTGGCTCTGGGATTTCCCAGGCTCTGCCCACCAGGGCTAGAAGTACAGGCCACAACCGATTCTGCCTGGTGTTTTTTCGTGGGACCTGGGAGCTGACTCAGGACCTTCTGTTTGTGAGACAGTCTTAACCCTGAGCCATCTCTCCAGCCCCAATTCTTGTTTTTTTTTTTAACCTCACAATGTTTTAAGTAAGTTTACAGTTTTGTGTTGGGCTGCATTGTGTAGCTCTTCTGGCCACAGATTGGACGCGCCTCTTGGTATCTTTGAACAGTAGAGTGGAAATGGCATCTGGCTGACTGGCCTCTGCCGTCTTGGCCCCATCGCAGGCGGTGATCCAGGGTGCTTTCACCAGTGATGACGCAGTTGATGCGGAGGGGACGGCTGCCGAAACGCACTACACCTACTTCCCTGGCACCACAGTGGGAGATGGAGCAGGGGGCACCACATCTGGGAGCACAGCTGCTGTGGTTACCACCCAGGGCTCGGAGGCACTACTGGGGCAGGCAACGCCTTCCAGCACTGGTGAGCTTCTCTACTGTGCTCGCCCTGGGGCTAGGCCACGGAGTGTGGCTGGGAACACGGAGCCACTCACGACCTTTGAGGTTAATGAGACTTGGGCACACAGTGAGTCTAGGGTTGTGCTAGTAATAGGGTGTGTTCTCAGAAAATGACCCAGTGCCTCGGGGAAGTTCTAGCCCCAGGTTCATCATGACAGACTCTACCCTGCATCCTCACAGGCCAATTCTTCGTGATGATGTCACCACAAGAAGTATTGCAGGGCGGGAGCCAGCGCTCAATTGCTCCCAGGACCCACCCTTACTCCCCGTAAGTCACATCTTCTCGTGTCTCTCCCTCCCCTCCTCTCCCTTCCCTTCTCTTCCCTCTCTTCCTTTCCCTCCCCTCCCCTCCTTTTCCCTTCCCTCTCTTCCTTCCCCTCCCCTCCCCTGCCCTCCCCATGTGGGATGGTTGATCTTCAGTCTGCAGAGGGCAAGCTGGCCCCAAATTTCTCCAAATCTACATTTCTTTGCCTCCAAGTCTTACATGTCCAAGGACAGAGAACAAAAACATGCCTCTGTAGGAGAGGAATCTTGTTGGTTTCTATGAGTGATTTTAATGCTTGGTAAATCCTGTGTGATTCTTCACTCCACACTCTCAATTTATTTTATTTTTTTTATTTTTGTCCTTTACTCTGGCCACCCTGGGCTCTGTTGTCAGGAAGTCAGAGGCTCCCCGGACAACTCGGGATGAGAAACGCAGAGCTCAGCATAATGAAGGTAGGTAAGATCCAGGCGAGAGGACACGAGCTGCATAGAAGATAGGACAGAAGTGATGTGTGAGGGGAGCAGGGCTTGGTTTTAGTAGTGGTGAGTTTTCCATGAATCACCGTGTGCTCCCTTTCGCCCACAGTGGAGCGCCGCCGCCGAGACAAGATCAACAACTGGATCGTGCAGCTGTCCAAGATCATCCCAGACTGCTCTATGGAGAGCACCAAGTCTGGCCAGGTCATGGAAAGACCCTGGTAGCGGGCAGGAGGCCTGAATTCTGTCTCTTGGTATTGTCTCCAGACAATGGGAGAATGGGGCACACATGGCAGTAGTCTTTTTCATAATCTCTTTTAGATACCGCATCACCACTGTGAGGAGAAACTAAGGCCCAAAGTGCGAGTGTGCTTTTGGGAAGTGAACTAGATGTCTTAAACAGCATTCCTCATTTTGCTGGCTCTGTCTTACAGAGTAAAGGTGGAATTCTCTCCAAAGCCTGTGATTATATCCAGGAGCTTCGGCAGAGTAACCACCGGTTATCTGAAGAACTGCAGGGGCTTGATCAGCTGCAGCTGGACAATGATGTGCTTCGACAGCAGGTCAGGCTTGGAGCCCCACACAGGCCCCTTGGAAGCCCTGTAGCCACTGACCCAGTTTGGGATTCTTTAGACACTTGGCATTTTGCTCTTCACCAGTGGGTGTGTGACTAAGTTCATGGGCTTGGTGGTGCCAATTTTTTTTTCCTACCCATTCCCCTCACTGCCTCCTTCCCATGCCAGGTGGAAGATCTTAAAAACAAGAATCTGCTGCTACGAGCCCAGCTGCGGCACCATGGATTAGAGGTCGTCATCAAGAATGACAGCAACTAACTGGGGATCGGGGCCTTTGGGCCTGAGAATTGCAGATAGCCCAGGAGCTACGGGCCAGCCCCACGCCTCTTTCCTTCACTGCCCACTTCCGACATGGGACTGGGGGGCAGGGGCGTGTCTTTGAACTGAGACCCTGTGGCGTGGCAGCCTGCAGTGAGTGGTGTGAAACCTGCAGCGTGGACGCGCACTGCCAGCCTTGCCCACCCTACCATCATGCAGCCCCTGGGCCCTTGTGCTCCTCTTGCACACTGCATGTGCTGTCTCCATGGTGGACGCTGGACATGCTACAGGGGGCTCGCCCTGGGCTGCTCAGCCTGCCCAGCAGGGTCCGATGGTGACAGGTGACTTGGCACTTCCACTGGTTCTTCCTTTCCCCCGTGACTCTGGGGAACAGGCTTGCTGAAGAGGTGGGGCGAAGATGCTTGGTGACTGCTGTCCAAGGACGGCAGAGGGCCCCACGAGCCAGCGAGGCTGACGGGAGCCTCCGACGCCAAGGAGAAAAACAGGCAGGGGCCCACTTGGGGCCTTTCCCCGTCTGGGGATGGTTCTTTTATTTCCTTTCCTTTTTTGTTTTGTTTTTGTTTTTAAAGATAAAATTGTTCAGAGCCACACTGTCTCTTTTTTCCTTCTTTTGTGGGTCCTCGGGAGGAGGAGGGTGGCACAGTACCCTTTAGCCTGTAAGGACTGGGTGAGCCTTTGGGTGGGGTGTTAATGCTCTTAACTCATTACCCTGAATCCTGGTGCCTGTGCCAATCCTGGGTGTTGTTTCTGGCCCATACTGGGGAGTAGTTAGGGCCTTTTCTGTGAGTGGTGTTACATACATTGCCCGTGCAAGGGCAGTGCCTTAGCTTCCGGTTCCGGTCTCTCCTTTGGGCTCAGGGAGGGAGGGGGAAGATGCAGTCACGGAGGAGAAGGGCTGCGCTCCTGCTTTTCACAGTTGCTGTACGGACCATGACTGGAGGTAGCCGAGAGGGAAACCCGGGACCCTGGGGTTTTGGGTGCTTGCTGGTTCCCTGCAAGAGGTGTCTGAGGAGGGAGGAGCATAGGGGTATGACGGATCCTCATAACATCACTGGGTGGGGACGTCTCCAGGCAAGGAGATGCAGTGGCAGCTGGTGCCTGCTAGTCCCTCTCCCCTGAAGGCTCTCGTGCCCTCTTCTTCAGTGCCCACAGTCTCCCTTCCTGAGCTCCGTTCGCTCTTAGCCTCAGGCAAGGCTCGGCTCTTCGATGTGCGATCTCGGGAGGAGGCAGCGGCTGGCACCATCCCTGGGGCACTCAACATCCCTGGTATGGGGTATCTAGTGTTGGAGGAGAATGTTCAGTCGCAAGGACCTGGCTTAGGAGGAGCAGGACAAAGCACTGGTGGGGGGTGGGGCAGCGCTGTATTCCCACTAGCCAGCCTTCGGCTTCCCTGGAGAAAGGCTGAGGAGGTGGATCCTGGCAGCGGAACCAGCCTATCCAGTTGGAGAGGCTAACAGACACAGAGTTAGACAGAGCTGCTATTTGCTTGAATTCCCTGCGGCTGGGTGCCTAGTCTACCTGATCCTCCACTCACTCCAGGAAGTGGCAGGACTGTACCTGACTTCCTGTACTGGTAGGCTGTTTATTATCATCCTCAAGGGTGGGATGGGGTGGGGAGGTGGTCACCCTCCGTCAGGACCCAGCTCTCCGTGACTTCTGAATCTGTGTCCGCCATTGGCTCTGCTTTGTCTTTTCCTAGTGTCTGAGCTGGAGAGTGCTTTGCAGATGGCCCCTGCTGCTTTCCAGGCTTTGTATTCTGCCGAGAAGCCAAAGCTGGAAGATGAGAATCTTGTTTTCTTCTGTCAGATGGGCAAGCGGGGTTTCCAGGCCACACAACTGGCACAGAGCCTCGGATACACAGGGTATGGCAAGGTGTGAGACTGGTTAGCTGGAAAGTGACTGGGCACTGCCTACTAGGCTCTTTCCTTCACCAACCTCTTCATTTCCCCCCACAGGGCTCGAAACTATCCCGGGGCCTATAAAGAATGGATTGAGAAAGAATGCTAGGTGAAGGTAGCCCGTCGACTTCACCTTGCTGGGTTGGGCAAGTCCTTACAGTGCTTTAGACACAAAAGTCTCAAATAAAGAGCATTTGATCAAAGTATGTGAAGCCCTTAATTTGTCAGGTGTGCCAAAAATCGTTCTAGAATTCATGTAGACCTCAGTTAAGTGTTGGGCCATCTTTCCTTCCAGCACTTATCCACTCTGCTACACGAGCTATAATAACAGTTTGCCAAACTGCAGCCTTCAACAGTTGTCCAGGACCATACAGGAACCACATGGTAACTAAAAGAAGAAGCTTGGACCTAGGTGTGTACAATCCCAGCTATGTGGGAGGTTAAAGTAGGAGGATCAAAAGTTCAAAGCCAGCAGGCTGGGGAAATGGCTCCACATTTCAGCACTTGCCACATAAGCAGGAGTTCAGATCTTCGGGTCCTATGTAAGATTCCAGAATCGGAAGGTAGAGCCAGGGAATCCCTGGCGCAAGCTAGTTAGCCAGACTAGCCTTATAGGTGGACTCTGGGTTTGATTAGAGACCAAAACCCAAAAGAATAAGAGAGATTGGGGATGATTCCCAATAGTGATCTCAGCCCTCTGCATTCATGCATGCATGCACACACATGGTCGTTTGTGTATTTATATGTGTGTACCCACACATGCAAAACACCAAAATGGGAGGGAAGGGCAGTTCAAGGCCAGCATAGTAAGAGACCTTAGCTCAAAAAAAAAAAAAAAAAAAAAGAGCTGGGCATTCATGAGTTTATGATTCCAAGTTGCAGCCACAAACACGCAGCATGGCTGTAGAGTCTTAGTCAGAAACAATGGCCCGCCCTGCTGTGCATGCTGCCACCTCCCTTCCTTTATGCACGGCAGAATAGTTGCGACAGAGACTTTATCTCCTTTAACGCTTAAAGCCTCTCACAGAAAGACTTTGCCCATCACTGCCCAGACCTACATTGTCTCAGTTCCAACTCATCTTGCTCAGACTCCAGAACTGGATTAAGGAAATGGAAACAGAGCCTTATGGCCGGCAGTGTGGCTGACTGGTGGAGCACTTGACTAAAAGCTATAAAACGCTGAATTCAACTTCCAGATTCCCAGCACTATTGCCCCAGACAGAAGAGACAGTGCTGGAGACAGGTGTGGCGCGTGCCTGTAATCCTAGTTACTTAAGAGGCTAAGACAGGAGGAACACAGTTCCAGGCAGTTAACACAGCAAGATCTTTTCTTAAGAAAATAAATGGGGCTGGAGAGATGGCTCAGGGATTAATCCTCTGCTTCAAAGCAGAAGGTCCTGAGTTCAGATCACGGATCCTACCTAAAAATGCCAGGAGGAAATGGCAGCAGCCTGTACTTCCAATCCTGAAGGCAGAGCTTGGGAAACTCCAGACCAAAGCAAAGGGGAAGTAGAACAATCCAGGGTGATTCTCAAAGTCACCCCTGAGACACATAGAGCCCTATGACACACACAGATACACACACACACACACACACAATCTTTAAAGACACATAAAAATAAAATTGTATAAAAAAGAAAATAAATACATTGAGGCTGGACCTAGTGGTGGAGGTCTGTTAACTCCAGTCGCTCAAGAGCCTAAGGTAAAAGTTAAATTCGGGGCTGCCTGGACTACAAGATAAATTAGTTCAAAGCCAATCTGGGTAATTTATGGGAATCTATCCCAAGATAAAAATTCTAAAAAGACTGGAGATAGAGTTCAGTAGTACAGCACTTACCTATTATGTGTAAGGTCCCGAGTTGGTTCCTCAGCAATAAATGTGTAAATGTATGCATTCAAAAAGAGTATTTTCCCCCTAACACCTAGCTTACTGAAACTAGTACTGTACAATAGTTTTCTAACATCCTTCTGACATGGTGCAGTTTGGTAGCCTTTGAGATGCTTTAAATGAGATGCTTTAAATATTTTTATGTCAGAGGTTTTTCTTGTTTGGGAGTGTGTATGTGTTGTACTGGAGATTGAATTTAGGGCCTTGCACTTGTAAGCAAGTGCTCTACCACTGAGTCATTCCCCAGCCCAGCCTAAGTTTCACCTAGTAAGGCGCGATGGTACGTGTGTATGAACATATATAATAAACCCATATTGTGAGTGTGCATGGTTGCATGTGTGGTGCATGCTCCAAGAGGCCAGAGGAGGGCAGCAGTGTTCATCCTTAGCTCTCCTTAACCTTTGAGGCAGAGTCTCTATGAACATGAGCTCAAGTTTCCTTAGCTAGGCTCGCTACCAGCAAGCCCCAGTGATCCCTCTATACCCCACTCAGTGCTGGACTAACAGACATGCTCCAGACCACGACCAGCTTGTTACTTGGATGTGAAGATATGAACTCAGGTTCTCACGCTTGTGCAGCAAGCACGGTTGGCTACCATCATATTTTCCATTAGCTCAAAAATGAGGAACCTGCGAGATGGTTGAGTGAGTGAAGGCATTTGCCTGACAACCTGAGTTCAATTCCTGGACCCCGCATGGAGGAGATGTTTGAGAAAACTGACTTCCACAAGTTCAATAAATAAATAAATATAAAAAAAATTAATGAGGATCTGGAGAGATGTCTCAGGAGTAAAACAGCCTCCCAAGCGAAAGGACCTGATTTCAGACCCCCCCCCCCAGATTCCATGTAAAAACTCGGGGCAAACGGCAGCAACTTGAACTTCTGGCCCTGGAAGACTGAGCCTGGGAAACCCCAGAGCAAAGCAATAAAGGAGTAATCCAGAATGATTCCTGATGCCACTTTGGACCTCCACAGGCATGCACATTTAAGTGCCCCCTTCTACACACACACACACACACACACAAACTAAATATAGAAAGTTTAAAAAAAAGAAAAAAGTGAAGGAATCATTTAAAAAATTATCTGTGGAAGAGAAAACTGATTCAAATATGAACGCAATTTTCTGATTTTTTTCAAGTGCCTAAATCATTTTTTAACACAGCTCCTTGTTGTGTTTTTTCTCTCTCCTTTTTCCTCTTTCTTTTGCCTCCCACATCATGTAGTTCACAGTCCACATCCTGTAAACTTCCATCCACCTGGGCTTTCTGACTTCCCTGTCACTTTCTCTCTGGGTTGCCTGAGTTCAGCCTGACCTCCCTGGATTTGAGTTTTGCTATGTAAGTTTACTGTGCTCAGCCACTGAGCCCCACCCCCAGTCCTGGATCTGTGGATAAGGGTGAGATTAACCTCCTCTCTGGTCAACAGCTGGTGCCAATGACCTTTTCCACAAATAACCAAATTTCTCTGATTCCACAGATTGGAAAGTTCCTCCTGTAGTTTAATTTCCCTATCTTAATTTTTAAGTCCTTTTTAAATTCTTATTTTAATTTAAAATTTTTATTTTTATTTTTCAGTATTTGTGTGTCAGAGGGCACTGTGTGTCCCTGTGAAAGACTAAGAGTGATTCTGGAGTCATCCTGGATTGCTTCTCCCTCCTTTTTAACTTTCCTCTGGGATTTCCTGGGCTCCACTCACCAGGGGTGAAAGTGTAGGCAGCCACAGTTTCTACCTGGCTTTTTTTTAGGTCGGACCTGGGATCTGAACTCAGGTCCTTTTGCTTTGCAAGGCAGAATCTTAACTCCTAAACCATCTCTCCAAACGGATTTTTGAGTCTTAATTGTTCATCAGAGGGCTTTTTATTGTTTTTCAAACAGGGCCTCATGTAGTCCAGGCTGGCCCTGAATTTCTGATTTTGAAACAGGGTTAGGATCGAGTGTTAGGATTATAAGAGTATGTCATGCCACCGAATTTTATGCGGTGCTGGCCCTAAGATTTATTTATTTATTTATTTTACATTTACTTATATTCTGTATTGGGGTGTGTGTGTGTGTGTGTGTGTGTGTGTGTGTGTGTGCACATGTGTACATGTGCCATGGTACGCATGTACAGGTCAGAGGATATCTTGTGGAAATTCATTCTCTCTGAGGATCAAACTCACATCTTCAGGCTTCGCAGCAACCACCTTTACCCAGTGACCCCTCCAAGATTAATTTTTTAAAGAAGAATTTATTAAAGGGAATTTGGGGGGGGGCTAGAGAAATGGCTCAGGGGTTAAGACTGTCTTGAAAGCTGAGGGTCCTGAATTCAGATCCCAGGTCCCACGAAAAAGCGTCAGGCGGAAATGAAGTGACCTGCACTTCCCACCCTGGTGGGCGGAGCCTGGAAAATTTCAGAGCAAAGCAAGAAGGAGGTAGAAGGAATCCAGGACGATTCCCAAAATCAGCCTTGGTCCTCCACAGGGACACACAGTGTCCTCTGATACACACACACACACACACACACACACACACACACACACACACACACATTAGATAAATAAATAATAAAAAAATTTTTTAAATAAAGTGAATGTGTTTTTGGGGGGGGGCAGTTAGTGAGATAAGGCCCTGCTTTGTCCTGGCTGGCTTCCAACTCACAACAATCCTCCTGCTTCAACCGGGATTACAAATAGATGTGTACTATCCCACCCATTTTTGTGGTGCTGGGGACTGAACCACAAGCTTTATGCATGTTAGGCAAACCTTCCGCCAACTGAGCTATATTTACAACCCTTATTTTATTGAGTTAGGATCAGACCATGAACTTGTGATTCTCTCGCCTCAGCCTGTTAAGAGCTGGGATGCTTTAGTTCCTTCTGTTCTGAGTATGCCCCAAATGAGGCAGGATTAGAGCAGCTGTGCTGGGATGGGGCTCTCAAGGTCTGTGAAATTCCTGAAGGTCATCCCCCACTCCTGGAATCACCCTGAAGGAACACCACTGCTGAGGAACCAACTACAATCCTCCCAGAGATTAAATGGCCAACTTCCCTATGAAGGGATTAGAGAGATGAGCTCTCCACAACAAACAAACAACTTGATGCCTAGCCCACATGAACCCAAGAATAACTGCGTTAGGCCCTGCTTCTCAAGGAGGCACCTTAGCCCCTCATGCCATAAGTCCAGTTCCATGCCTGTTTCTCATGGATTCCATGGGTTCTTTCTAGCTGCCGGCTTCTCATGAGTTCTCCAGGGCACCTGCCCCTCAGGGCACTCAGGGTGCCATGAGTCCGTTTCTAGCTCCATGAGTTCTCTGGGGTGTCCTAGCCCCTCATGGCACTCCACATCTGAAGTCCATGAGTTCCATCCTTTCTCTCCTCTACACGTGTTCTGGTTTCAATCTTCGACTCCGGAACGCAAGAACGCTGCATCTTTGGGATGGTCGTTTCCTGTCCCTGCATCATTTGGTAACCACAAGGGGATTGTTCTGCATCACAAACACTGAAATTTTATAGATTTTTCTGGTTGCTACTTTCTAGTCATCCTATCCCTATTCTCTTTCTAGGCAAACACCCCCACTTTCCTCCCCTTTTGCTTTTTGAAACTGTATCTGGCTCTGTCGTCTTATCAGACTTCTAGTATCCTCCTGCCTCAGTCTACTGGCTCTGAAATTACAGGCTCTTTGACAGAGTGTCAGTGCATAGCCCAATCTGGTCTCAAACACGTGATCCTCCTGCTTTTCATCCTGAGTGCTGGGATTACAGGTACTACCATGCCTGGCTTTTAGATAAGGATTTTCTATCTTTTGTCGCCATAAGTTAAATTTCCAGCTGCCTTTCTGGCCTGCTAATGTCTTTCTTTGACTTTGTGCAGCTTTATGGCTGTGGGTTAGAGAGAATTCTAGAAGTAACCTGATGTGACCTACCATAATAGCCATGTACTCTGATCAGTGTTGAAAGAAAATTCCCTTTTCTCTCATTAAGTGGGCTGGTTCATTACCCTCCTAGACTGTTCCAATCCATTACCTTGTTCTTTCCTCATGGCCAATTACTTCAACAGAGAGGCCTCAGCACCAGAGCTTGCCAGTTGTATGCAGTTCCCTTACCATCTTCCAGCTTTGTGTGTGTGTGTGTGTGTGTGTGTGTGTGTGTGTGTATGTGTGTCCAAGAGTACACTTGAGTGTGTGTGTCTGTTGGAGGTCCAAGGGTGACATTCATTCAGAATCATTCTGGATTGCTCTACTTCCTTTCTGGGGTTTCCATGACTCTGCCTTCCAGGACTGGAATTATAAACTGCTACCATATCTGCCAGGGATTTTTTTAATGTGTGATCGGGGAATCTGAATTCAGGTCCTTTTGCTTGAGAGGCAAAGGCTTTAACCTTTGAATCATTTCCCCAGCCCTTCCTGTGTCTCTTTCATACTAAATCAGACTCCCTGCTTTTCAGCTTTTTTTTTTTTTTTTTTTTTTTAAGGATTAAGGCAGAGTTTATTAGAGGAGAGAAAGAACAGAACTCAAGGATATGGAAGGCAGGGTAAAGGGAGCCCCCTGGTTTTTATCTTACCTTATTCCATATTAGAATTTACCAAGTGCTTGTATCATCATATCCATTATACTACATTGTTTTAGATATTTATTTACTCTGTGTGTGTATGTGTGTGTGTGTATGTGTGTGTGTGTGTGTGTATCAGAGGGCACCTTGTGTCCCTGTGGAGGACCAATGGTAACTTCAGGAAATCATCCTGGATTGCTTTTACCTCCTTCTTGCTTTGCTTTGGGATTTCCCAAGGGTGGAAAGTGTAAGCCACTACCATTTCCATCTGGCTAGAGAGATGGCTCAGGGGTTAAGACTCTTGCAAGCAGAAAGTCCTGAGTTTGGATCCCCATGGTGTTTTTTGTTTTTGTTTTTTATTTTTTTTAATTATTATTACTTCCCCTCATACAAACTTTGTTTTGTTTTTTAAATGTGGGGTCTAGGATCTGAACTCAGGATCTTCTGCTTGAATTTAAACGACTGAGCCATCTCTCCGGTCCCCTATACTACATTTTTTGTTGCTTTATCTTTCTCCATGGACTGTGAGTACCTTAAAAACAGGAACCAGTTCTATGGCCACCCACCATGCCTTGAGCATCCCAGAAGGTGTTGATGGAGTGTCAGGTCTGCCTACTCTTTCTTAAAATAACATCGTTATCTTATCAGTCAAGAGAGCTGATAGTTTACTATAGGCCTTTGTTTCCTAGTAGCTGGAGCACAAGCCTCAGGACCCCGCCTTTGAGCAATTCCAGGTCTGGATTTCCTGCTTCTACCAAACTGGTTTCTTCCTTAATCCTCAGCCCACCTCACTCCCTTCTGACCCTTTTGCTCATCATTTCCTCTGCTTGGAAACTTTCCAGCCCTTTGTACCCTTGGAGTTTCATAAGGATTGGGAGACTGTATTTGGCAGAAGATTTGCTGTTTGTTGGTTTTAAACCCAGGGGAAGGGCAGAAAAAGAAAATAGCAGGCAAACTAATGTAACTAGATTCCATGGACATAAGACATAAACCAGTGTGATTTAAACACCCCTATATCACACTTATAAACTACATCTCTCTTTAAGCTGAGCTCTTGAAGGACAGATATTTATTTTATTCTTATATGACTAACAATAAAATGAGAACTGGCATTTATGTAGTAGATAAACTTACAGTAACTTGAGGGGTGTTGGGGGGGACTGGAAATAATACTCATGAGCAGTAGTTTGCTATTGTGGCAATTGAGCTCTGGGTTCCAGTTCTGGCTTAGTTCAAGTTTAACTAGTGTGTGTGTGTATCTGTGTGTGTGTGTGTGTGTGTGTGTGTGTGTGTGTGTGTATACTGAATCCAGAGGAAGATACTAGCCATCTTTATCATTCTTTGTTTATTCCCTTGAGACAGGATCTGTCATTGACTGCAGGCTCACTGTTTTGGATAGGCTGTCTAGCCAGTGAACTCTCAGGACTCATCTGTCTTCTCCCTCTAGCACTAGAGTGACAGTCACTTAAGGCCATCCCTAGTTTCTTTATATGGGAGGCTGAGACTATACAGTGAGTTCAAGGCCAGCCCAACTATAGTGTGAGACTCCATTTCAAAGAGAAGGGGGAGAGGGGATTGGTTTATCTCTGTGGATTGTTGTGGGATTTATCTCTGTGAAATATTTCTCATATAAAAACATAACTATATATATAACAATACAAGAAGGCAAATACAAGGAATACAGATATCATTGAAATCTGACAGAAGAAGCCCGGCACTTGGACACCGAGACAGAGGGATTAGGAGTTTGAGGTCAATCTACACAGTGAGACCATGTCGCAGAAAAAACCGTGTGTGATGGATTAGAATTTTGATCCCCAGATCCCATGTAAAATAGACATGGTGATTTGTTGTAATTCCAGCCCTAGAAGGTGGGACTGGGAATCCCCAGAGCAAGCTAACTATCCAGACTAACCCTGGAGGCAAGCTCTGGATTTCATTAGAGATCCAGGCTCAAAACAATACGGAAGAAGAGCCACTGAGAATGACTCATATCACCTTCAGGCTTCCACACCTGCTCATGCACCTGTAGACACACGTGCACTCACCTACATGCAAACACAGTTAGGGCTAACACTTTGGACATAAAAAGAGCACTTACACATGGGTAAGAAAAAGACAACCCCTATATTGTTGAATCTGAGATTTGGCTATCCCACAGAGACATGGCTTTCCCAATGCCTCATTCAGTTCTTGGTATAGAAACAAACGAGGAATTGTCTATGGAGGAAGATTAATCTGGGGGACATGGTTCATAAAACTGTGTCACATGACAATCACAAAATATATAAACATACTCAGCTTGCAGAAAGAAACATTTAGAGAGGCTCCTATCAAATAATTTCAACTTTTTAAGCACTGCTGTGGCCAAAGAATAATTAGACATTTTGTATATAATTCCTTCTAGAGAGCAACAGTTGGAAGTTACCAGGAGTATGCTACAATGTGTCAAGCTGGTATTTTCCCACATTTAAGAGCTAGGTGTGGGGGCTGGAGAGATGGCTCAGGGGTTATGCCTTGCAAGCAAAAGGTCCTGAGTTCAGATCCCAGGTCCCATGTAAAAGCACCAGGTAGAAACTGTTTGGCTTGTACTTCTATCTCTGATGAGTAGAGTCTAAGAAATCCCTGAGTGAAGTAAA
Source organism: Typhlomys cinereus (assembly GCA_023101885.1). Taxonomy (NCBI): domain Eukaryota; kingdom Metazoa; phylum Chordata; class Mammalia; order Rodentia; family Platacanthomyidae; genus Typhlomys; species Typhlomys cinereus. The sequence goes on from JALPQD010000174.1 coordinate 1,070,217, forward strand.
AAGGAGGTAGAAGCAATCTAGGAGATTCCTAAAGTCATCCTTGGTCCTCTACAGGGACACATAGTGCCCTCTGATACATACACACACACACACACACACACACACACACACAACAGAGCCATGCGTGATAGATCCCACTGTAATCCTTATGCCAGGGGAGGCTATGAATTATCAGTTTAAAAGCATTTGGGGAGCTGGAGAGATGACTCAGGGGTTAAGACTGCTTCATAAGCACTAGGTTCTGAGTTTGGATCCCATAAAAAAAATAGCAGGTGGAAGGGTGGCTGTCCGTACTTCTAGCCCTGGTGGGCAGAGTCTGGGAAATCCCAGAGTGAAGCAAAGCCCCAATGTCATCCTTGGTCCTCCAACAGGGGCACACAATGCCCTCTGACACACATGCACACACACACACACACACACACACACACACACACACACACACACGGAAAAACTAAACAAAGCACTTTGGGTGCTACTGTAAGTTCCAGGCCAGTCTAGGTTAGTGTCTCAAAAACCCTGTCTCAAATATTCAACCAATGGGCCAGTGAGATAGCCCAGCGGGTCAGTGCCTGCTTGCAAACCTGGCAACCTGCATTGATCCCAGGAAGACCACATGGTGGAAAGAGAGAGCTGACCTCTGAAATAACCTCTATGGCAAGTGTTCTCTCACTCGACATCTCTCTCTAATAAACAAATTAAGTATTTTTAAAAAGACCTCTTTAAAAAAAAACAAATCCTCAAATTTTGAATTTTGTGTCTATGTCTGTCTCTTCCGGACTTTAAAGAACAAAACTGTATAGTTGGTAGATACCCAAATATTTGTTTGAATTTAGTCATACAATTTTTCCTTTCAGGCCACCCATTTTTGTTTACTGTATTAATCTTGGAAGTAGGCTGCAGGCCTGATATCAGAATTATGATCTACACTTATTTGTATTTCCCAACAGCACCCAGTGATAAACATTATTTTAAGTTGTGTAATTTAAATTGTTTTAAATTGGGGGCAGTAGGAAATAAGAATTGGCTCATCTGGCTCATAAAAGATGGATAAAGGAATAAAATGTGTAATTTGAGAATGGTGAGAGACAAAAATCCTTTGAGACAAGCCTATAGACTTTTCTCTTTCAATGATTTTTTTTTAAACTTCTTTTTGCAACAGAGTCTCAGGAAGTATAGGCTTGCTTCAAACTATGTTACCAAGGATGGCCTTCTACTCCTAGTCCTCCTACCTCTGCTTCCCATATGCTAGGATTTCTCCCCCCCATCCCCCTTTTTTTTTGGAACATTTTCTTTTTGCGGTGGGATCTAGTGTAACCAAGGGCTAGCTAAATCTGTATATAGCTGAGACTGGCCTTGAACTGATCTTCCTGCATTCATCTCCTGAGTGTTGGGATTACAGCTGTACTAGACTCTGACAACACCCTCACCCCATCCCCAACAGGGGACTTGGATATACTTAACATAATAAAAATTAAGGGGCTGGAGAGGTGGCTCAGGGGTTAAGCCTCCGACTTGGAGGCGGAAGGTCCTGAGTTCGGATCCCAGATCCCACGTATAGACGCCAGGCGGAAGCGGGGGCGGCCTGCGCTTCTGGTCCTGGTAGGGCGGAGCCTGTGAATCCGGGGGCAGAAGGAGGTGGAGGCGCCCATGGTGGTTCGCGAATTCGTCCGTGGTTCTACACGTACACAGACATACACATACAGACACGCGCGCATGCACATACACACGCATATGCACACAGTTGAATAAATAATAATAAAAAAAATTAAATCACTGCAAAAATTTCAAACAGCAATGATGCTGGGCAGAAATTTCAACTTAAAATGGTATGACAGGGACTGGAGAGATGGTTCAAGGGTTAAGACTCTGCCTTGAAAATAGAAAGACCTGAGTTCGGATCCCAGATTCCACCTAAAAACTCTAGGATGCCTATGCTTCTGGCTCTGGAAGGCAGAACCTGGGAGATCCCAGAGCAAAAAGTTAAAAAAAAAAAAAAAAAAGGAAGGAAGAAAGAAAGAAAAAGAAAATAAAAAGAAAAAGGAGGTAGAAGCAATCCAGGATAGGATGACTCCAGAAGCCACCCTTTGTCCTCTACAGGAACATACAATGCTCACACACACAGGTGCACAAACAAAAATAAATAAAAATAAAAAATGGTATGACAGTATAAATATTAACAAAAATCTTAGATATCATACAGTCTTTAAAGAAAGGAGGTTTAGCACCCAAACATTAACTTTAGAAAAAAAATTCTAGTCGGATATGGTGGCTTATGCTTGTAATACCTGTAATGGGGAGGTTGAGGCAGGAAGATGGAGCGCTGAAGGCTTGTCTGGTCTGTCACAAAATGAGAGGGAAAAAGAGGGGATGTAGATCGGTGGTAGAGTGCTTTCCAGAAATACACAATCTCTAGGTTTAATCTCCAGTACCAACAAATGAACAACAAAACCCAGACTCACTCAAGTGACCCTTATCTCCTTATCTTCTGCTAATGCATTCGAGTGATCCTGGCTAAATTTGAGACTGGTCTGAGACTGTGTGACCGGCTCAGAAAACAAAATCCAATCCAAATTCTGATATGTAAGTCCCTGCAAGTCCCTACCGACAGATCATATATGTGTAAAAAATATATCCATAGCCACCTAGAGAAGTTTGTAGAACACGCGTCAGGAGTGAGCTTTTACATCATTTGGGCATGACTTGGGCTTTTTTTTTTAAATAATGCAATTCTGTTTTGCTCATTTAGCACTGAAGCGGTCCCTTCCCTGTTTCTCTTTCCTTCACTTTTTCACTCTCTCTCAAGTCTTGGGTATGCTGCAGGTAGGAGAGAAGCAATAGTATCTTTTCTGTTGTCTCCCCATATTTAACTTAACCCTCCGACTTTAACAAATGTTTTTCACTCACCAAGGATGGGTCCAAGCAATTTATATTCAAAGGCCTTCCTCTCCCATCCCTAGAAAGTTCTGGTGCTTCCAGGCCGGTCACCTTTCCCGGCTTGGGTGTCCAGCAACCACTCCAGAGTCCAGCGGGTCAGAAAGTCCTTACTTTCAGGACGATCTCTCGCCCTTACCTGCCAAAGGTGAGTTTACTTTCTTACGTGACGGTCTCCTGGGCCAATCAGAGGCGTCTCTCGTGAAGAATGGCACCAACTCGACCGGCGCGGGGAGCGATGGGCGGGGTTGCACCTGTCCGCGGTGTATCACTCAGCGGAGCTCCAGTTGTCTCCACCAATCAGAGCCTCGAGGGGGCGGAGCGTGGCGCTCCAAGGCCGGGCGGAGCTGAACCTGGCGGCCCGAGTTTTAGTCCTGCCGCGCCGCGGTTCGCGAAGCCTCCTGCTCTCCGGGGAGTCTAGCGGCGCCCCTCGTGTCGGGATTGGAATCACCATGGGCGCGAAGGCGAACCCCTGGAAGAAATTGTTGCTTCTCTTCACCTGTGAGGTCCTGTGTAAGTCCGTGGAGTTTCTCGAGGGATCGGTGGGTCGGGTCAGGGGTTGGAGGTAGGTGCCCCCCACGCATCGGGCCCGCCGTAGGGGAGGCGCGCCGAAACCCCCTGCCTGCTTCCCCACCCTTGCGGTCCACTTTGCCTCCCGGGTCCACTTTGCTTCCCGAACTCTCTCTCCTTTCCCCTCCCCACCTGGACAAGGCCTGGCTCCCCTCCCCCACGCCGGTGAGTTGTGACTCCACCCCCGCAGGTGGGAGGGGTGCTCCTCCCGCACACACCCCAAAAATTCAGTGGGAGAGCTGGGCCAAGCTGTGGTTCACGGCGCGGGGACCCTTGCCGCCCACTGTTCTCTAGCTGCCTCTCCCCTCGGCGTGCATCTGAGAAAGGGTCGCCCCTTCCGACGGTCTTGAGCCACTCAGAGAAGCCCTGAGCCCCTTAGACCCCTAAGGCCCTGGGAGAAAAATGTAACCCAAGTGGGTGTGGTGAAAGTCTTCCTTCCCAGGATTTTTTTAAAAGGGGGGAGGGGAGACGCTTTATTTCCTCCGATTCTTTGGAGTTGCCGGGGTCGAAAAGGACCTCAGGACAGAGTCCGAAGAGGAAATGGAATCTGAAATGGCTGAGCTCGGATAGCATTTAGAATTCCTTTCTAGAAGGTAGTTCTTGAAGAAACTACCGAGGAGTCCTTAGTATAAAGGTTGTTGACTGAGTGACTGTATCCCGAGGGAGGCTGGGTCTGTTGGTTGCCTGGATCTCCCCAGAGCCCCGAGCTCTGCCCTCTCCCTGGCCGGGTGTGAGTTTTTTGTTTCCTTTGTAAACCCCCTTTCTCCCCAGGAACAATGAGACTCGCTTGCTGGGGCTTGCCTGTGTCTCTAGGTGTGCTAGTGTGAGTGAGGCTGAGTGGTGGTTGTGGGTTTGTGCCTTGGTCGACCCGCCTTAGCACCTGTATATTTATCCGTCTGTTTTTTTTTTGTTTGTTTTTCTTATTATTATCCCCTTCAGTGCTGGGGCTCAAACCCAGGAATGTGGGCGTGCTTTATCAGATTCTCAGTGACCATAACACAAACTTGCTTTGGGTAGTTTTGTTATTGTGTTCCCTGTGAGCTTCTCTTCCATGTTTTCAGAAAGTGTAAAAGAAACGAACCATTGCAGACAATACCCGCAGCTTCTAAAGTCAGTTCATTTTGCTCAGTTTTTGAAGGGCAGAAAGAGGTTTCTTTCCCAACATGGAATCTGCTTTCTCCCTTATCACAAAACCGTACACTCTTGTGCTGGATACACAGGGAGTTCTAGTAATTTTCTCTATTGTACAGAGAGGGAAATGGAACTAAAAAGAGGAAATGACTTTTCCAGGTTGGCAAGAGGGTGATGGAACCATGGAATGGAACCAAAATCTTTATTTTATCTCTTCATTCCTGACCCAGCTTCTCAGGTACCGCGTAGCCCTTGATTACTGCTTCAGAATCTGGCAGAATTATTTTCACTACCTTCTTTGCTTCCTTCACCTTTTTAATCCTACTCATCCATTTCCCCTTTCCATCCACTAACTTCCCACCTCAATTCTTTTCCTATTTTAGCACAGCTAACAACACCTATAGGCAACACGTATAGGCGTGTGTGGCCAACCCTACTTCTGAGTCAGTGAATCCAGTTGTTAGGCTTAATAAAGCTTCCAGAAGCTGTTTCCTTCAAGCCCCTTCCCACCTTCCTTTTCTCTCCTCTTGATTTCCTGGTTTGCTTCTTCCAGTAAGTCCACACTAGCCCTGAAAAGATGCATAGTCCTGAAATAGTAATGGCACAATTTTGCACCAGCAATTACGGCTCTAGGAAGCCTGATGTGTTGGCTCATTAGCTTGGCGGGCACTGGGGCCTGAGGAGTAATATGTCCCCTGCCTGTGGAGGAATGGACCGTGCAACTTTTCCATCAAGGTTGAGCTGGGGGAGGGGATGATTTGGTTAGTGCAAATGAGGATGGAAATGGAAGCCAGGGCACCAACCCACCCGCGCTTTGCTCCTTTCTCTGTCTTGTTTGTGGCCTCGAGCTAGTAGCTCATCCTTTGCAGTTGTAAAACAGGAATAATAACACTGTCCTACCCTGGCCTTGAGGATTATTGGGAATAATAGCTACATTATATACCCGGAGAGGTTACTGGTGGACTTTTTTTTTTTCTTAAAAAATATGGAATGCTTCATGAATTTGCGCGTCATCCTTAGACAGGGGCCAGGCTAATCTCTGTATCGTTCCAATTCTAGTATGTGGTTTTTGTAAGAACGAAAGTATGCTGTCCTCTGCAGACTAGGTCAAAGGAGCAGGGAAATTCCCACTGGCAGGAGTTGCGAGAAGTTTCTCCCTGGGTATGGCCTATGGCATTATACAGGTTTCTCTGGCATTCTCTCCCCTCCACAGTTGTTCCTCAGGTGGGCTCTGCCATCAGGGAGGTAGAAGGGAGGGCAGGGCAGGCCAGGTGAAGGGCCCATACCAGCTGGGTGACTTAGGGTCCAGGGATCTGGAGACACACAGGGAGAGCCGAGCTCAGGAAGAGTGAAACTGGTGACGTATCCGTGCTCTGCCTCTTTCCCCGAGAGAAGCTGAACTTGGAAAAGGTTCAGTGGTCGCCCAGGCAGGAGAGGGGTTTCTGTCCAGTGAGGTGGCCATGGCCAGGCAGGACAGTAACCTCCCCACTCACTGGGGGGGAGGAATTGGACTGGTGACTTTTTGCTCTGATCCCTTGTACCTGAGTGTGGGGTTTCCACACCCTTAGGGCAGGAGAACTGCTGTTCTGGTCATTTTCCGAACCCTGGTGTTTCCTGTTGATGAGCCGTTTTAACCAGGGCACTTGTCTCAAAACTAGAGACTGTGAGTCATGCCTACTACTCCCTTACTCCCAGGAAAGAATTGTTCCTTCCTAGCCAGTGAGATAGAAGGAGGAAGGTCCAGCGGGTATCTGGGCTCCTGTGGTATTTCTTCCGGCTCCTTTGTGATCCAGGCTCGCATGCCTCTCCAGCTTGGTGCTGGTTTGGGACAGAGCTGCTGTGATTCTAAGAACTGTTTATTCAGGATGCATTGGTGGGTGGGGTTGGGAATCAAAATGATACTGAAGGGGTGGGTATCTCATTCTTGTTCTCTCTTCTCGGTCCCTCTTCATGTCTTCCAGTTTCTTATGTATCTTTCTAGTTGTTTATTTATGAGAGAGAGAGAGAGAGAGAGATTCATGCCACGGCACATAGGTAGAGGTCAGAAATCAGATCTTTCCTTCCACAATGTGGGTTACTAGGACTAGAACTCAGTTCATAAGGTTTTCAAGTAGGCACTTTGTGGCTGAATTATCTTGCGAGGTCCTTTCTGGTTGTTTCGTTATGCAGACACGAATGTGTACAAATGTATATTTGTTTTCTTTCCCCTTTCTTACTAAGTACTTGCTACTACTGTATGCCTTGGATTACATCTTGTTTATGTACTTAGACGTCTCCGAGGTTTTCTTACTTAGTATTACCAGGGGCTATAGCCTTGGCCACTAGGATCCATCAAACCTGTCTACACACAGCTGACTGAATTCAAGAAAGGTCCTTTTCTACAGGACAGGAATGGCTGATACCACACACCACCTGAAGACAGCTGTAAACGCTGCACCCACTGTATGCGGTAGATTAGGAAATAATAGGGCTGGTTTCCACATCTGTTTGCTTTCAGGGGAGACACGGGGGATCACTGAACTGGAACCCGCTTCCTTTTCATTGGTAAAGACATAAGTGACCAAGGGAGGTGGAATGGAGGTAGAAGTTTCTCGGTGTTGTGAGGAAGTTGCGGGAAGCAGTGTGAGTGAATGCCTATTGGGGTTTTCCAGACAGCGAAACCCCAGGCGCGGTCATCTGCCTGGGTCTCCCTGATAAACAGAGTTTCTGTCCAAAGTCCACACAGCCTTGGGGGTGGGGCCAAAGGAAGCAGCTGGCTGGCAGGAAGTTTGATGCCTAGGCCCTGGAGTGAGTCGGGGCGGGCAGCCGTGACCATCCTCTGCCATGAGGGGTGGGGGTGGGGGATGGGCTGAACAGGTAAAACTGGAAAGTCTTCCTAGAGAGGGCTGGAGCAGGAGGGAACCAGGGAGTGAAAACACCCTTGACTTAGGCTTCTGTTACCACTTTCTGTCATTTTCAGAGCAGAGCCAGCTCACCGGGCGTTGAGAATGCAGACATAATACCCTAGTCCCTTGTCGGGCTCACACTGTCTTGCTTTGGCATTTGGTATCTGACCCCTTTCCAGAAAGCGCCTACCAGTCGCGAATCTCTGCTGGCCCTGTATTGTTCCCTTGGTCTTTCCCGGGAAGGCTAGTCTTACACTAATTACAGTTCGGTCATTCCAGGTTAAGAGATGGAAGGAAAAGGCAAGCTGGGGGGGAGGGGGGATCGGGCCCTAGGGTTGGGTCGTGGTGGTACTACAGGGTCACATTCATTTGTTGATCCACCAATCATTAGCGTTTGCTGTGCTCTGAGCACTCTGCTAGAGACTGGCAGTGGGGAATGATGAACGACATCTGCTCTCAAAAAGTTCTGAGAGGACGGGGGACCCTGATAAGAGTCAGCGTGTATCAGGTAAACTGTGGACACACTGTGGCTGGTAGCTTTGGGGGAAGGGGGCCTAGCTCTTTTACAGCTGGAGGTTTTTCTGAAGTTTATCTGGACCATGTGGGAAGTATGGATACATTCTTAGAGAAAACCTGAGACTGACTGGCTGGCTTCCCTCTTTTTCTTTCCTTCCTGTTTTTTATTTTTAAATAAAATAAACTAATGGCACAAGAGTACCTTAGGGAAATTTTAGCAATTGGCAGGATATATGTATAGTGAGAGAAAACAAAGGATTTCCTATTAACACTGGAAGGAAGTTGCTTTTCTGTCCTGTGCTGGACACCCCCCCCATCCAACACATCGAGGTCTTTGACCTCAACAATCAGCCTGACTTTCTCTGTTTTTAACATTTTGTCTGAGAGAGGAAGATACGTGGAGATCAGAGGTTAGGTCTCTTGTTCCACTAATGTAGGCGCCTGGGATCAAACTCAGGTAGCCATTTATTTTATTATCACCATTTTGTGTGTGTGTGTGTGTGTGTAGATATATGTCTGTGTGCACAGGTATGCACACCCATGAATGAGTGAGAGGAGATAAATACATAGTTAACACATCCATTTTGACAAAACTGTTTGCCAGGGGTGTCCTTAAGACCCATAGTGATTTCTAGGATTTATGTCTTCAGTGGTCCAGTTTTATGCAGTAGTTCTGCTTGTCCTTGTTTGCACTTTCTGCATTTAAGTTACAACCTGTAGTCTCTTATAGTTTGAAATTATTAAAAGGAAAATTCTAGAAATAACATAATTTTTTTTGACTTACCACCCTCCAGTTTTGAGGCAAGTGTCCTGAATAGCAAGTGGTTAAGGGCTTGAGTCAGAAGCATCAGAAATGATGTTCAGAAAATGGCCAGGGTGCAGTTTCCCTGCTCTGGAGGTATGGAAACCACACCCTCAGGTAAGAGGCATTCCAACCCCGGGGGCAGGGAGACTACTGCTGGAAGTTGACCTATTCTCTCCCTGGCTCTTGCCACCTCACTGAATAGAAATCCCTCTTCTGCCTGGAAGGCACTGGGACTTTCTTTTTTTTTTTTTTTTTTTTTAGGCACTGGGACTTTCTATGTTCATTTTCTCTCAGGAAAGAAGGCAGAGCAGTATGATGGGTCACCAGTTAGACTCCTCCTGAGCCCAACTCTTCCCAGTGTGTCTTCAGGTCCCTGGGCACAACCCCAGCCTGGCACTAGCTCTTCACTTGGCCTGCCCCTGCTATCTTCTTGCCCAGTATTATAGGCATGTGCTACCACACCCCATTTAAGAGACATATTTTTATTTTATTTATTTGTGTTTGAAAGAGAGAGAGAGGGGAAGGAAGGAAGGAAGGAAGGAAGGAAGGGAGAAAAAAAGGAAGGAAGGAAGAAGAGAGAGAAAGAAAGAAAGAGGAAGAAAAAGAAGGAGGGAGGGAGGGAAGGAGGGAGGAAGAAAGGCAGGAAGGAAAGAAAGAAGGAAGAAAGAAAAAGAAAGAAAGGAAAGAAAGAAGGAAGGAAGGAAGGAGAGAGAAAGAGAGAAAGGGAAAGAGAGAAAGAGAAAGAAAGAAAGAAAGAAAGGAAGGAAGAAAGGAAGGAAAGAAAATCAGCGTGGAGGCTCAAGGGTGACTTCAGGACTTATCCTGGATTGTGCTCTTTGCTGTGAGGTTTCCCAGCTCTGCCTCTCAGGACCAGAAGTACAGGCCACCATCATTTTCACCTTGTGTTTTTAATGTGGGATTCATGATCCAAGCTCAGGGCCTTTTGCTTTCAAGGCAGAGGTGTAACCACCGTCTCTCCAGCCCAAGAGACCTATTTTTTTTAAAAAATTTTTAAATTTTATTTATCCACTTTGGGGGGGGGGCATTGTGTGTCCCTGTGGAGAACCAAGAGTGACTTAGGGAATCATCCTGGATTGCTTCTACCTCCTTTTTTACTTTGCTCTGGGATTTCCCAGGCTCCACCCACTAGAGCTAGAACTGCAGACTGCTGCCCATTTTCTGCCTGGCATTTTTACATGGGACCTGGAATCCGAACTGAGAACCTTCTGCCTGTGAGGCAGAGTCTTAACCCCTGAGCCATCTCTCCAGCTCGAGAACGATTTTTTTTTATTTTTTTATTTTTCACCAATCATACAAGCTCAATAGGTACCCATCTACTCTCTCCCTCCACTCTTCCCCAGTCCTCTTTGCACCCTCCCCCCTTTGCCCCTTCTTTTCACCCCCCTCCCTCCTCTTCTCCCAGTACCTCCCCCTTTCCCCTCCCATTCCCTGGAGCATCCTTCTGTGGGAATGCCAATCTTCCCCTTCGTCCTCCTCTCTAGTGAGGTGTGAGGACTCAGTGGCATTGCCCAGAGCCTTTTCTTGGGCTCCTCTTTAGTATGGGAACACTATTATGACTGCTAATCCCTTGCCTCTAAGGATCCTAGTGCCTGTGATCCATGCTAGACTTTGAGGAGGGTCATTGACATGTCAGTCATGGCAGAGACCTATTTTTAAAAGACAGTAGAATACCCAGTTCCTCTTTATCCCCCTGAGGGTACATTCCAAAATGTTCTTTACAAATGAAACCGCAGATAATACCAAACCTGAAATATTTGATAACTTTAGAAACAATGAAAGATTAACAATAATAATGGGATAAAATAGTAATCATTGCATTCTAGAAGCAGAAGCAGGAGGATTGTCACAAATTTGAGACCAGCTGGTCTACTTACTGAGTTTCAGGCAGGCCAGGGCTGCAAAGAGAGACCCTGTTTCAAGAAAACATCTGGGGTGCCAGATATGTGTTGGGGGAGGGGTGGAAACCATTCTCAGGAAAACATGTGGGGATTGAGTTTGCTGTTGAACTTTGTGACTAGTGTAAACATTTCCCTTTCCTTTTCCTAACTTTTCTTTTCCACGCCCTGGCTCCCTGGTTCTGGATCTGCTGTGGCTTCGTTTTGCCCCTTTTCTCCTTGAAAATGACTCACGTCGGCTGCCCAGCATCTTGTTGGTACAGTAATTTCTTCCTCATGGGTTCCTTCAGTTCATCCTGTAACATTCCTCACTTCCTGGGACCTCACTTTGCCATTGTTAATGAGCTATTATTTTGTTGCTTCCTGCCCCTCCAGTCCCTTCCTTACATCCCCTTCTCTGGTTTTCCTTGCTTTTTTGTCCTCTGAACTCGCCTTTGAAGTTTTGTGAATTCTTTTTCTCCTTTCAAAATGCAAAGAATGGAGACCACAGGATGTAGTGTGTGTGTGTGTGTGTGTGTGTGTGTGTGTGTGTGTGTGTGTGTGTGTGTGTGTCTTCCTCTGTAGGTCTCCTCCACTCAACTAACCAAAGAAGGGTCTCCCAGTTGAACCTAGAGCTGCTCCAGTGGGCTCTTCTGTTTTTGCCTTCCAAACACTGGGATTAGAGGGATCTGCAATGCCTGCCAGGCTTCCAAGGGTCTGAATCTCATGACTTGCTCAGGAAATACTTTATTCACAGTGTCATCTCCCAGCCCAACCCAGTGTCCTGTGCAAAGTGAAAGAAGTGCTGTTCCCCTGGGTTGCTCTCCTAGTCCCCAGCTCTCACACACAAAATGAATGAATAAATAAAGTTTAAAAATATTAAACAAATAGTTTTATGTGTGTATGTATCAGAGGGTTGTGTGTGTGTGTGTGTGTGTGTGTACACTGGATTGCTTCTACCTCCTTTCTGCTTCGCTCTGGGATTTCCCAGGCTTCGCTCACCAGGGCTGGATATGCAAGATTGTTTGCCACGGGCGTCTTTATGTGGGACCTAGGATCCAAAGTCAGGACCTTCTGCTTGCAAGGCATGGTCTTAACTTCTGAACCATCTCCAGCCCTCTCATTTTCTCCTAAATTATAATACTTTATGTATACTTGCTTCTTACAGAAATGTAGAACATAGGAGTGGAAACTCATAATGCACACTGTCAAATGGAGTCAATATTAGAGATTTTAAAAACATGCATATATGGGCAATTTTTATCATTTATAAAAATGGAGCATTTTCCATATTACTTTTATATTTGGAGTTATTTCAATGCCAGTTCAAATGGATTTATTTTGGCATTGGGCTTTTTGTTTGTGTTTCTTGAGCTCCTTGAGCAACTTCAAGTGCTTATGGGAAAGGTGTGTGCCACCATGCCTGTCTTGTTTTTGCTTTTTCTACATATGCTGCTTCACTTATTGTTCTTTTTTTTATTTGTGGAAAGAGTCGAAACAACTTTTATTTTACATTTTTGCATGTGTGGATGTTGATGTGCATGTGTCAGGAGGCACTTTGTGTGTGTGTGTGTGTGTGTGTGTGTGTGTGCACGCGCATTTGGAGGTCCAAGAGTGACTTGGAACATTATACTGAATTGTGCTTCTACCTTCTTATTGCTTTGCTCTGGGTGTCCCAGGCTCTGCCTTCCACTTCCAGAAGTTCTGCTGGGCATTTTAGCATGTGATGTGAAATCCAAACTCAGGTCCTTTTGGTCATGGGGCAAAGTCTTTAACCCCAGTCATCTCTCCAGTCCCTACCTGAAGCAAAATTTAAAGGCTACCTCTCCCTTACTAAAAACAAATAAGAGTCATTCAAATAAAATCTCCTAAATATGGAAATGTAGCAAAGTTAAAAAAAAAAAAACAAAAAAAAACACACACACAATAAACCAAGACCAAAATCTGGGAAAAGACAGGAAACTTCCAAAATGTTTGTGACTCATCTGCCCAGGTCAACTTCCCCAGAAGGCAGCACAAGTAAGGGGGTAGTGGACTGAGGTTGTAGCTCAACACTAGAGTGTTTATCCAGGTGTTATATACCTATAATTCCTTGAGATGCAGAGGCAAGATCTATGCTACACGTCAAGGCCAGCCTGGGTTATATGAAACCCTGTCTCTCCACCAAAAAAGTGGGGGTGGGGACAGGAGCAAGATGTTTGTTTATTCATACCTGAACACCTGGGTTTGAATTTACGGAGCCATGTAAAGGTGAATGGAGAAGAATGACTCAAAATAACACAAAAATTGTCCTCTGACCTATAATGTGCGCATGGCGTTTATGCACACACACTCATGTTAAATAAATAATGAAAAATTTCCAAAACAAAAAAGATAGAGCTGGGTATGACAGCACATACTCATAATCCCAGCACTTGGGTAGGATGGATTAGTGAAATCTAGGGCAGTCTAATCTACATAGTTCCAAGCTAGCCAAGATTGCACGTGAGAATCTGTTTCAGGACACTCTTCACACTTACACACAGACAACAGAAAGTGGCAGTGTGTGTTGGGCAGTCTGCTGATTCAGTATCATGTTCCAGAGCCAGATTCCTTGAGTTCCAATCTTAGTCCTGCCAGCTACTAGTTTTGTGACCTTGAGCCGATTAATTTCTATTCTCGACTAGACATATGTAAGACAGAGCAATAGCTGTCTCTGACCTAGCATTAGTTCTTGGAGTAAATGGTTTGGAGTATCTGGCACATAGTAAGAATTAAAAAAGAAAGTCAGCTGTTACTGTTATTTTGTCCAGTGGTTTTCTTGATCATTGTTTACAACTTAGTGATGATTTAAGGGTGTTAGGACAGCTGTACTGTGAATGTGTACTGTGTATGTGTGAATGTGTACTGTGAATGAATTACTCAGAAATTCCCCCCCCCCCCTTTTTAAGTAGAATATAGGTGGCTGTGCGCAAAGAAATCAGAAGTGACCTCAGGTGTTTTTAAGACAGGATCTGTCACTGGGACTTGGTGATTAGACTAGACTGATTAGCCAGCAATTTTGAGAATCTGTCTCCCATAGGGGATTAAAGTGAGGAGCTGGGGATTGAACTCAGGTCCTCAGGCTTGCATAGCAAGCAGTTTACTGACTGAGTTCGCTACCCGGGCTCTTACCTGGAGCCTTCCTAAATCAGAGCTGCCATCATAGGAGACTCTCTGGGAGTATCCGCTGCTGAGGCACAACTTGGACACATTATATCAATTTGCCAGGGCTGCTATTGCAGATCAATAAGATTGGTTAGCTAAATGAAGTTACATTCTCACAGTTCTGTTTCTGTTTTGTTTTGGACACAGTCTCATGTTCAAATTGCCCAGGCTGGAGTGACCTAATACATCTGTATCTCTTGTTTCTGCACGAGCCACCTGGTTTTACACTGTGTTGAGGGTCGAACCCAGGGATCATGCATGTTAGACTAGCCCTCTGTCAACTGCGCGATCCCAGCCTCTTCTTACCCATCTGGTTGCTGGAAAGTCTAATGAACAAAGTTCATTTCCTCCGGGCTTCTCTTGCTAGCTTTCAGATGGCTCCCCCACCCGCCTCGGGTCTTCATGTGTTTGTCCCTGAATACACAGGTGTGTTCCCCATCTCCTCTTATACCAGTTGGCTGGCAGCAGCTAAGTTAATTCTACCTTCAGTGGTCTTATCTCCAAATAGTCATTTCCTGGAGTATTGGGAGCTAGGGATTCACCATGAGAATTCAAGGGAAGCAATTCAGTCTGCAGTAGTCATAAGCCTTTGCAGTTTACCTCTGTAAAAGAAGCAGTGTTCTGGCATGCAGTTCTCTTCAGTTGACTGGGTTTTACTTGAGGTTTTCCTGATTGTTCTGGGGTCATGAAAAACAATGAGGGCTCGAATGGATTCATGTCTTTCTTGTGCTTTTTTTTTTTTTCCCAAATGGAACTTTTTTTAATATATATTTTGCTTTTATTTATTTATTTTTAAATATTTTCTTTACTTATTTATTTGAGAGAGTAGGCGCAGGGAGGGTGTGCACAGACATGCCGTGGTGCATGGTGGGTGCCCGAAGTCAGTTCTCTCCTTCCACCACATGGGCTTCTGGGGATCGAACTCGGGTCTCCGGGTTTGCCAGCAGGTACCCTTACCCACTGCACTATCTCGCCAGCCTGGAACTTACTTTTTAAATGGTTAAAGACATTCTTTTTGTGGGTAAAGGGGGCAAAAGTTCTCATTTGTGATTTGTTTTAGCTTTGTTTTGCCTTTTAAAAAATTTATTGGAGAGAGAAGGCAGGCAGGAGAGAGAGCGCATAAGCCCACTCCGACATGTGAATGGTAGGTGGTCGGAGGACAGCTTTCAGAAGTCAGTTCTTTAATTTCATCATGCCGGCTTCCAGGAATTGAACTCAGGTCACCAAGTTTGTGAACAGACGCCTTACCTGCCTGTTCGTATCTTTTTTTTTTTGGTATCTTTTTTTTTTGTAGCCTAGGTTGCTGAGACAGGCCTTATCCACCGCCCAAATATTGGGCTATTATGGTAAAGTGTTGCTACTAGCACTGTCTTTACCTGAATGATGAAATAGCATTGTTTGACTATTCCGAATTTAGATTGGTTCCCCTAACCCTCCCCTAACTCACTCTGTTCCCCTTTTTCTTTCCACTGACAATAGACAACCACAGAGGTTTCTTTGCTATTTTATTTTGTTTCATATTATTTTATTATTTGTGAGAAAGAGAGAAAGAAGCAATGTTGGAGGTCAGTTCTTACCTTCCACCTTGTTTGAAAAGGGTCTCTTGTTTATCGCCGTATACACCTGGTTCACTGACCCACAAACTTCTGGGGATTCCCTTATCTCTGCTTCACATCTCCATTGTACGAATGCTGGAATTGCAGATAGTGTGTCTGGCTTTATGCTGGTTTTGTGGTCCTCATGCTTGTAAGACAAGCACCTTTTTTTACCCCAACCCACATTTTGCCATTTTAGATCTTGGCTAAGACTTCTTTGTTCTTCTTCCACTTTGGCTCTCTCACTTTTCCTGGAGGTCCATAGGTAGCAATGCAGAGCCCCAGTTGTCACCATTGTATGTGCAACAGCTGCAGGCACGTTGCTTTCTAGGTTGGAAATCACTTACAGAGCAGCAAGTGAGAACTATCCATGTGCAGAGACCTTAAATTTGTTTCAAAAGAGCAAAGTAAAAATTGCTTTGTGTCTTGGAGTGGTGGGGCAGGCCTGCAGTCCCAGCACCTGCTCATAATCCCAGGATTCATGGGGAGGCAGGAGCAGGAAGGTTGCCATAAGTTTGAGGATAGTGTGTTTTATATAGCTGGAAGTTAGGACAGCTTGAACTATATATATGAAAACCTGTGAAAACCAAACAGCCCAGTGAGATGGCTCAACTGATAATGGCAATTGCCACATAAACCACAAGACCTGACTTCTGTCCCTAGCACCCACAGTGCACAGAGAGAACCAACACACACACACACACACACACACACACACAATTGACAGAAAATGAAAACTCGTTTCTAAATATAGACTAGGTTTTGGGGGCTAGAAATATATTTCCATTTATAGAGTTTTTGTAGTGTTTGTCTAGCACTCACGAATCCCCAGAACCACATCCAACTATGTATGGTGTAGACTTGCAGTCCCATAACTTGGGAGATAGAGGCAAGAGGATTAGAAGAAGTTTTAGTTTGTCCTCAGCCATATAGTGAATTTAAAAAACAAAGAAACTATGTTAGTGTTAAAGTTGTAAAGAGAGTGGGCTTTGAATCAATTTTTTTTCAAGTTGGCAATACCCCCATGTCTGAGAAGATAAACCTTAACAAGTAGACCTTAAAGTAGATAATTTGCTATGACTCAGTTTGTTAACACTGTATATCATTCAGCAAATATCTCTTGAATGTCAGCTTGTACCAGGCATTATGCTAGGGTTGAATACTTGGAATAACAGTACATGGTTCTCTGCTGTCTGGGAGTTTATTGTCTGGTAGGGGAGACGTAAAGTTACTTACACATGACGTCATTATAACGTGGTAAGTTCTTTTATAGTGTTTGGCTTGGGGTAATGAAAGCCTAGGAAAAGAGGCTCCATGAGATTGGGGTGTAGCATACCATTTCCTGGAAAATAATGTGGAGAGATAGGTGCCAAACAGATAAAGAGGGGGAGAGGATGTTCCACCTAGCAGAGAATGCACGGGAAGAGGTGGAGGCTGTTAAACAGCTCACTTGTTGCTGGCAAATCTAGTAGTTTTCATTGTCAGATGCTAAATTTTAACTGTAGGGTAGGTGAAGATGGTAAGCTTATTGCAGTGTCAGATAGTGCTGGAATTTTCTTAGCTTGTTGAAAGTTTGTATTTAAAAAAAACTTTTTATGTATTTACTCTGTATGTGTGTGTGTGTGTGTGTGTGTCTGTCTGTCTGACTGTCTGTCTGTCTGTCTGTCTCAGAGGGCACTGTGTGTGCCTGTGAAGACCCAAGGATGACAGTCATCCTAGATTACTTTTAACCTCCTTTTTACTTTGCTCTGGGGTTTCCCAGACTCTGCCTTCCATGGCCGGAAGTGCAGATTGCTATCATTTCTGTGCATTTTTATGTGAGATCTGAACTCAGTTCCTTTTGTTTTTGTGAGGCAGAGGTTTAACTTCTGAGCTACTTCTCCAGTCTTGGAAGCTGGATTTTTCTTTTATGGGCCCACAACTTCAGCAGGTCAAAAGTCTACTTGGCGATGTTGTGGATAGGTGGGAGTGGTAGCACACACTTGTAATCTCAGTACTTGGAAAGCTCAGGCAGAGAATTGTGAGTCCAAGGACATTCTGGGTTATGGAGTGAGAGCTTATCTATCCCATACAAAGCAAACAAATCGATGAAATTTACAATGGAAAGGTACCATTTTCCTTCTGTTGTGATTGACTACCCGCATTAGTGGGACATTTGTGTGTGTGTGTGTGTGTGTGTGTGTGTGTGTGTGTGAGAGAGAGAGAGAGAGAGAGAGAGAGAGAGAGAGAGAGAGAGAGACTAAGAGGAAGGGGGGAGAGCTATGATTAGGCCAAGGACAATAGAGAGGGGAGGAAAGGACAGGGAATGGGGCATCTTGAGTTTCTGTGAAGAACGCCCAGCTCTGCTAGTCCATCCACGAAGGTCCCTTCCTCTCTGAGTCCGCCTTCCAAAGATGTTACCCTGGCAGGATAGAGAAGGTTGGTAGGCTGCAGCTTGAGCATGCCCACTTGTTAACTTGTTACTTCCTTAAGTGTCTCACTGAAGAAAACTTCGAAGTTGGAAAGAGAAGTGTAGCCAGCAAGGCGTATGGATGGTGGATGATGGATGATGATGGTAATAGAATGCGATACTTCCTTGGTGCTTCCTGCTGCTCAGAGAGTGTTCTAAGACTTTATTTGGATTCCCTTGGTTAACCCTCACTTTGATGTAGAAACTGTTATTATCCCCACTTTACAGATGGTCACACTGACGTTCAAAGTGGCTTGAGTGGCTCGTCTGGGTCACACAGTCTGGTAAGCAACAGTGCTGGAATTGGCGCCCTGGCAGTATGGGTGTGTGCCAGGATTGGGAAAGGGAACGTGGATGAGGTTGTTGGGGTGTTTTTGGTGGATAAATAGCGTGTGGTGCTGAGGCTGGTCTGGACACGTAGACTTCTGAGCCTTTTGTACGTACGATGGCCCTGGCCAGTGGGTAATTAACTGCGTCAGAGGATGTGGTAGACGCTGAGGTGAAGGATCCTATATTTTTACAGAAAAGACCCTAGAGTAGATATGCAGTTGGGATTAGAGAGAAAAAGAGGAGTGAGTGTGTGTGTGTGTGTGTGTGTGTGTGTGTGTGTGTGTGTGTGTGTGTATGTGTGCGCACTGGAGATCTGATGATCTCAGAGGGCTCAAAGAAAAAATAGCCAAAGTCAGGAGTGACTGAGGAGTGATCATAAAACTCAAACATTGTGCTTTGTGTGCGTGCGTGTATATTTCAGAGGCTAGTTTTTAGTTTAATTGGATATTGCTCATAATTTGGGTGGTGCCACAGGTTGGGTTCCTGGAAGCTGACTCGGAGTTATCAATTATCTTACAAGACACTTTTTTAGGGAGTGCTTTTAGGATCCAAATAGAACTGGGACTCCCCATATCCTGGCTGCCCCTCCCCCTGGAGCGCTTGGGCAGCGCTGCTTGGGTAGTAGTAGGTCTTTTATTCCTAAAGAGATACCTGGTTCAAGCATTACAATGAACCTCATTCATCGGAGGCAAATTGCAAAACTGCAGAGTTTTTGAAAACAAAGTTCCCATCTTGAAAGCAAGATGACCCCGAGCAAAAATCATGGTGGTTCATGAACAGCTTTCTCTCTGGTGGGTTTTGTTGTTTGTTGTTTGTTGTGCGATACGGGGTGGCCCTGGATAGATTTGCACTTGCCTCAGCATTAATTATTAGCCGCCATATCTGGCTTCATTGTTTATCAGCTGTTTTTTTTTTTTTTTTTTTTTGCTTTGCTTTTTGTTCTGAGACAGTGTCTCCTTATGTAACCTGGCTAGCCTGGAACTCCTCACGTAAACCAGGCTGGCCTTAAAAAATTGCCTCCATCTTTTCCAACCTTTGCCTCCCAAATGCTGGGATTCCAGATTCCAGAATAGGCCCGGCACATTTTAAAACCGAGTGAGAGAATTCTACATCCCCAGGAAGAATATCCAATTTAATAAAGATCAGTACATTAACAAAGTTAATATATTTAGTGTGTGTTGTTTGAGTGTATATTTGAGCTAAAATGTAATGACAATTTTAATGACAATTGTAATGACAAAGTAATATTAGAAATAATTGTTTCACTTTATTGGTGAATTTTGCTCTTTGACAACTTCATACATGATTACTTTTCCCTTAGCTTTTCTTATCCCTCACCCACTAGCCTCTCTTCCCTTCATCTTCCTTCCATTTTCATGTCCTTTTATTTTGTGTCGCACTGGATTTGTCCGTGACTTTTCGTGTGATCCTGGGATTTGGCCTCTCTCTCAGAGCCTAGTGGGATCTCTCTGGAGCCATCTCCCGACCAGTCTGTTAGTGTCCATTGCTCGTTAGTCCTTTGTAGAACCCCCTTGAGTTTCTCCTCAGTTCATAGCTGATCATTTATAGATACCATGAGCCTGACTTTTGAAAGTGGTAGCGGAACTGGTGGGGGGCGGTGTGCCTCTATGATCCCACACTTGGGAGGCGGAGAAAAGAGGTTCACGAATTGAAGGCCAATCTGGGTTTCAGGAGATCCTGTTCAAAAAAGAAAAAAAAAATTAAAAAAGGACAATATTTGTATTTACTGTTTTGCGTCAAACTGAAATAAATGTATATAAGAGCCTCTGTAGAGAGAGCTAGGGGTTTGGTTCAGCTTGTCTGGAATGCACAGAGCTCTGACTTTGATTCCCCGTCTTGCAAAGCCAAAGTCCTCTTTCAACAGCAGTGCCAAAGCTGGTGGGGAAGCGTAAAGGATTTACAGTCGTTTAGTTGAAACTCTTCATACTTAGAGGGGGACAGGAGCGCAGAGCCTGTATTGTGAGGTGACACTTAAATAGAGGAAGATGTACTTGAATTTAGCAAATGTGTTTGTACCATACGTGTCTTTACGCATTCATCCGAGACAGAGTTCTCACTTAAAGCTATATACTTCCTAAACTTGACCTTTGACAGTGTAAGCGAGGACAGTTGCACAAATGCATGTGTTTGTCCCCTTCAGAATCCTCTATTACTAGTGCGCTTCAGTAGGTTTGACCCTTTCCTGGAAGCCCTGATGCTTTCTGAACCTGGGTCATTTATTTAGCCCAGTGATTCTTCATTCCTCCACATCCATTCTCAGTTCTTTATGTAAACTTAGGATCATAACAGTTGTTCTGCTGACATATCATGCTTATTTCAAGGATCAAACAATGTAATATACCTGAGAACACTTTAAAAACCAGCAAATGCTCTGCAAATGCCAAGTCCTGTTATTATCCTCATCAGGGCGCCTCCCTTGCCCTCCCTACCTTGCCCCCCCGGCTTGCTGGCTTGCTGCCAGGATTATCTTGACAAGTGGATGCAATGTTTTGTTGAGGCACTTTCTCTGAACCATGAAATGTCACTTGGAAGCTCCTTTTGAAGCAGTAGGAATTTAATTAGATTATCGGGAGCTGTATAGGAAAGCATTAAAAAAAAAAAAAAGGAAAGTTGCATCTGAAACAGGCGTTTTATTTCCATTGAAAGGAGTAGTACTGGCCTTAGCAAAACATGTTACAGAAGATGGTTTCGGCTACAAGCTTGATTCTCCCTTTGCCTCAGGATCTCGCCCATCTGTTGTGTGTTTTCATATCCCATGGTGACTGTCCCTTTCTGATACACCCTTCTCTTTCTTTCTTAGGTTCCTTGGTACAAAGCAAGGGTTCAGTATATGCTCCTCTTCCATTTATCCAAGTTCCTGAGAATAACTGTGAGTTGGATGGGGGCCGGAAGGGTGGGCAGCGGGTTGAGCCAGGAGGACCTACAACTAGCTGTATTGCCTGGGGCTGTTCCTCTCTGTCTTTATTTTCTGCTACTTCCTCTCATTTGGATCCTGTCTGCAGCCGTGACATTGGAGTGCACCTATTCTGGCTTCTCCAATCCCCGAGTGGAATGGAAGTTTGTCCAGGGTGATACCACCAGCCTCGTTTGTTATAACAACCAGGTCACAGGTGAGTTGCCCCATTTCCTTCCTGAACCCCATCTCCATAGCCAGGATTCCAGGATTGGGACTCAACCTTGGATCTCAAGGCACTGTGGTCTTCCCATTCCCTTCTTTTTGGAGGAAGAAGGGGGTACCCGTGTATCTGGGGTGACACCTTTCCTTCCCTTAGCTCCAATTCACTTTGTCTCTCCTGTCTCTCTTCTTTCCCCTGATAGCTTCCTATGCGAACCGTGTTGTGTTCACATCCAGTGGCATCACCTTCCATTCTGTGACTCGGAAGGACAATGGGACATATACTTGTATGGTCTCTGAGGAAGGAGGCAACAACTACGGGGAGGTCAACATCCAGCTCCTTGTACTTGGTATGTGCCACATGACTTGTGTAGACCCAGAGCTGGATAGTTCCCTAAACCTGATAGCCAATCCTTTCTGAGTTCGAACGTTGGTTATGAGAATGCCTGTGGACAGTGATGGCTGCCATTACTTCTCTTTTGTTGCTGTGAGGCGGTTCTCACAGGGAGAAATGGAGATTTATTTGCCTTACAGTTCCAGAGTATGTATATAAGTCCGTTATGTCAGGAATCACATAGCAGAAGACTTGGCTGGAGGCAGAAGCAGGAGGCTGGTTCAGGGCATCATGAAGGTAGAGGAAACTGAGAGGAAACAGATCTGGGCCACCAACCCCAAGGCTGTCCCTCTCTTCCTCTCCCCTCTCCTCCAGCGAGGCTCCACTTCTAAAGATACCATAACCCTCTCAGACGCTAACAGCAACTAAGGATTCAAAACATGAGCCCATAAGAGGTCACTCACATTGAAACCAGGACAGGAGCATTCAGAGTCACTCCCCAAAAGAGGGGGTGAGCACCTCAAGCCAAACGGAGTGGGGTGCCATACTGCTTTGTTATCTATACTTGGGGCCTTCTGATTCTTGTGTTCAGAATTTTCTTTCTTTCTTTCCCTCCCTAGTGCCACCATCCAAGCCTACCATCAGTGTCCCCTCCTCTGCCACTATTGGGAACCGGGTGGTGCTGACCTGCTCAGAGCAAGATGGTTCCCCACCTTCTGAATACTCTTGGTTCAAGAATGGGATACCGGTGCCTGTTGATCCCAAGACTAACCGTGCCTTCAGCAACTCTTCCTACACTCTCAATCAAAAATCAGGGGAGCTGGTATGGAAGGGGAAGGGTTGAGAGATGGGTCGGAGGGAACTCTTGAAGACAGGGAGGATGAAGATGGGTGAACCTGGAGTTCCAATCAGGAGCACAGTAGGCCAAGAGGCCTGACTTCTTCGAGCAAAAGCCAGTTTGTTTTCTTCCCTCCAGGTCTTTGATCCTCTGAAAGACTTTGATAGTGGCGAATACTCTTGCCAGGCGCAGAATGGTTATGGGTCGCCCATGAGGTCTGCTGCTGTAAGCATGGAAGCTGGTGAGTGAGAATGTGGCTGGCGCCTGCGCTCAGACCTTGCCTGGTTATTGGTGGCATCGGCAGTGGGCCAGGTGCGCATGCCTGACCTTACTTGTATCTCACAGTGGAGCTGAATGTGGGCGGTATCGTGGCCGCTGTCCTGACGACACTGATTCTCCTTGGCGTCCTGATTTTTGGCATCTGGTTTGCCTATAGCCGAGGCTACTTTGAAAGTGAGTATTTCTCCTTGGAAGTTTGTTGGAATTTGGTTTTGTTGAATCTTTTTGTTTGTTTGTTCTTTCTGAAGTTTCCCTTGAGTCAGTGTCTCAGTATGAGTTGGTCTGGCTTCCAACTCATGATAATCCTCCTGCCTCAGCTTCCCAGTTGCTGGGATTGTGGGCATGTTCCATTACATGCAGCCAGAGGCTCCTCCTCCTTTCAGTTGCCCCCATTTCCAGCGGGCATGGTTTGTGGTGCCATCTGAACATCTGATCCTGTTCCCGTGTGCTGACACCTTCCTCCCAGGGAACATGGATGACTTGATATAGTCACATCAAGTGTGACAGTAGTCCTCCCCCCTTCCCTTGTCATCCTCATACTCATGGTCTCCTTTTTTTTCTTTCAGGAAAAAAGAAAGGGTGAGTGAGGTGCCATTGAAGGGCTCGAAGGCTAAGAACATGGATATGTATTACGTTTTTGTTTTGTTTTGTACATTTTATTTATTTCTTACCTCTATTTTTGTGTGCCCGTGTGTATGCCCCTTGTGTATATGTGCATCAAAGGGCCCTGTGTCTCTGTGGAGGAGCAAGGGAATCATTTTGGATCGCTTCTACCTCCTTTTTGCTTCGCTCTGAGATTTCCAAATCATCCTGGATTGCTTCTACCTCATTTGTTGCTTCTCTCTGAGGTTTCCCCCACTCCAATGACCAAGGCCAGACGTGCAGTTGTCATTACTTCCTGGCGTTTTTATGTGGGACCTGGGATTCAAACTCAGGACTTTCTGCTTGGGAGGCAGAGTCTTAACACCTGAGACCTCTCTGCAGCCCAGCATATGTGTGGTTTGAAGCTAAGATGACCCCCGAGGGGGTGGAGGTTGGATTGTTATGGAAGGTAGAAGCATCCATGTTGGACCATGAGTGTCAATTGGAGTTGTCCCTGTTAATCCTGGGCTTGTCCTGTCTTCTGCTTCCCCCTTCGCTGCATGGAATGGTCTGTGCTTGGCTCTCACCCCTAAAACAGGCAAGGATAAGTCAATGGTTAGGGACTAAGAATCTCCATCTTTTGACTTGCCACAGGTCTTCAAAAAATAAGAAAGTAATTTACAGTCAGCCTACTGCTCAAAGTGAGGTAAGCTGCATCTGCCCCAGGAGAGGAGATCTCCTAGCTCCAGCAGAGTTTCTCAAGCCTGTTTCTGTGCTTGGGGGGTTATTAGCAAAAGACTTGGTTGACGGGGATATTTTGTTTCCCCAGGGTGGATTCAAACAGACGTCATCGTTCCTGGTGTGACCTGACCTGCTCTGGCCTCCTGTCCTCTGCTTTCCCGCCTGACTCACGTGCTATCAGACTCAAGCCCTGGCGCCACGGGATGCCTTCATTGTGTTCTGGACCCTGTGGTTTTATTTCCGCTAGGATGTGGTTTTAATAACGTTGTCGAGTGTTCTTTCTTGCCCTTTCTTTCCTATCACTGCTGTGTGGCCCGAGACTGGTGACCGTTTGCATTCCTATTCCCCACTTGAGTCCGGGCAGGAGTCTTAGATATGCTTGTTGATTCTCTTCCGAGTGGACAGCAAGAACGGCTGAGCTCTCAGGAATCTGAAAATACTAGCCGGTTCTAGTGGCCTTGGAGTAAGGCTTTCAAATGTAATTCCTCCGCTCTCCATGATGAGGCCTGGTACCAGCTGCCCGAGCGTGGGGACCACAGAAAGAAGTGGCTGCAGTGTTGAAAGAAGAGGTTGACCTTTCGGTCCCTGGACACTGTCACTGCTGCCTCCCCATGGGAAGTGCCACTAGGATCCTTCTATCCTGCTCTCCTGAATCCAAGCCGATCGACATTGTGTCCTTACAAAGTCTCTCTGGAGACTTGAAGTGAAAAAAGATTTAAAGCACCGATTTGTGGAGAACAAGCTGGAACTGGTAGTCCTTCTCTTCCCCTGGCTGGAACAACCGGATAGACCCTTTTAAGATGTCAATAGGGCTGTGGGGATGCGTGTCTTAGCTTTCTGGTGAGGGAGCATGTATGTGCTATGCTGTGTGTGTGTCTGTGTGTGTGTGTGTGTGTGTGTGTGTGATTGGGTGTATGGGAGGGTTTCTTGGCTCTTTGGTAAGATTGCATGTCTGTGTGTTTATGTTAGACAGATGTTGCTGGAAATAAAAACTGGGTTTGTTAGAACAGCTTTTAGTGGAAAGTGGGGGAGTAAGATCTTTGAGGGACTCTGGGCTCTTGTACAAACACTGAAAATGTCTGAAAGCCTGTTTCGCGGTGATGGATTCAGTCTTGTCCAGGATCCTGTCCTGTTGCTCTCTCTATCGAGACTCCACACTCAGGGCAGGGCTTTTGGACCTCAGAACCTTGGTCCACCAATTCAAGTTGCCATGGTAAAGCTGGTGCTGTGCTCTGGGTTAAGAGACGGGTAGAAGGAGAAAAGACCCACCCGTACCCCGCCAAATAGGGTGCATTAGCAGATACCCCTAAGGCTAAAAGAAAAACTGCCAAAGGGGATTTCTCAGATCATTTGTATTAGCTATATTTAGTGAGTGGGGTTCAAGAGAAAGTATTGTGAGACCAGGATGAGCAGGAGAGGTACTGGTGAACGGTGTTCCTCAAGTTTGAACCCTTTTTTTCTTTCAAAATTTGTTTTCTGTCTACCAGAGTCCTCGAATCTATTTATTATAAACTAGCAGGAGGTCCAATGAAGGGTACTTGGGTTTGATTGTGCTTTTCAGAGGACACTGTGCCGCCTCGCCACATTGTCTTTGCTTATCTAGCAGCCTACAGTAGAAATGAATTTTCTGTCAAAGAAAAGAAAAAAATTACAAAAAAATAATAAAGCCTAAGGAGTTACTTGAGGGTCATAACCAATAAATTTTCCAGAGGAAGTAGAATTTAATTAGACGTTAAAAGAAAATTATGAAATGGCTCAGTAAAGGTAGAAACTATTCAAGTGGTGTTTCACAGTTACAGGACAAGGTGAGAGAAGCGGATCAAAGCTTGGGGATGATACATGGTCAGCCAATGACCTTGGAGTTGGGAAATACCATGTTTGTTTCATTTTACAATGTCAGTACTAATTTTTGTAATAAAAGTTTATTTTTTACATTGAGTTTGTTTCACTCCTGAAATTGTACATTAAGAGAATTGGAACTCTTGACCTAGAGCTGTGGCTCAGCTGGTAGATGCTTTTCTAGCCTGTATGAAGCCCGGGGTAAACCAGGCAGATGGGATGGTACACATCTGTGATCCCAGCGCTCAGGGTGTGGAGGTGGGAGGATCAGGATTGAAGGTCATGACCTTCAGCTAAACAGCAAGATTGACCCTACCTAGCCTCGGCTACTTGAGATACAGACAAAAATAAAGTAAAATGAAAGGGGAAAAGTTCTGAGATAGCTCAGCAGGTAAAAATTGCTTGCTTTGCAGGCCTGGGGGCTTGAACGGAAAGGTGGAAAGGAGCCCTCTAAACACATCATTACACCTATGGATTTGAGCAGCTCTCGTCACTTGACCAAAAAGCATCCTTCGCAATGGAAGATGTTTAGTGAAAATTACAATTGGTCAAAGTGCAAAGAATAAAGGTCTATGGAGAGTGCTCAGTTCCAAACAGGACATAAAAATCAGCCCCCCATGTCATGACTCAGGGAAGCTTGCCAAAGGGGGTGGGTAAGTGCCTGAGGGTGGGGAGACTAAGTGCCTGAGGGTGGGGAGACTAAGTGCCTGAGGATGGGGAGACTAAGTGCCTGAGGGTGGGGAGACTAAGTGCCTGAGGGTGGGGAGACGTGCTGTTCTACAGTAACCTCTGGTCATAACAGGTTTGCTGCACCCAGGGCACCAATGTCCACTTCTATAGACCTGCACAGTAGTTGGTCTGTCAGCATTTCAGCGTGAATGGGGAAAGATCTCAAGAAATACTATACCTCCCTGAGAGACTAAGACTAATTAATGCCAGACAGGAGAGGGAAGGGAAGCTTCTTTACTCCATGATTTATGCAGTGATAAGTCATCCATTCCCGGCAAGTACTTTCGCACTTGCCTGAACAGGCCTCACAGATGAAACCTAGTGGGTCACACATGCAAAGTGAAAGCAAGAGGGAGACTGGCTCGAAAGGATAAGTGTGAAGTGGGACAGGAGGAGAGGTGGGATTGGGTGACAAGTGAAACAATTAAATTTATGGATGAAAGTATCAAAAAGGTGGAAGGAGAGAACTAACTAAAGTTCTCAGACCACACACTGCCATGGCACACAAATAATAAAATTAAATTTAAAAAAGAATTGGGACTCCTAAAGTTCTTCAACATTCAAATGTTTTTCTCATAAAGGCCAGAGAAATGATGACTCAGCAGGAAAAAGCCTGATAAACCTGAGTTCCATCCACAGGACCCATGTGGTAGAAGGAGAGAACTGACTCCTGCAGTTGTTCTCTGACCTCCACACATGTCTACACATGCAGTGAACATACACAGGATAAATGTTTAATAATCATCCTGTAAAAGTCCATTATTTGAGACTGGAATGTCCTATATATCCTAAGGACTACATTAATAATCATTTGTAAAAAAGCTTTTTCCAGTCCTGTTATTTGAAGGTCTTTCCATATATCTAAGAATTATATTCTCAGGCTGGAGAGATGGCTCAGGAGTTAATACTCTGCCTCACAAGCAGAAGGTCCTGAGTTTGGATACCAGGTCCTATGTAAAAATGCCACGTAGAAATGGCGGTAGCCCTGGTGGGTGGAGCCAGGGAAATCCCAGAGCAAAGCAAAAAGGAGTTAGAAGTAGAAACAATCCAGGATCCTCCACTGGCGCACATAGGGCCCTCTGACACACACACACACACACACACACACACACACACACACACACACATACACACTCTCTAAAATAAATAAAGTTTAAAAAAAATCTTGGAACTGTTTTAAAAAATTGTAAAAGCAAAATTAAAAAAGAATTACGTTCTCATTTAGCTTTTTTTTCAAAATTAACTTATACTTGGATGAGGAGGACCGACAAATTGCCTCTATGTTAAAAGGATGTATGTTTAGGGGGAGGGTGGAATTGTGCATCAGTGGGCAGAGAAGGGCACCTCTACCTGCTGGCAAGCCTGACCAGAGTTCAGTCCCCAAAAGGCCACATGGTGGAAGGATTCCAAGCATATTGCTGTTTCCTATGAAACGTGAACTGTGATCTGTGATACAATAGCTGTTAAGCACAATTTTCATAATTAAACCATCCCTGCATCCTTATCAAGTCAACTTAAGTAAGACCTAGCTGAATTTCTTCCCCATCACAAACAAACCTTCCTGTTTGTTTTTGGATGTGGGGCTCCTTGT
The DNA here is from genome assembly GCA_023101885.1 of Typhlomys cinereus. Taxonomy (NCBI): domain Eukaryota; kingdom Metazoa; phylum Chordata; class Mammalia; order Rodentia; family Platacanthomyidae; genus Typhlomys; species Typhlomys cinereus. The sequence continues at coordinate 1,098,579 of JALPQD010000174.1, forward strand.
AGGCAGGAAAAAATTCCCTTCTGTGGCTAGTAGAAACTGCTTGCATCTAAGATGGCTGGCAAGCAATTGCCAGACTCAAGCTTCGCTTTACTGAACTGCCTTTTGGGTTCTCGGTGACACTAGTGCTGTGAAGTTGACAGTTGCCATGACAATGGCAGGAAAGAACTGTAACAGGAAAGAAAGAAAGTAGTACTGGAATTCTAAGAAATCCCCACCCAGAAGAGTACATCTTGCATCATTGAGACTCTAGCCAATCAGCAGAGCAGGTGAACATTTGTTCACAGTTCTTTATTCTTTGCTTTACATATTTATTTATTTGTAATTAATTAATTAAAAAATTAAATCTACTATGTCGTCCTGGTTGATGTGGAATGGCTGTATAGACTAGGCTGGCCTCAAATTCCAAACTCCTTTCTTTTGGAACATGTTGGTTCCCTAAACAGACCACACCTCCCAAATCCCTGACACTTTCCCTGCCCTTATTACTTTACTTCCCTAGCAACTTGCACATAACTCCTTATCTGAGGCCATAAAAGACAACCAGAGCAGGGCCTCTCTTCCCCAGCTCTCTGCTCGCCTCTCCTGCTTTCTCTCCTCTTCAGACTCCCTCTCACCAGGCTGCCTACAGCTGACGTCTGCCTGTCCTTTCTGACTTTAAGTTATCCCTTCTGTTCTAATGCTCTCCCACCTCATGTCTGAGGCTATGGTTTCTTTGGCCGCCTGTGGTACCCGCATTTTCCTCTGGGGACAGCTTGATGTCACCTTAGCTTTGCTTCAGTCTAAGCTAAGGAGGATGGTACTTAACCCATTAAAACCTACCATCCTAGAGGAAATCTGAGCAAGTTAAACTCAGGAAACTCCTGAAATTAACAAGCGTGGGGATGGGGTTCCATCCAGGATGTGGAAAAACAGTAAATAGCAAGCAGGGAGGAGACTTCCTGTCAGCCAAGCAGTTGGCTGAGCAATTCCTGTCAGCCTGGAAGAGACTGCTGAGTAAGTCAGTCTAGAAGTCAGAGGGACCCTGGAGCACCCGAGAAGTCAGGAGACACTGAAACTGTCCAGAAGTCTGGAGGAGACTCTCCTAGCAAGTCACGAAGCAGAGACTCCATTGTTGCAGCTTCTGAGTCTCACCTACATTGGGGTGACTTTCTGGTGATGTAGCTTCCTTTTGAATTGTCTCTTCAAGCAATCTTCACCTTTACACCTGTAGGTAACCCCAATAAACTCATTGGTTTGTGAACTTGGACCTTTGTGTAATTACTACTTTGGCTTGTCAAACACCTATCGAGGTGGATAGATGGTTGTGTGGTATCTCCCCAGGAAAAGCGTTCACATAACACTACTACTAGGCCCTCAACTTCTCAAGTCTCTACCTCATGCTAATTTCTCTTTATTAATGGGCCTCTACATCACCATTACACATGGTCAGAGTTGCTCTTGGTCCATCCTTGTCTTCCTTCTCCCCCACAGGCCTGGCATGTGGTGGGAAAACCAGGAGTCATATTGAATGGATTTCCTAGGAGAGTTTCTCTCTTTGTTCTCCCATGCCCTCCTGACTTTTCTTTTTTCCCCAGACGCCGGCATGGTTTGAATATGAGTTGCAGACTCATGTGTTCACATCTTTTAGTTGATGTTAATGTTTGAGAAGGATGTGGCAGCTTTAGGAGGTAGAGCCTTACTGGAGGAAGGGATGCCACAGGAGGCAGACCTTGATGTTGATTAGCCCTGCCCTGCTTCTGCTAGCAGTCAGCTCTTACGGTCTGCTGCTTGCTCTCCCCTTACCCACCGCCCCGCCTTCAGAGTGGACATGACCTGTGCTGCCTCTAGTTTCTGCCACCTGCTACTCTTCTGTTGCCATAATAGACTGTACGTGCTCTCTGGAACCGTAAGCCAAATAAACCTCCCTTTCTCACTTTAACTTGCTTGAATCTGAGTGTTGAATCACAGCAGAAGAAAGAGTAATTGCAACGGACAAATTCTTATGCATTGCAGACTGGCTTCAAACTCCTTGTTAGGGCCTGTGAGATGATTCAGGGAGCAACAGCCATTGCCACCAGGCAAGCTGATGACCTAAGTTTGACTGGCCAAGCTAGCATGGTAGAAGTAGAGAACTAGCTCTAGCAAATTACTATCTGTGCGTGAGCCATGGCACGCATGTGTAAATACATAATCAGTCAATCAAATCCAACTCCCTTGTAACCAAGACCTTGAATTCCTCATTTTCCCGACTTTGCGTCCTGAATACTCCACCATATCCAGCTTACGCAATGCAGCTCCAGCTCAGGGCTTCAAGCGTGCCAGACAAGCCCAGAGATGCCCACACATCCTCAGCTGTGATGCCACGTTTGCTCTAATAGTGCTTAGTTATTTGAAATGTCTATTTACAATTTTATTAAAATCACAACTTGGCACATACTTCAACACAAAATATAGTCGATTTATGATATACGGCTTGCTTGTTTACATTTTCCTTTAGAGAAGAAGATAAGTTTAGTAGTGAAGTAAAAATCCAATGCAAAGGTTCACACAGCTGAGAAAGTAGTTTTTCTGCAACGGAATGTACGACCACCAGATGGCAATATACCCTCCAACCCACAATAATGTAGGTTATCTGCAAGACTTGCCGGAGATTAAGTACGGGGAGTTAAAAATAACCTCATCTATCTGATTGGCGGGAATTCAAAAGCTTGACAGTAGACTCAGTTGGCAAGGTTGTGGGCAAGTGAGTACTCTCATATATTTTTGGAAGGAATACAAAAAGGTATAATTGTGGTAGAGGTTGGTTTGGCAATATCTAGGCAAATCTGCATACATATTCAACATCTGACTTGGCATGTTTAGTATTTACCCTGAAGATATAGTTCTAACAACATGAAAGTACATGCTATGAGACTGGTTGTGGCACTGATTACAATTGCAACATATTCAAAACTATCTAATAATGTTCAAACATAGGACATCAGTTCAGTAAACCATATTATATTCCACAATGAAATACTGCACACGGGCTGGGAGGTGGATCAGTGTGTGTAAGAGCTGTCCAAAGGGTGGTCAGGGTCACTGGGATCCAAGGCCACCCCCTGGATCTTTGTGAACTATGCTGTCCTGGATGGTCCTGTTGGCCGCTGCCACAGTGACCCCTTGTCTGAAGAAGGCAGCCATCCTAGGTGGATTACAGGCAACAAGGATCTTTCACACAGGGTTTCCCCTATCTTGACCCTGTATCACCTCTTCCCAAATATGGAGGAAAAGTACGTCACGGACTCATCCCTGAGGAATCTTTCCAGTTCCTTTATTCTAAAACTGATGTAACAGGAACTATGTGCTTGGAACTGGGCTTGCCTTGTATTTTCTAGTCCAAAGGAAAAAATGCGGTTACTCCAGAGACCTTTTCTACCAAAGCAGTAGTAGGACTAATGGTCTATGTGATTGAAAAATATGGTGCCTCCACTGGAGAATTTTATAAACTCAACGAGCAAAAGAATTGCTCAATATGAAGAAATAAAACAGGCTTCCATCAAGCTCATTCAGAATGCGACTGAAGCAGAGAAGGCCCAGCAGGCGCTGGTTCAGAAGTGTCACTACCTAGTCCATGTTCAAAGGAATAATGTTGCTATGGCCTTGGAGGTCACTTGCCAGGAACGGCTACATGGAGTCTATAAGGAGGCAAAGAATCGCCTGTGCAGAACATGACGCGTAGGAAAGGAGCAAGAGCACGTGATGAACGGGGTGGAGAGGGGCGTGCTGCTCAGCATCGCTGCCCAGCAGGAAAAGGAGCCAATTGCCAAGCGTATTGTAGAGCGGGAGCTGCTGGCAAAGAAGGCTCAAGCACAGTTCAGAGTCTGAGCTCTGGGCACATTTGTAGAGAATTAGTGGTTGGGTTGAGCCCAGAGCAAACCTGTAGGAGATTGTCTAGCTGCTGGGGAAGACCCAGCCTATGGTGGGTGGGATTAGGCCCCAGCCTATGGTGGGTGGGATTAGGCCCCGGAATAAAATACAGAGAGCTGGTTGAGAAAGTTGGCATCCTTTTGAACACTTGGCCAGACATGCTGGTCTGGCAAGTAAGGATCGTCTCTCTCTAAGCCATTACTAGTGTGGCCAGTTCCCTCGGCCCTGCTGTTGGTGCGTGCTCTCCTGACAAGCTGGACTGAGATCTGTGACCGGACTGTGATAAGGAAATAAACCCCTTGTTACCTTAAGCAGTTTGATGGTCATTTATCAGCAACCATGCAGGTGGACTGCAATACACAGCCAGTTATGTAAATGTGTCTGTCACAATTGAGAAAGCCAGGAACATTGACTAAATGGAAACTCATCTGTGATAAAATCTTCCTGGCTACTGAAATTAGTGCACCTTTCCTAGGAAATATCAAAGGTTCATTTAGTGAATTAAGTCTATCGACCAGTCTGATGTTTCTGATCTAATTCTGCATTTAAATTTTTTTTTCTATTTTAAATATTTTGTCTATTTATTTATTTTGTGTGTGTGTGTGTGTATCAGAGGGCACTGTGTGTCCCTGTGGAGGCCCAAGGGTGACTTCAGGAATCATTCTGGATTGCTTCTACCTCCTTCTTGCTTTGCTCTGGGATTTCTCAGGCTCCTCGCATCAAGACTGGAAGTGTAGGCAGCCACCATTTCCGCCTGGGATTTTTACTTGGGACCTGGGATCCGAACTCAGGATCTTCTGCTTGTGAGGCAGAGTCTTAACCCCTGAGCCATTTCTCCATCTCCTTGATGACCACTTTTGAATGAGCAGTTTGCCTGACTACTCATTCTATCAAGTTGTAATTCTATTTTGCAATAAAGTTACAACTAAAGCAAAAAAAAAAAAAAAAAAGAGCCATTCAAAGATGAGGACCTGAGTTCAGATCCCCATAACCAGATAAATACGTGGCCTTGGCCTTGCCCTTGCTATGTGTTGGAGCCAGCGGAGGCAAAGGCAGAAATATTGCTGGCGTTCTATCCAGCCAGCCTAGCCCAAGAACGGTAAGCTCCAGTTCAGTGGAAGAGCCCGTTTCTAGGGAATGAATCAGAATGATAGATGTCCTCTCTGGCCGGTGTGTGCACTTGCACATACATGTATACATGGACCTTTAAGGATTTTTGGTGGTCTCTCTCGGCTGTTATCTCTCCTTAAAATTTCTTCAAGTGTACCATGTCCAAGTTTGGTGACTCTTGAAGCTGTCCTGGGGCTAAGAAATATTTAAAAAGACAGAAAGAGAATGAAACACACAGAGACAGAAATAAATAAGTGGAATCAAAATAGGTGGAGAAGTCTGCCATCTCCCCAGAGGGAGAAACTATGAAAATCTCCCCTTAGGTCCTGTCAGATTTCATGTATACACAGGATAAGCAGGGTTCTGGGGAGAGCGTGAAAATCTGAATCTGGGTCCTGTGATCTGGCGGAAGGAGAGATGGAGATGTGGGAGAACTCTCCTATTTCCAGTGCATGCTTGGATGGCTAGCCTGAGAGCCAGAGAATACACATTCCTGATATCAGGATGGACCAGAGAGAGACAGGCTGTACATGAGACACCCCCATAAACAGAAACTTTACGATCTCTGCCTATGTTCTTAATTCTTAAAGACACCAGAAAGTGCCATGCCATTTCTGTACTTTCATTTTCTTTGGAAAGCTCAGCAATTTTAATTCCTCAAGGCTTCCATGCTTTTTATCAAGGAATAAGATTTCCTTTTCAACAGATGACATACAACACACTACTTTCTGCTAAGTGACTCTCTACACGCACCACATACAAATATACAATAGCATGTGCATGCACACATATACACACACAGAAATAGCATGCAACTATAAAAAAACTTCCTATCTTCTTCTCCTATCTCTCCTTTAAAATATTTTATTTATTTTTTGTGTGTGCATGCGTGTGTGTGTGTGTGTGTGTGTGAGTGTGAAGGCACTGTATGTCCTTGGTCTTGAGGAATCATCTTGGATTGTTTCTACCTCTTTTTATGATTTGCTCTGCCCATCAGGGCAAAAAGTACCGGCCACTGCCAGTTTCCACCTGGCATTTTCACATGGGACCTGGGATCTGAACTCAGGACCTTCTGCTTGGGAGGTGGAGTCTTAACCCCTGAGCCATCTCTCCAGCCCTTATTCTTTTTTTGAGACAGGGTCTCATGTAGTCTAGGTTTTCCTCAAACTTCGAACTTCTAATCCTCCTGTCTCTACCTCCCAAGGACTTTATGCATCATAGGTCAGTACTACGGCCCACACCCCCAGCCCCATTGGAGTGCATTTCTATCAGTTGCTGGCCATCCAGATCCAGGCACTGACCAGACACCAGCAGCTGTGGACTGCAGAAGCCTGGAGGAGTTCACGCGTTAGGGACCCATGCGCTGGCAGATCCTTGACTGCATTGTAGACGAGAATTTCAGGACAAGTCAGAGTGAAACAAAGTCATTGAGTTTGTTGTGTAGAGATAAGAGAGAGTATGTTAAGTGTGGGTGTTTAAAGAATCGCATTGGAAAAGGATGTTTTGTGCCCCAGTCTGGGTGAGTCACACTTCGATATCTGCACAATGACTTCCTACCTTACGTTGCTTAAAGGATGTAATTTACAGCAAGACTTAAAGAGCTAAAGCAAAGTTAAAAAAATGAAGAAAAGTTTATAAATAAAATTGTAATGGTGCTAGGGAGACCAGTGAGAAAAGGTACTTACCTTCAGGCCTGGCAGCCTGAGTTCCATCCCAGAGCCTACGTGGTGGAAGGAGAAGACTGACTCTCACAAGTGCTCTGACCACTACACATGCACATGTGCACAGGCACACACATGTGCACACACACACACACAAACACACACACACACAAACAAACACACACACACAAACACACACACAAACACACACACACACACACAAACACACACACACACACACACAAACACACACACACACACACACACACACACACACGACAGATAAATAAATGTTTTATGAGGGGCATTATTTAGATTTAGAGACGAGACAAGAGTCTTAATAATATGAAACCCAAGATCATAAGGGCTATAAGCAAGCAGAGTTTTTTGGTTTTAATATCCTTCTTTGAAATATCTTAGTTCAGAGATACAAGTATTACTCTTGTAGGCAATTTGTGTGTGTGTGGTGGGGGGCTCATGTGCTTATCATGTGAGAAAAGGCCACGGAGCCTCAACTTAGGAGATGAGAAAATCTAAAGCCTGTGCCCACCCAAAGGGAAATGTTTGTCCCTGAGATTCTAAACTTGTCAGACCAGCTTGCAGCAAGAGTGGAACCTAAACAATGATGGGTCCATGATGGATAGAACCACGCCTTGACCAGGACTGCTTAGATATGAATCCCCCTGACCTTCTTCTTCAACCTTAGCCCCATGCCAGGACCCTAGAGATAGACTTAGGGGTGGGGGGCAGACCATTGGATCTCTTTGTTCCTCTTCTCATTGTGGCCGCATTGAACAAGTTTTCCTGCTTTTCTCTACTCACTTGACTCTTGGTTGATTTATGGGGACAGGTGGCTGAAAGTGACTTGTTGGGACACATGCTGTGACCTTAAGTCCAGAAACATGTGCACCATCACACGTGACCTGAGTTTATCTTTAAAATCACCATCATCATCATCTTACAGCTGGACCCACGGGTTAGCAGTTTAATCATGCACACTTGCTCTGTAGTCATGAGGATCAGAGTGTAGATTCCAGTCCCCACATAACTAGGGAGCTGCCCCTGAAAATTTCCAGCTCTGAGTAGCGAAGAGAGAAGAAGATTGAGAGCTGGAGAGATGGCTCAGGGGTTAAGATTTTGCCTTGCAAACAGAAGGACCTGAGCTCAGATCCCAGATCCCACTTAAAAAGCACCAGATGGAAATATTGGTGCTGGGAAAACCCAGAACAAAATTAAAAGGAGGTAGCAATCCAGAATGACTGCCAAAGTTACTCCGGGACCTCCACAGTCATACACAAAGACACGCACTTTGTTACACAAAGACACACACTCACACATATACACAAGAAGGAGGGGAGGAGGAAGAGAAGAAAAAGAGGAGGAAGAGGATTGATTATTGATCTTGCTGGTTTCCAGTCTAGTTCCAGGTTCAGGGAGAGACCCTGCCTCAGAGGAATAGGCAGAGAGTGTTCAGGACACTCACATCCCCTTCTGGCCTCCAGGCTCATACTTAGCACACAGTCCCGCATGCTTTCCTATAGACATATGTACATACATATATACATACATACACACATACATACACACGTAAATAAATACATAGCTTTAAAAAAATAGTGCTCCTGGGTTGAAAAAAGACAAATTAGTATAAGATCTCCGAGAGTACCTTGAAAGTGAAACAGGACTGTGAAGTGACTTCCTCTAAACACTGTCAACAGGTAATTTTCAGAATCTTCTTTTGTTCGTCTGTTTGAAGCATGGTCTTTTGTAGCCCATGCTGATCTCCATCCTAAACTGCTAGTTTAGGATGACCTTGCATTTCTGATTCTCCTGCAGTCACCTTTTAAGTGCTGGGAAATCTTGGGTGGGAAAAGTGGTTAAAGCCTTTGCCTCCCAAACAAAGGGACCTGAGTTTGGATCCCTAGATCCCATGTAAAATTGTCCAGCTGGTGCGGAATCCCATCTATAATTCTAGTCCTGGAATGGAGGAATTCCCACAACAAGCTGACTAATCACACTAGCTCTAATGTTTAATTAGAGACCCAGACTTACAAGAATAAGGTGGACAAGTGATCAAGAATGGGTCTGGATATCACTCTTGAGCCTCCACAGGCACACGCATTCAAGTGCACTCAGCTGCGCCTGTTCCCACATATACATCTACTCGCGTGCAAATATACACACACACTACACACATATGTGCAAACACACACCTCTGCACCCACACAATGCACACACTATGCAAACACACAAATGCATGCACACATGCGCACACACACAATACTCACATGCAATACACACATACATGAAAGATGTAAAAGTGAACATAGACTAGAGACTTTATTTTCTCTTATGAGAGATGAAGATGTCATAACCACTAGCCGCAGCCTTCATTTTGTAAAGCCTCTGCCTTCTCTAGATAGGCCCCACCTCGGGTCTTCACTCACTGCCACACCCCTCTAGCAACACCCAGGCAACTCCTTACAAGGTCTCAGACCACAAAAGATTGCAACTGCACCAGGGTCTCTCTCGCTTCCTTCTCTCCCTGTCCTCTCTAAACTTAAGCTCTCTTTTCTGTTCTACTGCTGTCCTGCCTGAAGGCTAAACTGTGGTTCCCTCCCCCCTCCCCCCAACTTTAAACAAACTCCTCCTCCTCTTCCTTCTTCTAAGATATTTTATTTATTTGAGAGACAGGGAGAGGAAGGCCTTCAGGTCCATGCCATGGCACAAGGGTGAAGGTCAGAGACAACTCTTAAATCAGTTCTCTTCTTCCACCATGTGGACTTCTTGGGGATTGAACTCAGGTTGCCAGGAGTCATAGTTAGGCACAGGTGTCAACTTGACAGTTGAGAGTTTGAGCTCTGGGCACATTTGTGGAGAATGAATGGTTGAGTTAAGCCCAGAGCGAACCTGCAGGACATTGTCTAGCTGATGGGGAAGGCCCAGGTGTGTGGGATTAGGCCCTGGATTAAAACACAAAGAGCTGGTTGAGAGAGTTGGCATCCTTGTGTATACTTGGTCAGACATGCTGGTCTGGCAAGTAAGGATCATGTGGGCAATTCCCTTGGCCCTGGTGTTGGTGCATCAAGCTGGGACTATCAGTAAGAAAATAAATCTCTTGTTCCCTTAAGCCCTTTGATGGTCATTTATCAGCAACCATGCAGGCGAACTGCAATACCAGGTTTGTGGGCAGGGTCTTACCTAGTGAGCTAACTCACCAGCCCAACTCTTGTCTCTTCTTGAAATCAGTTTCTGTTTATTCGTGGACTTCCACGTGGAGTCGACACGTGGCTTGGAGTTGGATCTCCATTCCTTTCTCCCACTGATCAGACAACCACCAATTAAATAAGAATGCACACACAAACACACAGACACAAACACACCCAGGCATGCACACAGACAGACAGATACATACACACACACACACACATACATACTATACAAGAAACAGTGAAACCATAGTAAATGGAGTTGAAAATTTGCTTTTGAGGGGAGGGTTAGGTAGTAATTGTACTGAATTAGTCATCTGTGGATTACTTACAAAATACCTTGAATCAGGAAAGGCTAGAATTAATAATCTGAAATGGCCACCAGGGAGCACAGGAGATCACTCTTGTAGGTGCTTGACTGTTGTAGATACAGTTTTATTTTTTTTTAATTTTTATTATTATTATTATTTCCGCTCATACAAACTTAACAGGTACACGGCCCCGTCCCTCCCTCCACCTCCCCCCCACCCTCCTGCTCCCCCCTCCCCTCTACTCTCCTTCCCCATCCCCCAGTCCCTCCCCCCCCAATCCCCGGAGCATCCTTTACTGTGCGTGCCAAATTCTCCTCTGGGTCCTCCTCTCCGATGAGGTGCAAGGACCCAGGGGCATTTCCCAGAACCCTTTCCTGTGTTCCCCTTAAGCTTAGGAGCACTACTGTGACTGTCAGTCCCTAGCCTCCATGATCCTAGTGCCTTTAGTCCATGCTAGACTTTGTGTGGTCAATAATGTGTTGGACATAGCGCAGGTCATGCAAAGTCCTATTATGATTGCTTCGGCCCTAACTTGTGTGGAGTATCTTGCATATCATTACTCCTCCCATCCTTGTGCTCTTACAGTCTTACCGCCCCCTCTTCTGCAAATTTCCCTGAGCTTCAGGATGGGGAGAGATTAGGCTGGCCCAGTTCCAGGTGGTTGATATAGAGTCTCTGATGTTCGATACAGGAGTTTTAAAAGGGACTCTGAAGGTAACTGGGGGAGACTATCACTGGAGTTTGAAAGAGAAACTAGGGCACAGAGAGATCTCAGCAGCTGCTGGGGACCGGATATGAGAAAGAAAAAAATCGGTTTTCTGAGTCAGAAGTCAAGAAAGTAGGTGCGCTTAGCAATGGAAGTCTTCCAGATGCTTCATGGTCAGTGGGGAGCATCCAGAAAGAAAGAGAGAGAGAGACAGAGAGAAAGAGACAGACAGAGAGACAGACAGAGAGAGAGACACAGAGAGACAGAGAGAAAGAGACAGACAGAGAGAGAGAGAGAGACAGAGAGAGACAGAGAGACAGAGAGAAAGAGACAGACAGAGAGACAGAGAGAAAGAGACAGAAAGAGACAGAGACAGAGACAGAGAGAGACAGAGAGACAGAGAGAGACAGAGAGAAAGAGACAGAGAGAGAGAGAGATGGAGACAGAGAGAGAGACAGAGAGAAAGAGACAGAGAGAGAGACAGACAGAGAGACAGAGAGAGACAGACAGAGAGAGAGACAGAGAGACGAGAGAAGAGACGAAGAGACAGACGAGACAGAGAGAGACAGAGAGAGAGAGACAGAGAGAGACAGACAGAGAGACAGAGAGAGACAGAGAGAGACAGAGAGAGAGACAGAGAGACCGAGAGAAAGAGACAGAGAGACAGAGACAGAGAGAAAGAGAGAAAGAGACAGAGACAGAGACAGAGAGAGAGACAGAGAGACAGAGACAGAGAGAAAGAGACAGAGAGAGAGACAGACAGAGAGAGACAGAGAGACAGACAGAGAGACAGACAGAGAGAAAGAGACAGACAGAGAGAGAGACAGACAGAGAGACAGAGAGAAAGAGACAGACAGAGAGAGACAGAGAGAGACAGAGACAGAGAGAGAGAAAGAGACAGAGAGACAGAGAGAAAGAGACAGACAGAGAGAGAGATGGAGACTTTCACAGAGGGCCTGAGGGCAACTTCACGAAGGGTAGGAAGTTAGCTTTCTGTGCTGGAACCGAGAAAGCAGTCAGGCCTAGTAGCATTGGAGGAGGAGAGCTTGGGGTATTTAAGTACATGTCTTGTTACCTTGGCAGTTGTTCCTCACATTGTTTAAGAAAATCGTGTTTTTTATTTTTTCATCTTCTAACTTCAAAGCTGGGCTTAAAGTTGTAAAACAAAACTTTAATCTCTCTCTCTCTGCCCTCTCCTTCAGACAATGTGACCCAGGCTGAACTGGAAGCTCCTACATATCTAAGGATAGCCCTGAACTGCTTCTAAGTGTGGGACTTGAGACACTCACCCTGTTCGGGCTACAGGCTGTTTGTTCCCTTGAAACTGGGAAACAGGATTCCATCCTTATCACAAGAGGTGTCCAGTCTTGTCTGGCAAGAGAAGCTCCTGCTGCCGTCATCAAAGGGTGTTACCGCCAGGCACCAAGCCCTTTGTTAAGAGGTCTACTGGCTATCAACCCCACCATCTGAGTCAGAGAATGTCATCTTGTTGGTATTTATATTGGTACCAGACCTAGGTAACTGTGTGACCCATCGTGTGTGTGTGTGTGTGTGTGTGTGTGTGTGTGTGTGTGTGTGTGTGTAGAAGAGGGCACCTTGTGTGCCTGTGGAATGACTTCAGGACTCATCCTGAATTGCTCTACTTCCTTATTACTTTGCTCTAGGATTTCCCAGGCTTTGCCTTCCAGGGTCAGAAGTACATTTCTGTTGGAAATTTTTTTGTGGAATCTGGGATCTGAACTTTGCAAGGCAAAGGTTTTTAATCACTGAGCTATTTCTCCAGCCCCCAAAGAGACAATTTAACAGTGAAAAGCAGAAAAATGCTATTCATTTAATGTGATCACATTGGAAAGACAGACCTGGGGACCCAGTAAAACCCCAAGTCGGTTTCTAGAGTCCAAACATGAGGGTGAGGTTTAAATAAAAACCCAGAGATGTGCGGGACTCAGCATCATTGACCCACTGTGGTCTCAGCTCCGGTCTCTCCTGGAAGGTGGTGGGCAGCACTGTGTGAACCTTCCCCTGCTCCAGCATGAGGTTCCTGGGGGGACGTTCCAGTTCCCGGAGTGCCTGGTTTCAACCATCCAGACAGCCAGAGTGATTCTTGAGAACGTTTTTATTTTTATCACAGACTTGGAAGGAAGCTGCCTGGTAGGGAGACTTGAAGCTCACATCAGAAAAGGTGTGTCATAAGAGAGGGAAGAAGAGGGGCTGGAGAGGTGGCTCAGGGGTTAAGCCTCCGCCTTGCAGGCGGAAGGTCCTGAGTTCGGATCCCAGATCCCATGTATGGATGCCAGGCGGATGCTTCTGGTCCTGGTAGGGCGGAGCCTGTGAATCCCGGGGCAGAAGGAGGTGGAGGCGTCCATGGTGGTTCGTGAATTCGTGTGGTTCTACACATACACACGCACATACACAGATGCGCGCGCACATACACACGCACATGCGCACAGTTGAATAAATAATAATAAAAAATTTAAAATAAAAAAAAGAGAGGGAAGAAGAGAGAGAGAGAGAGAGAGAGAGATGAAAGGGAGGTTGAAAAAGAAGTGGGAATTGAGTCAGATGCATTTTGGGTAAGAGATTTGTTAGAAGACTTATTAACACCACAGACCACATGGTGGGAGTTTTGAAGACACGTGCTATGTAGTTAATGAGCAACCAGTACATAGTAGGTGTGTTATATGTGTGTGTGGTGCATATGCGTTGTGTATTGTGTGTGGGGCATGTGCATATGTGTGTGCTGTGCACATTGTGTGTACGTGTGTTGTGCATATGTGTTTGAGTTGTGTGTACAGCTGGTTGTGTGGGGTTTGTGTGTTGTATGTATGCATTGGTGCTGTGTGTATGTGTGTGTGGCATTTATGAGTGTGTGTTACTTATAGGTGTGTCGTGTGTGGTATTTGTGTTATGCATATGTGAGTTCTGTGTATTTGTATGTGTTGTTTATATGCATGTGTTTTGTATGTGTCTGTAGTATATATTTGTGCATTGGGTATGTATTATGTTTATATGATATCTATGTAGAGATTGTTTTAGAGTGTATGTGATGCATATACGTGTTCCGTTTGCATGTGATATGTATATGTATGTGGTGTATGTTATTTCTGGTATGTATATGTATGTGTGCATTGTGTATATGTGTTTTATGTGTATATGTGTGTGGTATTTATTTGTCTGTATGTTTTTTAAACTCTATTTATTGTGTATGTGTGTGTCTGTGTGCATGTGTGCATGTATGTACATGTGTGTATATCAGAGGGCACATGTGTCCCTGTCGAGGGCCAAGAGTGACTTTGGTGCATTTATGTGTTGAGTTGTATGTATATGTATGTGTGTGCTTGTGTGTGTGTATGTGTGTGCGTGCAGGTGTGTATACCTGGATTCCTTTTTGTTTTGCTCTGGGATTTCTCATGCTCCACCCACTAGGGCCAGAAGTGCAAGCCACTGCCATTTCTGCCTGGCGTTGTAATGTGTGACTTGGGATCTGAACTCAGGATCTTCTGCTTGAGAGGCAGAGTCTTAACCTCTGAGCCATCTCTCTAGCTTATGTGGTATTTATATTGTTGTGTGTGTGGTGTGTGTCTGGTGTGTATATGTTGTATATGTGTGTTGTGTATATATATGTTTTATGTGTATTGTGTGCATGTGAAGGGTTTGTGTGTTGTGTGTATATGTGTGTGTTGTGTGGTTGTGGTTGGTGTTGAAAAGTGTGTTGTATATGTGGTGTTTACAAATATGTGTTGTGTGCCTGGTATATGTGTTATGTTTATATGTCTTGTGTGTATTTGTTTGTGCTGTTTATGAATATGTGTCTTGTAGGTCTGTTTGTGTCTTGTGTTTTATGTATGCAGGTGTTATGTGTATGTGTGTGGGGTGTGTTATGTACTTACATTGTATGCATGTCTGTGATGTATCTTTATGTGATGTGTATGGTGTATTGTGTTTATATGTGTGATATGTATGTGGTGTATTGTAGGTTCATATGTGTAGTGTATGTGTGTGGTACATGGTATTTGTTATGTGTATGTATTGTGTGTTGTGTGCATGCATGTGTGTTTTTGTAGTATGTATATGTATGTGTGGTTTGTGCTTTGGTAGTCTTTGTTGTGTGTGTTATGTGTTTGTTTGTGTGAGGTGTTCTCATGTTGTATATACGTATGTTGTACATATATGTGTGGTGTGGTGTGGGTATGTATATACCATGCTTTCATGTGTGGGGTCTGTGTTTGTGGTGTATGTATATTGTGTTGTGTGTGTTTGTGCATGTGCATATATGTGTTGTGTTGTATGTATACGTGTGTGTGTATGTATGCGTGCAGGGTGCAGGTGTGTATGCCTGTGTATGAATGCCCGTGTGCGTGTAATGGTGCAATTTTTTTTTACATCCAGTCCCAGCTCAGCCAGTCTGACAGCTCAGAACATTCCTAAGGTCTTAATCTCACTTCCTGAGAGTTGATCTGACCCAGATCAACTCTCTAAACAGTAATATGAAGAAAGGGTTGAACCCAGAAAGTGCTTCATGGGCAATTTACTGAATCCATGTAAGGCAGAGCCAGTGTGTGGAGACAGCCCTGTGGGTGAGGTGGGGTGCTGGTTGATTTTCTGTGAGTGAGGGAGAAAATTACAGGGATTGTGAAAAGTGTTCTGAAGTTAGGACTTGTCCTTGGGAAGTAGCTGTAAAGAGGAATTTCTTCCCTTGCTTCCTCCCTCCCTTTCCCTCTTATCTTGTATAAGTTATTTATTAAAAAAATAAATGATTTTTCTACTTTTACAAGCATCTTGTAAGGCTGGTAAGGCTGGTAAGGCCCCTCCCTTCTCTCTCTCTCTCTGTCTCTCTCTCTCATAGCTAAAATGGCCTTGGTCTCCTGATCCTCCTGCCTCTACCTTCCCCAGTGCCATGATTTATATACGCAGCATTGCAAGTGTTCTGTGTTGCTTGTCTCATACACAGAAACCAGGATTTGAAACTTGTTTTCAATTTTTTTTTGACTAGAGAGAGATGGTGAGAATCCATGTCAGAGGACAGTTTTCTGAAGTCAGTTTTCTGCTTGTTCCACTTGGGCTTCTGGGAATCAAGTTCAGGTTGTCAGATTTTTAAGCAGGGGCCTTACCAGCTGAACTCTTGCGGACCCCTGGACTTGAATCTTTCACTTATTTGTTTTTGTTTTTTATTTTTTAGTGTGTGTGTGTGTGTGTGTGTGTGTGTGTGTGTGTGAGCAAGAGGGCACTCTGTGTCCCTGTGGAGGACCAAGGATGGCTTCTACCTCCTTTTTGCTTGTCCGCCAGAGTCAGAAGTGCAGGTCATCGCTGTTTCCACCTAGCATTTTTTACATGGGACCTGGGATCTGAACTCAGAACCTTCTGTTTGCAAGGCAGAGGGTTAACCCCTGAGTTATTTCTCTCGACCCCAGGTGGGTATTATCTCTAAAATTCTCCTTTCTTTTACCTCCAACCCTGAAGTGTGTGTAAATGTACGTGTGCAGGTGTGTGCATGAGTGTGGCGTGTTTGCATGTTGTATATGTGTGTACATGTTGTGTGTACATGCCCTGTGTGTGTGTGTGTGTGTGTGTGTGTGTGTGTGTGTGCGCACATGTGCGTGCAGCCAGGGAAGTTTTGAAGACACAGGGCCACTGGGTTTTGCATTCTTTCTCCACCTTTCTGAATGTGTAGCAGGGCAAAGTTCCCAGACTACTAAGCCGCTTAGTCTTTCATAACATCTAGATATCAGGTTAATTCAGAACAAACAAACCATTAGCTGTGTGTACGTGCAGATTTCTCCCTGCAAAATAAAGTATAAATGTGCTCTTATAGTACAAACTATGAAATGCTCCATCGCCACCACACCCAATTTTAATTATTATGTTTTTAATGGCATTTATTCATTGTACACAGTATGGATTTTATAGGGAGATGCCTTTCTTTTCTTCCTCCTCCTCCTCTTCCTCATCCTCTTCCTCCTCTTCCTCCTCCTCCTTCTCTTCTTCTTCTTCTTCTCTTCTTCTTCTTTTTTTTCTTCTTCTTCTTGTTAGATCATCTCATCGAAGTTCAGATTGACTTGGAATGTACTGTGTAACGCAGGCCAATTCTATCTGAGATAATCCTCCTGCTTTAGCCTCCCTTCTATGTACTGGAATTACAGATGCGAATCACTACCTCTGGTTAAGAATGATGTGTGTAGAACATGTTTTTAATTTACATAGAAACAATAATATAGGCATCCCTCCATGTTTCCATTCATCTTTGACAATTTTACTTGTTTTTTTCCCCTTTTTAATTAGTGTGTGTGTGTATGTGTGTGTGTGTGTGTGTGTGTGTGTGAGAGAGAGAGAGAGAGAGAGAGAGAGAGGGTAATGTATGTGCCTGTGGAGGTCCAAGATGACTTTGGGAGTCATCATAGATTGCTCTATCTCCTTCTTGCTTTGCTTTGGGTTTTCCCAGACTCTGCCTTCCAGGACTGGAATCATAGGCTGCTGCTGCTTCTGCCTGGTGCTTTTACATGGGATCTGGGAAACTCAGGTTCTTTCGCTTTTGAGGAAGAGGTTTAATCCCAGAGTGATCTCCCCAGTCTCCTCTTTTGATTTTTTAAAACATTTATTTATAATGCGTGTGCACTACAACACGCTTGTGGTCAGAGGACAACTTGCAGGTTCTTTCCTTCACCCTGTGGGTTCGGGGATAGACCTCAGGTTATCCGCTTGATGGCGGGTACCTTTAGCCTTTGAGTCATCTTGCAGACCTGGTGACACGGTCTTACTTGACCCGACGTCTCTGTTCCCTCTTTAGATGTCTGCACCCTGTTTTGGCGTCAGAACCTCCTGGCCTCACACATTTCTCTACAGTAAGGTTCTTGCTTATGTGGGTGGTCATTTGGTTGATTTTCTGCTAAAATCCACACTGTGAATTCTCACTAGATCGGTCTGAAGCAGTCGAAGGTTAAGCGGCAGTCTGGCTTTGGGAATCATCCAGGATCAGGTGTCCTGGAGCATTAGTTTATCTTTAGTCAATGAAGAACAGGGCCAGAGAGATGACTCAGTGGTTAAGGCAGCTAAGGTGTCTGGTCACAGACCTGGTTATACCCAGAAGCCCACATGGCAGGAGAAGGCTGACTTCTTGCCATGTGCCCATAATTCCATAATGCATAGTGTCATAATGTCATCTGGCTGTCACATGCCTGTTCTCTCTCTCTGCTTCTTCCCCTCTCTCTTTTCCCTTTCTTCCTCTTCCTCTCCCTCCCGTTTCCCTTTTTCTCTTAAAAGAAAGAAAGAAAGGTACGAGAAGGATTCCCTTGAGGATCCATTTTGATATTTCATAATTTTTAGCAAAACAATGAAGCAGCAAAAATGTTCTCAGAACATCACTGCCACTTCCCCAACTCAAACAAAGATAAAACAACACAACTTTTCTGTCACCAAGGCTGCAGACCTTGGGGGACAGGTGGATTAATGAACTAGTGGCCAGAATCATTTTTTGAGCACATGAGAGCAGCATGTTTCAGTGCCTATAAAATGGTTCACACCCTGAAGTCTGGTAATCCTTCTCACGGGAATAAACCCCAAGGAAACAATTAAACAAAAACAAAAGGATATATATATATACACACATATATATATGTATATATATGAAAGATGTTCATTGTAGCATAATTTGTAAGAGGAAAAAAATTGGAAAGAAACCAAATGCTCCACAATAAGCATATTATTAAGTTAGAGCACACAGACTAATGGAATATTATACAGTTATTAAATTGCAATTATGGACAACTTGTACAGACATGAGCAATGCTTATGAGTTTTTGGACATATACCTATTAAATAAAAGGAGAATGCAAGCCGTGTGTGTTGGTGTTTGCTTATATCCCAGCACTGAGAAGATAGAGGGAGGAAGATGAAGAGTTTGAGACAGGCTGGACCATGTGACAAATTCCAGGGTAGTCTGGATTAGAGAGACTATGCATACATATGCAAATGCATATGTGTGTATATGGATTATGGAGATATATGTATATAAATATACACATATATGTAATATATACATGCATTTTTTATAAAAAAGCTCATTTCCAATTATCCCAGAGTGACCATTGATGAACAGCGAAGTCTCTTTCAATGCCCTGTGCATTGAAATCCTGCATTGAAACCAATACAAGTGTCTGTTCTATAAACAATACAGCTGCGGATCTGCTTGAAGAATTATGCCCCTTAGAAGCACAATTGCTTCTTGGTGCCGGCAGGCTTCAGTCCACTGCCTGGCCGAGGCGTCCCCCAGCTGGACATCAAGTCCTGAAGAAGCTCATCAAAAACCAGAAGCTGGTTAAGAAGCCAACCAAGAAGTTTGATGCTTTCTGGGCTTCTGAGGCTCTGGTCAAATACATCCCACGGATCCTGGACCCAGCCTTAAATAAAGTTGGTGAGTTCTCTTCCCTGCTGACACGATGAAAAGCATGGCGGCCACAGCTGATGAAGTCCTTCCTGCCTTTCCGGATGAAAAAGTTATTGCGTCCGCCTGTTGCTATGACTCATGCGAAGATGACAGATAACTAGCAACTTATCTGTTGATATCCTGATGTCGTTGCTCAAGAATTGGCAGAATGTTTGCACTTTACACATAAGAGCATCATGGACAAGCCCTGGTACCTGTATTAGGGCACGTACTAGTATCTGAGAGGAGAAGGTGGGACGGAGGCAGAGGGGGTGGGGGGTGGAGGGATGGAGAGAATACACAATATCCGGTATTAGTTATGTCTATGTGGAAAATTTCTTATCAGTGGAAATGGTCAGAGGGTAAAAAAATGACAGTTTTTAAAAACTTTTTATTTTGTGTGTGTGTGTGTGTGTGTGTGTGTGTGTGAGAGAGAGAGAGAGAGAGAGAGAGAGAGAGAGAGAGAGAGAGAGAGAGGGCATTGTGTGTCCTTGTGGAGGACCCAGAGTGACTTTGGAAATCATCCTGGATTGCGTCCACCTCCTTTGTGCGTTGCTCTGGGATTTCCTAGGCTCTGCCCACCAGGACTAGAAGTGTGGGCCCCAGCCATTTCTGCTCGAGGAGGATGAGAAATAAAAACAAATAGGATGGTCACCCTACTTAACCCAGGCTGACCTCAAACTGGTGATCCTCCTGTCTCCGCTTCCTAAGTGTCAGGATTTCAGGCACATACCTGCTTCCCATTCTATGGATTTAAGCATCTGTTTCCTTCTTCTAAATTCTATTAGAAACTGATCGTATTTGAGCAGCCCCCAGACTCCTTGGCAGTTGACTGTAAAGTTTCTGCAGCTGAGTGCAATGGGTTACCTTTATGGCGAGTGCAAAGTGAAAATAAGCCCAGTCAAGATGCACAAAAGTGTAAGGACTCAGAGAGGAGGACCCAGAGGGAAGTTTGACATGCACAGTAAAGGATACTCCAGGAATGGGGGAGAGGGGCACTGGGAGAAAGGGGGAGGGGAAGAAAGGGGAAAAGGGAAGAGGGAGGGGTGGAGGGAGGGAGGGGAATGAGGTACCTATCAAGTTTGTGTGAGTGGAAAAAAAATACACTATTAAAAAAAAGACGCAGAAAAGTGAGACAAGATTTACTACTTCAGGAAGGGTTGCTGGGGCGTTGTTTCCAGAGCAATGTCCTCCTCCCACACAGAGCACGGGATTTTTTTTTTTTTCTAGCTTAGAGCTCAATATGAACAACATGCTGGCTTTGAACTTGCAATGCTACTCCTCCTGCCTTTGTCATGTGAACTATTTAAGTCTGACTCACAATGTGGTTTCTATTCAGGGCACCTATATATATTCATATAAAGGTTGGCCCATTCTAACGTATACTCAATTAAGGAGTTCATTAGTGGGCATGCTCAGTTTAAGGTCCTGGAGCACATATTTAAGCATTGGCTATAGGTAGGAAGACAGTACACCAAACGGCTCTGTTAATAGCTGCTATAATACCCATATTATACCACTTAGCACTCAGCCTAGAAATATGAGATCTCAACACCTTGAGAGGATGCAGCTTAGGACAGTGAAAGAGCCAGGAATTGGACAAAAATGGCCACCCAAATGCAGAATACCTGTGACCCAGCAATGCCCACTCAGAATCAGGCAAACCTAATCTTTCCCCATCCTAAGGCTAAGGGAAGGCTGTGGAAGAGGGGCGATGAGATTGTTTGGGAAGGTCCATTGTTGGACAAGACATTCCTTTCAAGGCAGGACTGCTCCATCCAGGAACTCAATACAGGGAGATTTTGTCCTTACCAGACCTGCATAATGGCTGACATACCAACATGCTCTCATAGACTATTGAGGAACTCAAGAGAGATAAGAACATACAGTGGAAATCTTGGGGACTAGATGAGTGAAGGGAAATGCCCTTATCAGAGGGGTGGCCAAAGAGAGACAACTTGGCATACCATGGAGGTCTGAACCCCCACAAGAGTAGACAAGTCAGAGGGAACCCTGAGGTGGGAAGACTGGAGGGTGGGAGGGAGTGGAATGGATTGATGAAGGGAAAGGAGGGAGATGGATAGGAAGGGAGATAGAGGGAAGCAGGGATTAAGTACTTGATATGCTTGTAAAACTAGAAAAATAAATAAATAAATAAATAAATAAATAAAGACTGAGTGTTGGAAAGGCTGCCTCTGTAAGTGAAGGCGCAGCCGCTGTATCCTTTAACTCTGCATCAACTCGCACAAAGCATGCAAGCATCTTTGGTGTTTGCAGAAGAGCATTTGTCAGGCCTGGAACATGGCTCGGCAGGTAAGGATCCTTGCTGTGACTGGGTTTGCGCCCCAGAGCTTGAAGGGGAGAAAGTCAGCTCTTTGCGAGTTGTTCTCTGATGTTCATACCTGCATTCTCTGGCGTCCAGGTGCACACACACACACACACACACACACATGCAAGGTAAACAAAGGTAAAAAATATTCCGTTAAAAAAACCTGGAGAGGTGGTTCAGGTGTTAAACCTCTGCCTTGCAATCAGAAGGCGCCGAGTCGGGACCCCATGTAAAAACACCTGGCCGAAATGGTGGCAGTCTGCATTTACTTGGAGCCTTGGTCCTCTACAGGGACACACCGTGCCCTCTGATACACACACACACACACACACACACACACACACACACACACACACACAGAGTAAATAAGTAAATACATAAAATATTTTTCAAAAGCTATTCTAAAAATCCTATTCTAAACTACCTAACAAATTATTCTTTTTCAAAGAGATCATTTCCTCCCCCCCCAAAAAAAAGACTGTCTTAGAGACGGCAAGTATGTGAAAGGATTTGTCTGGATGAGGGGCACTAGGTAACGGACTAGAGAAGCAGGTGCTGGATGTATCTTCAGTCAGCTGGAGAGTAAGTCTTTCTCTTTTCTTCTCTTTTTTCTTCTGGAGCAAACACCAAAGTGACCTCAACTGGGCAGGTGAGACAGCTCACAGGGGAAGGCACCGGCCTGCAAACCTGGTGACCTGAGATCCACTGTCAGCCGCCCACATAGTACAGCTTTGACTTCCAAAAGTCGTCCTCTAATGTCTAACCATGGCATTCATGCGCGTGCACTCTCTTTCCAGCAAATAATTTAAAGGGGGAGGGAATCAACCTCAACCTCCTGGAATTATTTCCTGTCCTGTAACTTCATTTGTTAGGTTTGGTTTTGAGACAGAATCTCCTGTACCCCACAGGTTGACCTTGAACCCCTAATCCTGCCTGACTCTGCCTCCCAAGCACAGGAATTACAGATACGTATCACCACACCCAGTTCATTTCCTGTGATTATTTAGACAAACTGTGTGTGTGTGTGTGTGTGTGTGTGTGTGTGTGTGTGTGTGATAGAGCAGTATGTGTGCCTATGGAGGCCCAAGGGTCACTTCAGGAATCACCCTGGATTGCTTCTACCTCCTCCTTCTTGCTTTGCTGTAGTTCCCAGTCCCGCCCACCAGAGCAGGAAGTGCAGGCCTCTGCCGTTTCTGCCTGGTGTTTTTTACCTTGGACCTGGGATTCGAACTGCTCGAGAGTCTTAACCCCGGAGCCATCTTTCCGGCCCTAGAATAGTTTTTTTTTTTTTTTTTTTTTTAAGAAGTTTTAGACAGTATAGAAAGGCAGCTGGAAAGGTCTTTTGAAGGTTACTGACACAGCTATGCAGGAATTGACCGTCTCCCCAGATAAGGTTGCCAATTTCCCCCAATCCCTTGTTACCAAAGATATGGATGTAAGCTCCTCAAATGCAGATGAGCTACACTCCTCAGAAGCAGCTCAATCTTGAGGTCTACTGGGCTGTCCCCCCAATATGAACAGACCAATCAGATGTAAGGGACCAAGAGTCCCAATCCAGTTTACAGAAACTGAACTAACCAATAAGGAAGGGAGGGTCCCCACTTGCCCAAATTTACAAATCCCCCCCTCCCAACTTGCCAGCTATCTTCTCTCTTGTCCCTCAGGGACTCCTGTCAGTGAGTTCCTTTTGGCCTCCTCGTCCTCAGTCCAGGAGTTCCTTTCTTTCTCGCCCCTAACGAGCTTTTTCTTAATCCTTTACACTTCTGGTTTCAGTTTTCCACTCTGGAACACAAGAACCTGGGCATAAAATCCTGTAACACCTTTACCCATCTTTTCAGGGTGCCAGCCCTCGGGAAAACTGATTTCCTTTCTCCTACTTCTTGTCTCCTGAGTTTTGAGTGGCGAGCAGATGCGTGTGCTTTGAGTAACAGCAAGAATGGATTCCATGTTGTGATTGTCTATAATTCCACAGTTGATCTTTAGGCAGTTTCAGAACAGGGAAGGTCTTTGAAGGTCATCCCCCACTGTTGAGATTATCATGAAGAAACACACCCCATTAATCTGGAGGAACTGGTTCTAATCCCTCACAGAGATAATGTCACCAACTTCCCCCAACCCTGGGTTCAGGAAAGCATATGGAGATGAGCGCTCCACTGCAGATAAGCTAAGAAACAACTCCATGTCTGGACTCAGTGAGTTCTTTTCTCATTTGCCCCTCACAGATTCCATGTCTGTGAATTCCACCCTTTCTGCTAATAAAATCTGCCTCAGTCCTCTACGTGGGTTCTGGTTTCAATCTTTGACTCCTAAACACAAGAACCTGAACATTAAAAAAAGGAAAGCGACAGTCTGATAGCCTCAATATTATTTTCAATTATAATAACGAAGTGACCAGTGAGTAGTATCCACAGTGTGGGCAACTTCAGTCCTAGAGGACAGGAGAGGTGCTTGTGACATTGCATCATGCTACTGAGAACGGCCAGCTCATTGAAACGCAAGATTCTCTGTTTCTGGAAAGTTTCCTTTACTCTTTGTGGACTGTGTTCATCCAGGATTAACTGTAACCTGGGGAGACAAATCAAGGGATGGAAGAGACAAGTACTGAATACTTTACACCTTGAAGGCAAACAGCCACAGAAATGGGAAAAACTTCAAGCAGGTGGCTTTGCATTCAGGTTTTTAAAGTACTGTTGTTGTCTGGCAAAAGGAAGAGAGGAGGTGGTGAAGGAGGCTGAGAGCCAGGAACAGCAAGTGAATAAAGGTAGAGTTTGTTTTGCAGACTCAAGCCAGTGCTTCTCTGTTGAAAAGAGTGCAGTGAATTACTCGCCCCTCTTCCTGGCGCAGAGAGGTGGCACTGCATAGATGGACATTTCCTTCTTGGATGTGACGTTCTTTAGGGTAGAACTGTTTCAGAGTAGTTTCTATTGGAATGTGGGGAGTCCCTACACAGACCACACTTCCTGAATCCCTTAAGGTGGGAGAGCATTAGGACTGAAGAGATAGCTTAAGGTTAGAAAGGACAGGGACACGGGCTGGAGAGATGGCTCAGGGGTTGTGACTCTGAAGGTCCTGAGTTCAGATCCCAGGCCCACATAAAAACCGCCAGGCAGCCCGCACTTCTGGCTCTGGTGGGCGGAGCCTGTGAAATTCCAAAGCAAAGCAAGAAGGCGGTAGAAGCAATCCAGGATGATTCCCGAAGTCACCCTTGGTCCTTGACAGAGACATATTTGCCCTCTAATACACACACAATAAATAAATAAATAAATAAATAAAATATTAAAAAAAAAAGAAAGAACAGGGACACAGCCGCCATGATAGCATGAAAGAAGGAAGAAAGAAGAGAGGGGTGGGCAGAGAGAGACCCTGGATGGGGGATCACAATCTTTTACAGTCTCAAGGGTGGCTAAGGATTATTACTAGAACAGTGGAGCTCTTTTACAAAATGATCATCTGGTTGAGGTGGAAGCTTTACAAAAGGGAGGTTGTGGCTACTACTTCTTAATAAACCAGTTGAAAAGAAATAAAGTTGGGGTTGGAGAAGTGGCTCAGGGGCTAAGCCTCCGCCTTGCAGGTGGAAAGTCCTGAGTTCGGATCCCGGATCCCACGTATAGACGCCAGGTGGAAGCGGGGGGGGGGGGGGGGGGCTGCACTTCTGGTCCTGGTAGGGTGGAGCCTGTGAATCCCGGGGCAGAAGGATATGGAGGCGTCCATGGTGGTTCCCGAATTCGTCCGTGGTTCTACACACACACACACGCGCGCGCGCACACACACATACGTACATACATACGCACACGCGCACAGTTGAATTAAAAAAAAAAAAAGAAATAAAGTTAACAGTGAAAAGGAGGAGATTATTGATTCGGCCATTTTGGGAAAAGGAATCTTCACTATAAAGTCCATTCTTGTCCTTCGGATGTGAGATTTGGGTTTTAACGGAAGGCGCGGATCATGCATGCTAAGCAGTTCTGCTCATGGTGAGGCTCTGCCCACCACTGACCCATTATTGCGGCTCTCTAGTCTCTCCTGCAAGGTGGGTTGATAAATTGTCAGAGCTGTGTGGTATCTTTTCCCCTCTAGGTGTCTCTGTCTCTTTCCTCTATTCCCAGCATGAGATTACTGGGGGTAATAACAATTTCTCAGGGGTTCATTGTTTCAGGTGTCTGATAGAGTGAGTGAGGGGTAGAAGTTTTTCTTTAGAATGTTTTTGTCTTTGGTTACACTTTGATTGCCAATTTTGACTGTATCAGTTGTTCTTTCTCATCTATACACTAATAATCCACCTTAAAATATCATTTACAAAAGGAAGTTCTTCTTTCCTTCCTTCCTTCCTTCCTTCCTTCCTTCCTTCCTTCCTTCCTTCCTTCCTTCCTTCCTCCCTTCCTCCTCCTCCCTTCCTTCCTCCTTCCTCCTTCTTCCCTCCCTCCCTTCCTTGTGTGTTTTGTGTGTGTGTGTGATATGTGAGTACAGTACATGTATGTCTCAGTCATGTGGAGGTCAGAGGACAACTTTGTGGAGTCAATTCTCTGTATCCATCATCTTCATGTAGATTTTAGGGATTGAACTCAGATCATCAGGCTTTTGTGGTGAGTGCCTTTACCTGCTGAGCTATTCACTGGTCTGGAAATTCTTTCTTTGGAGAAATTAAGGGAGATTTAATTAGGCTTACATGTGACGGTTAAGAGCAAGAGAAGTGCGCTCAGAAAGAAAGACATGATGCATTCAGAGCATGGGTGTGTTTTTTTCTGAAAAAGTGAGAAAACGTTGCCAGACCATTTGTGTGTGTGTGTGTGTGTGTGTGTGTGTGTGTGTGTGTGTGTGTGTGCTTATGGAGGCCCAAGGGTGACTGTTGGGAATCACCCTGGATTGCTCTACTTGTTTATTGCTCTGCTTTCTCAAACTCTGCCTCCCAGGGCAGGAATTACAGTCCCTCTCTTAACCCCCCCACCCTCATTTTTGCCTGTGATCTGGGGATCTGATCCTATTGTTTTCGAGGTAAGGGCTTTAACCCTGAGGCATGTTCCCAGTCTCCTTCGCTTTTGTGTTTGCGGTGGTCTCATTCTGTAGCTGGCACTGGCCTTGAACTCACAGCATTTCTTCTGCCTCAACCTTCTAAGAGTTGGGAGCACGGGTATGAGCTGTACTTCAAATCCCTTGGGCAACCAGAGGAACCTCATGGACACCTGACTGAGTTGCACCGTGGAAGACAATCACTCGGGAGACTGACAGACCTTGGTTTCAACAAGCGTTAAGCCCCATTGTAAGTCACAGGTTATTTCAGGGGCCTGCTGCCCTCCTTACACAGGACGCATAGCCTTGCCTCGCACGACACTCCTTACTTAGGCTTCCTCAGCTCTGACTTCCAGCTTCCTCCTTGAGTTGGCTCTTTGTCCTCTCGGGGCAAGCGTTGTCTGACACGTCCATGTATAACACGGTTCTCACTCTAAGGGAATAAGAGAGCTTATTCTTGAGCCAAATTATTGTCTGGGAACAGAGATTCAGAATTATATGTTCCAATGTAGAAGCAGTTTCGTGAAGTTTTTACAGTCACAGAACAAAAGAAAGTTAGATATGAAGATGTTTTTCACATGTGTGATTGGGAACATCAGGTAGACAGTTCACAGCAAAGCAGGTAAAATATAGGCTTTACATTCTCTCTGATGGCATTCTTTGCTTTTGGGTTGGTGGAACCCAGTGGTCGGTAAGGTTAATATATTCCAAACTTGTTTTGTTTTTTTTTTTTAAAGGTGTTAGGTCAGACAAGATGTGGGCAACATATGTCTATTAAAGAGAGTAAAGCAGAGACAACATGGCTCATGGATAAGGTGCTTTGCCACCCAGGCCAGCGAACTGATTTGATCACTAAAACCCACATGGTGGATGGAGAAAAAACACATTCCAGAACATGCCCTCTGACCTCCACATATATGCTGTGGTCTACATGCATGCATGTGCACATAAACACACACACTCACACGTGCACACACACACACAGTAAATAAATGGTAAAGTTTATTTTTTTTAAGACTAAGGATAGCACAGGATAACACGGATCCGAATCTGCAATATTCTAACTTTCCATAATCATCTGATCTGTCAATTAATCTTGTAAAATGTTTGGTACAAGTGTGGCTTTTATATGAGAATTTCAGTTCCTGGTAGCTTGGCTCTGGGACCTTACAGTCCTAATGGCTGGTGCACTGCCAGGTTGATTTTGTCTTGTCTTTAGCATCTGTCACAGAGAACTGAGGAAAACCTTAAGCAGAGAGTTAAAGGTCTTTGTGGCTAAGTAGAGAAAAGGGAGCTGCTTAGACTTTTAATCTGGAGGGTGATTTGGAAAAAAGAAGAAACAGTGTTAAAAAATTTGCTTCTGAGAGAAGGATATAGGGCAGAGGGGTGAGGCTGAAGACATGACCGGTTAGGGACACGGTTTGTGTAGGTGCGTGCCAGCGGTGGTAGGAATTAGATTAGTCTAATCCTTTCTAGTCAAGCTTTCACTGTGCTATTATTTATGAATCCTCCTAATCCAGGAAGATAAGCAGTTCTCTTTGTTCATAGCTTGGAAATGCAGTCTCAGGTGGGCATTTCAAGCATGAGGAGGCGAAACAAGTGCTTTGTCGTTGCTCATCATTCATTCGTAAACTCTTACTTGATTTCATTCATTCCCATTTTCTTAAGTCTGGTTAGACAGGTGCCTGAAAAACTTTGCATTATGGGGCACATATGAAAAGATCATCTTTGCTTTGATTTCTGGGGGTGTGGTGGTACTTGGCATAGCCAATAAAATGCCTTCTAGAATGAGTGTTATGCTTAAAGACGTTTACCAAGAATGTATACAGAAAGTATACAAAAAGGACCCATACAAATAATGTTCAAAGATAGCTTTTTCCCCTCCCTTTCCGGTGTTGATGATTAAATCCAAGCAGGTATTTCCACTACTCATTTCCTCAAATACAAATTTATTTTCATTTTTATATTTCATTTTATTTTATTTGAGAAAGACTGAGGGGGGAAAGGATGGAGGGAAGGAAAAAGAGAAACAGGGATGTGTATTTCATGGCACATGGGCAGGAGATGTCAGAGCATAACTTTTACAAGTCACTTCTCTCTTCTACCATGTGGATTTCTGGTGATTGAACTCATGTGACCAGGTTTGCAAGCAGGTGCCTTATCAGCTGAGCTATAAGTGCCAGCCCCCCAAATGCAGATTTAACTGCTTTAAAAATCTAATGGTATGGAAACAATTTTGGGTTCTGCCTTACTATAGAATATTTATAGTCATCCACATCTCCTGTGGTTTGGAACAGTGTGGCTGGATATGCAGTCCAGACTCTGAGCTGAAACCACCTGCATGTCAGGCCTCCCTTATCTTTTCTGGCCCATAGTAAGCATTGTTTGGTCCTGGATGGCGGAACCTGGAAAATTCCAGAGCAAATCAAATAGGAGGTAGAAGCAATCCAGGGTGATTCTGAAGTTACTCTTGGGCTTCCACAGGCACACACGGTGCCATCTGAGACACACACATACAGAGACACACATTAAAAAAAAAAAAAAGCAAGCAAAAAAGCAAACAAACTGTGATCAGCAAGATGGCAAAAGTCACTTGCCTCCAGGCTTGTCCACCAAGCTCCATTTCAGGAGCCCATAAACTAGAAAGAATTCAGTAGAAGGAAAGAAGTGTTTAAATAAGAAAATAAACTAGGTCCCACTAAACTCCTATACTTGGCTTAAATATCTAATAACATTTAGAAGAAATTATGCTATTAATTTTTTTATTATTGTGTATGTGCATATACACGTGCATATATGTCCTATAACACGCGTGCCATGGCACACATATGGAGGTCAGAGGACAGCTTTAAGGAATCAGTTCTGTCCTTCCACCTTTATGAGGGGTTCAAACTTAGGTTGTCAGACTTGTGAGGCAAATGCTTTTATTTGATGGTCACTGCCGTCGTCCACCAAGAATCTGGTGAGTCTCTCTCTCTGTCTCCATGCTAAGGCTCAAACCCAAGCCCTTGTGCATGCTGTGCAAGTACTTACCACTGAGCTATACACCGAGGCCCTATCATTTTGAGGTTTTTTTTTTTTTTTGGTTAAAAGTATTTTTTTTATGGTTGGGAATGTGACTCGGTTGGTGAGTGCGTGCCTAGCAGGGGAGAAGTCCTGGGTTTGATCACCAGTACTGCACAATCTGGGCCTCATGGACCAGGACTATGGTCTGTAATCACAGCGCTTTGTAGTAGAGGTAGGATGATCAGAAATTTAAACTTATTCTTTATTATATATAGTGTTCAAGGGCAGCCTGGACCGCATTAGATTTTTGTCTCAAGAAAAAGTTTACAAAAGTTAAATGTGTATTTCTGTTGTTTATATTAGTTTATGTAATTTAAAATCATTTTAATTTTGAGAAATATTTAATTTTGGGGGGGGAGGGAGATGGCTCAGTGGGTAAAGCCTAGCGTGGTAAGGACTTGGGGTGACTAATAAACCTCATCGCTGGGCAAGCCAAAACAGGCAAGTCCCGAGGGCTTGTGGGCAGCCGGTCTAGCTGAAACATCAGGTTACAGGTTCCTGTGTCAAAAAGTAAGGCGGAGGGTGAAGAGGAAGGAAGGTACCTGAAGTCAACATCTGGCTCCCACATCACATACAAGCAATCACACTTGTATCTCTCTCTTTCTCTTATGCACACATTTTTTTGGGTGTGTGTGGGTGGGGGAGTAGTTAATTTTGAACCCCAGAGAAAAATTTTTTTATCACCGGTGAGATACGGAAATATTTTACTCCAACACTAACCCCAATCTTGTTGAGTTAGCAAACGCAAAGATCAATAAGTAATTCCTGAGAACGGAGTTTTCTGACCATCAAAAGGGTAGGTCCCCAAGGGAATGCCCCCCAAGTCCAGCTTCTCCTTCTGCGCACTCTCCTTCCCTAGGGGCAGCAGCTACAAGAAGGCGCATCCAGGGAATCCAGGGTGGCTGAGGATCCCCTTTGAAATTGCTGCTGGGGAGCCGACTGAATTGGTCCAGGGCTCCAAAGCAGTGATCAGGAGTGCTGGCACAGTATGTTCGGTTTACGAAGCGTTACTCACAAGCTGTCCCGTTTTTGTCCTCACGTCGCCCTGTGAGCAAGGTTAATATCCTCATTTCACAATCGAGCCTCCCCAAACCACACTGTCATCACTGGTCTGTGCTTGCTTGTGTTCTTATTCTTAGATCCTTTACCTGGTGTGCTTCGACTCTAATCTTGGAGAAAGATTGGAAATGCCCCTCCTAGATATACTAGATGTTTCTTCCGTAGAAGCAGCTAGCGCTTCTGGGGTCACCAAGGTCCCCCCTTGTGAAATCTAGAGTTCCCTGAGGCGTAGTTGCAGGTTAAGGTGTATTTTTCTCCCTTCCCTTGGCTCTTGTCAAAGCTTGCTTCTTTCACTGACCGGTCAGAGGAGTCGTCCCTGCAGAAGTGGACCTTGCCGGAGCCCATCAGCCCAAGGAAGTGTGACGTTTTTCTAAAGCACCAGAGCTTTACAGGGAAAAATAAGGGCTCTAGATTTTGAGTTTTCAGTACAGTGCAATAGCATCTCTCAATTTTTGT
This sequence comes from Typhlomys cinereus, assembly GCA_023101885.1. Taxonomy (NCBI): domain Eukaryota; kingdom Metazoa; phylum Chordata; class Mammalia; order Rodentia; family Platacanthomyidae; genus Typhlomys; species Typhlomys cinereus. The sequence continues at coordinate 1,129,800 of JALPQD010000174.1, forward strand.
TACTAGCAGGCTAGACAATATCTGGTAGTGGAATGGCATTAAAATACAGTTCATTGAAACTTATAAGCTCCTGTAATTATTTTTCAGAATCACTATATACGATAAAGTGACTATCAACGTACTACAGAACACACAGCATTACTTGCTGTACTATGTTATTGAAAAATTTTATGTGCTATCAGAAAGAATACTTGTAGGAAAGAAATACCACATAATATATATTATGCAAAGCGTCAATATTTTTCCAAGTCATATACGAATACTTTTCCGCAAAGGATAAACGGTAAAATATTTTAGTGTTATAAATGTTTTATATTCTATTTTTGAAACCGCTTCAGTAGCTTTGCTAAAAGCAAAGCCTCAAAAAATTAGGTTTAGACTCAGAATTGTTCCTCTCCACGGAAATCTTTAGTAAAAGGCGAAAGATTTATGCGATCTGAAGAGAAACCAGAGTATACAGTTGCTACTCAGCGTACCATCCTCGGTTGACTCTAACTCCTACTTCACCGATGGTAACTACCCAGCCAAGTAGGGGATGCCGTCTCATTTGCCGCAGATACTTCTGTGAACAGATTCTTATTTTCAAGGAAATACAAGAAACAGACATTAAAAGAAGTTAGCTCGTTTTAGCTTGAGCCCCAGTCCGGTGCAATGCCTTGTGGGTATGTAAATGAGCGGAGCCGCGGCCCCGGGGAAACACGGTGAGAACGCGGGCCCTGCGTCCCCTCCCACCCTTAGCCACAAGGGGCAGCGCGGGAGCAAGGTTTGGACTCACCAAAGGACTCAGTACGGAGCACTCGCGTGGGATGCATGGAACACGGGCTCCGTCCCAGCATCAGGAGTCACAAGAGAAAAGCATCCGTTAACTAATGCATAAAAATAAAAAAGATGGACGCAAAACACACGGCTTTCGAAGGTCCTGGTTACAGCTCGCCTCACACATGCAAGGCCATGAGCTCGACCTTCTCCAGTCCTTTCAGGCTGGCATGGTGGAACCTATCTGAAATCTCAACTTTTGGAAAGCCGAGGCTAGGATTGTGAGCTTGAGGCAAGACCTATCTTAAACAAACAGCCCAACCTCCCCACCCCCAAACCAAAAAAGACAACTTGCTTTAAAAGAATATTTGCTAACATAAAAATGTTCAGTAGTGTGAAAGTAAGCAACTAGGATATATGCGTTCTATGTGTTTATTTCCAACACTTGAGATGGAATCCTGGGGCATGCACACTCAAGCCCTTTATTCAGATGGAAGTTTAGTGGGACCTAGTTATTTACTTATTTAAACAAGGTTGGCTTGTAGCCAAGACTGATCAGGAAATTGCCCCTGTAGCTCAAGATGTCCTGAAAATCGTGGCAGTCCTCCTGCCTCAGCCTCTCTACTGGACTGAACTACCAGACTGGATTCTTACAGGTTTGTGACTGAGGGTGACCTTGAACTCCTGTTTCTCTTGCCTTTACTTCCCAGGTGTTGGATTACAGATATGTACCACTATGTCATTTTAATGAAAGTTCTTGTAAAGAGAAGACTAGAAAGTATACACTGTAAAAGATTTCATATAGCAAATGATGTATATGTGAATGTGGGCGTTAGGCTTTTTTGGCATCAAAGTATATTACTAGACTATAATAAATGTGTGTGTATGGTGCATGTATGTATGGGTGTTTGCCTGAGTCTTTGTCTGTGTGTGTATGTGTGCGAAGGCCTGAAGTTGATGATGGGAATCATCCTCAGTCACTCTTTTACTTTTTCTTTTTTGAGGCAGGATTTCTCCTTGAGCCCACAGCTTACCAACAGGCTAGTCTGGCTAGCCAGCTTGCTCAGTTTCTGTCTTCTGAGCTAGAATTACAGGCAGGCTTCCACAATTCACTTGGCATTTTGTGTGGGACCTGGAGATCTGAACTCAGGTCCTTTTGCTCTCATGCCAAGTGTTTTACCCCCTGAAACATCTATCTCCTCAGTCCCGACAATGATTTTTTAAAAAAAGATTTATGTATTTAATGGATTGTGTGTGTGTGTGTGTGTGTGTGTGCGTGTATCTGCATGTATGTGCATACATGAAGGCCAAAAGAGGTTCTGGTGTCCTCCTCTATCCTTCCCCATATATTCCTTTGAGGTGGGATGCAAACTTGGAACTTGTTTTTTGGTTAGGTTGCAATTCAGCAAATCTAGTGAGATCCTTCTGCCCCTCTCCCCTTGGTGTTGGGCATCTTAGGGAGCATCTGACTTGCATTGAGATCCAAAACCTGGTCCTCATGATTGTGAAGCAAGCACTGTTAACAGTCATCTCTTTAGCCACTACTTTTTTTTTTTTGAAATAGATCTTATTATGAAGCCTACGCTAGCCATTAATTCATCTCTTGAATCCACGTTTTCCTCGACATTTCCTTGCACACTATGACTAAAGAGTCCCAAAGAGACCACTGGTGACCTTCAGATCCTTGTGTGTAGGAAACTTAAAAATTTTTTTTCTCACTCTTTGTATTTATTGTGTGTGTGTGTGTGTGTGTGTGTGTGTGTGTGTGTGTGTGTGTGTGTATCAGAGGGCACTGTGTGTCTCTGTAGAGGACCAAGGGTAACTTTGGGAATCATCCTGGACTGTTTCTACCTTCTTGCTTCACGGAAGTGCAGGCCGCTGAAGGTTTTGCCTGGCATTTTTTTATGTGGGACCTAGGATCTGAACTCAGGACCTTCTGCTTGGAAGACAAAGTCTTAATCCCTGAGCCATCTCTCCAGCCATTAATTTTTTTTTTTTTTTTAAGCAGGGTCCTAAGTTGACTCCACTTCAGCTCAAGATTTGCCTGCCCCACCTCCCATGCTGGTGTCAAAGATTGTGCCACTTCAGCTGGCATATATCAGAACTTTTGCTGACCATTTGATGGTGGAAACATGTTATGGAGTAATTACAAGGAGGAGAAAATTTAATTTGGGGGGCACTAGAATTGAATCTAGATCTGTAAGTAACGCCGTGCACAAATCCTGCCAACTGAACTAAACCCACAGAAGGGGGAAGTTTGTAAAATTTGCACAGAACATAAGCATTTGGAGCTTGGTGGCACATATCTCTAGTGCCAGCCCTTGGGAGATAGAGGTAGAGAGATTAGGAATTCAAGGATGGTCAGTATGAGGGCTTCTCTCAAACAGATGGTCTGTGGATGCCACCCTGTTCCGGGAAGGATGTGACCTTTCCTGAAACCCCCTGGGTCTTTAGCTCACTCCCTCCAGCTGTGTGGGGGTGGGGAAGTGTCTATGTTCACACACTCTTTGCCCGTGCACCTTGCTTACCTGGCTGGAAGGACCAGGAAATGACAGCTGCCTGAGGAGAGATGGAAGGAAAAGGTCAAGATTCACTGCTACAGACAGAGAACTCTGAGAAGTTCACAGAGGTCCTCAAGACCCATTGTAGCAGTTAGCCAATGTGGTTGCTGATAAATCACCATCAAATGGCTTAAGGGAACAGGGGTCTATTTTCTTACTGATAGTTTGGTTACAGTTCTCAGTTCAGCTTGGCAGGAGAGCATGCATCAAACACCAGGGCCAAGGGAACTGGCCACGCCATCTTTACATAACAGCTGAGAGAAGGACAATCCTTACTTGCCAGACCAGCATGTCTGGCCAAGTGTACACAAGGATGCCCATTTTCTCAACCAGCTCTCTATTTTTTTTTTTATTATTAATACATTTTTATTTTAGCTCATACAAACTTATTAGGTACACTAGTTCCCTCCCTCCCTCCTCCTCCCCCTGTACCCCCTGCTCCCCCTCCCCACCCCCCTCCCTCCCTATCCCCCAGTGCCTCCCGCCCCAATTCCCAGAGAGTCCTTTCTTGTGCATGTCTGATTTTCCTCTGGGCCCTCCTCTCCGATGACGTACAAGGACCCAGTGGCCTTTCCTGAACCCTTTCCCGTGTTCCCCTTAGGTATAGGAGGAACACTGCTGTGGCTGCCAATCCTTTGCCTCCAAGGATCTTGGTACCTTTAGCAGATGCTAGACTTTGTGAGGTCAACAGTGTGTTGGACTATGCGCAGGGCATGCAAAGTCCAATTATGATTGCTTCAGCCCTAACTAGTATGGAGTATCTTACATATCATTGCTCCTCCCATCCTTTTGCTCTTATACTCTTACCGCCCCCTCTTCCGCAAATTTCCTTGAGCTTCAAGATGGGGAGAGACTAAGCTGGCCTAGTTCTAGGTGGTTGATATAGAGTTTCTGAAGTTCTGGATTGTGGTTTGTTGATTTTCTTTTGCAGTTTTGCTGCTCCTGCAATGCCCTTCACTCCATCCTGGTGGGCATTGTATGTTACCCCCTGGCCAGAGACAAAAAGCTGTTAAACTAGAGTCTTGTGATAAAAGCACATTCAAAGGTAGATGTAATAAAAGTGGGAAACCACAGTGAGGGAGGGGTCTATCACCCATTTGCAAAATGGTTACTTTTTAATCTGCCAGACTATATGCCCTCCTTTTCTGGTGAGATCACACCCCCTCAGTAGTAAATGATCAGGAACAAAAGTCTGTGAACTTAATCAGATGTCTCATTACTTATTTGGGTCCTTGATGGAGGCCTATTTTCCCTGCTGTAACATGGTCCCTTCTCTCCTTGTTTCTGGTGTGGCCCTCCTACCCCATCCCTCCTGTTCATAATCTTTGGAATTACTGTCTCTAGGTGGGCTGGGTGGGTTTGGTACTAGGAGCCACCTATTAGGGAGTACATACGGCGCTTAATTTTCTGGGTCTGGGATACTTCACTTAATATAATTGTTTCTTTTTTTTTTTTTTTTTTTTTTTTAACAAACACGGCTTATTTATTAGAATCAAAAAAGAGAACCCACAAATACAGAGTGCTGCCTCTCAGTTTGTATCAAGAGCAAGACAACAGTGGAAAATTGTATTCCTGAGAAGAAGCAAAAAGGTATCAGTTTGCAAACAAACATAACAAATGATATCAATGAAAGATAAAAAAGCTTTTTTTTTAAAAAAAAAAAAATTTCAAGTATTATTCCAGATGACATGGCATACATACCTAAAGACCAGAAGAGGGCTTAGAAAGCAGATACCCCAGCAGTCTGGAGCCCTCTGGGGTTTCGGCAGGGTACTGCCACCAGGGATCAGAGGGCTGGAAGCAGGCCTACACCAGAGGAAGTGGTAGCCACCCTATCTTAGGGACCTGGATACTCAGCTCAGACACCCACATCCAGGGTTAGCAGTTTTGGATGTTGAACGATTTTATTTAATAAACAGAAACATATGCTCATTCTTTCAAATATTATACTATCCCCAATTTTAGTCAATTTGTAAATTATAAATTATATTATTTGTGCTACAGTTTTTGATATTTAAATCTTATTAGAAGATAAGCACCAAACCTATTAAAATAAAAAGTATATAAAAGGCTGCGGCTTTCCAGACAGCAGAATATTCTATACACCCTGGAGACTGTAAACTTTTGCTCCCTTTCCTAATGCAGGATGCCTTGAAACTTTTCCTGAAAAGAGATGCCCAGTTCGACTGTAGTCACAGAAAAGGTACGAAAGTGCAAATCTGCACTGTCACTGCCCGCCACTCAGGAGGTGACAGCTGTCTGGTTAGGGGAGGCCTCAATCTGTGGGTCCACCTACACTAACTGAGAAGACAATGTGATCTCCAGGGGCAGGGGTTGGGAGGGTGGGTTTCTCTCACCCAGGGGAATAGTCACACCAGAGTGCCTGATGAGAGATCTGAGTGCTGCTCAGTGGGAACTGTGGAAATGCCCTTGAAGTGTGTGCATGTGGTATTTTTTTTTTTTTTTTTTTTTTAAATTTTTTTATTATTATTTATTCAACTGTGTGTATGTGCTTGCGCGTGTCTGTGTGTGTGTGTATGTGTGTGTAGAACCACGGACGAATTCGCGAACCACCATGGACGCCTCCAACTCCTTCTGCCCCGGGATTCACAGGCTCCGCCCTACCAGGACCAGAAGCGCAGGCCGCCCCCGCTTCCGCCTGGCGTCTATACGTGGGATCTGGGATCCGAACTCGGGACCTTCCGCCTGCAAGGCGGAGGCTTAATCCCTGAGCCACCTCTCCAGCCCCGCATGTGGTATTTTTGAAAACAGTGTTACTGCCTCCCGTGCTGTGCAGCTGTCTGCATGGCTCCTCCAACACTCAGTTCTTGAACCTCGTCTGCTCACAGATGTGATTGAATTTCCTGAGTACGGCAGTTTCGGCCCCAGTAGCAGTCAGGACGGGATGTTACAGACACTGGCAACTCGGAAACAGGAATGTTCTGCCGATACTGGTAGGTCAGCTCTCGGAAGCTACGCAGGCCACAGCAGTAACACAGCACAGTGTTTGCAGAGATCCTGTAATCAGACAGTAGAAATACACCCCGCTGAAGTGACAGGAGACTCTCTGTCAACATGTTCTTCCAGGTCAGACCCCTGGTTGCCAGATAATTCTTCAGGATGTCCGACTCGTAGTTGTTACTGTTCAGCACTCCATCCAGACACTTGTCTCCCAGGTTGAGCTCACAGAATGGGGCCAGGCAGCCAAAGCAGCCAGTCCGGGTGCAGCCCCAGTATAAGTGGCAGAAGGGCTGTAGGCACACTGCACACTGCTGAGGAGCAATGCGGGGGTCCTGCTCCCGCTCAGCTCTCCGGTCAGGCATAGGCTGGAAGCAGCAGGTGCATATGGCGTGGCTTCCTTGCAAAGGGCACACAAAGTCCTGAGCTGTCAGGAAGCTGGCAGATGTCGATGGAACTTCCCCACTGACGGTCTGTGAAGCACCCAGCTCACTATCTGGTGCAGGGCAGGGAGGGGGCTGCACTGCTTGCCTTCTGTACTCAGGACACTGTCTGCACACGATGTACGGCTGACTGATATCTGAGGATTCACTGTCAACATCTGACAGTTCCAGCAGGTCCTCTGAACTACCCTCTTCATCAGAGAAAGACCTCCTGATTTTGGGCTGCAGCATATCTTGAGTGATTTTATTCCTTGCATCCATACTGCGTACATCTTCTTCACTGCGACTCTTATCTGGGTGCTGAATAAGGTATGCTTCCACAAGGTTGTTCAGGATGTGGTTTTTACAGATCCGCTCCACTGGACAGCGGCAGGTGGGACACAGGGATGAACGTTCCATCCACCCAGAGTAGCAAGCTGCACAGAATGTGTGCATACACGGCTGCAAACTCACACAGTCGTGGAGCAGGTCTTGGCAGATGATGCAGGTGAGCGTCTCCTCCATCTTATCTGGTTTCACAGCAGCAGCTCTGACATCCTCGGGCATGGTTTGGGCATTTCTATATTGATCAGCACCAAACTGCAAATTCAAGTCTAGCTCCCCATCTCCTTTCATCTTCTTTTTGGCAGGCTCCAATTCCTCCTTGTCCTGGGGTCCCGGCAAGGAAAAGGGAGCTTCCTCCCTATCTGGGAGCACAGAGGCAAGGCTCGAGAGTTCCTCACTTGCAATGAATGGATCACATCCTTTTGGGGAGATGCCTGCTTTCCCAGGCCCAGAGTTGAAGGAATGCTCTTGCCCTGTGAAGTCAGCTCCGGCTTCGTGGAAGAGGTAGAGGCCATAGGGAAGAGGTCTGATGTCGATGTTGATGGCTGTGGTTCCTCAAAGCTTGTCTGAGCTGTGGGTGACAATGGTGGAACCTGCAAGTCGTCACCCCGCTCTGGACCTGAGGTATCTTTGGTCACATGGAACATGTTTTCTTTATTGGCTTCAAAGGATTCTTGACTCATGCCTTGCTTGTCATTTAAAGATTCATAGAGGTATGCCACATTGTGTTCTGGCTCATTCTTCCTGTATACCAAATAGATGACATCTCCAGTCTGTAAAGGGCAAGTCTGCTTCTTAACAACTTTCAGCTTGTTGATTACTGTTCCATTGGTGCTGGTGTCTTCCAGTGTCACCTGACCAGACTTTGCATCCACTACAATTTTACAGTGATCTCCAGAGACCAGTTTATTGCTGGGGAATGAGAGGTCACAACCTCTCCTCCTCCCGATGGTGCATTCGCGTTTCCACAGCAGGACGTGCGGCTCGCCGTCCTCGGCGCCCAGGCGGAGAAGCCTCCCCCAGGGCTGCTGCGGCGACGTCTCCTCGTCGGGCCCGGGCCGCTCCATGGGACTCACATCCCCTGCGCCGCGCGGATCCCGGAGCCGGCCGCGCCGCCCAATATAATTGTTTCTAATGACATCCATTTCCCGGCAAATTCCAGTAATTCATCATTTTTGATGGCTGAGTAGTACTCCATTGTATAGATGTACCACAGTTTCCTTATCCACTCCTCAACTGTTGGACATTTGGGCTGATTCCATGACTTTGCTATTGTAAACAGTGCTGCTTGTGCTATCGAGGTGAACCTCTGCTGTATGGGGGGTTATTCCCAAAAGTGGAATAGCAGGGTCATATGGCATTTCAATCTTTAATTTCTTTAAGAATCTCCAGATGGCTCGCCAGAGTGGCTGTATGAGCCTGCATTCCCACCAGCAATGTAGGAGAGTTCCTCTCTCTCCACATCCTTTCCAACATTTGTTGTTGTTTGTATTGTGGATTTTTGCCATCCTGACCGGGGTGAGATGATATCTCAGGGAAGTTTTGATTTGGATTTCCCTGATGGCTAAGGAAGTGGAGCATTTTTTCAGATATTTGTTAGACATTTTACTGTCATCCCTGGTAAAGTTTCTTTTAAGTTCCAGGGCCCATTTTTTAATTGGGCCATTGGTGTCCTTGGTGTTTAGTTTTCTAAGTTCTTTGTGCACTCTGGACAGCAGAGTTCTATCAGATGTGTGGTTAGTGAAGATTTTCTCCCATTCTGTGGGTTGCCTTTGAGCTCGCGTTACAATCTCTTTATCTGAACAGAAGCTCTTTAATTTCACTCTCTATATTTTATTCCAGGGTCTAATCCCACCCACGATGGCCTTCCCCATCAGCTAGACAATTTCCTGCAGGTTTGCTTTGGGTTTAACTCAACAATTAATTCTCTACAAATGTGCCCAGAGCTCAAACCCTCAACTGTCGAGTTGACACCTGTGCCTAACTATGACACCCATAGACTCCTGATGTGAGCCCAACAAAGATTGTGTGTGCCATAAAAAAAAAAAAGAAAGAAAAGTTCCATGAGACCTTATCTCAAAAGATCTATAGACAGGGCTAGAGAGGTAGTTCACAGGTTAAGCCTTTGGTTTGAAGCAGAAGGATCTTAGTAGGCTGAACTTGGTACACCCCAGAGCAAAGCAAAAAGGAGGCAGAGCAATCCAAGATGATTCCTGAAGTAATCCTTGGGTTTCATAGGCAAACACAGTGACCTCTGATATACACAGACACACAGACACATACACAGACAAACAGATACACACACATGAAAAAAAGACCTATAGACATAGATATCTATATATAGACTATAGGTAGATATTGATAAACCTATTGTTAGCTATATCTACTTCCTCCCTGTTGGTCATTGTTCTTCCTAGAATCTTCTTGGCCAGGGGAGAGCATTCATGTGTTTTAATACCATCTGGAATCAGTTTCTTATATTCGACTGTGCATATGAAAGCTCTCTTACGTGTGTGGGGGGTGTCTCCTACAGGCCTGGCGGTGTGGTGGCCAGCTATACACACTGCCTCTGTTCTTCCGAGGAGACCGATAGTCGCCAAATCCACCTGCAAATACTGCAGAAGAGGCGGACATTTTTTCAGAAGGAACCCAGTCACGTGTACTTCGGGGTTCTAGACCCAACGTGGATCAAAGTGAGGTACGGGGTCTGCGAGGTTTGTCTTCTATCTCTACTTCCTTTGACTCCTGTCTGGGTCCCAGAAGAGACTGACCTGCAAAAAACATGGACGGAGCAGTTTCTGTGAGGTCACGAGTCACTTGGGGACAGGACTCACTTTGATGCTGTCGTGGGAGCAGCCAGGCTTTTTCGGCTTTAGCAATAAACAAGGTTGTTGATTCGTGTGCCAAGGCCTGTGAGGAGGCGGGGCCTGTGAGGAGGCGGGGCCTGTGAGGAGGCGGGGCCTGTGAGGAGGCGGGGCCTGTGAGGAGACGGGGCCTGTGAGGAGGCGGGGCCTGTGAGGAGGCGGGGCCCGTGAGGAGGCGGGGCCCGCGAGGAGGCGGGGCCCGTGAGGAGGCGGGGCCCGCGAGATCACAACTGGTCCCACTCCCCAGGTCCAAGGTGTAGGCCGTGGGGACATTAAATCCTGCAGTCATGGGTCATCTGGGGCCTCAGCCACGGGCAGTACCAAAGGGAGTCTAGGTGCGTTGGTGTGCTGGTTACTTTTCTCCATTGCCCTGTCAAAATATGTGACAAAAACAACTAAAGGAAGTGAAGGTTTTTTTGATTTTTGTTTTTTTTGGCTCATGCTTTGAGAAGGGATGTAGTCCATAATAGTGAGACAGACAACATAGTGGGCAGAGTGTGAGTTGACGGCCACAGTGCGCCTGTAGTCAGGAAGTAGGGAGAGGTGAATACTGGTGTTCTGCTTGTTTTTTAAAAAAATTTATTTATTAATTCAAATGTCATTCTGGTGATTTCATAGTAAAAAATGTATAAAAATTACCATCTTTGTATCTGAAATGCAAATTTTATCACTGCTTTTGTTTTTCATTTTAAAAAATAAAGAAAACGTAAAATTTAAAAAAGTTATTTTTTGCATATGTTTGTGTACATGTCTGTGTGTAGTAGAGGGCACTTGAGTATGTGTGCCTGTGGAGGCCCAAGGATGACCTAGGGAGTCATCCTGGATTGTTCTCTCTCCTTTTTACTTTGCTCTGGGGTTTACCAAGTTCTGCTTTTCAGGGTGGGAAGTGCAGGCTGCTACATTTCCACTCAGCATTTTTAACTGGGATCTGGAACCCGAACTCAGAGAACTCAGTAAACTCAGGTCCTTCTACTTTTGAGCCCCTCACTTTCCCTTTTATATTCAGTCCAGGACTCTAACCCACCGAATTATCCTGCCCACAGTCTGGGTGGGTCTTTCTACCTTAATCCTGACAGACACACTCAGAGGTGTGTCTCCTAGGTGATTTTAGAACCCCTCAAGTTGGCAGTGATTAGCCATCACAGCTGGCCCTTGTGCATAGAGAGGATGCTTGTTTGTCACACATATGATATCCCCTGGGTCCTGCGGACTTCAAAGGGGACCAGAAATCTTACAAAGAGAGAGGATGAAAACCAGAGGGATTCAGTGCCATTAATGCCAGTCCAGCATGATCACCAACCTGGTGAGACACCTTAGGAAGGTATCAATTATGTTGAAAAGTTAATAATATGCAGTTGTACTGTGGTTAGACATGAGAATAACACTATTATTAGGAAACACATAGCTATTTAAGGTGAAAGGGGCATGATGTATGTAATTAGCTTATCCTCAAATGATAAAAAAATTATGCATATACATGCATGGAGAGAGAAAGAGAGAGAGAGAGAGTTCAAGAGTTAAGCCTTTGCCTCAAAAGCGAGAGGACTGGAGCTTGGATTCCACATCCTATGTAAAAACGCCAGGCAGAAACAGTGGCCTGCACTTCCGGTCCAGGAAGACTGAGCCTAGGAAACTCCAAAGCAAAGCAATAAGGAGGTAGAACAATTCAGGGTGACTCCCAAAGTCACTATGGGCCTCCACAGATGCACACACTTAAGTGCCCTCTTGTATAGTCACACCTACAAAAAAACAAGGAAATATGGTAAAATATTGACAAGTGAATCTAGGCAAAGGTTAGATATGTTCCATGTATTTTCTATTTTTCAACAGCTGTAAATTCCAAATTATTTCTAAGTAGAACATAAAAAACATCGGACTTGCAAAAGATAATGTGACTAATTAGCATTTGGATAATGTGTGCTCAGAGGACAAAGGAGGAATCCATGACTTTGTCGGTAGTGGGGACAATAGTGAAAGGGTCTCAGAGAAGGTTCAGGAGAGACCAGCGAGAATACAGACAGAGATGGGTCTGGGGCTCTGTCTGTGAAGGGATGTAAAAGTTACATGAAAGGACTATAAGGTCTGACGCCATACTGTCTGTCACATCCCACAGGAAGCCTGACCAGGCAAAACTTCCCTTTTCAGATGGTGAGTGTCACTCAAGTGACCAAGAGCTCAGCTGCCTGTGTCTCCATCAGTCACGCAACCTACTTATCCCCAGCACCCAGGCTCAGGCACTGTGGTATCTGGCAGGGAAGGGCAGAGAGAAAGGGGTGGCAGGCCTGGGCTGGGTGGGGCTGCTTTTGCTGACTGGGCAGGGCTGCTTTTGCTCTTCCCATAACGAACTCAACACTTTGAGCATCTGCACAAGGACCTCCAAGTGTCCACTCTGCAGAACTTGTGGCTTCTGTATTCTGGGAAGCAGGAAGGAGGACACTATGCTGGTAAGGAAGTTGCTTCGAATATGAGAACAAGAGCCACATGTTCCCGGGAGCAAGGAAATGAGTATTTCAGGGATGGAAACCCAGGGTTCCTTGAATATTTATAGGGTGTGACTATCCTAGGAGGTTCCAGAATGGCAGAAGTCCATCACTTTCTTTTTGAGATTTCTGACTCAGAAAGTTCAGGAGGTCAGGATATGAGGAAGACACAGACAGGTCCAGCCAGTGACTCTACATCTTGTTTCCTCTTTCAGGTTAAGGATCAGACGCAGCTTTTGTGCCGACCAAAGGGTGTAGTGCAGGTAAGTCACTCCCAGGAGCTGCAGTTCCTTCAGCCTTGCTCGGAGGCACAGAGCTGGAGATGCCCAGGATGTGAGGACAGACGTCTGGCCTCTCATGACCTTATCCTCAAATGCGATGGTTGCAATGTCAGTCTGGTACCAGGGCCTCCTTTCATGCCTCTGTAGATGCGAGGGTTAAGTGGGGGTCTACACGGCCTTTCTGGGTCCTGTGATTTGGTCCTAAGAAGCCCAGAAGGAGCTGGTGACTGGTGCTCACAATTACATTCTTCACCAATAGGCATAACAGTGACATTTCCCTTGCTTGTCGGTTCTATCCTTCATTTCAATTAATAGATTAAAAGGCATATTTGCATATGCTATTTTGTGGTGCATGTGTATGCTTGCATGTTTGTGTGTGTGTGTGTGTGTGTGTGTGTGTGTGTGTGCGCAAGAGGGCACTGCCTATGCCTGTGGAAGTCCGAGGGTGACTTCGGGAATCATCCTGGATTGTTCTATCTCCTTTTGCTTTGCTCTGAGGTTTCCCAGGCTCTATCTTCCAGTACCAGAAGTATAAGCGGCTGCCATTTCTACCTGACAGTTTTACATGTGATTTAGGGATTCCAATTCAGATCCATTTTCTTTCAAGGCAAAGTCTTTACCCCTGAGCTCTCTTTCCAGTCATGCATATGCTATTTTCTTTTTCTTTTTTTAATTTATTCAATGGTGCGTGTGTGCGCATGGTGTGTGTGTGTGTGTGTGTGTGTGTGTGTGTGTGTGTGTGTGTAGAACCACAGATGAACTTAGGAACCACCATGGACTGCCTCCACCTCCTCCTTGTTTACTTTGCTCCGGGATTCACAGGCTCCACCCTACCAGGACCAGAAGCGCAGGCCGCCCCCCCCCCCCCCCCGCTTCAGCCCGGCGTCTATACATGGGGTCTAGGATCTGAACTCAGGACTTTCCGCCTGCAAGGCAGAGGCTTAACCTCTGAGCCACCTCTCCAGCCCCTATTTTTCTGTTTTGAGGCAGATTCTTTCATTTTTCGAAACTGTTTTGAGATTTTATTTATGTATGTATGCATATGTACCATGTACTCATGTAGTATATATGTATGTGTGGTATATGCAGGGGTGATATACATGGGTGCCCATAGAGGCCAAAGGAGAGTGTGGGAATCTCCTTTTTTCCTCTCTGATTTATTCTTTTAAAAACTTTGTTTATTCATTCATTTAGTGTGTGTGTGTGTATATGTGTGTGTGTGTGTGTGTGTGTGTGTGTATGTATCATAAGGCACATGTGTCTCTGTGGAGGACTAAGGGTGACTTTGGGAATCATCCTGGATTGCTTCTCCGTGAGAGTCAGTTCATCCTCGCACTCTTTATATCTGGCTAGCAGAAGCTAGCAGCTAATTTACTTTACCGCTGACCTAACCAGACATGGAGAACCCTGTGCTACTGTCTGACTTTGTTTTCACACTTGGTTTTCACCAAGCCCACAAGTCTTTCGTTCACAGCATCTCTGGCAGCTTTGTCGAGGTCAGTCTGTGATGTTGGCTGCCTGTATGCAGGTTGCCATGGAGACACCCCAAGAGGAGATAGATGAGGCCGGCTGCTGTTGCTGCTTCTCTACTTGCAGTTAGGTGCATTAGAGGTTGGGCTGGGACTAAGGTAGCAGATTGAAGCCAAGGCCCTATGCTTGTTCTTGTTAAGTAGAAGTATAACAATAATCATTACTCCTTAGCTCCTTTCTATAGATTGCTACAAGTGGACTACATTCCCTCTACTGAAGACTGTGTTCTGCCTGACATAGTGCTTCCTTGCTCTCCCTCTAAGATTCAGGTAACTGTTATCTCCTCTTGCACTCCATGCGTAGACTGGGAATTGCCCCCTATTGTCCTAAGTCCATGATACTACGCATGCCTTATTGGTCTCCTGTCACTCATACTTTAACTGCCTTATAAATCTTCTCTGTATAACGTGACACATATGTACAATGGAATATTATGCATCCATAAAGAAAATGTGAAACCCTGTGATTTGTAACAACCTGTATGGAATTGGAAGACAGCTATTAAGGGAAATATGCCAGACTCAGAAAATAAATATCCCAGGAGGATGTTTATCTGACCGTAATCCACCTGTATTATATTTACAATGCACTTTAGGGAAGGCAATGAGCTGCCCCCGCCCCCCCTTTTTTTTTTCAAAGCAGCTTTGTTTATGTTATAAACTTGGAAAGAAAGAAGCAACTTTGAGCTAATCTGAAAGATTTGGGGGCCAGTTATGTCTTTTTCTTTTCTTCTTTTTTTAAAAATTTTTTTATTATTTATTCAATTGTTCGCGTATATGTGTGTGTGTGTGTGTGTGTGTGTGTGTGTGTGTGTGTGTGTGTAGAACCACGGACGAATTCGGGAACCACCATGGACCGCCTCCTTGTTTACTGTGCCCCGGGATTCACAGACTCTGCCCTACCAGGACCAGAAACGCAGGTCGCCCCCGCTTCTGCCCGGCGTCTATACGTGGGGTCTAGGATCCGAACTCAGGACCTTCCGCCTGCAAGGCAGAGGCTTAACCCCTGAGCCACCTCTCCAGCCCCTTCTCTTCTCTTTTCTTTCTTTCTCCCTGTCATAGTTAAGCACAGGTGTCAACTTGACTCTTGAGGGTTTGAGCTGTGGGCACAGTTGTGGACAGTTGATGGTTGAGTTAAGCCCAGAGCAAACCTGAAGGAGATTGTCTAGCTGCTGGGGAAGACCCAGCCCATGGTGGGTGGGATTAGGCCCTGGATAAATCACAGAGAGCTGGTTGAGAGAGTGGGCATCCTTCTGTATACTTGGCCAGACATGCTGGTCTGGCAAGTAAGGATTGTCCATCTCTCAGCCGTTATGGTGGCCAGTTCCCTCGGCCCTGGTGTTGGTGTGTGCTCTCCTGTCAAGCTGGACTATGAACTGTAACCGGACTATCGTAAGAAAGTAAACTCCTTGTTCCCTTAAGCTGTGTTCTGGTCATTTATCAGCAACCATGCAGGCGGACTGCAACACTCCCCCCTTCTCCCTCCCCCTTTCCTCCCTCTCTTTTTTCCTTCCTCCCTCTCTTTTTTCCTTCCTCCCTCTCTTTTTCCTTCCTCCCTCTCTTTTTTCCTCCCTCCCTTCCTCCCTCCCTCCCTCCCTCCCTCCCTCCCTCCCTTCCCTCCTTCCCTCCTCCTTCCTTCCTTCCTTCCTTCCTTCCTTCCTTCCTTCCTTCCTTCCTTCCTTCCTTCCTTCCTTCCTTCCTTCCTTCCTTCCTTCCTTCCTTCCTTCCTTGTTTAAAGCAGGGATTTTAACTGAAAATGAGAGAAGAGGGAAAAACTCTTGGACGCTTGGTCCGAGGGAGGCCAGGAGGATGTCCTAAGATGGGAGAGCATTAGAGGAAGTAGCTTGAGGTCAGAAAGAACAGGGAGAGGCCAGAGCTGCCATGTGTCACCACATGGCTGGAGAGCAGGAAGAAGAGAGCAGTCATGTCTTATTTCCATAATTTCTATCAATCTCAATATTTCCTTTTATTCTCGTGATTTCAGTACTCCCCAGGTTGCCAGAGCAGTGCGAGGGAGTAGTGCTTTTGGCACCACCTAGTGGTAGTCTAGGACATGCCACAGAATATGTGTGTCGGGTATGGGAGGAGTGGACTATAGCCTCAATGTTAGTCACCAAGGCGCCTGACTTATGTGGGGCTTGAAGGGAAGGGCATGGTCATGTCTCAGGGGTAGTTAGATGAAAAGAATTAGACACAGGTACATCCTGGGATCTGGAATTGGTTGTAATTTGGGTATAGTATAATTAGCCAATATAGGTTCATTTTTTTCAAAATATAATTTAAATTTTCTCTATTAACTGCTCAGTACATGCAGTGTTATATTTGAAAGCTTCAGGAAGATATAATGAGGAGTATATCTGTGCCATCAGTGAAACCTGTATTCTCCTGCCTCAGAGGTGATCACCTGTATGCCTTTTAGTGTACTGTATTTCTAGGAGAGTTTCTCTGCACTTAAGATACATAGGTGAAGTGTCATAGTTAGATACAGGTGTCAGCTTGACAGTTGAGGGTTTCAGCTCTGGGCACATTTGTAGAGAATTAGTAGTTGAGTTAAGCCCAGAGCAAACCTGCAAAAACTTGTCCCCTGGATGGGAAGGCCCACCCCATAATGGGTAGGACTGACTAGTTCTTGGGCAAGGGAATAAAATGGAGGGAATTGTTTGAAAAAGAGTGCATTCTTATATATATTTGGCCAGATATGCTGGTCTGGCAAGTAAAGATTGTCTTTGTCTCTCAGCTGTTAAGTGGCGATGGTGTGGTCAGTTCCCTTGGCCTTGGTATTGGTATGAGTTCTCCTGCCAAACTGGACTAAGAACTGTAACTGGATTATTATAAGAGCATAAACCCTTTGTTCCCTTAAGCTATTTGATGGTGATCTTATCAGCAATCATGCAGGCAAACTGCTACAGAATTTGATATCAGAGAAGTGAGGTATTGCTGATAAGTCTGATTATGTGATTTTTGTGGCTTTTGAATAGTTTTGTTGGATGAAGTTTAAAATGTTTGAAGATTTGGGAACTGTGGATTACAAATACTGTTCTTCAGAGTTTAATGGCCCATTTGGAGAATAGATTGTGGATTGTTTGGGCTCAGTTTGTGATGAAGGGAACAAGGACTTTGGAAAAACTGAATTTAAAGATGATGGACTGGTTTGCTTGGTAGAGAAGAACTGTGTTGGTAATGAGGAGAGGGCAGACAGCAGATTAGTAGGGGTTACTGGAGAAATAAATGTCATTGAAGGAAAACCTATTTGCACTGGAATGGTAGAAGAGATGACTATCACTGTGTTGAGATGCTGCCCAGTATAGAGATTCTTCTGAGAGTCAGCTCAGAGAACCCGAATCAGCTGTGATTTCAGGTGGCCGAATTTGGCAATGTCTTCCACTTGGTACTGGTTTTAGAGGCATCAAGGATTTAGATGCGAAGAGGCCATCGAATCCTCCTCCAATGTTTCAGAGAATGATAGAAGCCAGGCAATGTGTGGCAGGAAGCCTGCAGTTTAGGGGCCTAAAAAGCGCATTTTGTGCTGTGGAGTTAAAGCCTGGTTTGCCATTGAGATGTGAGATGTCAGAGATACCAGAGCCAATGTGGCACGTCTGCCAAGGAGGGCTGTATACATGGGATGTGTGCTGAGGATGGCTGTGAGTGGAGATTCAGCCTGGTCCAGAGAAATGCTCTTTGCCCAACTTTGAGCTGTAATGAGAAACTGAGATTGCAGTAAATCTGTGAGTCATCATGACTACATAATGAGCAACAGAAGAGGGATACTGAACTATAGTTTGTATAGGATGCAGTATTTGACTGGCTGGACTTTAGTCTTAACTTGGTATTTTCTTTTTCTTTTTTTTTTTTTTTGAGAATTAAGGTAGAGTTTATTAGAAAAGAGAAAGGTTGGAACTCACGGACTCCAGACGTGGAGTGCCATGAGGAGCTAGGGAGCCTCCATGAGAAGCAGAAATAAAACAGAGCTCATGGCACTAGTGCCATGAGGGGCTAGGGAGCCCAATTTGGTATTTTCTTATTGTGTCATAGAACTTTTAATATTTTTATTCGTGCTGAAGTATTTAACTTGATTTAATAGGATCTTATAGTTATGAGGTTTTTGACTTTTAGAATTAAATGTATTTAAGATTAAACTTAATGCCCGTAGGGATGAGAATTGAAGGTTACAGTTTAAAAATGATATGTTTTTGTGTCAAGCTGACAAAGAGTGAAGTGTCATAGTTAGACACAGGTGTCAACTTGACAGTTGAGGGTTTGAGCTCTGGGCACATTTGTAGAGAATTAGTAGTTGAATGAATCCCAGAGTGAACCTGCAAAACACTATGTAGTGGATGGGAAGGCCCAGCCTATGGTGGGTGGGATTAGTTCCTGAACAGGGGATAAAATGGAATGAACTGTTTAAAAAGGGGGGACATCTTTGTGTGTACTTGGTCAGACATGCTGGTCTGGCAAGTAAAGATTGTTCCTCTCTTAGCCATCAAGTAGAGATGGTGTGACCAGTTCCCTCAGCCCTTGCATTGGTGTGAGTTTTCCTGCCAAACTAGACTAAGAAATACAACCACACTATTATAAGAGAATAAACCTCTTGTTCCCTTAAGCTGTTTGATGGTGAATTTTTATCAGCAACCATGCAGGGTAACTGCAACATTAAGTGCTAAAAATCCTCTGAGAGAAAATTCTGGGTTACTAGCTGAAAAAAAAATCATCTTCTAATCTGAATACCTGCCCTCTATCAGGGCACAAGCAATCATTTGTGATGAAGACAATGTCTTCATTAGCCTTATGAAATGAAGTTCATATTCAGCAGTTTATGTCTCTGTGGAACATCTTATTCAAAAATTCTACTTTAGCATTTTCAACTACTTCTTTTTTTAAATATATGTTTGTGGAAATGTGCGTGGTGCTGTGTGCATGTGGTGATATGAGGATAACTGTGGAGTTGGTTCTCTCCATCCATCTTTGTGTGGATACTAGATATTGAACTCAGGTCATTGGCTGAACCCTCTTGCCAACCTACTCCAACCACCCTTTTGGACTGAGTTTTGGCTTTTCTCTCTGAAGCGAGCTGCTTTATCAGTAGTAGAACATAGAAATGAAAGTTTTTGAAGTCACCTTTTTTAATGAAAATCATATGTCCCACATATTTTGCATACACTCTCATTTTGATTTTTTTATTTTGCTCTTCATAGCAATTCTGTGAGGAACAGTTCATTATCTGTGCTTTACAGACATGAAAAGTGAGGATCATAGGGATGAAGCAGAAGAAATGACTGTTATTATTTTTCAGATGGCATAACTTTAATTTTTGTGCACACATGTACTCTTTAGCCCCAGATGACATTATTCTTACATAGAAAATCTAAAACATATATGCAGATTAATGCTTGGAATGAATGAGAAAAAAAGATTTTTGTTGGGTGTAAAGTCAGCATGAAAAACCAGTTGTAGGACCAGAGAGAGATTGTTCAGAGGTTAAGTCTCTGCCTCACAAGTGGAAGATCCTGAGATCAGACCCCGGCTACCACATTAAAAAAAAAAAAAGCCAGGCTGAAATGGTTGTAGCCTTACTTCCAGTCTTGGAAGGTGGAGTCTGGGAAACTCCAGAGCAAAGCAAATAGGAGGTAGCAATCCAGGGTGATTCCCAAAGTCACCCTTGGGCCTCCACGTGGACACACAGTGCCCTGTGATACACACACAGAGTGATGAAAGAAAGAAAGAGAGAGAGAGAGAGAAAGAAAGAAGAAAGAAAGAAAGAAAGAAAGAAAGAAAGAAAGAAAGAAAGAAAGAAAGAAAGAAAGAAAGAAAGAAAGAAAGAAAGAAAGAAAGAAAAATCAGTTATATCTGGTCTGGTGAAATGGCTCAGTGGGTAAGACACCTGCTGGAAAAACCTGGTGACCTAAGTTCAATCCCTGAAACCCACATGATAGCCAGAGAGAACCAACTTTTTTAAAGTTGTCCCTTGACCTCCACCTGCTCTCTCTCTCTCTCTCTCTCTCTCTCTCTCTCTCTCTCTCTCTCATAAATAAGTAAAAATATAAAAAATCAGTTGTATCTGATTAGCAGGAATTTGCAGGATTAGCAGGAAATTGTTTTGCATTGTTACATCTGCTGGTATCGGAGGTGCCATTTTTCATGGAATCTAGGATGCTGTTCATGAGCCGCATCGTTATTTTCTGTACTTCTCAAGGTGAATGACCAACAGTAATATTCCACTGAAGGGGGAGGTCCCCAATATAAGAGGTAGCACAGTGTGAAATCTAATATTATAAAAAGAATAACTGTAATAACTGTATCTGAATATTTGTCTTAGACATGGATACAGTTCCATTTTCCTTTGTTAATGTATCTGCGGGTGTATAAATCTACAAAGAAAATATTGACCTAACAAATGTAGTGTCTCATAAATGTTTTCCTAGGAAACGCTGTAGAAGACATGTAAATAATCAAATGTGGTACTAAAATAGCACCTGGCATTCGGGATGAAGCAAGAGGTAGGAGGAACTGGTGGGTTCTATTAATAAGTGCAGTGTGAGTAAACAATTACGCTCAGGCTCTGAGGCCTGACCCTGGACTGGCAGGGGTGACTGGGCAGGTTTGAGCACCAAAGGTATGCACTGCTTCAAGGATCCCAGGCGGTCTGGGGACCAGTGCTACTTTAGGATGACTTTTTTTTCTGTTTTTTTTTTTTTTTTCCTTTTCATGTATGTATGTATGGGGTGCATGTGTGCATGTGTGTTTGTATGAGCGCGTGTGTATGTGTGTGAGTGCATGCACGTTCACGAGTGCATATATACAAGTGCACGTGAGTGTGTGTGTGTGTTAAAACTCAAAGGTAATATCAGGGGATCATCCTTGAACATTCTTCCTTCTTATTGTTGTGAGCCTGAGTATCTAGTTCTACCCAGAGCATTACATTCAGGGTTAGTCTGGTTAGCCAGTTTGCTCTGGGGATTCCCAGACTCTGCCTTCCAAGGCTATAATTACAGGCAAGTCAGGTATTTTCACGTGGGATTTGAGGATCCAAACTCAGGTCCCTTTCCTTGCAAGGCAAAGGCTTTAACAATGAAACCATCTCCCCAGCTCCGTGAATTACTACTGTTCAGCAATTTTTATTCTCTTTGGGTTGATACTTCCCTTCTCTTCTAATCCCAGGGCGCCACAGTTCAGAGTCATTCTCTGGGGAAAGACAAGCAAACACCTTATTTCTTCATGGGGTTGTTTATTTCCTCTGTAGTAGAGAAGAAGGTTGGGGGACACTTCATACCAGAACACAGAACTACACGATGTCCTGAGCTTGGGTTTTAGGACAGTAGGGGCTGACAGCCAGGGATCAGCTCCTCATGTAACAGAGAAGCAGCTCCAAGCAAGGCTACCGAGTGGGGACAGGGCTCAGGGGAAAACCATGGTGTGTGTGTGAAGGCTGTGGTAAGGAAGGAAGGTTATCGTATAGGCTGAATGGTGGACAGGTTTCCTGAACCACTTGCTCCAAGCCATTAGTCCTTTTTTAAAAGCACCACATCTAGCACGGTAGTCCATGAAGCTGCCCTGGGGCTGGAAATATAAAAGGTAGAAAAAAAGAACACACAGAGATGGAAATATAGAAAAAAGTTGGTCAGAATTGGTAGGGAGATTCACAGCTTGCAGAGGGAGAGCAAGTCAGCCCCCCCAATCCCCAGATTTATTTATAATCCTGGGGACTGGAGATCTGTATGCAAATGCAGATATGGGAGTTTTGAATGGTAGGAAGGAGAGGTGATATTATAGGAAAACTCTTTGGCCTCAGTGTGTTCTTAGATTGTCAGCCTGAGAGATTGTCAAATCCTTTAGATATTCAACATGGGCCACAGACACTTTAATACATGAGACATTTTTAGTCAAATGGGAGTTCCTAAGGTTTCCAGGTAGTGGACTTATTCCAATAGCGCTCCAGAAAAACACCAGTGGGTTAGATACCAGTGGGTTTCTGCACTTCCATCTTGCATGGAGAGCTCATGCTTTTAATTGCTCTCTGCCTTCATGCTTTATCAAGGAATGAGATTTTCATCAGGCAGCATTCAGTAACATTTTCTGCTGGATGGCTCCACAGACAGGAACTGCTTATGTAGGGGGTTCCTGACATCCAGGTGCTAAGTCACCCCGAAATGGCCTGAAGGCCTCTATCCAGACAGAAGTTTTTGCTGTAGGGACTGCTACAGGATCATTAGGGTTTGGGGTCTTGCAGATAGAAAGGTGAGTTAGGATGAATTGCTACTGACTCATGGAAGAATGAAGATGAATGTAATATGAGGATAAATAATATGATCATCATGATAGATGTGAAAAGATCCATCTAAAAGCTCTATAAGTAAGCTCTATAAGTAGACATCCATTCATAGGGGTTGGAAAGATGCCTTACTTACTAAAACATTTGCTGAGTAAGCATGGGGTCAGATCCCTAGGACTCATATAAAAAACTGGGCACAGCAGTGTGGACCTGTAATCCCAGCACTGGGAGGTGGAAGCAGATCCTTGGGATTCGATGACCAGCCAGTCTAGTGGAACCAGTGAGTTGCAGGTTCGGTGAGATCTTGCTTCACATACATGTGTGTACATGTGTGTGTGAGTTTGCGACACAAATCAAGTAATGAGAACTAAGAAAATATGTAAGTCTGTAGAGAAGTTAAAAGACCTTTTTTTTGAGAAAGCAATAAATTTCAAATAAATGTGAACTATGATTCATTCAATTTTTTTAAAACTTCATTCATTTAGTGTGTGTGTGTGTGTGTGTGTGTGTGTGTGTGTACCAGAGATCACATGTGTCCCTGTGGAGGACCAGAATGACTTCAGGAATCATCCTAGATTTTTTTCTACTTCTATCTTGCTTCACTCTGGTATTTCCCAGGTTCTGTCCACCAGGGCTAGAAGAATGGGCCACTGCCTTTTCCGCCTGGCATTTTTCATGGGACCTGGGATCTGAACTCAGGACCTGCTGCTTGCAAGACAGAGTCTTAACCCCTAAGCCATCTCTCCAGTCCACTTCATTCAATATTTTAAAAACATCCATTGTAGTATCCACATTTCATTTCTCTGTGGTGTTTCCTGATCTGCCTGAATGTGAGCAACTAGCTTCATTCTCCTGCAGCCACCAGGCCTTCTGCACTTTGATAGATTATACCTTCAGACCATGAGCTCATATTAACCTTCATTATAAAACGAAACAACAAAGCAAACATCAGTGGTTTTTAAAGTGATCTCTAGAGATAACATAATTTACATACAATATGGAGAGTATATGTAGGTTTAGCATTTAAGTAGATTTAAAGTAGGGCATCACTTAAGTAGTTTTAAAAAGTTTTATGTAGTAGCCAGGAGCAAGCAAGACTTTTGTTGCTGTTTTTCATTCTGGTTTTTTTTTTTTTTTAAGCTGGAGTCTCATTTCAAAGCCCAAAATTTCCTCAAATTTGCAGCAATCCCCCTGTCTTAGTTTCCTGAATACTATGATATTGGAACAGTTTTTTTTGTAGGAATATATAAATTTTATTTGTTTCACTTTATTATTTCAAAACAGTGTGACATGTATTCCAGGCTGGCCTCGAAACTTGTTATGCAGCAGGTGATACTGAACTTCTGATCTTCTTGCCTCTGTTACAGGAATAACCCACCAGTTTGGTTTATGCAATGCTGGGGATTGAACCCAGGGCTTCAAGAATGCTAAGCTTTATATTCAAATAAAACTTTTTTACAAAAATATCCCACCTGGTTCTAGTAAGGTACTGGATAAATCAGATTAATCTACATTCATTGAGGGTCTGCAAGATAGCTCAAGTAAAGCACCTACTTGCAAAGGTGGCAAGCTAAATTTGATTCCAGGAAGTACAGATGGTGGAACGGGGCACATGAACTGAAATCTGTCTTCTGATCTCCAATCATGTGCCATGGCATGTGAAACAGTTACTCTTTGCTATTGCTGTGAGCGAGCACCCAAAGTCAAACAACTTCTGGGAGAAAAGGAGATTTATTCAATTTACAGTTCTAGAGGGGAAATAGATACAGTCTTTCACGGCAGAGATGGCATGGCTGGCTGGCTGAGGCTGACAAGCAGGTTAAGTCACAGCAGACCTCCACATGGCTTGAGCATTCCTGGAATGTCTCTCCTTCTTTATTCTGTGGTCCCTTTTATATGGTCCATTATTGGGAGGTTCCTATGAGATATATGGAGGTTCCCATGGGGATTTAGGGCGGGTATAATCCCTTCAGATGGTGTCAGTTGCTCCTTCCCAGTGTATTCTCAGCTGATCTTAGTTAATACCAGGTATATCAAGTTGACACCCAGGCTTAACTATCACGGCATGGTTGCACAAATCTTATCTCTCACTCAAATGATTTAAAAATCCACATTCATTGAGAAGAATCATCTGTAGATGTCTGTGGAACACGTGCAGATGTGAATTCAGGGTTTCCTTGGGTCCTTCTTTCTTTCAATTTTTTTCTTTTTCTTGTACATGAATTAAAAAAGTTAAAAGTTCATGTTATTCTGAATTATTCAATATTCTAATTCTTCCACTTTATTTAAGGATGAGAAAACAGATTTCATTCTCAAACATTGATTATATTTCTTTTGGGAACAAGGACGTTTTCTCTGAGACAAACTTGTTGCAGTGGAAGAAAACGAATGCTTTCCCAGCCGAGGGCAGGATTCTTCTCCCACTGTCAGCATGTGATGATAAGGTTGTAAAGCGCATTTTTTTTTGAAAGACAAGGTCTTGACATGTAACCTAGGCTAGCCTCTCACCTGCAATCCTTCTGCTGAAGTAGCTGGGATTACAGGGATGCACCTCACTCAATTCAGTAGAAGTCTTAATAAACAACTTTTGCTGAGATGATGGTTTAAGGCATTTTGTAGATGGTTCATCTGAGTTAGTTCTATTACCAAAGTTATTTTCATCTTCTGCACAGTTTTCATCATCAACGCATCATCCAGATTCACCGCCACTGGGTCCCGTTGGACCAGGGGTGCTAAGAACTCCACCACCAGCTCCCTTATCTGCCCCCCCTAGCAGCTGTCACCCACATGACTGACGGGGTACCTGAAGGCACTGCCACTCCCCATCTGGCCCCCACATATCACCTGACCAGGGCAGTATTTTAAAAACAGTTTTTATTAAGAGATTTTGATATATAAGCAAAATGAATGTGTGTCCTTGCCCGCTCCCCTTCCCCTCCCACTCCCCACTTCTGTCACCCTCCTGTCCCCTCACCAATCCAGCCATGTTCCTCTCGCTCTACCTGCATAGTTTTAAAGGACAGGATATGTGCTACTGGGTATTCACATATCTCATAAAGTTAGGATGTTTTGCAGGGTGGCTCGGGCACAAGGATCTGATTACCATTAGGCCAGTGGTTACTTTTGGTGGGGAGAAAAGGGTTTGTGATGGGAGAGGAGCATATGGAATGCTTCTGGGGTTTTATTTCTTTACCAGGAGGGCAATCACATGAGTATTTGCTTTTTGTAATTCATTAAGCTCTGTATTTGTGTCTTACCTCATTCTCCATATTTAATCAATAAAGCAATATGTGTATTTAAAATAAAGCATGATCAAGTCATTGGGGATATAGATGCGGGGCTGGCGTGTAGTGTGCAAGTGCTGTGGTGGACGGACTTTCTTCAGAACCTTTTCCCTCCATGTGCCACAAACTGACAAATTTTTGCCTGTAGTTTCCTTTCCTTTTTTTTTTTTTTTGCCTCTGGTACACTTTGAAATGCAATAGCCATGGTTAAGGAATTTAAATCCATCCAAACCTGCACCTTTTTTTTTTTTTTTAAGTTTTTTGTGTATGCATGTGCACAAGAGGGCTCTTGGGTGTGTGAGCCTGTGGAGGCCCAAGGGTGACTTTGGGAATCATTTTGGGTTGCTCTACTTCTTTTTTTCCCCCATTCCCCTCCCTCCCAGGATTGGTCTACTTCTTGTTGCTTTACTCTGGGATTTTCTGGGCTCTGCCTTCCAGACTACCACCTTATCCGTTGTGCCCTTTTACAAGGGACCTGAGCTCATGTCCTTTTGCTTGGCAGGCAAAGGCTTTAATCCCTGTCCCATCTCTCTAGTCCAAAGCAAACATCTTTTATATCTTTTTTTCAGTGTTAGGAATCAAAACCAAAGTTCTAGTTCTTTTATATTCTTGTCATCTTGTCTCCCCCACATTTCCAGCTCATTCATGCACACGATTGGCACTCAGCCTTGGCCCTCTCCCCTTCCCAGTTAAGTAAGTTGGACAATTTCTGTCTCCTGATGTTTTTCTCACAATGTCATTGATGAGGCTGTAACACTCTCGTTGGGCCCTCGCTTACTCTCCTAACTCATCTTATTTCTATCTCATGCGCTGCTCAGTGATCAGAGAAGTTGACCTATATCACACACGGGTTGCAAAGAGGACACAAGGGAGTCTAGAGAGAGAAGCCATTAAGGCATCCATACGACCCTGCTGGCCACAGTGATGGCTAGCTTCTGCTTTCATGAAGTCCCATCCTGACAGTATAAATGACGAAAGCGTTGAAATGACTAGGCACTGTAGAGACAAACGATGCCACTGGACTCTGCTCACACTATAGTCGCAGGAGAAGGCAGGAGAATGTCTTCCTTGCCTTATGGGAAAAGCCTGAACATCAGCCGCCATCTTGAATTCTGCCACAGGACGAAACCAAAGTGGAGACTGGAAGAGTCTGCGACCTTGAAGAGGTGGACAAACTGCCACGTCCGCTAAGTTTGGAACCTTCTCTTTTCTCAGATTTCTTATTTCGTGAGGTTCTATATTTACTGTTTGTTTAAGCCACTTTGAGATGGAGTTTCTATGTAATTGCAGCTAAATGAAACCTGAACTGAACCAAACAAATGTCAAGGACTGTGGAACTGGGTGTGGTGGCATGAGGAAGATATGTAAGAGGAAGTAGGAGGTAAGATCTGTGGGAGCTGGAGGAGGATTCCAGGTTCTTGATTTTTATTCCAGAATGAAAAAAAAAAAAAAAAAAACCCTTCACTGATTTGCAAAAGTAATGAAGAAAACTTTTATTATGAGCAAAATGATAGGTAAGTCAGGGCACACTTTGAAGGAACAGCAGGCACATGATTCGAGGGAACCAGGTTATTGCCATGGGGTCTCTTTTTATGGAGTCTGAATGCAACAGGGATTATTGCTAAGGGATGTAATTTGGGTGATTCTTTATTTGAGTGGATAGATTAGGTCAACTAGTCATTTCTTCCTACTGTACATGTACCTTCTCACAAACATTTTTATTTTTTTAAGTTTTATTTATTTACTTGTGTGTGTGTCTGCGTGCATGTATGTGTGTATGTATGTGTGTGTGTGTGTGTGTGTGTGTGTGTATGTGTGTGTGAGAGAGAGACAGAGAGAGATAGAGAGAGAGAGAAATTGTGTGTCCCTGGGAATCATCCTGGATTGCTTCTACCTCCTTTTTGCATTCGCTCTGGGATTTCCCAGGCTCTGCCTACCAGGGTTAGAAGTACAGGCACGGCCGTTTCTGCCTGGTGTTTTTTTACGTGGGACCTGGGATCCAAACTCAGGACCTTCTGCTTGCAAGGCAGATTCTTAACCCCTGAGCCATCTCTGCAGCCCACATACATCTTATTTTAATCACTGTTCATACTCATATTTTTGCATAAATATAAGATAGTGTTGCAGTTTTCCTGCATGTTGCTGATAAATTTACCACCGAATGGCTCAAGGAGAACAAGGGGTTTATTCTTGCTTATAATTGATTGTTCAGTTCCATTTCTTAGTCCAGCTTGGCAGGAGAGCTTATACTACCAGCAGGGGCTGAGGGAACTGGTCACACCATATCATAGGACTGCTGAGAGAGGGACAATCCTCACTTGCCAGACCAGCATATTTGGCCAAGTATACTAAAGAATGCCAACTTCGTTAACCAGTTCCCTCCCTTTTATCTGTATGTCCAGGGACTAGTTCCATCTACCATGGCTTGGGCCTTCCCCATCAATCAGGCAATCTCCAGCAAGGTTGCTCAAGACTTAACTCAACTGCTGATTCTTTACAAATGTGCCCAAAGCTCAAGCCTTCAATTGTCGAGTTGACACCTGTATCTAACTCACAGATAATAAATATGGGATTTTCTCTGAAAAGTCACTTGATGGTACATTTTTAGCCATATTGTGCATGTATCCCAAACCAACCCATGTTAGACTGGCCTCTCTATTCTTTGTACCCAGTTGTGTTGAAAATTATCTGACTAGAAACTGCCTAAGTCTGATAATTACTAAGGGAGAAGAAACGCGTTCCGTTATTTAGAGAGCTGTACAGCCCAAGAAAGGTGGAGAGTATGTCTTTGCTAGACTCATTGTTTGGAGAAGGGTGTATAGAATAGTATGTGCAGGTGAAGGACCTGCTGACAAGTACAGTAGCAGAAGTGTGTGTGTGTGTGTGTGTGTGTATGTATGTATGTGTGTGGCTTAGCTCAAGCCAAATGGGGTCCCAGGTTCCTAAACTAGTCTCTATGCTTGTTGCCTCAGGACACAGTCAGTGACAAAGTGCTGATGGAGAGAAAGGATGATGTCCCTAGAATAGTTTTTATTTTCTTTTTGGTCTAGTGTGTTGTAGATTGTGTCATGACTTATGTACCAGGAAGGGTGAGATGTATGATGACATCAAAAGTGTCAAAATATGAAAAAAATGTATTGAAAAACAGTGAAAGAATGGCTCAAGGAGAAGTTTTTTAAAACTATGTAGCAAAGGATGACCTTGAACTTCTGATCCAACACCAAGTCTTGCTAATCTTCTCCTCTCCTTCCTTCCTTCCTCCCTTCCTTCTTCCTTCCTTCCTTTTTCCTTCTTTATTATTCTTATTCATCATGTGTATATGTGTATGTTTGCACATACCATGCCACAGTACATGCGTGGAGGTCAGAGGATAAGTTGCAGGAGTCAGTTCTCTTCTTTCACCATGTGGATTCCAGGGCTTAAATTCAGGTCATTGGGCTTCGTGGCAAGAACCACTTTACCCATTGAGCCACCTTGAAGCCCTCCTTATTTATTTCCTTTTTTGGAAGATTCCCAGATCCATGAACTCCAAAATCTGGAAAAGATGCCAGTTGCTTGAGGCAGGATTAGAGCAACTATGCTGGGATGGGTCTCTCAAGGTCGCTGGAGGTCTTTGAAATTCCTGAAGGCCATCCCCCACTGCTGGGATCTCCCTGAAGAATACCCCTGCTGGGAACTGACTCCAGTCCTCTCAGATAAGATGACCAACTTACCTATGAAGGGATTATGGAGATGAGCCCTCCATATCCAACAAACAACATGGTCTCTAGCCTCAGGTGGGCCCAGGAACAACTGAATTGGGCCTATTCCCAATAGGAGCTGACCAATGAGAAATAGCCAGTTTCCTGGGCTTGCCTAGGCATACAAATATGCCTGACCCTGGCAGCCATCTTCAGCGCCCTGGTGGCATCAGTGCCATGAGTCTGTTCCTTGCCTGCTTCTCACGAGTTCTCCAGGGCTCCCTAGCCCCTCATCACACTCAACATCTGGAGTCCATGAGGTCTAGCCTTTTTCTCCTCTAATAAACTCTTACTTTAATCCTCTATACGTGTTCTGGTATCAATCTTCGATTCTGGAACACAAGAACCCCACATCATTGGGATGATCGTTCCCGTAACATGATGACATTCAGTATTTGTCCTTCAGATCTGCTGATGCTGTGAGTCATCGCTGTGCAAAGAACGTTCGGTGTAATAGCTCTCCCTCCTGTGGGCACCTTGCCATGGGCAGTGAACTTGGAAGCGTGGCCACACTGGACTTTCTCTATAAAAGGATCAGTGTCACATGCAGAGTGGAGCTTCCACAGAGAAAGCATCCAGCGCCCGATTTGCTGCCAACTCAGCTCCTGGTCAGTGTGGAGGGAAAGGGTTGCTGTTTGTGAGACAGGGGAAACTGATTTCTACTTTAGGGTCCAGAATTGTATGGGTTGAAAAACAAGACAGGGACCCTTGAGTCTGTGTAGCACCAGATGGGAACGGAGACAGGGATATAGAGAAAACAAAAATGGTCAAGCTAGTGACCTTCATCTTCCTTTTCTTTAGATTACAATGATCAGGCTTGGCTTCCTGTTGTTCCTCATTGCAGCCACCAGAGGGTGCGACACAGGTGAGTCTTGCTAGCATGATCCGTTTCCCTAGGTTGCATCTAGCTAAAAGAAAACAAAACATCTAAGGTTGCTTCTAAGATCTGGGTCTCTCTGGGACCTAGGGGGATGCTTTTAGGAAGCCCAGAGGTCATCTTGGATGTAGGCTGGGTGCTGATTTCTGTCTCTCTGGGGATCTGGCCTGTAGCTGTTCTAGGTTTGAGTTCTGTGTCTACGCATGACTCTCAGGGGACTCCTGTAAGGACTGTGTCCACTTCAGCCACTTCTCACTCATATGACCTTGGTCTTTGGGCACTTGATTAATTGCACTGTTTGCTCTATGCCCAGAGAATGTTTTCTTCAGTTTTCTTGTCCAAAAGAATAACTTAATGATATTTTGCAATCTTTGTTTTATATTTATTTTAAAGAGAAAAAAAGGTATGTTTTTCAACATTGTTTTACTTGAGCTTCACAAAACTTCATGCGCCCCATTTTGGGCAATTGTGGAAACTCATTTACACTAAATACCATCTAGGGATGCTCAACCTGTGACCGCTGAGCTACTTACAGGCCAGTACCTCTGAGCACAAAGCTCTTGATGTTTTCATGCCTCTTGGACTTTTAGAAGCTTTTAAAATTTTTTATTTATTTAATTTTATATTACACACACACACACACACACACACACACACACACACACACATACGACCTATGTCTCGGCCTAAGACTACCTGCATTTCTTTCTCCTGTAGATTTGGATGTTGCTTTATTCTTTTCCCCAAGACTTTGAATCCATCATTCTTCTCGCCTTGGATTTACTCTTCATCTTCATTCATCTCTTTTGAATATATTCGTACTCATTTATGTCATACATGAATATAATGAATTTACATCATTTTCACCTCCTATTACCCACTTCCAGCGCCCCTTGTTTCCAATTGCAAACCTTTTTCTTGATTAGTCTCTTTCTTCTTACTGACAAGTCTCGTTATTCTCCCAGAGTAAGTTAGGATGTCAAGTGACAGGAAGGCCTTTGCTGATTCAGGTATCTTTGATGATTCACATTTTCTCATAATCTTTCTTTTTCTTTTCCCAACTTTTTCCTTTCTTTCAATATAAGTTTCTATTGATTTATCAGCAATTGAATGCCCAGTGCCAGGACAGGGCCAAGCATAGGGTGAGAGAGGCATGTGTGAGCCTGTGCTGGTGAGATGGACTGAGTGGACATGGCACAGGACAGCTGAGTGGACACGACACGGGACAGTCCGAGTCCTTCAGCACAGACAGAGAGACTGGGAGACAGCCATGCGTGATAGTTAGATACAGTTGTCAAGCTTGACAGTTGAAGGCTGAGCTCTGGGCCCATCTGTGAGGAGTCAATAGCTAAAGCAGGCCCTGAGCAAGTCTGCAGGAGAGTATGTAACTGATGTGGGAGGATCCAGTCCATGTTGGGTCCATTCCCTGGGCAGATGAATACATGCAGGTTCAGCATAGAGGCAGTTCTTCAACATGCTTGGGCAGTCTTGCATCTGGCATGTGAGGTTTGCTTTCTCTCAGAATCCCTGAGGATATGGTGTGGCCAAATATGCTTGGCTCCTGGTATTGATAAGAGCTCTCCTAGCAAACTGGATTAAGAACAGCAAAAGAGAATCATAAGAAAGAATAAAACCTCCATGTTTCCCTAAACTCTTTGGTCATGGACTTTATAGGCGACATACAGGCAAACTACAATACCATGGAATGGGTTTGGGATGAGTGACAGGGAGGGGGAGGGGGTTGGCTTTGTGCAGAGCTAGCAATAAGAAGGAAACCCTGCGTTTTTCCGTAGCTGAAGAGAGTACGGATACCCATGAGTGGGACTCTTTGTATTCATCTCTGCCCAGAAGCTGCAAGGACATTAAAGAAAAGTTCTGCAATGCACGGGGTAAGTGTGGAGGTGTTGAAAGAACTGGTTTGTACTTCCAGTGCTGGGAGGCCATCCTGGGCTATATCTCGGAAACATCAACCGACATAAGCAATCCAGCTAAACAATTAGGTTTTTGTCCTCTGGAAGGAGCATTTATTTTTTGACATAAATATGTGGGATGAGGTATATATTAGATAAAAATTTCTACTTACTCAATTTTAAATGGCAAGACGAACTTGCATAATATTAGGCAACACTTCTACTCACTTCCAGAAACGTTCACTTCTTTGAATAGAAACTTTGCAGCCATTAAGTAATAAATTCACACTTTCCCTTCCCTTGGGCCCTGATATCTACTATTTCACTTGCTGTCTCTATGAGTTTATGTCTGTTTTAGAGTTATATCTTGTAAGTAGTATCATAAGGTATTCGTGCTTTTGTGTCTAGCTTATTTCACTTAGCATAATGTGTTCAAGTCTAATCCATGCTACAACATGAGAACACATTCTTTTTTATCCACTGCCGACTAGAGGATATGATTATGCACAAACTGTATGACACACAACACAATCTATTGCTTATCTATTCATCTGTTTCTAGCTTTTGGGTCATGTGCAATGAACACTAGTGTGCAAAGATCTGAGAACACGTGGAATTGCTTGGTCACATGACTATTTATGTTTAGCTTTATGTTTGATTCATTGCTGTGAGTTCGGGCAGTTCTGTGTTCTGCCCGAGGCACGGAAGCATGGTTTTTTGAACTCAGTGAGATTCCAGTTAGTAAGATTCCAGTATTCTCAGGACTATATGCGGAAGGACACACAGGATATGGGCTAAGTTAGGCCATGTTTGCAGTTCCTAGAGCTGTTCTGTATAAGAGGTTGAGATGGACCATGAGTCTGCACATGGGAAGACTTTGGACTTGGGCTCTCCGCAGATGGGCTATATTATCTCCGCACCAAGAATGGTGTCGTCTACCAGACATTCTGTGACATGACCACTGCGGGTGGTGGTTGGACCTTGGTGGCAAGTGTGCATGAGAACTACCTGCCTGGAAAGTGCACCATGGGTGATCGCTGGAGCAGTCAGCAAGGCAGCAGAATAGACTATCCAGAGGGGGACGGCAACTGGGCCAACTATAACACCTTTGGTTCTGCCGAGGCTGCTACGAGTGATGACTATAAGGTTGGTGCTCCCACTTGGGAAACGGCGAAGTCACGAGTGTGGCTCAAGCATCCCAGAAGGATGGGGGGAAGGTGGGCTCCGGAAAATAGACTGGGAAAGAAGAAAAACATCTGGAATTCCACTTTCTTCCCAACAAACTATTAGCTATTGGAGTGGTGAGGGAGCCATCATCGTCTGTTGGAAGTGGGGATGTCCAAACATCTGCTCTCCCATAACCTAGAACTATTGGCTCCCTGCTGAGAACTGCAAGTGTTTATCTTTTGCTTCATGAGACCTCTTGGCCTTGCTGCTCAGTGCTGGTTTGTTTCCAGAATCCTGGCTACTTTGATATCCAGGCCCAGGACCTGGGCATCTGGCATGTGCCCAATAAGAGTCCCCTACAGGATTGGAGGAACAAGTCTCTGCTGAGATATCGGACCTTCGATGGCTCCTTCCAGAATCTGGAACGTAATTTGTTTGATCTCTATCAGGTACATGAGGCTCTTGGCTGGGGCTGGTATTCATGGGAGTAGAGAGCTGATATTTGAGATTAGAAGAAACCATTATTCCACAGGTCTGTTTTCCAGCTTTCTAACCTTAATGTGCTGAGGACTGTCTCGGGATTCTAAGCCAGGGTAGACTTGATGACATAGGGAGAGAGAGGTGGGGGAGAAAGAAAGACAAGGGGGTGGGGAAGGCAAGCCTAGAGAAGGCAGCTCTGGAAATAATATCAGTTACTGAGAAAGCACTGTTTCCCTTTAGGATGAGGAACATTTCTGAAAGAGCCAAAAATATTGCAAATGTTTTCTTTTTGTTCCTTTAGAAATATCCAGTAAAATATGGAACAGGAAAGTGTTTGACTGACAACGGCCCGGCGTTACCTGTGGTCTATGATTTTGGCAGTGCTGAGAAAACAGCCTCTTATTACTCTCCCTATGGCCGGAGTGAGTTTTTAATTCTCCTCTGAGTTCTTTGTAGGACAGATGACAAATTCAGTTATAACAAGCAGCAATTCCTCATCACCTGCTACAGCCTCGTTCTCTTCTGCCTTTGTTCCGTATAGCATCTCATTTAATTTGCACAGCTATCTTTGAACTCTGAAGTATTACTACTAATCCCATTTTACAGATTGGGAAACTGAACTGAAATACCAGGAACTTTTCTGAGACTACAGGACATAGGCAACAGAGTCAACATGTAGAACCAGGAAATTTGTCCAAGGGGCAACCTCACTTTCAGACCCTCCTGGCTTTTAGGACCAGGCCAGGGCCATGTGAGTGGGTCAGAGTATGGGAAAAACATGGAGAGACAGTTTTACTCCTGTTGTGAGGAGCGACTCTTTGTTTAATGTAAAGCTAAGTTTGTCAGCATATTCTTCACAGAGGCTGAGTTTATGCTATAAAACTGAAAGCTCTTGCTAGTTACATTTGAGGTGTAAGACTGAACTAAGATAAACAGGAACAAGGTGCAGGGTCTGCTGCTGGCTTTCCCAGAACTCACTGCATACAGGTCAAGCTGGTGTCAAAGCAGACAGCAGTGGATACTTATCTCCTGCTCTTTGGCCTTTCCAGTGTTTGTTGTGTGTCCTGTGATCTAATCTCAGAATGGGAAGATCGATACCACACAGCTCAACATGCTTTTTCCCTAAAATTGTATCTAAGGTCCACATCATTCCTGGCATTGCAGCAGAAATTTCTGGATACTGTTAGCTGTATACAATTGCTGACTGTCTGAGGACACAGTAAATCACACATGTCTTCATGTATGTCCTTGCATACCTTCCTGCTATTCATTCTCATGTCTCTTGTTCCCACAAGATTCTACTGTTCCTTGTTATTATCTTTATGGTCACTGATTCCGGATGATTCCCTATGCGTGACATAAATAATAAGCACGTCTAGTGGAGAGTAAATTTGTCTCAGTATAGTTCTACTCTTGCTGAGATCCCTCTATATCCAAGCCTGGCTGCAATTCCTTTCGCTTCCTATGCAGATGCCTGTGTTGACGTAAATGTTGGCATTTAGAACAAAGAAAATGTGAACAGGATCAGCATGAATGCACTTACTAATTGCCGCAAAAAATGCTTGGAGGTGTTCAGTGGTGATCTTTCTTTATATTGAATTTCTTTGTACAAGTGTCACGCTAGAGCCGGACTGACCTAGGGACACCCACTTCTAGCATCTTCCTTGAATGCCATGTTTTTCTTTTATTTTTCAGAGGAATTCGAGGCAGGATTTATCCACTTCAGAGTATTTAACAATGAGAGAGCTGCCCATGCCTTGTGTCCTGGCGTGAAGGTCACCTGGTTGTAACACTGAGCATGTGAGTCTCAATATAGGGACCAAAAAGGCTTGTGTGTAAGGTGGACTTTGTCAGTGTGTGTGTGTGTGTGTGTGTGTGTGTGTGTGTGTGTGTGTGTGTGTGTTGAACATGGTTCAAATGTGTGGTGTGTGCTTGTGGGTGGGGATGTGACTTTTCCTAGCTCTTTATTAGGTGCCAGGGATGAGAACTTCTGTCTAGATACAGACTTCTTTTGCCTTTGAGGACCAAAATCACAGGCAAGGCTTCTAATGCACGTTGCTACATGTTCAACATAGACACTCAGTGAGTTGCCTGGAGTTAGAGAGGAGGCTTGTGTTCGGGGATCCCTGTGGAAAATGAAGCCTTTGGGAGCTGACATAGGTTGAGAAACACCAGGCATTTTCATTCTCAGAACAACTCAGTCTTCCCAGCCTTCAGGGCTTGCAGAGCTGCTCATCTGTTGAAGGGTTTGGTATTAGCAGATCCCCAGGCCTCGGCTGGACCTCATCCTTCCTACCCTAATAGGCACTTTATCTGCCTAGAGGTTGGCATGTGGAGTACTATAGTAGCCTATAGCCCCCTAAACCTGAGACCATTACACTCCCCCTATTTTTTTTTTTCTTTTCTGTTTTCTTATTTGTGGCCAAAGGCAGAATGAAGTGGAAAACCTTGGTTTGCCCACAGTGATAGCAGTGAAATATAAGTGTGCTCTTTTGAGGGTCAGCCCTCTTCAAAGGACAGACAGTCTGAGAAAAAGGTCTTCAGCTCCTGGCAGGTGAACCTGAAGATAGATCTTATTTTAATTAATTAATTAGTTTGTTTGTTTATTCACTCATTTATGTATGTATATATTTATTTATTCTTTCATGTATGTATGTATATTATGTATTTATTTGTCTATGTGTCTATGTGTATCGGAGGGCACTGCGTGTCCCTGTAGAGGCCCAAGGGTGACTTCAGGAGTCATGCTGGATTGCCTCTACCTCCTTTTTGCTTTGCTCTGAGATTTTTCCAGACTCTACCTTCCAGAGCTGGAAGTGCAGGCTGCTGCCATTTCCTCTTGGTGTCTCCCACTTCCAAGCATACTGAGTAATTATCCTTTCTGCCCCTCTCCCCCTTTCTTCCTTCCTTCCTTTCCTTCATCAATCCATCCCACTCCCTCTCACCCTCCGTCCGTCTGCCTCTGTGGGTCCCTGCAGGGTTCCTTCTGGATCATATGCTCCAGGGGGTTTCAGGCCTCTGTGGCCAACAAAGTGGCCCCTCCTTGGGCAGACCCACTGATAGGGCCATTCTCCCTCACTTGTCTAGCCCTACCCCAAAGGTTCACACACCTGGCATTTTTATCTGGGATCTGAGCTCAGGTCCTTCTGCTTGTGAGGCAAAGTCTTAACCCCTGAACCATCTCTCTAGCCCTAGATCTCACTTCTTCATTCCTCAGCTATCAGCTTGTCTTTTTCCCCTAGTCAGGATGAGGCAGCTCTGCCATCAAGAAGGACCCCAGGATCGTGAGGGGAGTGAGGAGTGTTGGGGGCAAGAAAGAGGCAGGTCTTCTTGGGATAACCTGGTTTCCATGGCACCTTTCAGCCATGACTAAGGACTCTGAAGTGTAGAGTGCACATGTGCCCGTGAGTGCTTGGTCATTCTTGAGCGCGGCTTGCAGAGAGCAGCTACGCTGTACTGGAACAGCAGATGTGGAATGCCGTTCCTTGCCCAGCATCTAGCAGGGCAGACATCCACACAAAGTTCTTAATTATTATCTGATGTATGTGAAATACAACAGAAAACTAAAGAATTGGGGATATGGCTCAGTGATAGAACACTTGCCTAGCATGTAGGATACCCTGCATTTGACCTCCCTTAATATCCCCCTCTGTACCACAAATGAAGCAAAATAGAACAAATCACAAAACCAAACAAGAAATAACTAGAGGCAACATGAACTTTAGAGACAGCAGAGCAGTGATTGCAGGAAAGATAACTTAGGTGTTGGTCATGAAATATTGATAGATGCTTATGGGGTATCACTGCAATTTCGGTTGAGTGAACAATGAGTTCAAAATTATCAGTGTTTCAGACAACATATAGTGTTGAGGAAATAGCAAGCTGTTTTTTTTTTTTTTTTTCATTTTGGTATATGGGAGATGTGGGGTAGAGGCAGGAGCTGATTTTGGAACAGGATCT
Organism: Typhlomys cinereus; assembly: GCA_023101885.1. Taxonomy (NCBI): domain Eukaryota; kingdom Metazoa; phylum Chordata; class Mammalia; order Rodentia; family Platacanthomyidae; genus Typhlomys; species Typhlomys cinereus. The sequence goes on from JALPQD010000174.1 coordinate 1,167,680, forward strand.
GGGTCAGGATGGGACTTTTGTGTCACAGCTGTAGTTTTGAACTGTGTAATATAAATGACGAGAGTCACTGGAACATTGTAAAGGGAAGGTCGACTTGATTACCTTGGCATTTTATAAAGATGATACTGGTAGCCTATTGGTGACTGGAGACAGATTAGAATAGGGAGACCATACTGCAGTTCGCCTGCATAGTTGTTGATAAAACCATCATTAAACCACTTAAGGGAACAAGGGGTTTATTTTCTCTTATGATTCCTGGTTACAGTTCATAGTCCAGCTGGATGGGAGAGCACACACAAATATCAGGGATAAGGGAACTGGCCACACCCTCACCACCGGCTGAGAGAGGGACGATCCTTACTTGCCAGACCTGCATGTCTGACCAAGTGTACACAAGGATGCCAACTTTCTCGATCAGCTCTCTGTATTCTATTCCAGGGCCTAGTCCATCCACCATGAGCTGGGCCTTCTCCCTCAGCTAGACAATCTCCTGCAGATTTGTTCTAGGCTTCACTCAACCACTAATTCTCTACAAATGTGCCCAGAGCTCAAACCCTCAACTGTCAAGTTGACACCTGTGCCTAACTATGACAGACCGGTGACTGAGGTAGTTCTCACAGTCTAGATGAAAGCGTGGGGGTAGGGCAGTGTCCATGTGTGGGCTGATGAATTCCAAAGATTAGTGAATAGTTGAATACAGAGGATGGGAAGAGAAGTCTAGAAAAACCTCACAGTTTTCTTTTAGGAGAGTATCATGTACTATATCATGATGATGAACAGGTTTGGGGTCAAGGAGGGATATGCTTCTGTATGCTTTGGTTAATGATGAACATATGCATACATGCATATACGACAGTGTTCTCATGAGATTTTATTACCATTAGTAGCATCATGTCATTCTGGCTTGTGTAAATATGCTCTGTGATGCTGGCACCATGGCAAAATTGCCAGCAATGCATTTCTCAGAATGGATTCCCATTGTGAAGTGATGCATGGCTGGGACTAATTCTGTTTTTGTCCTGTGGACGAACGACCTGAGTAGCAATCCAGGTAGCAGTCAGATTTTGAAACGTTTAGCTCAAGGAACATCTGGCCTGGAGAGAGAGATTTTGAGTCATCAGCAAATTGCTTGTCAACTGAAAGCCTGAAGGGGTCACACAAGCTTCCAGGGAGAAGCAGACGTGTCCCCTCTGGAAAACAGCAGTAAAGACCACGAAGGAAGAGACTAACCAGGGAACCTGAGCATGAATATTCAGAGGAATTTGAGGGACAGGTAGGAGGAGACAGTGAGGTCACCAAAGCTAAGGGGAGAGAGATTTTGATGGACAAACAGATCAACACCACCAATGGAGGGTCTGATGAGGACCGCTGAATTTTCCAGATGTATTAGTCAGCTCTTTGCCTCTGTGACAAATACCCAAGGGAGACAGTTTAAAGGAAGAGGACTTATTTTATCTTATGGTTTCAGATACTCAATAGGTCATGCATTTATAAACCCAGTGCATTCTCATTCCAACACTTGGGAGACAGAAATAGGAGAATCTCTAGAAGCTCTTAGGCAGCTAATCTGGTCAATAGCAGAGAAGAATGCTATATCAGACAAGGTAGAAAGGCAAGGATCTACCCCAGAAGGCTGTTCTTTGACCTTTACTCATATATATATTACCCACATATGTATATCATATACACGTGCATGTGCGCGCATGCATACACACGCACCCACACGCGATCTATTTCCTCTGATCTATTTCCTCCCAACCAGGCTTCACTTTCCATAGTTCTGTTACTTCCCAGTAGTTAATTTGAAATTGTGAATCCATCTGTGGCTTCCATGAGATGATGAAGACAATCCATTATTATCCAATTATCCAATCACTTCCTCAACAGTCCTGCCTCTAAACCTTGCTTACATCAGGGACCAGGTCTTCATGGCATGAGCGTTCAGGCAGATTACTTCATATCCAAGTCATCGCATCAGCAGCTCTCTCCTTAGTACCTCTTCTCCTCTTTGTTTTCCAGCACTGCATCGGCGGAGGAGGGTTCTTCCCAGAAGGGAATCCTGTGCAGTGCGGAGACTTCTCTAGTTTTGATTGGAACGGATATGGAACTCACATTGGTTACAGCTGCAGTAAGGACATATCTGAAGCAGCCATACTTCTGTTCTATCATTGAGAGTTTTCCATCCTTCTCCCAAGGACGGAAAGAAGTTATCCAGTAACTAGAATGCGAATGACAGAGGAAAAGAGAATAAATCATGTTCATTAAGGCTTTGGTGTCTTTATAATTTTTTTTTTTGTCTAGAGATGAAAGATTTCAAAGAATGTCTACTGCACCGGTTAATTCTTCACCCACTGTTGGGCCTAGAATGGTAGGGCTAGGAATCTTTATACAATAAAATCCTGTCAGGCCTCCCTATACAATAGCCAGAGGTTTACAGAGCTTTCATAGTGAAGTACCACAAACTGAGTGGTTGGAATGATCACAACTTATTGCCTTAGCATTCTAGAGTTGTCATGGTTGATATTGACTTTCCACTTGATGGAATCTTAAAATCCCTTAGAGACCAACATCTGGGTATACCTGTGAGGAATTATCTAGATTATGTTCATTGAGATGAAATGATCCACCTTAAACATAGGTGAGATCATTCCATGGGAGGGGTCCTGAACTGAGTAAAAGGAAGAAAGTGAGCCCAGCTAGTACTCATTGCTTTTCAATTCCTGATTGTGAATGCAATGCGACTAACAACCTCAAGCTCTGGCCACCATGATTTTCCTACCACAATGGACTGTATTCTTTAACTGTGAGACAGAAAACTACCTTTTCTTTCCTTAAGTTGCTTTTTTTTTGTTGTTGGGGATTTCTTCATTCCCATTTACATGTGTGTCTGTACTGGTTACTCTTTGTGTTACTGTGAGAGAACACTTAAAGTCAAGCAACTTAAGGGAGCGTAACAGTTACTCTTAACTACTGCTGTGAGGGAGCATTCAAAGTCAAGCAGCTTAAGGGAGATTTATTCAGCTTACGGTTCCAGAGGTGAGGCACAGTTTCTCATGACAGAGGCGGCATGGCTGGCTGGTCAAAGCTGGAGGAGGCTACATCACTGCAGACATCTTGGAGGCTAAAAGCTGCAAAACTGCTTGCTGCAAAGGCAGACTTCTCCTTGAGATAGGGATGGGACTTCAAGGCCCACCCCTTGTGACTCCCCTTCCTCCAGCAAGGCTCCACCTCTCATGACCTTGCCAAACACATGAGACTGAGGGGACACATTTCAAACCATGACAGGGAAAAAGGGAGATTTATTCAGTCTATGGTTCCAGAGGGGAGATACAGTCTTTCAAGGCAGAAGTTAAGTCGTCGCACACATCTTGGAGGCTGAGAGCTGCAGGACCGTTACATGCAAGAGCAGGCCTGTTTTGGAAGCAGGGTGGGACTAATCTACCTCAAGATCCCGCCCCCCCACCCTGTGAATGCCTTCTTTGAGGAAGGCTCCACTTCCTAAAGGTACAATGACCTCCCAAACACATGAGACTGTGGGGGACACATTTCAAACCATGTTGCATGAAAGGAGAGAAGGTTAGCACTCCCTTGACAAGAATGGAAGAGGCCCTTGGGCCTGACAACATACATATGGTTAAGGCATTCAGCCACAATAGTGTTCCTATACTAAAGGGGAACACAAAAAAGAGCTCTAGGCAATGCTACTGAGTCCTTACACCTCATCAGAGAGGAGGACCCAGAGGGAAGTTGGAAATGCACACTAAAGGATGCTCCAGGATGGGGGGGGCACTGGGAGAAAAGGAGGGGGGAAAGGAAGGGGAAAAGAGGGGAGGGAGCAAAATAAATCCAGAGAGGGGTGGAGGGAGGGAGGGGAATGGGGTACTTATCAACATTGTATGAGTGGAAGAAATAAATAAAAAAATAAAATTAAAAAATATTTAGTGTGTGTGTGTGTGTGTTTGTGTGTGTGTGTGTCCCCGTGGAAGACCAAGGGTGACTTTGGGAATCATCCTGGATTGCGTCCACCTCCTTGCTTCACTCTGGGATTTTCCAAGCTCTGCCCACCAAAAAAAAAAAAAAAAAAAGTGAGGGCCTCTGGTGTTTCCACCTGTTTTTTTTTTTTTTTTTTTTTTTTTTTTTTTTTTTTAACATGGGACCTGGGGTCCAAACTCAGGACTTTCTGCTTGTGAGGTGGAGCCTAAACCCCTGAGCCATTTCTCCAGCCCAAGAGCTGACTATGATTTACTAATGGAGCTAATCTTTTTAACAGATGATATTTTGCTCCCTGCCTCTTCCTGGTTCAACTCTTTAAGTTTGCCATTGCGAACTTGCATTATTAGATCTCACAGTTTTTACTTCTTTCTGCCTGATTCCTTGCTTCTTTTCATAACTCTAAACAAGATGCTAAAAAAAGTAGCCCTGTTACACTGTCAAGACTGTCTCGTTTTGAAAGTTCTTCTAGGCAGTTTTAGAGCAGCCATGCTGGGATGGTCTCTGAAGCTCTTTGAAGGTTCATCCTCTACTTTCTGGGATTATCCTGAAAGAACACACCCTATTGATCTGGAGGAACTGATTCTAATCCTACACAGAGATAAAGTCACCAACTTCCCCCAATCTCTAGATGTGCAGGAAAGGAAATGGAGATTAGTTCTCCATTGTAGATAAACCCCACATGAGGTATGCTCAAGATCAACTGGATTGGGCCTCAATATAAACAGACCAATGAGATGTAAAGGACCAAAACCTCCAACCAGGTTTGCAGAAACTGGAGCTAACCAATGAGGAAAAGTCACCTTTCCCCAGATCTGCTTATGCATATAAATAATCCTGACAATGGCAGCCATCTTTGGCTTCCTTGCCACTCATGGTACTCCACGTCAGGAGTCCATGAGTTCCTACTTGACTTTTCTCTCACCCCTCATGAATTCCATGCTTGGGGTCCATGGGTCTCCAGGGCTCTCTTGTCCTTCATGGATTCATGTCCCTGAGTTCCATTCGTTCTCTCCTATAATAAACCATGTCTTAATCTTCTGTGTGAGTTCTGGTTTTAATTTTCAACTCCTGAACACAAGAACAGACACATACAGACCCCAGAGGAACCCTGTATCATTTGGAGAGCACAGCCAGGAGGTCAACCCCATTATCACTTCCGCCAAACACTCAAATTTAACTTCAGGCAAGCTTTCAGGACAAGGGCAAAATTTCACTAAACTTTCTGCCATTACTTTACTCCATTTTCCAGTTTCAAATACAGCCTTTGCTTCCCTCTGGACCGTTACAAGCTGGGCTTCCACTGCCTGTGTCTCTCACAGCATTGCTGTCTTACAAGCTCTCACAAGGAAGGCCCGTTTGGTTCCATCTCCAAGACACAAAGGCTTTCCCCATGCAATTTCCCAATTTTTTCCATATTTCTCTCAACAGTTTCAAAGGTACATTAGCCACATCACAGCATTGGCTGGGTACCAAACTTCTCTCAGCTTCTCAAACAATAACTTTATTTTTTGGAACTGAATTCTTTTAGTTTCACAGCAGCAACACCCCACTTCTCTGGTACTGCAATGGGATCTGACCGCTCAGGAATTCACCACTCTGACACCAAGTAAGATGTAACAAAAGGAGAGGATTTATTGAGATTGATCAGGTTGCCACATCAGTATAAGGATGTAAGGCCTCAAAGAGTCAGGGAGGGAGGCTTTTAACATTGGCAGCTGCATTCTAGTGTGCAACCTGGCACATTTATCACTCAGTAAATGGGGTCACAGTGGATGCAGCAGGCGTGTGGAGGGGAGGCTAAGTAAGAGGTAAGCAGAATCACAGAAGCTAATTTAGTCATTATCAGCAGACATGGTTAAAAGCAGTGATTATTTTTACAAACTCATTATCATTAGGGGCGTCCATAAAATGTTTCAAGGAGTCTTTCATCTTTTCAGAGGTTTTACAGCTGTGTGGGGTTTATAACATGCTGGTCAGTAAATTTTCATTTCTATGATGCCTTGTTATGGCAGTCTCCTTGCTACAACTTTTCTTTCACTGTTTTACATTATTATTATTTACTATTACAGTACCAATTTCTGTATTGGTTACTTTTTGTGTTGCTGTGAGAGATTTATGCAGCTTATGGTTCCATTGGCAGTAACGTGAGAACATTACTACTTAATCTAAAGAGGTGCAAAAGAGAGAGACAGTTTTTCAAGGCAGAACTGGAGGCAGGCTCAGTCCAGACATCTTGGAGGCTGATAGCTACAAGACTGCCATGTACAAGAGCAAGCTTGTCTTGGAAGTAGGGTGCGACCAATCCACCTCAAGGCCCACCCTCTGTGTTATGGCTTGAAATGTGTCCCCCATAGGCTCATATATTTGGGAAGGTCATGGCACCTTTAGGAGGTGGAGCCTTGTTGGAGGAAGGCAGTCACAGGAGGTGGCCTTGAGGCCACCCTACTTCTGAGAGATGCCTGCTTTGGCAGTGGACAGTCTACCTTGGGCAGTGACCTAGGCCTCCTCCAACTTCTGCTGCCAGTCATGATGCTTCCACCAAGAAAGACTGTATCTCTCCTCTGGAATCCTAAGAGGAATAAGTCTCCCTTTTTCCTTTAAGTCTTTGACTTTGGGTGTTCTCTCTTAGCAACACAAAGAGTAACCAATACATTCTGGGATTGCCTTCTTCCAGCAAGCTCTACCTCCTAAAGGTGCCATGACCCTCCCAGGTGCATGACACCATGGGGAACACATTTCAAACCATGACAGTATCTGTCTTGGTATGCAAATTTACTCTTTCCGTCATCCCAGCTGGTTCATCTGCAAGGATCATATTTCCAAAAGTTGTCTTCTGAGGTTTGTGGGGCTGAAAAACTCATCTTTTTATGAGATATAGCCAATTCATGTAAGTCTTATGTATGTTAGTCTCCCATTGGCTAAAGCTGTCCACCACTCAGAAAGTGAGGACATTACTACTTAATCTAAAGAAATGCAAACAAGTATAAGAATGTACAAGGAACAACTATAGCAACAACTTAGATCACCTAAGTGAAATGGAAAAGTTCCTAGAACCACAGAGTATGGAGAACTTGTTAGTACATATTATTGGTGTCTAGTCCTAGAATTTGTTTCTTCATTTGTTCGTTCGTTCCTCCCTTCCTCCCTCCCTCCCTCTCTCCCTCCCTCCGTCTCTCCTTCCTCCCTCCTCCCTTCCTCCCTCCCTCCCTCTCTCCCTCCTTCCTTCTCTCTTCCCTTCTCTCCCTTCCTCCCTCCCTTCTCTTTCCCTCTCTCTTTCCCTCTCCCTCTTTCTTTCTTTCTTTTTCTTTTTTTCATCAAAAACTTTTTAATAATATTTTTTAAATTTTTTTCTGAGTGTTACAAGCATATTGAGCACTTATCCCTGCCTCCCTTTTCCCCTCTCCTTCCCATCCCTTCTCCTTTCCCTTCATGAATCCATTCCACTCCCTCCCTTCCTTCTGCCTATCTGCTTCTATGGGTCCCAGGGTTCCCTTTGGCTTGTTTACTCTTGTGGAGTTCAGGCCTCTGTGGCATACCAAGTGGCCCCTCCTCGTGCCACCCCACTGATAGGGACATTCCCTCCACTCATCCAGTCCTAGTCCCCAAGGTTTCCACTACATGTAATTATCTCTTCTGAGATCCTCACTAGTCTATGGTAGCATGTTGGTATGTCAGTGTTTCTGCATGTCTGAAAAGAATAAGTCTCATTGCAGTGAGTTCTTGGACGCAGCAGCCCTACCTTAAATGGAATGTCTAGCCCAACGGCAGACCTTTCCATCTTTAGGCTCTTACAATCTCACCACCCCCTCTTCCTCAAGGTTCCCTAAGCCTTATGGGGAGAGGTTAGGTTGGCTTGATTCTGGATGAGCACTGCAGGGTCGCCAGTACTCTGCATTCTGGCTGGCTATTCTTGTCCACTTCACTGCTCTTCCACTGCCCTAGTGTAAGAGTTACTCTTGACAATTGCTATGAGAGAGCACTCAAAGTCAAACAACTTAAGGGGAAAGAGATTTATTCAGTTTACAGTTTCAGAGGGAAGATACAGTTTCTCATGGAGGAGGCGGCATGGCTGACTGGCCGAAGCTGGACTTAGGCTAAGTCACTCCCATCCGAAAGGCTGAAAGCCCCCAAGGCTGCTTGCTGTAAAGGCCGACTCCTCCTAGAAGTAGGGTGGGACTAATCCACCTCAAGGCCCACCCCTTGTGACTGCCTTTCTCCAGCAAGGCTCTACCTCTCAAGGTGCCATGACCTTGCCAAACACATGAGACGTGGGGGACACATTTCAAACCATGACAGCTAAGCTGCACCCTGTCAGGGTGTTGAGATCTTCTTCCTCTGTTGTGGAAGAAGACTTCTAGGCTGAGTGCTGTATCTACGGAGCAGTTTGGTGTACTGTCTTCCTACAGAGGCTTTTTTTTTTATTAATTAAAATTGTGTTTGACAATTTCCCCTCTCTCCACCACCTCTGCCCACCACCTTCTTCTCTACAAATATCTTTCTTGCATTCATATCCCTTTGTTCCTTTGTTTTGTTTTGTCTTGTGATCCACTGGATCCAGCCAGGGCCGTCTGTCTGTGTGACCACTGGCTCGGAGCTGTCCACTGGAAACTGGTTGGCTCAGTAGTGGCACCTGACTGAAGTCAACAGCAGACCCTCAGAGTCGTCACTAGCCACTAATTCACTAGTAAGGACCCAAACGACTCTCCCATCTATAACTGACTGTTGACCAGGCCAGTATTGTGTGGGCCCAGTTGTAGGTGACCACAGGTGATGTGAATTCATGATTACAATGTTTTTTTTTTTAATTTTTTTATTATTATTATTATTTTTTTATTCAACTGTGCGCATGTGCGTGTGTATGTGCGCGCGTGTGTGTCTGTGTATATGTAGAACCACGGACGAATTCGCAAACCACCATGGACGCCTCCACCTCCTTCTGCCCCGGGATTCACAGGCTCCGCCCTACCAGGGCCAGAAGCGCAGGCCGCCCCCGCTTCCGCCTGGCGTCTATACGTGGGATCTGGGATCTGAACTCGGGACCTTCCGCCTGCAAGGCGGAGGCTTAAGCCCTGAGCCACCTCTCCAGCCCCATGATTACAATGTTAACCCTGGAGTTTTTGCTTCAGAAGTTACAGGGTTGTTGCAGATCACGGGGAGGTGTTGGGGAGGGGGATTTTTGTATGTCCTGGAGATTGAACATGCCGCGAGATTAATGGACAGTTTATTTAGAGGAAACAATGGAACTCACTCATGTAAATCTGTGAGGGGCAAGAGAGCCCTGGAGACCTCATGGACTCCAGGCATGAAATCCATGAAGCATGAGAGAAAAGTCAGGTAGGAACTCATGGAGTCCAATGTGGAGTCCCGTGAGGGGCAAGGGAGCTGGAACTCACAGACTCCAGATGTGGAGTCCCGTGAGGGGCAAGGGAGCTGGAACTCACAGGACTCCAGATGTGGATTACCATGATAGGCAAGGTTGCCAAAGATGGCTGCCAGCGTCCGGTATATTCATAGGGTTAGGCAAGCACCGGAAAAATGTTTTTTATTCATCGGTTAGCTCCAGTTTCTGCTAACCTGATTGGAGCTTTTGGTCCTCGAGATCTCATTGGTCTGTCCACATGGGGGCCCAACCCAGTTGATCTTGTGCCTGACCTCATGGTGTGGCTTATCTACAATAGAGAACTGATCTTCACATAAATTCTGGAACAAAGGATTGGAGGCAGTTAGCCACCTTAGCTCTATGGAGGATTAAAATAGTGTGTGTTCCTTCCTGGTAATCCTAGTCCAGGGGGACGACTTCTGGAGACCTTCGGAGACCATCCCAGCATGACTGCTCTAAAACTGCCTAAGCGTTAGACCTTGCAGCAAGGACTATCAGTGTAGCAGAGTTACCTCTGCTTCACTGAACTAACTGAATGAATGGAGGTACATCCATGAGCACCAATGCCTTTCCTGGCCATGAAGAAAAACCAGAATGCAGAATATTGTGTTGCCATTGGAAAAAAAAAATGAAATCATGACACAGAAGCTTGTAGTCATAGGAATATGTTTTATTGCTCTTCCTTCCTTCTAAACATGAAACTCCAGAGACAAAGGGTGAGATAACATGCCCAGATCTCCTTCCACAAGGGCAGAGAAGCTCTTAAGCACTCTCTCTGCCTTTCATAAGCTTCCTGGAACAGAGAGTTCTTTGCAAAATGGTGCCTCTGTGATCTTTTCGCAGACTTTCTGGGGAGGGTCACCATATCCTTTGGGATGTCTCAGCCAAGTGGTACTCTCCTCTGACCACATTATTTGCCTAGCAAGGCTCAGGGAGAGTCTGGCTGTGCACAGAATCATAGAGCTTATAAAAATTATATTTATTTCTCAGGAAACACTGCATTATATAGTTGCCAACCTAAAAATTTTGGTCATTTGAAAACTACAAAATAAATAAAAGTGCATTTATTATTTTATCATCAGAGATAGTATTTAATAAATGGAAAATGAAAAGGACATTATCACAGTAAGTATGGCTCTTTTGCTTGAATTCGTCTAGTTTCACGGAACTCTGTGTGTGTGTGTGTGTGTGTGTGTGTGTGTGTGTGTGTGTGTGTAAGGAGGATGCTTGGTATCCTACTGTATCACTGTTAGGAAAAGAGAAGAAAGAAGAATGAGGATAGGATGGAGAAGAGAGATAGAACACGAACCTAAGCTTCATATATGTAGACTGAAGTTTATTCAGGAAGCTCCTCCAAAACTCCACTGAGGGAGCAGCAATTTCTCCTCCGGACGGAAATTGCTACTGACTTGGAACTAGGAGTGCGAGCTTTTAATGGTTGGAATGCAGGGAGAAGGATTTTGGTTTTGACTAGTGATCAGATCTTATTAACATTCTTGGTGGTCTCTGGTGAAGATTTGTCACGTGGGGTCTCCGGTTTTGAGGTCTAGTTCTGGATCTATCAAAATCAAACTCTTGTTGGATAAAAAGGAAAAAAAAGGGTAGGGTTGGTAGGGATTGGGAAATGGGGAGACAGGGCGACCAATCTCTCTAAACCTCTTCATTGACGAAGCCCCCATTGAACCAGAGGTGATAGAGGAGCTCTATTTTTCCTAGTGGGCTTTGTGGTAGACTCCTGTGGGTCTGGAACTTTCAGGATGGGGCGTAGGCTTCAGGTCAGTTTTCTCAGAGCATGTGCTGTCTTCCATGTAAGCTTCTGGCCTTGGTTTCCTCTGGTCTCCCTCTCCATTCCCACTGCCTATGGAAATCTTCTCTATCTTGCTGTCTTTTGAAGATTTTGACTATTGAGGGGAGAAGGGCAAAGACCATTCTGACTGCTTCCTGCTGAAGAGCAGTATAATAGGGGGTTTCAGTCAAATGTCCTAAAAGCAAGGACCAGAGGAATCAAGGGGACCACTTGGACCATCATTTTGGGTTTGGCGAAGCTTCACCTAAAAGACATGAAAACTGACAAGAAGGTTATTTTTCTAAACTGTTTTGTTGTAAGGGTAAGGAGAGTAGGAAAATTGAGCTATAGCTTATCTGTAACATGTAATAGTCATCAGAGTGTTAGGTCACATACAGAGGATGACAGTAAATGGCAGTTAGGGGTTTAAAATGGGCCCAAGACAATCCAGCTGTGGCTTTGCAACATTCCAGATCTCTTCACTTTATTGGAGACTCCAGTCAAGTCAACCAGCTTTATAAATGCAGGCCGCCTCCGCTTCCGCCCGGTGTCTATAAGTGGGGTCTAGGATCCGAACTCAGGACCTTCCACCTGCAAGGCAGAGGCTTAACCCCTGAGTCACCTCTCCAGCCCCCAAAATGTCACAGTTTTGTACATACAGAGGTCACACAATCAGTCACATATGTTCTGCATAGCTAGGAAGCCTCATTTCTAGAGTCCTGTGGATGAGGCTGAGTAGCAAGTGATGGAGATGAGCTGGGTAGCAGGTGGGAGAGCAGTCTTCAGGAAAGAGCTAATTGGCATAGCCATTAACAAAGAAACACCTGGGTCACATTAAGCCATAATGATCTGGATCTGATATGTATGTTTTTATGTATATATATATTGTTTTTCTTCCTCTGCATCTGACATAACATTTGCATGTGACCTGTGATGAGCAATTATATTGTCTGGTCCAGGAAGGTGGAGGTAATGGTGAGGGAGAGCAGTATTTACCTTTAGGCCAGTGCGCTTTAGTTAAACTCTACAGTATCATATTAGGATATTTTAATCTCACAGGAAAAGCAATTCCCTTTAGGAATTAAGATTTTATGAGTCTTATGGGCACAATCAAGATAGAGACAATTGAAAAATACTTGAATACATGAAGCTCAATTCTTAGGAGTTATGTTTTGGATGCTCAATGCTTTTTTCTTATAAGCAACTGTTTCTGTTTGTCTTTTTTTTTTTATTCAATTGTGCGTGTGTGCATATGCATGTGTGTGCGCGCAGTGTGTGTATGTGTCTGTGTGTGTGTAGAACCACGGACGAACTCGGGAACCACTATGGACGCCTCCATCTCTTTCTGCCCCGGGATTCACAGGCTCCACCCTACCAGGACTAGAAACGCAGGCTGCCCCCGCTTCCACCTGGCGTCTATACGTGGGATCTGGGATCCGAACTCAGGACCTTCTGCCTGCAAGGCAGAGGCTTAACCCCTGAGCCACCTCTCCAGCCCCTCTGTTTGTCTTTTAAACCCCCATTTTGAAAAGAAATTTAATATAAACTTATCTATGAGCATATTACATAAAATAGCATCTACAATTAGGAAACTAAGAATGGCAATAGGAACATTCAGAAATCATTATATCTGGGGGCTGGAGAGGTGGTTAAGGGTTAAGTCTCTGCCTTGTAGGTGGAAGGTCCTGAGTTCGGATCCTAGACCCCATGTATAGACGCCGGGCGGAAGCGGGGCCGGCCTGTGTTTCTGGTCCTGGTAGGGCGGAGCCTGTGAATCTCAGGGCAAGTAAAAAAAAAAAGGAGGTGGAGGCGTCCATGGTGGTTCCCGAGTTCACCCGTGGTTCTACGCACACACACACACACACACACACACACACACACACACACGCACACACACAATTGAATTAAAAAAAAAAGAAATCATTATATCTGAATTGTGCTAGCAATGTTGCAGCAGAACACAGAAGTACATAAGGAGGACATGTAATTAGGAAGCAGACTGGAGCAAAGAAGTCGTTGATCTCCTCCCAGAAAGGGAGTCCATATATCTTATCACAAGAAGAATGAGAAAAATTCCAATGAATTTCTCAGAAGACATTTGCATTTTCTCAGTTACTAGATCTGATGGGACAAGATTCCATAAAAGAAGCTGGAGAAAGAGCAAGTTTAACTAACCAATATCCATAGTGGCTTTGCTATTCTGGGAACACATGGAAAAAAAATCACATGGGCCCCAGAGAAAAGTTTGACATACACATTAAAGGATGCTCCAGGATGGGGGGGGGGCACTGGGAGATAGGGAGGGAGGAGGGGAAAAGAAGGAGAAAAGGGGGGAGGGAGCAAGGGGTCCAGAAAGGGGTGGAGGGAGGGAGGGTACCGGTGCACTTATTAAGTTTGTATGAGCGGAAATAAATAAATAAAAGAAAAGACTACATTGGCATCTTTATTTGAAGTCCCATTAAAAATCAAAATCAAGCAAGATAATTTCCATGAAAGAAAAGTTATAATTCATCAAGAACAGTTGTGAACAACTTAAAATGTAAATCAAATAGAGTTTCAGGTAGTTAAGGCCTTTGATATCATTAAAATTATCTGTTTTTCTGTTTTTAAGTATGCATACATGTATTTAAATAGTGACAAAAAATAAAAATATTAGTGAGCAATAGGAATGAAAAAAATTGACGTGGCCACAAATTTCTTACTTTGAAACACACAAACATATAGACGCATGACTGAAACACAAAACACACAAACATACAGATGCATGAATATCATTTGGTAGGTGTTTCCTGCAGACAAGGACTAAAATTGCAACAGCTTTAAAATTAGTTATTAATTCATGACACAGTGCAACAATACTCTATGTGATTGATCAACGCTGGAAATAGACCTTGAAAATAGATTTTGAAAAACATTATCAAAGGAGATTTTTAAAACCAATACCAAAAGCTGATTAGCATTTAAGAAACGTTATATTTAGCAATTATTCCAACTATTAATAATGTATTACTCCTGTAAGAATAGTTGTTAGAATTTGAAATAGGTGATGCTCTGGAGAGAAATTGTTTCATTAAGTCAGGTTAAAGTTAAGTTAGCTAGAACTGTCAAAGCTTAAACATGTTGTGGGGGGAGGGAGACGTTGGGTCTTGAGTGGCAAGGAAGCCAGAATGGCCATCTATGGATGTCCATGTGGTGTCGCCATGTTGGCTAGGCATGCAAAGCAAACCAGAGGATGCAGAGGGTGGATGGGGAAGAGGAGGAGGCAGGATACAGAAGCTGAAACCGAAAGGGGAAGGGATACCTTGTGGGACATTGGCTGGAACGGAAGGGTAAAGGAGGAAGGGCTTGGGTGGGAGGAGTTGGAGCAGTAAATTTGTGGGAATTGGATGGGTAATTGGAGAGAAGCCACAGGTGAGGACGGTTGGGGAAGATTCACAGGAGGAGATGTGGGAGGGGACTGGACAAGGGCTGGAACTGGTGTCGGGCTACGGTAGAAGGAAGAGTTTGGGAAGGAGCAGAGGGAGTTGGGGCAGGGGAAGGTGAAGAAAGGTTGTAAGGCAGTGTTTCCTCAGCTGGGTCGAAACCGAAAAGGGAGTGGGAAGGACTTTTTGTGGTTTTGGGAAGTGGCAGTCTTCATACAGAGAAGTACTAAGCAAGGGGGAGCAAGAAGCACAGAGAGAAGCGGAGTTATGGAGAATAAAATAACCAAGGGTGTAAGGAACCTCAGGTCACTTGCCATTTTGCTTGAGAAGTCTTTCTAAGGCTTGGAGAATATTGATATCAAAAGTGCAAAATATGGACCAATGCTTACCTCTGTCCAGTTCATATTGGGGCCAAATTTTGACTAAAAGATGCACTAGCATGGGCAGTAGAACATCTCTCAAGTGGAGGTCCTTCAAATGTCTCTGTAGACAGGCCAAGGGTGTGTCTTTCAGGATAGTTAATTTATTGCTGAGTCAGGAATCTGAGACAAGATAAACAAACAAAAAAGAAAGCTCATTGTCCCAAGGTCACAAGTGTCTCTCTGGAAGAGCATGAAGTGGCGTTCCCCAGCTTCTTAATCAGTAGGAAGTGACCAAGTTAGCAGGCTTCCAGAATCTATGAAATCTTAGTCAGGAATGAGTTTTGGGAATCTCGGAGTTCTAGAAACTCAATTCTAAGGAAGTGCTGAAGGAAAGAGATTATCTTGTTTCAGATGTCCGGTGGGCGTGTGCGGGTTCATAGCTGATGGTGTTACACAGGATGGATCTCCTGGCTGCCCCCTCGGTCGCTAAGTGATGCAGGAACACGCTTTCCCTTGTTGGCCAAATATCCCTTCTGGGTTACCAAATGTTCCAGGGTCAAATGTTGCAGAGTTTCTTGTGTTCCAGAGTGGAAGAGTGAAACAGAACACGTGTAGAGGATTAAGGTAGAGTTTATTAGCGGAGAGAAAGGCTGGAATTCATGGACTCCATGAGAAGCATGGAGCTAGAAACAGACTCATGGCACTAGAAGGCCATGATGGTCAGGTGCTCTGGAGAATTCATGGATTCCATGAGAAGCAAGGAGCTGAAAATGAACTCATGGTACCCCAAGAGAACTCTTGGACCCCAGGCATGGAATCCATGAGAAGCAAGCAGCTGGAAAGAACTCATGGCATCCCGAGTGCCATGAGGGGCTAAGGAGCCAAAATGGCTGCCAAGGTCAGGCATTTGTGCACCTAGACAAACATTAGCTTTTTCTCATTAGTTAGCTCTCACTGGGGCCCAGCCCAGTTGTTCCTGGGCCTATGAGAGGCTAGAGACCAAGTCGTTTATTGGATATGGAGGGCTCATCTCCATAATCCTTTCATAGGGAAGTTGGCCATCTTATCTCTGGGAGGCTTGGAGTCAGTTCCTCAGCAGGGGTGTTCCTTCAGGGTGACCCCAACAGTGGGGGGGACGACCTTTGGGAATTTCAAAGACCTTTAGAGACCCATCCCAGCATAGCTGTTCTAATCCTGCTTTAATTGGAATGGCAAGATGGCTTTTAAGCCCGAGGTTTGGGTCATGTGGTGGTGGGGTAGAATGAGAGGAAGAGAAAAATTTGCCTACGAACTAAACCCCAAAAGATAAAAGGAAGGGATTTGGAAACAGCCAGGAGCAATCTCAAGAGATGTCTGAGAAATGCCCACGCAAACCTGCTCATGGGAACCATATGTTAGAAAAAGAGAAGAGGAAAGAAGAACAAGGGACAGGGTGGAGAAGGGAGATAGAACACAAACTCAGGTTTTATCTACAGTAGATACGTTTATTCAGGAAGCTCCTCTGAAATGCCAGCACTGGGAGCAGCAATGTCCTCTCCAGATGGAAATTGCTTCTGACTTGGAGCCAGGGGTGCAAACTTTTAACAGAGTGCAGGGAGAAGGGATTTTGGGTTTGACTGGTTATCAGATCCTATTAACATTTTTTAATATTTATTTATTGTGTGTGTGTGTGTGTGTGTGTGTGTGTGTGTGTGTGTGTCCCTGTGGAAGACCAAGGGTGACTTCCAAAATCATCCTGGATTGCTTTGTCTCCTTGCTTCTCTCTGGGATTTCCCAGGCTCCACCCACCAGGACTGGAAGTGCAGGTCTGTACCTTTTCCACCTGGTGTTTTTAAGTAGGATCTGGGATCTAAACTTCTGCTTGAGACACAGAGTCTTAACCTCTGAGCCATCTCTCTACCCTCCTCCCCCTCCATTAACATACTTGGTGGAGGTTTCTGGTGAAGATCTGTTTTATCTCAGATTTGTCAGATTTGGAGTCTCTGGTTGTGAGATCTGGTTCTGGATCTATCAATCATTCTCTATATTTCTCACTGAACCAGGAGCTAGGCTGGGAGTTAGCAAGCCCTAGAGATGTCTACGGCTTCCTATCTCTGTCCCTCACAAAGTTAAGGTTACTGGTACATTCCGGGGCGTGTTTGATTTTTAGGTAGGTGCTGGGATCTGTACTTTACGTAGTAAGCACTCTTATCCACTGAATAATCTTCTTAGTCCCTCTCTTCTTCACCTCTTTCTCTGTTTTGTTAAGATATTTAGGCAGTTTTAGAACACTATACTTGAACGCTCTCTGAGGTCTTGGAAGGTCATTACCCACTGCTGGGATGATCCTAAAGGAACACACCCTTCTCCAATTTCCCCCAACCCCCAATTCATGAAAGGATATGGAGATTAGATCTCTATTACAGATAAGCCCTACTTCAAAGTTGGGCCCAATATGGACAGACTAATGAGATATAGAGGACCAAAAGAGCCAATCAGGTTTATAGAAACTGGAGCTAACCAATGAAGAAAAGCTATTTTTCTTGGGCTTGCCTAAACGTATAAATATTCCAGACCCTGGCAGCCATCTTTGGCACCTGCCTCTCATGACTCTCCACATCTGGAGTCCATGAGTTCTTTTCCAATTCTCTGCCCCTCATGGATTCCATGCTTTCATCTTCTATTTAAGAATTAAAAATTTAAAAAATTAAAGGGGTTCCATTTCAATCTTCGACTCCAGAACACAAGAACCTGGATACCTACAGACTCTAGGAGAGTGACCCCAAAACAATATGAAAGACAGAGTTCGTGTTTGATAGACTTGAAGGAAATAGAAGTAAAATATCTAGGACTCAAGACCTGAAAGTTGGCCTTTGGTGTAAGCAGGGTGTGAAGGAGTCCTAGAATTTAAATACACAGCAGAAAAAAAAAATTCTGCTAAAGATTTAGAAGTCTGAAATAGTGCATCGAGAGCATCAGTTGGAATAAGGCATATGTCTTGTCTTAATTTTTTAAAAAAAATTTTATTATTATTATTTATTCAATTGTGCATGTGTGTATGTATGTATGTGTGTGTGTGTAGAATCACGGGTGAATTCGAGAACCACTATGGACTGCCTCCACCTCCTCCTTGTTTACTCTGCCCTACCAGGACCAGAAACGCAGGCCACCCCCGCTTCTGCCCGGCGTCTATACGTGGGGTCTAGGATCCGAACTGCAAGGCAGAGGCTTAACCCCTGTCTTAATTTTTAGGACACAGTGCATCTAACTGCCTAGATGGGTACTGGAATGTTCTGGTTGGAAGGGATGATAGGAAATATTGGTCCGAGTCCCCAGTGGCCATGTCTGCACAAGAAGAAAGCACACAGATGTGGCAAGGATGTTATGAGAGGCAGCTGGAGGGAAGGGTAGGCCAGAAGACCACAGAGAGCTTTTTATGAAAGTTATGTGGGAGGTGAGGGGGCAGGGATGGAAAGAAAAAGAGGAACCATGGAGGGAATTGGAAGCCAGGTCCGATCTCTTCATCTTGTTGGGTCTGAGACCTGGCAATCATGAGGCCCTGTGGGGTAAACAAAAAATCATGGGAGAATAACTAATCGATTAAGGACACAGTCAGGCTTGGGAGCTGAAACTGCGACCCCGAGGGCATGGAGGGTGGTCCTTTTAAACGCAAAAAACCGCAAGCAGGTGTGCAGTTTGCGGGGGTGGGGGGGGTGGGGAGTGCTGGTGACATTTAATGTCATTGATTGTTGCTGGGAGAAAAGGTAACTTTGGCACAAAACTTAACTGTTTTAGGATATTTGGTGCTATCCTAGCAGTGTAGTTAAGGTTCTGGTAGCTGATTGGAGGTGCTGTTCTATGGTTTTGACCTGGATCAGGATGGGGAATTTTCAGTTAGGGCAGGTCAGAGAGGCAGCAAATGGACAAAATGGAGTTGCTTCAGTCCTTTCAATCTTTTGTAAGCATGCACAGGTATGTCTGCCCAGCCTGAGGAGGACATTCAACAGCGTATGGAATTGGGGAGTTTGTCTGAACTCTTAGATGACATAGGTCCTTTGGAATGAAACACGAAAACAATTATGTTCTGGTCCAACTGTGAATGTTCGTGTCCTTACAATGATTATTTGACTTGATTGACTTTTTCTGATTATGATACTGAACTTTGATCATGCATACATGTTTTTAGGGGGCTGGTGAAGCATAGTGGAAAAAATTAAAGGGAATATTTGAAATCAGATTTCTCTTTGGGGTTCTTATGTCCCAGAGTTGAAGATTGAAACCAGAACATGCTGGAGAGCTTAAAGTGGGGATTTTATTGAAAGGAGGAAAAAGGGACGGCACTGATCCTAGAGAAGCAAAGAGGAAGCTGTGGTTTAACCTTAAGGTGGGAGAGCTTTAGGGCAGAAGGGACGGATTAAGGTCAGAGAAAAGGGGATGAGTTGCCATGAACATGTGGTGAGAGTCAGGCAGTGTTAGAACAGCCATGCTGGGACGGTCTTTGAAGGTCTTACAAGGTTTTCTCCAGGGCTGGGGTTAACCTTAAGGAACACACCCTGCTATTAATCTGGAATTGAAGGTCACCAGTTTCCCCTAATGTTCTCTTGTTGAAAGGTATGGAGATTAGTTCTCCATTGTAGAGCAGCCCTACCTTGAGGTCCTCACAAGATCCATGAGTCTAGCCCCAGTAGGTAGAGAACAATGATCTATAGAGACCAAAAGCTCCAATCAGGTTTGCAGAAATTGGAGCTAACAAATAAGGAAAAGCTGCCCCCCTTCCCACCTGCCTAAGCCTATAAATAAACCTAACCCTGGCAGCCCATGTTTGGCTTCCTTGCCCCTCATGGTTTTTCATGGTTTTGTGGGGTGACTGTTCCATTGCTGCAGGGTTCTTTTTTTTTTTAATTTTCTTTTTATTATTTATTCATTTGTACGTTCTGGTCAACTGTGAATGTTCATGTCCTTACAATGTGTGTGTGTAGAACCACGGGCAAATTTGGGAACCACCATGGACCGCTTCCACCTCCTCCTTGTTTACTCTGCCCAGGGATTCACAGGCTCCGCCCTACCAAGACCAGAACCGCCAACCGCCCCCGCTTCCGCCTGGCGTCTATACGTGGGGTCTAGGATCCGAACTCAGGACCTTCTGCCTGCAAGGCAGAGGCTTAACCCCTGAGCCACCTCTCCAGCCCCTGCTGCAGGGTTCTTGTGTGTAAGAGTCGAAGATTGAAACCAGAACACATATAAAGGATTAAGGCAGAGTTTATTAGAGGAAAGAAAAGAACTCATAGACTCCAAATGTGGAGTGCCATGAGGGGCTAGGGCTCCTTCTAATGGCTGCAGGGTCAGGCATATTGGTACACTTAGGCAAGCCTGGGAAACTGGCTTTTTCTCATTGGTTAGCTACCACTGAGGCCCAACCCAGTTGATCTTGGGCCCATTTGGGTATGGAGACCAAGTTGTTTGTTGAATATGGAGAGCTCATCTCCGTATCATTTCATAGGGAAGTTGGCCATCTTATCTCTGTGGAGAATTGCAGTCAGTTCCTCAAGGGGGGGGGGTTGTTCCTTCAGAGTGATTGCAACAGTGGGGATGGCTTTCCAGAATTTCAAAGACCATCAGGCTGTAAACCTGCCTTATTAAGGTGCCCTGAAGAACTCATGGACTCCAGGCATGAATCCATGAAAAGCAAGGAACTAGAAATGGACTCATGGTATTCAGAGTTCCATGAGGGTCAGGTGCCAAAGATGGCTGCCAGGGTGTGGACTATTTATAAACCTAGGTAAGCCTGGGAAAGAAGGCCTTTCCTTATTGGTTAGCTCACAATGGGACCCAACCCATTGATTTTGGGTCCAACCCAGTTGATCTTGTGCCCACCTCGAGGAGGGGCCTGTCTGTAAAGAAGAGCTAACTTCCATATTCTTTCATAAGGAAAGGGTTAGGGAGAGCTGCAAGGGATGTGTTCCTTCAGGGTAATCCCAGCAGTGGGGGATGATCTTCCAAGACCTGTGGAGACCAGCATGGCTGCTCTAATCCTGCTTTAATGGGACTCCACGGCTGGAGTCCACGAGTTCTGGGCTCTCTTGTCCCTCAGGGATTCATGTCCCTGGGTTCCATTCTTTCTCTCCTCTAATGAACTCTGTCTTAATCCTCTTCTTATGTTCTGGTTTCAATCTTCAACTCCCGGACATAAGAACCTGGACACATAAAGACCCCCAGAGGGACCTTGTATCAAAAGGAGAGACCCAACTGCATGCAGGAGAGCAGGGGAGTAAGGGGGGGGGGAGCAGGGAGGGAGAGCAGAGGAGTTAGATTGAAATAAGACGGGGAGAGAGCCACCATAAGCACATGGCAAAAGGAGAGACCTGCCATGGGACTGGATGGGAGGAGCGTGGGTGGAAGGAAAGAGAGAGAATGGGTGGAGTCACAATCCTTTGTAGTCTGACCTTGCTAAGGAGTGGCCCATGAGTTACTAGAAGTGGCCCATGAGTCACTAGGGAAGTGGGAAAGTAAAGACTGGAGGGGTGGTGGTGCTAGTTCCCCCAAGACTGGACATTCCTAAATTATTATTTTGCCTTATGCAAACCATCATTAAAGCCTCAGTTTGTTCTATGTTTATAACTCACATACTAACTATGTAGGTGATGAGGGACCCAGAAGTCATTGTGAATGTGTGCATGTGTGTGTGTTATGTTAATATGCCAAACATAAAAACTTTAGAATATAATTTGTTTCCAAATCTGATTCTTGTTAATAAGGTATAATAAAAGATACAAATATCTTTAACTTGATTAAAGCAGTGCATTGATATATTTTCCTTTACAGTTGGCAAGAGTCTTTGATTAATTTTTATGTGAAGGATTCATGAATATGTATATGTATGTTCACATGTATGTGTGCAAGGACATGTGCAGTGTGCATGCGTGTCCATATGGAGGCCTGAGGTTGATCTAGAGAATCATCCTTAATTGCTCTTTCACCTTATTCTTTTTTGAGATAGGATCTCTAATCAAACCTAGAACACTCCATACCTGGCTTGCTGTGGGGTAGCTTAGTCTCTGCCTTCCAAGGCTAGAATTAGAGATGGGACTGCCAGTCCTACCTGGCATTTTACTTGAGATCTGGTGCTCCAAATTACAGTCCTTCTCCTTGCATGGAAAATGCTTTAATTGTGAGCCATCTCCCTAGTCCAAAGTTGTATGTTTTCATGGCAGCACTGGGGCCTAAATTTAGAGCTCATTGCGTGCTAGGCAAGTGCTCTATTACTGAGCTATATGACCCTGACCTCATGTTTTTGGTTCCCTCTTTCTCTTTCTCTCCCTTTAATTGTATAAATATCTAGCTCCAAGAAGCAGAGATTAGCCCCATTTTTTAAAATACTATATTGCTGTCCAGAGACATGGCCTCGATTCTACGTTTTCTGAACTGTTTCTTCACTGAAGTTGGGCTCCTTAGGTTGAACTTCCAGGACCAGCTGTGCTGTGAATTGTACTTTGTCTTTTACTCCTGGCCTGCAGACTCAGACCAGGTTTTTTCAAGCCTCATGATTGTTTCAAGAAATTCCATCTTTCTATGAGCGAATTCATCCCTCACTGTTAGCCTGAACCTGAAAGTCAGAGTAGCCAAGGAATAAATAATAGGTTAATTATTTTCTTTTCTCACAAATAAAAGCCCTTTGAGGTAAATGTAGACAGGGAAGTAATTTCCTAACTCTCTTGAGAAATACAGGCTGACATAAGAATGATTGTTTATCAAAAATTTAGTCATGACACTGAAGTTTGGGTGTGGTTTGCATGTGTCCTGCGAGGATTTCTATGACATTCTTGACTCCTGTGTGCCTAGTGGAGTCTTTAAGTGGTGTCTAGTGGAAGGTTCTTTGGATCCCTGCAGAAATGAAGCCAGCCTGGGTTAAATAGTGAATTCTAAGACAGCCTGTGCTATAGGTGAGATCTTGTCTCAAAAGATCCAAGAAATAAAAAAGATGGGGAATGAAGTATCTTTCACTGTTGTTCAGTGAGCTCCCCCCTTGCATCGCTGTCTGGCTTCCCATTTAGTCATGGGATGCATTCCTGTCATTGTGACACTGTCGTGGTTTGAAATGTGTCCCCCACGGTCTCATGTGTTTGGGAAAGTCAGGGCACCTTGAAACGTGGAGACTTGCTGGAGGAAGGGGGTTACAAGGGGTGGGCCTTGAGGTGGATTAATCCCACTCTACCTCCAAGAGGAGTCTGCCTTTGCAGCAAGCAGTCTGTAGCTCTCAGCCTTGCGGATGGGAGTGACTTAGTCTGATTCCAGCTTCAGCCAGCCAGCCATGCCACCTCTGCCATGAAAGGCTGTATCTCCCTTGTGGAACTGTAAGCTGAATAAATCTCTTTTCCCCTTAAGTTGCTTGACTCACAGCAACAGTTCAGAGTAACCGTTACAGACTCCGATGAATATTTGCCATGAAGTTGTCACCAGAGCCTGGCTAGTGTTGGTGCTTGGTCATTGAATCTCCAGAACTAAGTCAAATAAATCTCTTTACAAAGTTGAATTTCTTGAAAAAATGGCTCCATATCCCCATAAAATCAGTTGGATTACTTTCCAACGGTTCTTCTGTGAACACTTGCATACCTCTTCTTTCCAGGTGTACATTGAAGCATAAATTTTGTCCAAAGAGAGGCTTAGCCTTTGCCCGTAGCTCTTGGGAGATGATCTCTAAGCCTTACAATGTCCTGTTGCATAAGAGTATCTTCATTTACCAGGGTTTTGGCTCATGACAGAAAATCTATACTGAGAATCAGATTTGTGATTGGAAACTTGGCCGCCATAACATTGGCTCAACCTTTGAAAGGGTCAGAGACCAAGGACAGATATGTGGGTGGTGAGCCTATGTGGATATAACCAAATACAGAAACCCTAGACAACTAGTTTATGGTTGGCAGTAATCCATGTTATTATCATTCACAGTTTTTGGAAGAAATAAGTTCTACCTGCCCAGCTCCATTAAGAAAGGACAACTGGACATTGTGTGTATTGTTGCTTTTTTGGAATTCTCCTAGACATCGTATGATGTACCTCTGTCCTTGGTTCATTTTTGAACAGTGTCTTTTAATCAGCTTATATCAATTGTGCATAATAATAAGTTTCATTATGACATTTATATCATGTATATAATGCATTTTGATCATATTTCCCTCATTCTGTTTCCCTTTCTTGTTCTCTGTCCTACTCCTGCTAACTGTTCATCCTTTTCCTCTTCCCGACTACTTAGTTTATTTAGTTTTAAATCTGTGTGTGTGTGTGCACATGCATGTGGCATGTATGTGTGGGGCTGCATATATGTCATGGTATGTGTGTGGATATCAGAGAACAACTTCAGGTATCAGTCTTAGCCATTCACTTTGTTTGAAATGAGATCTCTTGTTAGCCACCACATGCACCAGGCCAGCTGGCCCATGAGTATCTGGAGATGCTCATGTGTCTACCCTGAATCTGTAGGAATTTCTGTCGGAATGCCGGGAATACCCTGTGTACTACCGCGTCTGGCTTTTACGTGGGTCTTAGGGATTTGAACTCAGGTTCTCATGAATGCATAGCAAGTGTTTTGTCCACTGAGACATTTCTCTAGCCCCCTTCGTTCATGTGCATTTGTAAATTTTGCCCTAATAAACTGTAGGTTTGTTAACAATAAGTAATAGTAATAAACCAGCTACAAATAGCTTTGAGTATCTTTCTGTTGAATTTGAAAACTGAGTCCCAGATTTGCAAAGCATGTCAGAGTAGTTAGATGGTCCTGGGGACTTGTGAACTTTGCAGTGAAAAATCAAGTGAGAAAAATTAGCATACGGAGTCATGGGTTTCATTATGGCGTATCTGTACATTTGTGCACCAGAGCTTTAGATGCACCCTCGTAGGGACAGTTGTTCCTTTGACTCTGAAATATCTGGTGAAGTGTAGGAGCCAAGGAGCATCGATACTGAGTGTTCAGAAAGTAATTTGGTCAACATTACACAGGTTGAAAGCTGCTGAGCTGGAGTTCAAATCCAAGTCTTTGTTTTCAGGTCTGTTGCTGTGTGGACACCGGGGCTCCTACCATCAACACGGCTTAGAATTCTCTCTCATCAGCCTCATTCTACCCAGCTTCAGACAGTGTCTGGAAATGGATCTAAGGATAGAAAAGAGAAGGTGGATTTCAAAGGAACAGAAAGTACTCTTCGTTTAAGGGGAAATCAGAAGAAACGGGCATGCTCCCTGGTCATGACCATGAAGCAAAGTGCTCTGGGAGGTGGATGCCACCCTCCTCCCTTCCCTCCTTGGGAGACAAAAGATACTTAGAACTGCAGGTATTTCTGCAGGGTGGCATTAAGTGTGGATGGGTTCAAGCAGCAAGAATGAGCCCATGTCCTTCCTGTGAGAAAGCAAGAGAAGGAAGAGAGAAAGGGAGAGAGCCTGGAACAAAAAGATTTCAAGAAAAAAGAAATTTGCATGTGCTTAAACTTGGCAGCAGCTTGCATAGAATTTCTAGGTTTTGGAAGGACCTGAGTTCGGATTCCAGATCCCATGTAAAAACACCGCGGATAAGTGGCAACTGTCAGCACTTTCGGTTCTGGAAGGCAGAGCCTGGGAAATCCCAGAGTGAAGCTAAAAGGAGGTAGAAGCAATCCAGGATGATTCCTGAAGTAACACTTTGTCCTTACCACAGGGACACAGTGCTCTCTGATGTACACATATGCGCTCATGTGCGAGCGTGAGCGCGCACGTGTACACACACACACACACACACACACACACACACACACGAAGAATTTTTTTTTTTATTATTTATTCCTTTGTGTATATGTACGTATGTATGTGTGTGTGTGTGCGTGTGTGTAGAACCACGGACGAATTCGGGAACCACCATGGACGCCTCCACCTCCTTCTGCCCCGGGATTCACAGGCTCCGCCCTACCAGGACAGGAACGCAGGCCGCCCCCGCTTCCGCCTGGCGTCTATACGTGGGATCTGGGATCCGAACTCAGGACCTTCCGCCTGCAAGGCAGAGGCTTAACCCCTGAGCCACCTCTCCAGCCCCCACATACGAAGAATTCTTAGGCTTAGGAGATTTTCTTTTTTATGAAATCAAAGCTAAGTTTAAAGACAGTTCAGCTGTATAAACAATAATCTCCACATACTTGAATTATCTTCAGCACCCAGTCATTCGGACAGAAACCCATTATTCCCAATACCCAGTAAAACATGCTGGGAGATGGCTCCCAGACGCCCCAGGATCCTCAGCTCTGGTCCTCCATCCTGGAGCGGGTTAAGAAGCTGAAAGCCATGAGGAGATGCACTAACTGCACGTGATCGCACTGACAGGATGTCAGGCCAGTTGACTGGCAGACACAGTGACTCAGAAGCAAACTCAGCACTCCCTCAGGGGTGCACCCTTCAGATCAGACAAATGTCAAGGGAGGGCTAGGAAGACACTGAGCAGCCAGAGCATGGGGCTGCTTAATATCTCCTCTGACGTGGGAGGCAGAGTGGGGAACAGGAGGCCGGGGGGGGGGTGAACTGGAGATGGGTTTGGGTGGTCCGTCTTTTCTTTTCCATTCTGTGTGTGTGTGTGTGTGTGTGTAGATTTTTTTCCTAATAACTCCATATTTTACATCTAAGTGCCCCATTTATTCTTCTCCTTTAACTCTAGCATCCACTCATCCTGTCCACACTCTACGCAAACCCTGTCCCTTCCCAGGATTCCCAGCCAGGGAAGAGCTTCTGTTCACAGTCGATACCCTTAGCCACTTACAAACCTGTGCTTGATCGTGGAGACAGGCCGCCTCATTCTCTCCTTCCCCTGCCCACATTCCCAGGGATAAAAGTTCCTCTTCACCTACAGACCAGATTCCTTTTCCCTTCCCAGAAAATTAATTAGTCTGGCAGCCATCCTATAACTAGGTAATCAATAAACCTTTTCCATTTCTTGTCCTCGGCATGTCGGATATGCCCTCTCTAATTTAAAAAAACCTTACATAATACTGATGCTGAAGACCCGGGCTGGGGCCCTCCTTTTTATGGACCCCAGTTTCAAACAACAGCTCTTATTACACCACAACAGCAGTCACCACCATCATGCTTCTCTCTCTCTCTCACTCTCTCTCTCTCTCTCTCTCTCATCACTGGTATAGCTCTCCCTTCCCTCTCAGCAAATGTTGGAGTTCTGGGGACCCCAAATTATTTTCCCTTGTCCCTTCCCTGTCCATGTGTGGGGTTCTAGAGACTCTGTTCTCTGTCCTCGTTGTGCTTGCTATGAAGTGTGCTGGGCTTTTCTCCCACAGTCAGTCTCTCTCATTTGGGACGATTAACCTCATCTCTGCTGGGTCCCGCTCCCGTGGGCAGACTAGATTTGGCTCCCTGTTTGGGATCAGGATTCTCGCCTTTTTGGTTTTTGGTTTGTCACGCGTGTTCTGAGGGTACATCCATTGCACCTGTCTTTTTTCTTTTTTTTTTTTTTATTTAAAAATTTTTTCCCCTAGTTTTACAAGCATATTGAGTACTTATCCTTTCCATTCTCCTCTTCTCTCCTTCTCTCCCTTCCCTTCATCACTCCATCCTACTCTCTCCCTTTCCTCCAGTCTGTCTGCTTCTGTGGGCCCCAGGGTTCCCTCTGGATTGCCTGCTCTAGTGGGAGTTCAGGCATCTGTGGTAGACCATGTGACCCCTCCTCAGGACACCCCACCCGTCCAGCCCTAACCCCCAAAGTTTCCACTGCATATAATTATCTCTCCTGAAGTCCTTGCTAGTCTGTGGGGGAATGTTGCTGTGTCAGTCTTTACGCAGGTCTGGTAAGGACGAGTCTCGTTGTAGTGAGTTCCTGGATGCAGCAGCCCTGCCTTGAATGGAGTGTCTTGCCTAACTGTAGGCCTTCTCATCTTTAGGCTCTTACAACCTTACTGCCCCCTCTTCTGCAAGGTTCCCTGAGCCTTAGGATGGGGAGAGATATAGTTGGCTTGATTCCAGGTAAACATTGCAGTCTCCTGTACTCTGCATTCTGGTTGTTGTCCACTTCACTGCTCTTCCACTGCCCTATGCTGCTTCCTGTCAGGGTGTTGAGATCCTTTACTTCTGTTGCAGAAAAAGGCTTCTAGGTTGCGTGCTGAATGCTCTTCCAATATATGGGTGTAATGACAGGTATTTACAGAGCAGTTTGGTGTACTGTCTTCCTACCTATAAGTTCATAGTCCGTTCTTCCCTAGTGATCTATTTCTTTCCCTTTTATAGGTTCTCGTTCTAGTTAGCAGTAAAGGAATGTGTTCCATTCTGACAAGCAGGCCCTGAGTCCAATCAGAAAGCTGTTAGTTGTCTCCTTGATACTCATGCTGGTATTACACTAGTGGCCATCTGTTGTCATGGTGAGTTTTATTGCAACTTGCAGATCTCATAGGTTGACGAGGCCTTAGATTATTTTTCTCCCCTAGTAGCTTCTACAGTATTCCTTGGTACTGTGTAAGCTATCCAGCGAGGAACCATCATGTCTTTCAAGCCAGAGGCTCCTATGGTTTTTTGTCTTTTTGTCTTTTTCTTTCTTTTTTTTCTCTCTACTCTTGCACTCCTCTGTGGAGGGCTCTAGACTTTCAAAGATGCCACTTTGGCTTCTTTGCCAGTCAGTACCCAATATGATAGCACCATGAGGATTTTAATCAATATGGTAGCTGTCTTCCTCCTCTCCTGCCCCATATATTTAAGCTTTGGAAGTTCTAGTTAAACTTGTCTTTCTCCTCATAGGAAAACAAAACAAAACAAAACCAACCATTTACGATCTCTAATTTGGTTTAGAGGTTCCAGGTTACCAGTTATTCTCAAAATCTATTGACTATTTATTACAGGAGTACTACACCATTAGTAATTGAAGTAATTGCTAAACACAAGGTTTCTTAAATGCTGATCTGCTTTTGATAGTGTCTTCTTTAAAATTTAATCTTCTTTTGATGTTTTTTTTAGTAAAGTCCTGTGTTTTGTCATCTGTTCTGACTGGCTGTTACATATGTTTCTTTTTTTAAAAATTTTTTTATTATTTATTTATTCAATTGTGTGTGTATGCATATGTGTGCGTGTGTGAGCATGTGTTTATATGTGTGTGTATGTGTAGAACCACGGACGAATTTGGGAACCACCATGGACGCCTCCACCTCCTCCTTGCTTACTCTGCCCTGGGATTCACAGGCTTTGCCCTACCAGGACCAGAAATGCAGGCCGCCCCTGCTTCTGCCTGGCATCTATACGTGGGGTTTAGGATCCGAACTCAGGACCTTCCACCTGCAAGACAGAGGCTTAACCCCTGAGCCACCTCTCCAGCCCCATTACATGTGTTTCTAAGAGTTATCTGTGCTCTTGATTCTAACTTACTGGGCTTAACTAATACAAGGTTCTATTTTCAATGATAAGGTTTTCCTAAATGTTAATCTACTTTTAATAATGTTTTCCAAATTCTATGCCCAACATTGATCAATTATATAGTCTCAGTTCACTGTGTCATGAATTAATAACTAATTCAAAAACTGTTGCCATTGAAGTATAATTGATTGTCTGCAGGAAACACCTATCAAATGGTATTCATTTCATTTGCTTACTTGTTCCATTGCTTGGATTTCAGGTAATCCTATCATGTATCTGTCTGTCTAATAGGTATGTTTTGAAGTAACACATTTGTGGTCGCTTTTTTCATTTTCATTTTCACTTTTTTCATTCTTATTGTGCTCTAATATTTTTGACATTTTTGGCATGCTCAATTAAAATGCATATATGGATAATTACAAAAATAGTTTTTAAAATACCAAAAAGGCCTAAGTTAGTACTGATCTAATGTAATTTACATTTTAAGTTGATCACAATGGTTTCTGATAAATTATACATTTTATCTCACTTGGTTTTGATTTCAGTGGGACTGCAAATAAAGATGTCATTGTGTTCTTCCCAAGGTCATGAAGACCCCTCCAGACTTCTGCCTTACTGTCCATATTCTAGCTTCACTTTTATAATCCCTTTAAAGATTTTTTCATGTGTTCCCAGAGTAGCAAAGCCACTATGGATATTATTTCTTAGTTAAACTTGCTCATTCCTCTGACTTCTTTTATTGAATCTTGTTCCAATAGATCTAGCAACAGAGAAAATGCAATGTCTTCTGGGACATTTATTAAATTTCCTCATTCTCCTTTGTGATAAGATATATGGGCTCCCTTCTTTGCTCCAATCTGCTTTTCTAACTACAAGTCCTCCATATGTATTACTGTGTTCTGCTACAACCTTGTTAGACTAATTCTGATATAATGATTTCTGAACGTTTTTATTGTCATGTGATAAGCTTATTCTCCTAATTTTTATATAATATACCTAGAGTTCTAAAGAAAGCTTAAAAGAGTCTCCTGTAACCATGAGCTACTTGTTTATTTGATATTTCATAGTGTCTTGGATCTACTTAGATACACACCCTCTGAAATAGACAAAGCAAAGTTAAAAGAACTTTTACTAAGTTTTGTTTATGTTAAATTCTTTCAAATCCAAGATTATCTTGATCAAGTCAACATTGGGGTACTTGTGACCCCTTGGGGTACATCCCTCCCAAACTTTGCTTGGGTTCAGACCCCCAACAGGACTGCCGTTCTCCAGCCCCCCACAGACATTGGAATATCTCCTTTGCTGACCTCTACAATCCACCACCGATCTGTCCAATTTGTTAAGGCCTTCCGTTTCTCTCTTTCTCCCTGCTCCCCACCATCTTTGCTTTCAGAGTGAGCCTTCCTCATTCCTCTTGTCATTTTGGGGCTTGTACTGGGAAATGGTGTGGCCAGCCGATCCTGGCAGATCCCTCTCTTCTCAGCCTGTTTGGTCCTGGCTTGCTTCGAGCTGTCCTGAGCTCCATTCTGCCTCATGGGCAGCCTTGTTTGAAATGACTGTCTTCTTTTGTCTTGAAAGCCACACTGGCACACTGGTCGCTTCCCTCTAGTCCTAATGGATTAGATTTGTCCCCTGAAAAAAGGGACAACTTTTTAGGTGTCAGAATCCCCCCTTTTTTTGGTCTTGGCTTTTCACATGTGTTCTGGATGCCTGTTCACTGCTGACAAAGCCAGGGGCTTCTGTGAGCTCTCTCTTTTTTTTCTTTTCTTCTCTCTCTTTAACTTTCTACTTATTTCTGTTCCACTTCCTTTGAAATGGGTACCTTGCACTCTAAACTTGATCTGTGTACCCTTTTTGCCTGCCTTTTAAATCTCTTGTCATTTGGCTTCCAAGGGGTCATAATACCCTGCTGGCTCATTTTTAAAAAAAAAATTATTATTTGTTCAGTTGTGCGTGTGTGTATGTATGTGCGTGCGTGTGTGTGTGTGTGTGTGTGTGTGTGTGTGTGTGTGTGTGTGTAGAACCACGGGTGAATTCGGGAACCACCATGGACCGCCTCCACCTCCTCCTTGTTTACTCTGCCCCGGGATTCACAGGCTCCGCCCTACCAGGACCAGAAGCGCAGGCTGCCCCCGCTTCTACCCAGCGTTTATACGTGGGATCTGGGATCCAAACTCAGGACCTTCCGCCTGCAAGGCAGAGGCTTAACTCCTGAAAGCAGAGGCTTAACTCCTGAGCCACCTCTCCAGCCCCCTGATGGCTCATTTTTTTTTTTTTTTTTTTTTTAATTGTAATTCAATTTGGCTTCAGTACCCCTTAGATTACCAGAGTTGCTGGCCACAAGGTGGCACACTGGATTTTCAAATTCTTGGTGACCTTGATACGGTGACATTGATACTGACATTGTAAGTGGTCCA
Source organism: Typhlomys cinereus (assembly GCA_023101885.1). Classification (NCBI taxonomy): domain Eukaryota; kingdom Metazoa; phylum Chordata; class Mammalia; order Rodentia; family Platacanthomyidae; genus Typhlomys; species Typhlomys cinereus. The sequence goes on from JALPQD010000174.1 coordinate 1,199,371, forward strand.
CATTCCCTTATATCCAAGCCTTTTTGCCCTCTGTGACTTAGAAGGTTAAAATATTATGTTGGGACTGAAGAGATGGCTCAGGGGTTAACACTATATCTCGAAAGCTGAAGGTCCTGCGTTCAGATTCCAGGTCCATGTAAGAATGCCAGGTGGAAACTGTGGCAGCCTGCACTTCTAGTCTGGTGGGCTGAGCCTGGAAAATCTCAGAGCAAAGCAAGAAGGAGGAAGAAGCAATCCAGGATGATTCCTGAAGTTATCCTTTATCTTCCATAGAGACACATAGTGCCCTCTGAGACACACAATAAATAAATAAAATATTTAAAAAAATGTTGTAGCAGTTTTGTGAGATGATTAAAGGAAATTTTAAGTCTATCAGAACTGTTCCTGGCAAATTACTGTGTGTTACAGAGAAAAAGGGCATTGAGCCTTGGAAACATACCTAAGAAGTGTTTTTCAATTGCCTCTATGAATTTCCTCCTCTTTAATTTCAGTAATATAGATAACAATTTTCATGTTGTTTCATACATTAAGACTCATAAAATCCTAAGTCCTAGAAGGTTTACTTGATTGTCTCCTGAAATTATACAATATTGCTAAAAGGTCTTATAATATGGATTTTTAACTAAAGCATGCTCTCTCCCTCACCTTTACCTTCGCCTCACTAAGCCAGACAATGAAACTGCTTATTTTAATTTTATATATAATATCTTTAATCACAGGTCAAATGTAAATGTTATGACAGATGCAGAGGATGGAAAAATTCTATATATGTATCAGATTATGATTAGTAACTTTAAAAAAAACTTTATTTTACCTATTCATTTATTTTGTGTGTGTGTGTGTGTGTGTGTGTGTGTGTGAGAGAGAGAAAGAGAGGGCACTGTATGTCCCTATGGAGACCCAAGGGTGACTTCAGGAATCATCTTAGATTCCTTCTACCTACCTTTTGCTTTATTCTAGGATTTGCTTTGTTCTGGTTGCCTCCGTTTCCACCTGGCATTTTTTTTGTGGGACCTAAGATCCAAATCCCTGAGCCATCTCTTCAGCCCTGTAAAATTTTTTTTAAAACTTATTTATTTTGTGTGTATCCCTGTGGAGGACCAAGGGTGACTCTGAGAATCATTCTGGATTGCTTCTACTTCATTTTTGTTTGTTCTGGGATTTTCCAGGCTGGGAAGTGTAGGCCTACAGCATTTCCACCTGACATTTTTTAATGGGACCTGGGATCCAGACTCAGGACCTTCTGCTTGGGAGGCAGAGTCTTAACCCCTGAACCACCTCTCCAGCCCGTGGCTAGTACATTTAATATGACCCGGGTGTTTCTTTATTAATGGCTCTGCCAATTAGCTCTCTCTCCCTTGAAGACTGCTCTCCCACCTGCTACTCAGTCTCTCTCCATGAGACACTAGGAATGAGCCTTCCTAGCTATAGCAGGACATATGTGGCCTATTATGTGGCCTCCACATGCACAAATGTGTAATGTTTCAGCTGCCAACAGGGAGCTGAATATAAGTTCCTGAAAAGACACTGCTGTACTCAGAAATCTGATTGACTTGACTGGAGTCTCCAATAAAGTGGAGAGATCTGGAATGTTGCAATCCAGAGTCAAATTATCTTGGACCCATTTTAAGCCCCTAATTGCCATTTGTTGTCATCCTCTGTATGTTAGGTAGCATTCTGATGGCCATTACATATTAGATAAGCTAAACCAGATAGTTAGCAAGCTCCTTATAGCTCAACTTAATCACCCTTGATTGCCCTCTCAATTGTTTGTCAGCCTTGTCTCTCCTAGGTGCAACTCTGTCCCCTATTTACTCTGAATGAGAGGTTACACTCCCCCTCCAACAGACGGAACCCTGACACCATTTTACCCCTCCAGGAGAGACCTAGGACTTTCAGTTATTGTTGACATCACCCCAGTCCTCTCACTCTACAGGCTCAGCTCAGTTCATTGACTCCATTCATCCTCCTGAAAGAAGAGTGCTACTATTACATCAACCACATGGGAGAAGTGGAAGAGGGGATCAACAGCCTCGGGAACGCGGCAGCTCAAATCCATTCTGCCAGGGAGCCCACTGGAGGTTTCACAATTATGGTCTCCCTTGACAACTGTGTTCCCCCCTCATCGGTCCTCTAGCTGCCATTTGCCTGTTGTTGCTTTGCTTCCAGGATAGGATCAGAGAATTCACCCGACATTCTTTCAACTCTTGACCACATGGCCATCAATCTTTTACTAGCCACTGATGACCCAATTGGATCCAGCTTGATGACAGTCATCACCCTCACTCTGAGAACTCAGGAACGGCTCCCCATCACTTCAATCTGTAACCCACAACGACCCTGTCCAGCAGGAAGTAGTTAAGAAGGTAATAAAAGCCTGGAGCGATAGGATTCTGTGTCCCCTGCTCAGGACAGAGCTTCTGCTTACTGGTCCCTGTACTTAGGCACTTACAATGCCCGGGCTTGATACCTCCCTCAGGGACATAGGTCACCTCCCTCTCTCTTCCCCATCCACATTTCCAGGGATAAAAATTCCTCTCTACCTTCAGACCAGGCTAATTCTCCCTTCCCAGAGAATTAATCTGGTGGCTGTCATATAATGAGGTAATCAACAAACCTTTTACATTCCTTGTCTGTGGTATATCAAATCCACCCTTTCTTTTTTAAAAACCTTATACTTTTTAACCTTGGTTGGGATAGTGTGGGATAACGGCTGTTTGCTTTTTTTTTTTTTTTAATGTGGGATCTGAGATTTGAATTCAGGTTCTTAGATCCTTATGCTTGTGAGGTAAAGTCTGCCTGCAGCCTGAGGAATATTATTATTTTTTATGTGTGAGTGTGAGTGTGTGAGTGTGTGTGTGTGTGTGTGTGTGTGTGTGTGTGTGTATCACAGGGCACTGTGTGTGACTGTGGAAGCCCAAGGGTGACTTCAGGAATCACCCTGGATTATACTACCTCCTCCTTGCTTTGCTCAGGAGTTTCCCAGACTCTGCCTTCCAGTCCCAGAGGTACAGGGGGCTGCCATTTCCACCTGGTGGTTTTATCTGGCATTTTTTCATGGGATCCGGGATTCTAACTCAGGACCTTCTGCTTGCGAGGCCAAGACTTAACCCCTGAGCCATCTCTCCAGTCCTGTTTGCTTCATTTTAGGGGCAGGCACTCTTTGAATGAGGTATCCAAGCTGGGGCAGAGCAAGGAACAGGACTTTGAAACTGATTTTGTGAGTCACTGGCGACTTGAGCAACCACCCACTTGAAGCAGCTTAGCTTGTGGGAACTGTGAGCAGGCCTAGCGACTGGGACTTTCTCAATTTGCTGTCGGCTGACAGCAGAAGTGAACAGCTTTGAGTTGAGGAAACTGTGGCTGGACAGGCGGTGAGCAGTTCTGTTCCCCCTCGCCGTCCTTCTGACTCGTGGCTACCGAACCTGTGGACAGCTGGGTGTCTGAAGGCCGGAGGGACGCACCCTGGATCCTTCCCTCCTGTGGGAATGTTGGGGCAAGCTGTGTCTCTGGTCTTCCTTCTGTTCCTCCAGGGATATCAGGGCCAAGGTAAGGCGCCCTGGGCTGGTGGGGGCTGGTATGGATTTGGGGTCGAGCTAATTTAAGATATCAGAACCCAGAGCCTCCGACGAGGCAGGCCACCTGTAGGGTCACCTGGCACTTTAGGAAGCAACGGGATCGATGAAGCGTGGTGGTCCAGATCCCGAGGCCATTGTAGATTGAGCAGCTTTTGTTCTGTGTGGAGCCAGGAGTCTTGTGCAGACTTTTGCAAAGCTAGAAGACAGGCACTTTTCAGGCTTCGTACCTACCGTTTTCTCTTCCTGGGGTGAAGCCCCAACACTGACTCGAGGCGACTCTTTCATGGCTTCATTCAAGGCCACTTTCTCAAAGATATTTCTCCACTGAAGTGTCAGCTCTCTATGACAGCACTTTCTTTCTCATGCCACTGAATTTTCTCCTTTGTGTGTGTGTGTGTGTGTGTGTGTGTGTGTGTGTGTGTGTGTGTGTATGTGTGTGTGTGTGTGTTCCGCTGCCGACTTGTTTTATTTCCCACCTCTTGGTCTCCTCTGTAAATACATGAGAATGTTGGAGGCCAGGGCTGTGGACTACTTATTTCCCTACACTGTTCTCCAGAACCCAGAGTAGTCTCGGGCACAGGGAGACTTGCGGTGCATATTTATTTCCATATTAACACCCACCTTTCTCATTCATCTTCTCAGTCTGTTTTGAGCAGTTCTATGCCAGGCACTTTGGCTGGACATTGAGGATCACCGGTGGATAAGCCCATAGTATATTTCTCTGTGGAGCCCATACTTTGTTGTTTGAGCAAATACAAAATTACAGGTACGATTAGGCACAGGATCATGTCTGGATGTGGCAAATGCTGAATATGTATTTGCTGAATAAATGAATTATTCTCAGTTATAATCAAGGGTTAGATATGTATGAGCATTACAGATCTCTTCCTCACTGCATCTCCTCTCAAATGAGGTGCCGGAGAGAAGTAGCTGGGTGCAGGGAAAGACTAGGTTCCAGGGGAGAATCCAGCTCTGTGGAAATTGATCTTGGAGGTGTTAAGCCATCATTTTTACAAACAAACCATCTTTGTTAAAGTTGCACACATGTACAGAAAAATGTACAAGTGACAGTGCACTTCTCAGTAAATTATTCTTGGGGCTACCTTAAACTCGATCATTATCCCATCCCAATATTCTTACTTCGAATCTCATAGGTCAGTTTTGCTTGGGTAGAAATGAAAACCTATAGTATGTATTTCTGGCTTCTTTTGCTTAATATATTATGAGGTTTGTCTGTGTTCCAACCTGCAACAAATCACTTTCGTGGCGCACATACACACACACACACACACACACACACACACACACACACACATACATATTTCATTGCGTGACTATATTGTAATTTATTCATTCTGTGATGGAAGAACATTCAGAGTGGTCAGTTTTTTTTTTTCAGTATTGAAATAATGCTACCATGAACCTCTTGTATAGATATGAATGTCAATTGAGTCTATTTCCAGGGTAAAATCATAGTTGGAACAGCTGCTGTCAAATTGTTTTCTGAAACGATGTGTGAGAGTTTCATGTTGCTTTGGTGCAATTGCTACCTTTGGGTAATAGGAAATGAAATTGCGGTGTCACATCTCCTGTAAGGCTAGAGGCAAAGCTAGGGGTCTCAACTTTGATATTCTGCATCAAATCCCTACATTAGAGCCATATTGGAGAACCAAGCAAGAGGCATTCTTTTTTAAAAATACTTTTTAAAAACTTTATTTACTTATTTTGTGTGTGTGTGTGTGTGTGTGTGTGTGTGTGTGTGTGTGTGTATGTGTGTGTGTCCCTGTGGAGGACCAAGGGTGACTTCAGGAATCATCCTAGATTGCTTATACCTCCTTTTTGCTTCCCTCTGGGATTTCCCAGGCTCCACCCACTAGGGCTGGAGATGCAGGCTGTTGCCATTTCTGCTGGGCATTTTTCTCCTGGGATCTGGGATCTGAACTCAGGACCTTCTGCTGGAGAGGCAAAATCCTAGCCGCTGAGCCACCTCTCCAATCCTTTTTTTAAAATTACTTATTCATAAAACTGGGGAAGGTGTACACATGCATACTATGTGGTGAATAGGTGGAGATCAGAGAACAGCTTTTAGAAATCAGTTCTTGTCTTCTATCATATGGGCTTCCAGGGATTAAACTCAGGTCGCTGGGTTTGTGAGCAAGTGCATTACCCACTGAGTTATTACGTTGTCACAGAGAAGTATTCTTGAATTAATTTGTTAAACAGATTTTATTAAACCTTCACTGTGTCCTAAGAACTATTTAAGGTTTCACGAGGAAATAGACTTTCACATGTTTACTAAGAGATGAAGAAGGCCAGCAAGTGTGACTTTAAAAAGGAAAGGCCACAGCCCATTCCGGTGGTCAGGATGCTGCCTTGACTTTTTTTTTTTTTAGACAACTTGTCATGTAACCTAGGTTGACTTTTAAACCAGCATTGCGTGCATGCCAGGCGAGCACTCTACTAGCGGGCCTCCCTCTGCAGCTCTCAGCTGCTGATTTTATCCCTAAGAATCTGTCCAACAAGAATGGAAGCATCTACAATGGCAGCTCCAAGGGAAGATAGCAGAAGCAAGGTGTCACCGACAGGCAAGATACAGTAGGATAGAAAGGGAGTTGAGAAGATGGTGGTTTGGTAGGGACACCAGGGAACTGGCTTTGAAGGATAAGAGTTCTGCAAACATGTATAAAGTAGACAGATCTAGGCAGAGGAAGGCGCCTGAACACAAGCAAGCAAAATTTAAGTATAAGTGGGAGACATGAAAGACAATATAGCCAGGTGGTGTTGGAGAAAGCTAGGAAGCTCAAAGGTCACAGAAAGGAAGAGCTTGGCTTGCCCAGGAGAGGCATCATTGTGGTTGGTTTGGAGGCAAGCAGAGAGCAAGAAGCAAGCAGGCCGTGAGCTCAGAGGACAATTTACTTATTTATTATTTTATTGATATATTTATTATTTTGCCTTGACGGTTGCTGCCTAGACCCTGGGCTCTGTTTGCTTAGTTCCCTGCATTGACCACCTCTGTTTCCTTCTGCCTGAGCCTGGGAGCACTGGCCCACGCTGAGCAAAACCTCAATATCCTTTCGTTGGCTGATAAAGGTGAAGTTCCCCCTGAGATCTCCCCCCTGCTCCTGGGAGGGGCTCTGGCTGCTCAGCTTCCTGTGGTCTGTAAGTCTCGGTTGCAGGCAGTGGGGCTGACTCTGACCCTTCGCTCTGGTGCAGACCTGCAGCTCTGCCGGCGCCGGATGGTCCTGCACCTGCTGTGCTCTTGCTGCCCTCTTCTTCAGTTCATCGGAGGTCCCCTGCTCTGTGCACACTGTTTTACCTCATCCGCTCTTAACCACCGGAAAAGAGCCCCCAAGGCAGCATCCTGACCACCGGAATGGGCTGTGGCCTTTCCTTTTTTAAAGTCACACTTGCTGGCCTTCTTCATCTCTTAGTAAGCATGTGAGAACTTGTGCTGAAATTGTCCTCTCTCTTTCTCTCTCTCACATTTCATGTTGTTATTTCTTCTTTCTTCCCTTGGTGTGTATGATAATTGCAGTTTTCCAGGACAGGGAATGAAGTGTTGTATATATTAGTCACGGCTCTTGCCTTTCCACTGTATCTACTCACTTTCTGGCCCGTATCACAGCTTGACACCAAGGAGGAATTAGGGCAGGCCTCAGAGAAGCCTAAAGACGATTGTCTTAATTGCTTTAATTGACGAGGAAAGACCCAGCCCACAGTGGATGGGGCCATTTCCTAGGCTAGTGAGAAAGAGGAAGAAAAACTAGTTGGCATTTGGCAGACTGGCAAGCTAGGAAACAGTCATGCAGTCCTTGCCGTTGGAGCTTGACCCGGCTCCTGCTGTAACGCCCTGCCATGATGGCTGTAGCTGCAGTCATGTGGCAATAGGATGCTGTGTTTCCCCAAATTGTTTGGGTCAGCTCTTCATCACAGCAGTGAAAGTTTCGTGACTGAGAACCAGTCTACCTCAGAAGTGCTCTCCAACTGCCTTCCTCCTGCCTCCTCCGCTGCACTGTGGGTGCTGTGGGAGACGAACTTTGTCCCCCGCAAAAGAGCAGACACGCCCTCCAAGCCCGCTGGTGCCTGGAGTCCTGGGAATTCTTGTTTCTGGTCCACTGTTTCTTCACTTCCCCAAAGGTGATTCTAAACCCTTGCTGTCTCTTCAAGGCTCTGTTCCACAGCCCCTGTCAGCTGACAGCCTCCTCCTCCCAGAAAATGACGAATTCTTCCACTCCGCCCTCCCTGTTGCCCCCTTCTTCCCCACGCCCGTCTTTCTCCACCAGGCACGTCCTGAGCTTTTCTCTTGCAACGACAGCTCTCAGCCACCTCCCATGAACAGCCACTCCTAACACCTCGTGGCAGAGGGGGGTACGTGCCCCTTATGCCTGCGCCCCTGTTGCAACTTTGTGTCTGGACCCTGTTCCCATCAGCAATAAGCATTTGTAATGGATTTGCTGTGGAGCCCTCCAGAGGGCCTTGTTGGATGGGCATCGGGTGAACTTTGAGTGCGACACGCCTGTGCGTGGCCCAACCGTGCCAGCTGCCGGGGCTCTCAGCTGCTACTCCTTCAGCCTTTTTCTTATTTAAATCCTGCCCTTTTCTCGGTGTGTATGATAATTGCAACAATGACTTCGGTTTTGTGGCAAGCGTTTCTGGCTCCCATCCTGGAGCTGTTAGCCCCGGCTTAGCGCATTTTAGCATCTTTTCCTGTGGAGTACCCACAATCCATCTGAAATCTCGGCCCATTAGTGCTTTGACCGGGCGGAGATTTGACCCCTCGGACCTGCAGCATATCCCCATGATCCCTTTCTACTGGCCCTGATCTCCACCCTTCCTGCGGCTTTCACCGATGTGTCAACTTTTCCATGCCTTCAGCTTTACCACTTGCTTGTTATAGACAAGGGCCACATCCATCTTCCTAAGTATCGTCTTATAAACAAAAATCTTCTGTACTTGTCTAGATAAGTCTCTCAAACCTAATTTTGTTGCTTTACCGCTCCCCTCCCAAAGCACCCAGAGGTGATTGACCTGCCTGTAGGAAACGAAGTCTTGTCGACTCTTTCAATGCTGTCAATTATGAGGCAGGATGTCTCAATTACTTCATCCCTGATATTTTGCACAGGGCTGGGGATATAGCTCAGTACTAGATCACTTGCTTTGCATGCTTGAAACCCTAGGTTCCTGAAAAAATTTATGTAAGATTTGTATCTTCTGTTTGGTTCCTTTAACTCTAAAAAGTCTATGCTTTTTCTATTATTTTTTAAAAATTATTTATTTCGTGTGTGTGTGTGTGTGTGTGTGTGTGTGTGTGTGTGTGTGTGTATCAGAGGGCATTATGTGTGTCCCTGTGAAGGACCAGGGATAACTATGGGAATCATCTTGGATTGCTTCTATCATCTTTTTGCTTCACTCTGGGATTTCCCAGGCTCTGACCACCAGGAATGGAAGTGCAGGGTGCTGCTATGTTCCTCCTGGCATTTTTTACATGAGATCTGGGATCTGAACTCAGAACTTCTGCTTAAGAGACAGAGTCTTAACCTCTGAGTCATTACTCCAGCCCACTATCTTTTTAAAAAAAATTATTTTTGAGAGAGAGAGAATGGGATGCTATTCAGGGAGAGGTCAGAAGACAATTCTCAGAAGTCAGTTCTCTTCGTTCTACCCTGTGGGTTTTTGGGAATTGAACTCAGCTCTTCAAGTCTGAGAGGATTTGCCTTATGTGCTGAATTACCCTCCCTCCCTTTAAATTTTATGATACATCTCTGGAAATGTGTTTCCTCTAGATCTTTCCTTGGCTGGGTGGGGATAGATCCCTATGTCTTTCATTTCTCAAGTCATGAGTCGGTTCCTTAGGTAGGTCCTCCTGGCCACGAATCTATATAAATCCCTCACTCATTCAAGCATTCTGTGGTGTCACCTTTTAATATCTTTTCCGTGTCACTTACGGCCTCTCTTTAAGATCTTACTTGATGGCGTATACCCTGACTGGTATGTATGTTCACGGGCTCAGAGGCCATTTTTTTTAATATATCTTATTCTAATGTCCAGACTAGTGCTTCTCAATGGAGATGGTTTTCTTCATAGGACTTCTCCATAGGACTCTCTCCATAGGACCTGCAGACATTTCTGTTTGTCATGACTAGGGCAGGAGTGCCACTGGCATCCAGTGGGCAGAGGCCAGGGATGCTTCTAGTGACACAGCACACATTCTCATCTAACACTGAACAAGGAATTCTCCAGCTCTTAATGCTGAGGATGAAGTCAGGAAATCCTAGCCCGAGAGCCGGGGAGATCACCCAGTGAATAGGGCACTTGTCTTGCAAGAGTGAGAATGGCTCTTGGAGCGCAGAATCCATGCACATGCACAAGGTCTGGTGACTTCTGTAGTTCCAGCACTGGCGGGAATCCCCCAGGGCAGGCTGTATTAGGTGAGCCCATCAGTGAGCTCTGGGTTCAACTGAGAGACCTTGCCCTAATAAAGTGGAAAGTGATTAAGAAAGATAACTGATACCAACTTTTGACCTCCATACACATGTACATACTTACACACACACATGAAAAAAGAAAAAGAAAAAAAATGTACTAAAGCCATACCGGACTTGTAGAGACACTTAATAAATACTTATCTAATACAAGAGCGGGTGGTCTTCTTGTCTACCAGAATCTCGGTTATTCTTATAGATGTACTTGTAACCTACGTTTGGGCCAATTTTTAAAAATTAATTGTATATTTTACTAATCTACTTTTTCTTTTTTTCCCTTCCCTTTCCCTTCTTTTCCACTCTCCCCTCTCCTTTCTTAACTTTTTTCCCCCTCTACTCCCTTTGCCTTTCCCTTCCTTTCAGCTTCACTTCCTGTTCCTTCTTTTGAAATTATATCTCATTGCCCAGACTGGTTGGCTTCTATTTTGTGGCAACCCTCCCCACGCTAAGACAGAATGCCTTAGCCTCCCAAGTACTAGGATCATGGGGGAAATCACTATGACCCGCTATTAATACACTTTTTTGTCTGCTTTACCTAAGTAGTTTTTCCACCCTGCTGGTTTTTTGTTGTTACCTGAGGAACAAGAAGAAGCTTAAAGTGACAATATCACGCTGGCTCTTACCAAAGCATCATGTACTGTAATGGTCAGCAGAGCTCTGTGAGTGGTAGTGGCTACTGCATTTTTACTTTCTGTATTTCTTATCAAGATGCAGCTGTTAGAAAAAGAGAGGAAGAAAGAAGAAAGAGGAACAAAGAGGCAGGGTGGGGGGGTAGGGGTGGGGTAGGGGGTAGGGAGTGGGGGTGGGTGGAGGGTGGGGGATGGGGGGTTGGGAGGTAGAACATGAACCCAAGCTTCATCCATGTAGACTGAAGTTTACTCAGGAAGCTCCTCCAAAACTCTAGTGAGGGGCAGTGTTCAGATGGAAATGGCTACTCGTTTGGAGCAGGATTCGAGCTTTTTTTTTTTTTTTTTTTAAATAGTTGGAGTGTAGGAAAAGAGATTTGGGGTTTAACTGTTTATCAGATTAATATTTTTGGTGGGGTCTCTGGTGAAGATGTCTTATCTCAGATTTATCAGGTGAGGCTTCTGGTTTTGAGGTCTATCAACAGCAATGCACACAAAATTTAATCCCACGGTTTGATGTAAACCACCACCTACAGCAACATGTAAACAGACTCTTTAGTATTGAGCACAATCTTTTGTGCTGTTGTTATTTAACACCTGCCAAAGTAACCAAGAGTCTAATTTTTCTCATTACAGTTTTCCCTAGTTTTAAGCTTCGTGTTAATGGAATAGCACACAAGGAGTCTTTTTCTCTGTTTCCTTACTAATCATCATGTAGGCGATGAGAAACAATGAGCCTTAGAAATGGCTTATTTATTATGTTCATAATAATTTATTCATTAATCTCATGACACTATTTATCAGATTACCTCTCACTTTGAGTTATTATTAATAAAGCCGTTATGAACATTTATATATATATTTAGTAAACAGAAGCAAAATTTCTTTTTTTAAAACTTTTTTATTGCTATATACATGAATATACTGAATTTATGATATTTTCATCTTTTAATTCCCAATCCAATCCTCCCTTCTTTTCCCATTATAACTCTTCATCTCTCCCTATCATACTCCCTCCTATTTCCAAGTCTTTTTCACTTGTGTAGCCCACTGTGATGAACTTGTCTAAATCGTTTTGGTCAAAGATAGGAGAATCTCTGGTGTTTCTTTGGCCACACTTAGACTTTTTTCATTCCTTAAATGTCGACTATTTTGGTGAAGATGTGATAGAATGAATCTTCCTATTGTCTCAGTTGATAATGAACACCTTTTTCCTGCTTAGGAGTCATTTCAGATATCATCTTTTCGAAAGAACTTGTCCCAGACTTTTCCCATTTGGGAGGCAGGCTGGGTGGCTAAAATCAATGTCCTATTGTTTTGCAAGGAGCTTTTGCATGCTCCTAATGTTAATATTTTATCAACTATGAGTACTGAAGACATTTTTCTCCTAGTCTGTGGCTTTGTATTTCACTCTTTTAATATGACCTTTTGCCAAGCAGGAATTCTAAATTTTTTATAGTGTTTTTTTTTTGTTAAAGAAATAGTAGTTTATTTCAGGATATGGAGAATTGTCTCCTATGCTGTTTTTCTGGAAGCTTGATAGTTTTGGCTTTCATATGTAAAATTGTAATCTATTTTATTTTTAAAATTGATTAACTGAAGAGGCAAGGAGAGAGAGAGAACGAGAGAACACAGGCATGTATATGGCATGGTTATGTGTGGAGGTCAGAAGACAACTTTTAAAAGTCTGTTCTCTTTTACTTGTGGCCCCTGGGCACTGAACTCAGGGCACCAAGTTTGTACATAGTTGCCTTTATCTATTGAGTTATTTCACTTGTTTCCTTTTTAAATTAATTCTTGTGTGCTGGAGAGATGGCTCAGAGGTTAAGATTCTGCCTGGAAAGCAGCAGGCCCTGAGTTCAAATCCTGAATCCCATATAAAAAAACCCCAGGTGGAAATGGCTTTGGTTTGTGCTTTTGATCCTAGAAAGAGGAGCCTGGAATACTATAGGGCAAAGCAAAGAGGAGGTAGTGCAATCCAGGTGATTCCTGAAGTTACCCTTGGGCTTCCACTCCACAGTCACACATAGATCACACACACACACACACACACACACACACACACACACACAGACATACACGTAAAAAATTAATTTTTGTGTATGGTGTGAGGGAGATACCTAGGTTTAAATTTTATTATAGCTATCAAGTTAGCTCAACATGCTAGTGAAAAGACTATACATATATGGGTCTATTTCTAGATTAATACATATAATTAATTGATCCTTTTCTTGGTCTTATAATAATATAATTATCTTAATTTTCAAAATTTTTACAATATGTCTTGATTTTTTGGGTAGTTAGAAGTCTAGCTTTGCTCTTCTTCAAGTTTACCTTGGCTGTTGTAGGTCTTTAGTAATTTATCAGATTGTATTGGAATTGCTTCATTGAATCTATAGATGAATTTAGGGTGAACTGGCATCTTAATATTAAATTTTCCAATAAAAATACATGATATGTCTATTTATTTAGCTCTTAGAAATTTCTGAGATATCTTTTGTTGCATTAGGTGTACGAGGGTGCGTACCTGTGTGTGTGTGTGCACATGGGTGCATGGAGGTCAGAGGACAATGTTGGTGAGTCGGCTTTCTCCTTCCTCTTTTATGTGGGTTTCAGCAATTGAACTGAGGTTAGGTTTGCACGAGAAGTGCTTTTACCCAGTAAGTCCTCCCACACTCCCTCCTTTTTTTTGGTCATTTAAAATGTCTGTATAGTCCCCAGTAATTTCCTTTATAAATTCAAGATGTTGTACAACTAAATTGTCCTTTTTTATTACTGATTTTTCTAGAAATACGTTTTTTTTTTATTCAGTTGTGCATGTATGCGTATGGGTAGAACCACGGGCGAATTCAGGAACCACCATGGGCCGCTTCCACTATCCCTCCTTGTTTACTCTGTCCCGGGATTCACAGGCTTCGCCCTACCAGGACCAGAAACGCAGGCCGTCCCTGCTTTTGCCCAGCGTCTGTACGTGGGGTCTAGGATTTGAACTCAGGACCGTCCGCCTGCAAGGCAGAGGCTTAATCCCTGAGCCACCTCTCCAGCCCCAAGAAATACGTTTTAATATTCCTATTAAAATTTTTTCTAGCTTGGTTGATTTTCTCTGCTACATATTTTGTTCTGTTTCATTGATAATTGCCCTTATTTTTTTCGTGTTTTTGTTTTCTTCGGGTTATCATCATCATCATTCTTATAATTGTTATCTTTTGATAATGAAGAATAGATCACTTATGAGCTTTTTTATTTTTATTAGTTAATACCTTTGTACAGATAATATGTTTCATCTGACATTTTCATAGATGCATACTATGAACTTTGATCATATTCTCATCTCCATCTTACCATCTCTTGTACCCTTCCTCTTTCAATAGACCTCTCTCCCCTAATAGTCCATAATTGTCCCTCCTAATAGTCCTAATAGCATCTAGTACTTTCATGGCTTTAAAAAATCTAGATTTATATATGAAAGAAAGCATTTGATATTTGTCTTCCTGAGTCTGGTTTGTTGTGTTTGATATGAAGATCTTCAGTTTTATTAATTTTCTTGCAAATGAAATAATTTTGTTCTCTTCATGGCTGAATAAATGACACATAACCACATTTGTTTCAGCCATTCATTTGTTGATGTCCACTCAGGCTGATTCTATAACTAGGCTACTGTGAATAGTGCTGCAATAATAAACATGGGTGTGTAAGTATTACAGTTAGAGGTGGACTTTTATTCCTTTCAATATGTACCCAAGAGTGTATAGCAAAATCATGTCGTGGTTCTATTTTTAATTTGGGGAAACAAAGGAGCTTATATAGACAAATAATTAGATGGTGACAAATGGGCAGCCGATTGTGTCAAAGGTCCCTGATTTTCATAGTGGCTACACTAATTTACATTCCTACCAACAGTGTCTTTTCCCCTGCATTCTGGTAAGAATTCATAGTTGTATTCATGCCGATAGTCATTTTGCTGGGTGATATGATCTCTTAATGTAATTTTGATTTTCATTTAATTAGGGTGTTGATTATTTTTCAAGTATTTTTAACCTTCCTCCTTTTCCTCTTCCTCTTCCTCCATTTTTTCTTTTTCTCCTTCCTCCTCCTCTTCTCATTTTTTCAAGATATAAACTTCCAGAGTGTTTCTTAATGGTTGAGTCTCTGTATTTCATTGGTATTGCCTGGAATATACTTTTCCTTTTTCATTTTGTCAATTTGTGTTTTCTCTCCCTTTCTCGAGGTTAATTGGTTGAAGTTTTATTGATTTTATTTATTTTTTTGAAGAACCAAGTCTTCTTCTTCTATTTATTCACTGTATTGTTCTTTTAGACCTCTTTACATTAACTTCTGCCTGACTTTTATTATTTCTTTCTATTAATTTGGGATTTGGTTTATTCATGCTTTTCTAAGATCTTTTCGTGTCATTAGGGTGTTTATTTGAGCTATCAGAGTTTTTTTTTTGAAAAAAGCTTTCACTTATTTATTTGTTTTGTGTGTTTGTATTTATGTGTGTGTATGTGTGTGTGTGTGTGTGTGTGTGTGTGTGTGTGTGTGTGTATGAACTATAGCAGAGATCAGAGAATAACTTGCTGGAATTGGTTTTCTCCTTCCACCATGTGGGTTCTGGGAATTGAACTCAGATCATAAGGCTTGGCAGCAAATGCCTTTATCCTCTAAGCTACCTCTTCAGTCCTCATTGTTTTTTTTAGTGTAGGTATTCATAGCTAGAAACTTTCTTCTGAGAACTGCAAGAAGGTTCTGGTAATTCATGCTTTTATGTGATTTGGGGGATTTTAAATTTCTTCCCTGATTTCTTTAATGACCTTCTTATCATTCAAGTGTATATTACTCAGTCAGTATGTATTTGTATGATTTCTACTGCTGTGCATCTCAAGCTCTATTTCATTATTGTTCGATAAAGTATGAGAGATTATTTTGGTGTTTTCTCTTTGTTGAGATTTTCTTTAAGGCTTAAAATGTGATGTTTATTCATGGACTGTAAAAAAATCTGTATATTTTTAAAAAGGTTTATTTATTTATTCATTTCATGTGTGTCTCTGTGTGTATCACCCTGGATTGCTCTACCTCCTCTTTGTTTTGCTCTGGAGTTTCCCAAGTTCTGTCTTCCAAGATTGGAAGTACAGGCTGCTGCCATTTACTCCTGGCAGTTTTTCACATGGGATCTGGAATCTGAACTCAGGACCTTCTGCTTTCAAGGTATATGCTTAACTCCTGAGCCATCTCTCTGGCCTGAACAAGTCTGTATTTTATAACTACTAAATAGAATAATTTCTAGACAGAATATTCTGTGGATGTCTATTAAACCCACCCATTTGATGTGTGGTGCAGTTTAACTCTGCAGTTAGTTAGTTAATTAATTAATTAATTAATTGAGATGGGCTCTTGCTATATAGCCCTGGCTATCCTGGGACTCAATATATAGACTAGGCTGGTCTTGAACTCACAGGGATTTGCCTGTTTCTGCCTGGATGTTATTTTAATCTTAATTTTAGTCCTAGATAATGGATTTAGTGCTGAAAGTGGGTATTGAAGTTCACACTGTTATTGTATTTGCACTTATCTGTCCTTTTTTGGGGGGTCAAGGAGTGTTTTTTGTATGAAAAAGGGTTCACCGTTATTCAACATGTATCTATAATCATCATATCTTCTTGTTGGATTGTTTCCTTTATGTAGTGACTTTCTCTCTAATCTTGGCTTGAAGTTTACTTTGTCTGACACAAGAGGAACTACTTTGGCTTCCATTTGCTTGGCATGTGAAGTATCATCCTTTCATTTGTAGTCTGTGTATGCCATCGCGAGTGTGGTGAATGTCTGGCAGATAACCAATAGGTGGATCTTGGTAACTCTGTCCCTGTAGAATCCACTCACCCACTCACACACTCACTCAGTTACACAGCTGCTGGCTGTGATGACGAAGAAGATAAGTAAAGCCTGACTGCCCGTACCTCCGCCTCAGCCCTCCAAAGACTTGGCCAAGGACGGGGAGTTTGTCAGAGCAAAATCTCAAGTTTATTGGGGAAACAAAGGAGCTTATATAGACAAATAATTAGATGGCAACAAATGGGCAGCCAATTGTGTCAAAGGATTAAAACAACCTACAGGTACCACAGGTGAAGTCCAATGTCACTCAGCACAGAGGGCAGGTCAATACCTGCAAGCCAATTAGGGGTCCCTGTAATGTGATCAGGGTAACGCCCAAGACCCTTGCCCTCAGCACCATCCTTAGTCCCATGTGCTCGGCCATGTCCTGGACTAAATCCTGGGCGGGCCCAATATGTTCCTGTGTCTTTTAATTGAAGAGTCACTCATTAACATTTAAGGGTTATTAATCACTGATAATTTGTGTGTGTATATATGTGTGTATGTGATGTATGCTCACTCATGCATACATGGGTGGGAGCCCAGAGGTTGATGTTGACTGTCTTCCTTTATTTCTCTCTACTTGATTTATTTATTATTTATTTTTGAGACTGGATCTCTTACTGAGCACAGGGCTCACGATTCAGCTAGACTGGTTGGTCAGTATCATAGTTAAGCACAGGTGTCAACTTGACAGTTGAGGGTTTGAGCTCTGGGCACATTTGTAGAGAATTAGTGGTTGAGTTAAGCCCAGAGTGAACCTGAAGGAGATTGTCTAGCTGATGGGGCAAACCCAGCCTAGGGACTAGGCCCTGAACAGGTGAATAAAATACAAAGAGCTGGTTGAGGGAGTTGGCATATATTTTTACTCTTGGCCAGACATGCTGGTCTGGCAAGTGAGGATCGTCCCTCTCTCAGCTGTTGTGTAGAGATGGTGTGGCCAGTTCCCTTGGCCCTGGTGTTGGTGCATGCTTTCCGTCAAGCTGGACTGAGAACTGTAACCAGTAGTCATAAGAGAAAATAAACCCCTTCTTCCCTGAAGTTGTTTGATATTCATTTATTAGTAACTATGCAGGTGGACTGCAACAGTCAGCAAGATCTTTAGACTCTGCCAGTCTCCACTCTCGCAGTACTAGGGTTACAGACCCATGGCCATGCCCAGATTTTCTGTAGGCGCTGGGAATCTGAATTCATATCCTCCTGGTTGCACACAGCAAGCACTTTACACACCCAGCAGTCTTCTTAGCCCCTTAATGGTTGATTTAAGTATTGTTTTTTTTTTTTTTTCTTTTCTTTGTCTCTTATTTACCCAAGAGACAGCTGATTTACTTTTGCAGGCTTGTATGGTTCTTTCCTCTTTCTCATTTATTCATGTATTCCACTCAGAAATTCAGTCTTTTCTGAGCAACTTTGCTTGTGACTTTCTTTTTCCCATATGCATAGGCTTCCTGGCAGTATATTTTCACAACGCTGGCTCAGTGGTCATGAGTTGCTTGAGTTTGTGCTTATCCTGGAAAGTCTTACTTTCTCCATCAACTGAAAGGTAACTTTATTGTATTTAATGTTCTTGGTTGGTCTAATAGACACTGACTTCCAGGTTTGAAATACATCATACTATGCTTTTCTGGCTTTAAGTTTTCTGCTGAAAGTGCTGATGTGATGGCGAAGAGTTTGCTTTTGTAAACAAGTGGGATTTTCCTCTTGCATTTTTTTTATATCATTTGTTCTGTAGTATCAGGATATCAACTGTAATGTGTCATAGAGCAATCCTTTTCTAGATCCATCTCTTGGTTTTAGGATTCTAAATGCCTCTGATGCTTGGACGTTGGTATTGTTATGGCTGAGAAAAAAATTCCCTCTTAGAAAGCCAAATATGCTTTCTAAGACCTCAGTGAGTACGTTGATCTTTCTTACCCTACAGATTCTTAGGCTTGGCTCATGGTTTTTTTTTTAAAATTTTTGAAGTTGTAGCCATACTTGACTAGTTTTCTTTACTGATGTCTGAATACAGTATTTCCTCAACTTTTTTTTTTTTCAATCCATGCTACTATTTCTTCTCCTTGATCAATGTATGGGAGGTGCTTTCCATCCATTCTGTTTGATTTATCAAGTGTTTCCTTTCCAGTACTTTTTTTTTTTTTGCCAGAATCTGAATTTCCTCACTGACTTTTCACTCACATCGATGACTTTCTGGTCCAGTTTATTTTATTTTTTTATTTTATTTTCCTTTTTTAAAAAATTACTTATTATTTATTTATTCAGTGTGTGTGTGTGTGTGTGTGTGTGTGTGTGTGTGTGTGTGTGTATCAGAGGGCATTGTGCCTCCCTGTGAAGGGACAAGGGTGGCTGGGACTCATCTTGGATTGTTTTCACCTTCTTTTGCTTCATTATGTCATTTTCCAAGGCTCCGCTCACCAGGTCCAGAATTGCAGGCCTATGCTGTTTCAGCTTGGCGTTTTTACATGGGACCTGGGATCCAAACTCAGGTCTTTCTGCTTTTGAAGCAGAGTCTTAACCCCTGAGCCATCTCTCCAGTACTATTATCCAGCTTATGAGTTGGCTTCCTCACTTTGTTCATTTCATTTGAATCTTCTAGAGGATCATTAGAAGTAGGCTTCTAAATTCACTTCTGAAAGTTCAACTATTTCATTATTCTTGTTTTCAGTTATTATTTTTATGTTAGTATTAGTTTACTTTTCATGTTTCTATGTTGTGATTTGTATATCAAATTTTAACTGCCATATTGGTGGATATGTCTGTCTGATATGGGATTCCTCTGGGGTCTGTATGTGTCCATGTTCTTGTGTTAGGGAGTTGAAGCTTAAAACTGCACCATGTGTAGAGGATTGAAACAGAGTTTATTAGAGGAGAGAAAGAACAGAACTCATGAACGTGAATCTGTGAAGGGCAAGAGAGCCCTGGAGAACTCAGGGTCTTTGGCTCACTTTATCCACTGAGCAATTTTCCTGTCCCAACATAGTTATTATTATTTACTTGTATTATTTTTATACTAACAATATGAATGATTTATAGACTATGCTTACAATATTGTGACATTCTGAGTTTGTTCATGTAATTATTCTTATTAGAGGTTTTTATATCTTCTCATATTTTCTTCTTATTAACACCTCTTTTCAAGTTGAAGAACTTCTTCGGCATTTCTTGTAGGACAGGTCTGATGGACATATATTCTCTCAGCTTTCGTCTGTCTGGAAATGACTTTGTTGTTCCTTCATTTATTTTTTTTAATTTTTATTATTTATTCAATCGTGTGTGTGTGTATGTATGTGTGTGTGTGCAGAACCACGGACGAATTCGGGAACCACCATGGACCACCTCCACTTCTTCCTTGTTTACTCTGCCCAGGGATTCACAAGCTCCACCCTACCAGGACCAGAAACGCCAGCCGCCCCCGCTTCCACCCGGCTTCTGTACGTGGGGTCCAGGATTCGAACTCAGGACCTTCTGCCTGCAAGGCAGAGGCTTAACCTCTGAGCCATCTCTCCAGCCCCTGTTCCCCCATTTCTAAGGCATATTCTTGTTGTTGGTTTTCCTTCAGTACTGTGAAAATCTTATGTTGCTCTTTCCTGGCCTGTGAACTTTCTGTCATCAGATGAGTTAAGAGACCTGTAAATGTTCTTTGTGAATATTCTTTTTATCTTTCATCTTTGAGAGCTTGGTTATAAGAGACTTTAGAGTAGCTTGTACAACTTGGTTAAATAACATAGACTATTGACTTTTGATCTTCTACCTCCTTTTTGTATCCTCTTCTAGGTTTAGGAAATTTACTGTTATTATTTCTTTAAATAATTGTTTTTTATTTGTTTGACATTCTCACGTCCATCTTGAACCCAAATTAATTTGAGTGTCCTGCTTGTCCTGCTTAAAGTTTCCATAGGGTTTTTACTTCTTCATTCCTATTCATTTTTTTTCCCCACTCACTCGTATTATCAAATATTTTGTCTTTGAGCTTGCTGAATTCCCACCCCTTCCAGATTCTTATATAGTCCAGGCTGGCCTCGAACTCCCAATCCTCCCGATTCCACCTGCCTAATGTTGGAATTATATGCATGCATTACCACATATGGTTTGAATAATTTTTTTGTGCTTCTTGGGATTAAACCCAAGGTCTTGAATATGCTAGGCAAACACTCTACCACTGAGCTATAGTCTCAGTCCCAATTCTTTCTTTTGTTTGATTTATCCCAATATTAATGCTTTATATTACATTTTAAACTTTGCTAAATGTATTTTTCAGCAGGTCTGGGCACAGGGCTATGAGGATTGCCCATGTTAGGTTTCATCGTCCCAACATCAAGCTTTAAGGCAAAGCCCTGGGCTGACTGCCCTGTCCTGCCTTCTTGGAATGGAATCTTGCTTTTTACTCTGTTGCCCATAGTTGGTGCTGTGGGTTTCTCACAACCTAGGCTGATGCTAATCTGTGTCATGCTCGAGTCTTATAGCTTCAGGAACCTGTTCAGCCTTCGGGATGCACAAGACTCATTTTGCAGCTGGAGGTGATACAGGCTGAAACATTCATCTGTCTCATTGGCGTAGAGATTGTTACCTGATGCTTAACTGGACTGGAGGCTCTGACTACATACTCTGCTTACATTCTGCAGTTTCAACTAGGTGCTGGCTGTCACTATGACAGGCATGGAACTAAACTGTAAGAAAAAGCCTCGTTCTAGCTTGTATGTCCTGCTCCCAGAAAGTGGAGTCATTTTCCCTTGCTTTGCCTCCTGAAGAACAGTGGTGGAGGAATCCAGCCATTTGGTCTAATGCAGTTACAATGGCTCAGTCTGTGGGCTTTGGCTTCATGGTGAGCATGGTAGGACTTTGTCCAACAGTGAGTTCATTGTGTCAAGCCTGGTGCTGGGTTCAAGGTTTCAAGCCTGAACTTCACTCATTCCCTGTGTGGGCCTGTGTGGGCAACTCACATTCAAACCATGACAACGAGCTCCTATTATTGGTTTATGGATTTGTAACAGTTACTCTTAACTATTGCTGTGAGAGATCACCCAAAGTCAAGCAACTTAAAGGAGAAAGGGAGATTTATTCAGCTTACGGTTCCAGAGGGAAGGTACAGTCTCTCAAAGCAGAGGCGGCATGGCTGACTAGCCAAAGCTGGAGGAGGTTAAGTCACCGCAGACATCTTGGAAGCTGAGAGCTGCAGACTGCTTGCTGCAAAGGCAGACTTCTCCTGGAGGTAGGGTGGGACTCATCCACCCCAAGGCCCACCCCTTGTGACTGCCTTCCTCCAGCAAGGCTCCACCTCTCGAGGTGCCATGACCTTGCCAAACATGTGAGACTGTGGGGGACACATTTCAAACATGACAGGGTTCCTTCTGATTAGAGGACAGAGTTTGGGCGGAAGGAAAGGCAGATAGAAGAAGTATACTTTAAACTCGGGCTCTGGGCTCCTCATATTTGCTCCGGTGTTTTTAGCTTAAGGGAAGTCACATTCAGCTGCCTACACTGATTACACCTTCCACTGGTCTTTCTTTCCTAGAATGCTCATATTCTACAGATGTGGTTGGTCTTTCGGGAAAACCTCTCTGGCTACGGTTTTCCAACAAACACGAAAAGATATATTCTGTTCAATGGAAGCTGCGACAGGTTCTTATACTGGATTGGAACAATAACAGCTCACCTGGGTATAATTTAAATGGTACATATGATTTTAAGCCAGAAGATTTTACTCTCCTCATCAATGTAGCTAAGCTTGAAGACAGTGGTCAACACCAGCTGGAGATTACAGACAATTCTGGAAAAGTTTGCAATATATGTTTCAATGTTTCTATATTTGGTGAGTTGCCAGCGCTTCTTACTTTGCCTCTGTAATTCATGTAGGTGTCACATTCCAGCACTTTTTGACCAGAGTCTCTGCTTCCAGATCCTGTTGAGAAGCCCCGCCTGCAGGGGCGGGGGCAGCCCCAGGCTGATGGGAAGTGCCTAGTGTCTCTGTCCTGCTTGGTCTCCAACGGTGACAATGTGAGCTATGCTTGGTACAGCGGAAGCGAGCTGATCGCCAGGCAAAGGAACTTCACCTTCGTAGCCAAACAGAGCGATGCCAGTGGCCTGCATATGTACACGTGCAATGTTAGCAGCTACCTCAGCTGGGCAAACCACACCCTCAACCTCACCCAGGACTGTCTGATTAGGCCCCTGGGTAAGTAGAGCACTTAGGACTATTGTAGGGATGAGAGGTGTTAATCCCGTAACTAGACTCATATACAGGTGATAGATACCAAGTGAGATCACTTGGTTTCCTCCCCCAGTGCCTCGTGGCCCTTCCTCAGTAGGAGCCTGGTCTCTTAGAACAGTTCTTATAAATACATGCCTGTCTTAGTCTGGGAAGAATTGTCTTCCTTGTCCACTGAAGGTGTGTTTCCCCTTCCAGTAGGGCATACCTGGTTGTTTGGTGAGTTCTGGAATTGTTTCATCCATTATCTTTTGTCTCTGAGGCACTACTGGAGACCAGTTTTCTCCTAAGCAGTTTCTAACCCCAAGGCATATAGCTTCCTAGAACGTAATGATTCAGTGGTCTGGTTCAGTGGGTGGGGCATCAGGAAAATGATAAACTACCCTAGAATAATTCTGCATTCATTGTTTGTCCTGAGAGTTTCCTGAGTAACTTTTTATTAGGTGCAGCGTGTGTTAGTTTCACCTTCTTACTCTTAAATGACCAAACAATTTAGGGACATGAGGGTCTTACTTTTGGTTTACATTTTCTGGTTACAGTCCATTATGAATCCATACCAACATCAGAAAACAAAGGAAATGGTCACAACCATATCCACTGGAATTGCTGAGAAAGGGGCACACTTCCTAACTTGCCATTCCTCTGAAGCCACCTGATTCTCTCTCCATCTTATCCACCTGCTGAGGGAGTGGCTCCACCCACCATGCACTGGGTACTTCCACGTCAAGTAGATTATGTCTTACAGGCTTGCTTAGAACTTGCCTTAACTAAATATGTCTTCGTCGTAGGTGTGCTTCTAGGTAGTTCTCAATTGTTAAGTTGACTCCTAACTGGCACACAGATTTAATGTGCCATTAACATGAGCATGATAGGAAAACCAAACCAAACACACAGTCTCTGTTTTAAGAAATTTTCAGCAGACATCGACTTTAGTGGCCAATTTCCGCAGCCATTGAAGTGTTAATTATGAAAACTCTGTAGCGACTGAAAAAATGTCTGCAATGTAATAAACAAAATCCTTTATAACAAAAAAGAAACTTACAACAAAAGCGGGGTAACAAAGCCAGATACTTGTAGAGAAAAAGAAACAAGAGCTAGGCTAGGGCCCTGGTTTGGGATCTTATCAATCATGGTGTCCTTACTTATTTACTAGGTCTGGGACCTCAGGCAGATTCCTTAACCTTTGTGAATCTCCATTTTTCTCTTGGGTAAACAGGGATGATAAGTATTTCATAGGATTGCTATGAAGATTAAACAAGATGCTGTTTATAAGAAGCTAGTTATTTGGCATCTGTAACTCTTGGTTGGATTATACTTCAGAGGGCAAATCACAAATGCAGACTCTCAAAACAGTAGTGGCAGAAGGCTTGTCTGGCACACTCTAGGGGTGCAGTGACTATCTCTTGAGTTAAAAACAATAGATGGATGAAACAGTTACTGTGCAAGATGCTTTTCATTGTATCAGATCACACAATTGGTAGATAACACCATCTCCTTTTTATAGGTAAGGAAATTGAGTCCCAGAGCATTAAATAGCACAGATTTCCTGGAATTTATAAGCTGGACCAGGTCTGCCAGATGTGAATATCCACACTCTTGGTATCTCTCAGAGGGACAGCATCGGTGATGAGTTCACGCGGTGTGAGGAAGCATCCCCAGTGGAGAAGAGAGCGGGTTTGGGGCTCGTCCCTGTAGCTGGCATATGAGAAAATGGGGGCTCAGCCTTCTTCCCTTCTCTTTTCCTCAGAACTTGAACTTTTGCCCTTTTTGGTGGTCATCGTTGTTTTAGTCGTACTGTTTCTTGCTGCCATCATTTACTTCTTCGTGTGGAAGAAGAGGAAGCTGTCAAGTAAGTAAGGCCCCTTCGGATTTATGCTTCTTGAGACCCCGGATCCAGTGGTCTGGCCCTGCACCCACAGGGGTGAACTTGGACACACAGCGTCTCATTTTCTCAGAGAGGTGCTGGGCGATGTGTGAATGTGGGTGGGGCGGGCAGCCTGCAGCTGTGATGTCATTTCTCCTCTTCGTGTCTGCTGTGGTGGCTTCAGGATATTTCTAGCATGTTCCCCGGATTTACCTGAAAATGCTGGATTTGGTTGGAGACCACTTAGTTTGGTGGAGGAGGTATGCCAGTGTGTTCTTTAGATATCTTGGGAAGATCGCCAAATTTTCTGCTTTCTAGAGCCATTCTTTTTTTTTTTTTTTTTAATATGCACATATGTATCAGCGAGCACTGTGTGTCCCTGTGGAGGACCAAGGGTGACTTCAAGAATCAACCTGGATTGCTTCTACTTCATTTTTGTTTTGCTTTGGGACTTCCCCACAGGGCTGGAAGTGCAGACTGCTGCTGTTTCCGCCTGGTGTTTTTAGGTGGGACCTAGGCTCTGAACTCAGGACCTCCTGCTTTTGAGACAGAGTCTTAATCTCTGAGCCATTTCTCCAATCCTTTAGCGCCATTCTTAAGGTCTTAATCATCTGTGGTAGAGGCTGAACTTGTAATGTGGAAACCTGGACAGAAGATGTTCTGGAGGTTTCTGAAGCATTGTTTCTTTGTTTCCTTCCTCACACAGAGAGCAGCCAAGAAGAATGTTTGGCAGTATATGAAGATATCAAGAACCTGCAAGTCAGGAATCAAGTAGAACATTCTAGGAAGTCAGAGTATCTTCTGAAAGAAGCAGAGGGGCAGACAGAACTGAATAGTTATCCTTTAGAGGTGATTCTCAGTCCTGTTTCATCTCTTTTCTTCATCAATTTCCTAACTCTGGCCAAAAGATGAAAAAGGAAAAATAAAGAAAAGGAAAAGGATCTATGAAAGGGACATGGCGGTGTTGAATTACACTTGCTAATGGGCTGGAACGCAGCAGAAATCAACAGAAAGCAAAGGGCAGAATCTATCTGCTGCCTCCCCAAATTCTACTAGGGCTTCTCCCTGCAGGAACATAACCTTCTTGGATCTGACCATATACCCTAGCTGGAAGCTGAGCTGGCTGTATGGTTCTCTTTATCCTTACCCTGGCTGGGGAACAAGACTGACCACAGTGTAATGGTTTTGAGCTGGCTCAGTGGTCTGCGTCTGTAGCCTTTTTAAAGAAGAGACCCAAGTCTGGTTGAGGAACTGGAGCGGACAATCTCTCTTTAGATAGTGGCCAGCTAGTCATGCAGGCGTAGCTAGAGAAGGAAGTTCAAGATGCTCTCCATTGTGGGCTGCTGAGCCAGGCAGAATGTGGCAGCAGGCCTCCGAGAAAGGCCCAGATTGGTCAAGCAGAAATGGTGGGAGGGTGGGGAGAGTGGAGAGGAAGGGCCCTCCTTCCGCCCTCCTGTCGCTGCTTGGAAAAGCGAGACACATGGGTTCTTCCACTGTGGTCTTAGGACAGATAAACAGCTTTGCTTGGTCTGTTTCCTTAGCTGGAGGGAGGGCTGCTCCCCTGACCAGCTCATTTCCAAGAGGTGGAATTTGGGGACATAAAAACTAAAAAGGACAGTTTCTTCCACTGCTATCATGTCTTAAGACATGTGCATCACCCCAATAACAGTCACCAGTGCACAAAGGCTTGCCAATCCCCCACCCGGAAATGAAGATAACTTTAGATTAGATAAAACAATGTCATGGAAGGAAATGTCAATTTAGAGCAAAGAGGCCTTTTGGAGACTCAGGTTGTGACCCCCTTTCTGACTCGGGGTTCTCGTCTGCCTGGCCTCAGCCTATCTGGGTGTCTCTCCACTGTTTCTGGATTTTGGCTTGAAGGACTACCTGTCACTTTTAATGTGGTATCCCTTTGGGACTGAGATACAATCTTTTTCTGGACTGAAGAGAAAAACTTTTGTGACAAATGTCCGTGACTCTCCAACTATCAACGTGGCTGATGTTTCTCTGCTTCCCAACTTCTCTTGCTTCTGGGAGTTCAGCTGGTCTAGTGGACCCTGCTGCCATCTTGTTCCCCATTAAAACTCTGCCTGGCGTATTCTCAGGGACATGCAAGATAAATTACGTCAATCCCTCAGTGCCTATGGAGAAGGTGCTGCTCTGGGGCTGGATTGAGGCCGAGGATAAACTGGATTTAAAAAAGGGCCTTAAAACTTTGGAATCTTTAAAGTGTTTGGACTCTGAGTTTCAGTGTCCTGAGGAAAAGCTCCTTTACCAACTTACCTAGAACTCTGCTTGTTATAAGTGGTTATGTCTGCAAATTTAGCCTGAAAGTTAGCAAAGGCAAGGAGGACAGAATTACTAAAGGGAAGGAAGGCTAGAGAGTCCCTGTCACATATGGGGGGTGGCACTAATTACTCCATTGCTAATTGATCTTCCTGTCTCTTCCTACCTGGAGTATCTAATGACGAGGATTTTTCTAGTCTTGTCTGGGGACCCTTCTTTGTGCTGTCTCTCTCTGCTCATTCCGAGCCTAGACAGAGCCTGTTGCCTATTCCCTTTCTTGTTTTCTGAGCAGGAGCAGAAATTCCCTGTAGAAGAGACCACCATCTACTCCTTGATCCAGTACCAGGTACTGCTAATCCATCCCATTCCAGTTTCCCTTTCTCTCTCTTTCAACATTTTTTTAGGCATGTATGTGCACAAGCATGTATGTGTATTCACATGTGTGAGGATGTATGTGCACATGTATGTGATGACCTTAGGTTGGTATTGGAAATCCTCCTTGATAACTCCTTCATCTTATTCTTTTTTGAGGCAGGGTCTCTAATCAAATCCAAAGTTTGCCAATAGGGCTGGTCTGGCTGGCCAGCTTTCGTTGGAGATTTTTAGTGTTTGCCTTCTCAGGCTGGAATTACAGGTGAATTGATACACCCATGTGATATTTTATATGGGATATGGAGGTTTGAATTCTAGTCCTTTGGCTTGTTCAACCAGCCTCTCTCCCAACTCACCCCCTTGAAGGTAGAGTGAGATAGTGGTGCTCCTGGGGACTAGAAGCCAGTGAAGTCTCAGGTGCACTGATAGGTTGCTTGAAAAGATCATCATGTCTCAAGAGGAACCCCCTTTCTCCCACGCCTGCCAGCAGGTCTGGACCGGATTGTCCAGTGGGAGAGCAAACTTTGGTACAGGAGTCCAGTTTTGTTTTACCTATGCTTCTCATAATTGAGGCTCTGATACTATCTAGTCCATTGCTACTGTTACCCATTACACATTTTCAGGAAAGAATAGGTGCATATTGATACCCCTTTATCTTTAGACTTAGCAGTAATGTCCATTTCTTAATAAATCTCATATGATAACCCATGAAGCGGTCTTAATGTTTCACAGATGAGGAAACTGAGACTCAAGCTAGTTGAAATGCTCAAGGCCATGCAGCTGTATGATAGCAAAGTTGAGCCAAGTGAATTTTGAATTTCCATCCCACCTTTTCCTGACTTGTCTCTAGTATCCTTGGAATACAGGGATTTACCCAAGAACTATCAATAACCAAGGCTAGCATGGTGATGAAAAGTTTCTGATAAAAATCACTTCTAATTTCTCTCCTTTCTTCTCCCTTCTCTCATTTTTTTCTCACTTCTTCTTTCTCTTCTTTCCTCCCTTCTCTTTCTAACACTTTTTAAATCTTCCCTCTTTTCTCCTTTCCTCTCAGAGTATTAGGTCAACAGAAATAACATCCTCAGCTTGGTGGCTAAGCTGTGGCATCTAGAACATCCATTGTAAGAGTTACTGATGCTAGATCACTATCTCACTACATTGGACTCCAAAAAGAAGAATATGAATAAATACAAGAAATTCTTTTAGAACTAGAATGCTGAGTGAGAATGAGATTCTTCTGCTTGGAGCATCTTAGTAGGGAGGATGGTTACTGCCTTGACAGACATGTGTGTCATGTTCAGAGAAGGCAGGCATGTCACCAAAGGGAGGTATTGAATTTAGGATGCCCTGGAGAGTCTTGGTTTTAAATATCAATTCTACTGTGTAGATACTATCTGATGTTTTTATCTTTTTTGTATTTTTATCTGTGGCAGGGGACTGTTTTAGCTATTCCTGTCTTACAAGAGTGGTATCAAGCTTAGAGAAGATGCATGTATAAAATAAGTGTTCAAATACAGTAGTAATAATTATTAATAGAGTAGGACTTATCATTCAGTCCTGACTTCCCAGCCTCTCCTGGTTTCTTTTCACCATATAAAGAGCTTGACCCTGTTGGGGCTGAGGAATGGAAGAGAAAAATCTCCTTAGGATTGTACTGAATCTATGTTTTTATCCTTATTTATTTATTTATTTAATGTGTGTGTGTGTGTGTGTGTGTGTGTGTGTGTGTGTGTGTCCCTGTGGAGGACCAAGGGAATTATCCTTGATTGTTTCTATCTCCTTTTTCCTTCACTCTGGAATTTCCCAGGCTCTGCCCACCAGGGTCAGAAGTGCAGGCCCCCACCGTTTCTGCCTGGCATTTTTAGGAGGGACCTGGAATCTGAACTCAGGACCTTCTGCTTGGGAAACAGAGTCATAACCCCTGAGCCATCTCTCCAACCATGAATCTATGTTTTTGAAATACTTTATCTCTCTTCTCATTAGCCTCCTGCTTCCACATCCCAAGATGGTTCACATACATTGTATTCGGTAATCCAGCCTTTCAGGAAGGTGAGTCTCTTTCTTGGAAGGGGGAGGGGTGGTTCTAGTGATGTAGATGTCCATTTTGCATGCCTGCACTCAGACATGGAATATGTGTGTGTTTATGGAATATGTGTCTGCGGTCCATTCTGTGTAGATGAGCAGCTTCTATTCATTCAGTGACTCTATTGAAATGGTAAGGAACCAACCAAGAGAAATGCCTTTTTAGTTCTGTCAGGAGAAAAAGCAATTCTAAGGCTGAGAGAACAGTGGATTACAGGATTTTCTTAGGCTTTTTGTGGTATGTAAGGGAGAGGGACAGAAAAGAGGTGTTTTGTGAAAAAGGACCAGAGGACCCTTAGTAGGCCAGCCGAAGTTATGGCCAGAGACACTGGAGGGGTTTTTGAGGCAGGGGTTTAGTGTCTGGAGCAAAAGAACGAACTTCACTGGAGAGATGCAACTGGCATTCCAGGGTGGAAAGTTCTGGGCAGCTGCGTACAGGTGGAGATCTGAACAACTTTGGTTAAGCAATGTCATAGCATAGTCCAGATTTCCGTGTCTTCTCTAGGGATCTTAGGCACCATTGTGTGTTCCAGAGGTAGAGTCTTTTCACTTTCATGAAAGTTCAAACACTTTGTGAGCGTTGTCTCTTATAGAACTTTTGGGACCTCCTTTGTGAGTTAAGAATAAAGTAAGTTTTACCTAGAACTTAAGCATTCTTGCTGCTCTGAATTTCTAGTCTGAATCCAAGAAGAGGACCTCAAACCCTCCCTCCAGTCGTACCGTGTACGCAGAGGTAAGATTCCAGAAGCCCTTTTGGAGTGGGTTAAGTGTCTGTGAAAATCCTTGAGGTCCAAGCCACAGAGCTATATTTATGAAAACTACGTACTGTCATCTAGATAGTCTCATAGTTGTAGGGATTTTAGGGGTTCTGTACGCATCTTCATTTTAGAAGTGAACTGTGGCCCCCAAAAAGATGCATTGGGGTTTGATTTATGGGCAGCCTGGGTTCCAAACTAGGGTTGTTAGGAAGCTGGTTCCCTGCCTACGGGCTGCAAACTGGGCAGCCACTTTAGAGGAGATGGAAACCAGTAAGAGGAGATGGGTGGTTTCAAGCTTCTGTTCAAAGGTATCACTGAATCGATAGCTGAACTGATTCCCATTACACCTACATTTATTGGGGGCTTTCCCAATAATAATAATGTACATGTCAACCTGCCAGTGTCTGTACATGCTATGAGGTGGATATAACCATTCACTTCCTTTTCTTTTTTCAGTGCTGTGGACAGAACACAGGACCTTAGATTATGCTAGAGAAACACTTGCTCACTGAGTTAAAGTTGATTATCTCTATACTTCTAGATTGTATGGAAAAAAATAAAAGCACTGAAAGCTCACAACGTATTAGCCTCATACTAGCATCAAAACACATCAGGGATAGTAAAAATGTTGTTTTTAGTCACAAGGAAAAGGCTGGATGACTCTTCAGTGATAAGCCAACGCTAAAGCCAGAGTTTTAGAGGAGCCTTGTGGGGGACCATGAGAAAGCACGGGAAGAAATGTTGTTCAGTTACAGAGTGCTGAACCACAGCAGGAGGAGCTTTCATCACTGATGCAAAGCCTCTTGGAGATTTTAATCTGTAAAGTAATAATCCAACTCTACCCTGCAGGATCTTTGAGTGCGAAGGTTCGAAATTTCTCCTCTTCTTTTGCAGGTTGGAAATAGTTGGTCCAAAGCCCACAACCCTGCCCGACTGAGCCGCAAGGAACTGGAGAACTTTGATATTTATTTCTAGTTGCGTACACATCTGCATTAACTTTAGAAATCATTCACTGTGCAATGAATGAACAGTGGAACAGTTTATAGGCTGGAGAGGATATAGCAATTTGGTCACGGTCTATATTTTGTTTTGAAAGAAAAATTTTGGAGATAGAATCTCATATAGCACAGCCTGACCTTGAGTTTGCCATGTAAATGAGGATGACCTTGAACCCTTGATGTTTCTGCTTCCACCTCTCAAGTGCTGGGATCAGAGGCATTTGCCCTGTGTCTAGCTTGAGGATGATTTCTGTCAGCAAGTATAAGAGCAAGGTTGCTAAATGTCTCCCAGATTTACAAGTTAGATGAGGAACTGAAAGACACAACACATCCACCACCTTCTGAGTACTTGTAAAGTACTGTGTGAACGTAGGATAGAGATTCCCTTCCCCTGTCTCTCGAGCCTTTACTTGTTTCTCCTTTCTTGCTAATATGGGATGACTGCATTTCTAGATCCTTCCCTTTACCCAGGCTCACTTTCTAAACCAAGAGCAAAGAAAGATGATGCTTCTTGGAAGAGAAGCAAGAGGTGCTCATCTGTAAGGCTCTGCTCTCTGGGTATGAGCTGACTGACAGTTCTTGGAAGGGTACTAGGGCTTAGGCTTGAGTCAAATGCAGGGGAACCCCCGTCCATCTCATACCCTTACCTCTGATCAGGGGGATGGGTAGAAGCGAGAATAGATATTTCTGCAAATCAAGCCCATGTCTAAGTAGAAACAGCATCCGGAGCACATGCCGTCATGATAATTAGGTGATCAAGACCAGCGTTATCCAGTCTGATGCTTGATTTACAAGGACATGTTATTAGAAGTCTACTGTGCTTTCTTCATAGAAAAGGCCTCTCAGAAAGCTAGTTAAGTGTCGGATAATCATATCTGAAGATGAGGCAGGTGGGACCCAGACGTTCTGTTGGTCAGGCAGCCTCTTCAGCAAGACTGTGAGGAGCAGGTTGGAGACTCTAGATGAACCCAGGAAAGTGACAGGTGTGACCTAAGAGAGGTGGCACTGCTCGGAATACACACCCAACACACGAATTTAACAGAAGCTTGGCGTCATACAGAGGCTGTCTTTTATCTGGTTTAAATTTATACATCTTTTCCTACATAGCCTCTGTGAGCTCTCTTTCAGCCAATATCTGCTTAAATTCTGCTGGAGATAAAGTCTGACTTTCTAGTCAGCCAGCAGTCTTGCTCATACTGAGACAACAAAGAACCAGAAAGCTCAGCCAGCTTCATGAAAGACAAGCAAGGGAGCTGCTGGAGGCTTGCCTGAGCCCTCTTCCTTCACACTAGCCAGACTGACTTTCCTCTACAGGAGCAGAGACAGACCATACCTTAAGGTGAGTGCCAGGGACGAAAACCAGAGGAATATATTCAGACGGAGTCAGGGGTCTTGAAGCAGATTCTATCAGCTTATAGCTGGAGCTGAATTACAGAGTTAAAGACTTTAGTGAGCAGAGGCAACAAGAAATGATAAGGTAAGAGCAGCCCAGATGGACACCAAAGACACTATCATTGACTTCTGATGACCTTTCAAGGGTCATGGGCTATGGTCACTGGACAAGTGTGTTTAAGAAGCAGAAGAAACCCCGTGAGCCTAGGCTTTGGCATGCTGTGTTCTGGCTTGTACTACTGTGAATCACATCACCATGTTGTGTGTCTGACTGTTGAATTTTTGTAGTAGTATCTCCCAAACGCAATGGTCCTTGAAATGAGTTAATGGATAGACAGTAATTAAATTCCTGGTGAGCAGGAAACACTGCCCGAACCCCTGGGGAGCATCCATGCACCCAGTACAGGTCACAGAAGCCATTCAGATTTCATGGTCCTGTGCAGGAGAGCAGAGCACGATATTAAAGGACACAAAGGACAGGAAAATGCATGTCACAGAAGTGCATGCTGTAGAATCGTGAATGTAAGTCACACACAGTTCATCTCACACGTAGGGGAACAAGACTGTGGCCATAATTTGGGGGGAGATGGAGCTGTTCTGTATCCAGACTGACAATGAAAGATGCTTTTTTGGGAGGGGGGGTAAATATGGGTATTTAATATAAAAAGGACATTTTAAGCCTTTTATTTGAAACTATAGTCAAACTATGTAGCACACACTGACCTCAAACTTGTGATCTTGCTTCAGCTTCTGCTGGGCTGAATTACAGGCATGTGCCGTGGTGACTGGTTTAAGCACTTTAGAGAATTGTACAACAGGTGCTGGGCAGGTACCTCAGACGGTAATTAGTGTCATGGTTCAAATGTGAATGTTGTCCCCCACAGGGTCACGCATTTGAATCCTTAGCTGACGCTGATGTTTGTGACACTTTAGGAGGCGGAGCCTTGTTGGAAGAAGGGTGGTCACGGGGGTGGGGGGGTGGGGGGTGGGTAGCCCTGCTCCGCTTCTTTAGAAGCCTGCTCTTGCAAGCTGCTGTGTGCATGATGATGTCTGCCATGACCTGGAGCCTCCCCCAGCTTCTTACGTCATCATGCCTTTTGTTCTCCCCTCCGGAACCATAAGCCAAATAAATCTCCCTCTTCCCTTAGGATGGTTGTTCGAGTGTCGTCTCACAGCAACAGAAAGAGTAACTGTGAGAAGTACCTACTGTACAATCATGCAGGCGAGAGTCTGGACTCTAGTGCCTGTGTAAAAATCTGGGCCGGGGATTGAAAAGACAGCTCAAAGTGCTTGCTGCGCAAGCAGGTAGACTGGAGTTCAGATCCCAGAGCTCACACAATAGCTGTGTGGGTGTGGTGGCCTGCCTGTAATTCCAGCTCTGGAAGGCAGAGCCTGGAAATCTCTAAAACAAGCTGACTAGCCATATTAGCCCTTTAGGGAAGCTCTGGGTTTGATTTGAGGCCCAACTTTAAAAGAATAAAGTGGAAGAGAAATTGAGGATGATTTGCCATTTCAACTTTGTGCCTACACACAGACACACACTCGCACACGCATACATTCACCTTCACACACCGGTGTGCCCACACACGGGTGAACACGCGTACATATATGCACACATGCCCACAAACATAAAAAGAAAAAAACCTGAGTATGGCAAAATGCACCTGTAACCCTAGTACTGGAAGAGAGGGACAGAGACAGGTGGATCCCTGGTCAGTCTTTCTGGCTGAACTGGTGAGCTCTAGGTTCAGTGATAGACCGTGCCCCCCCCCAAAAAAAAAAGAAAAGAAAAGAAAAAAGAAAAGTGGAGAATGAACAGTGATGACATCTGATGTTGTCCTCTGATCCCCACAAACACCTGCACACACATGTGCACATGTTTACATGTATATATACCATGCTCTTTTCTCTCTATATACACATACACACTAACACACAAGAACCATTAAAACAGTAATGCATGGGCTGGAGAGATGTCTTGGGAGTTAAGATTCTGCCTCGCAAGCAGAAGGTCCTGAATTCAGATCTCAGATACCACGTTTCCTGGGCCCACGTTCAACTTACATGCAGGAAACAGAAGTGGGAGCGGAAGGAACTAACCAGACCTAGGTCACAAGGAGCCTAGGATGTCCTCCATTATCTAAGCTGATTTTATTGTAGCCTACATGAGTATTTTAAAGAAAAAAGATCAAAGAACAGCATGGCCACATTCCTTGCGGGTAATGTTAAAGATACACAAGAAGTGACATCTACTTGTGGGACAGACTGGACGGCTCCAGCAAAAAGCAGATGCGACACCCAGCTGCTGAAAGGGGATGATGTCTCCAAGCAGAGTTACCAGGTTACTGTGAGTGTTTACAATCTTGTGACCCTTGGATCACAAGTTTATCTCACCAGTTCGAGAGGAACGATAAGCAATCTGGTTGAGAACAGATAGGAGGCAAACTCAAAACTCTCAAAAGAGAGGAATCTGCTTACAACTGTTTATTCTAGATGCTAGTACATCATTCTCTAGGGAGCAGGCTTAGGCCTTGACGACCCCCACACCATGTAAAAATGGCAGGTGGAAATGGCGGCTTCTGGCATTTCAGGCCCTGGTTTCCCTGGTGGGCAGAGCCTGGGAAATCCTAGAGCAAAGCCAAAAGGAGGTAGAAGCTGTCATGGTTTGAAGTGTGTCCCCCCAGTCTCATGTGTTTGGGAAGGTCATGGCACCTTTGAGAGGTGGAGTCTTGCTGGAGGAAGGCGGTCACAGGGAGTGGGTCTTGAGGTGGATGAGTCCCACCCTACCTGCTGGAGAAGTCTGCTTTTGCAACAGGAGTATTGGCAAATGACTTAGCCTGCCTCCAGCTTCGGCCACCAGCCATGCTGCATCCACCGTGTAAGACTGAATCTCCTCTCTGGATCCATAAGCTGAATAAATCTCTTCTCTCTTAAATTGCTTGATTTTGGGTATTCTGTCACAGTAACAGAAAAGAGTAACCATTACAGAAATAATCCAGGCTGATTCCCGAAGTCACCTTTGGTTCTCCACAGGGACACACAGTGCCTTCTGATACACAGACAGACAGACAGACAGACACACACACACATTACATAAACTTTTAAGAATTTCCATAATGTAGGAGGGAAGGGTGAAAGGGGGACTGGGTAGGGTGGAGGGAGGCAGGGAACCGGAGTACCTATTAAGCTTGTATGATTGGGAAAAAAATAAATAAATATAATAAAAAACAGAGAGAAAAAAAGAATTTCCATAAGGTAATATAAAACAATGGAAACACGACAAAGAGAAACAGGAAGAGAGAGAAAGAAAGAGAGAGAGAGAGGAAGAGAGAGAGAGAGAGAGAGAGAGAGAGAAACCAGTAATTGCATATGTATTTTTTAAAAATCCATCAGTATAAAAGTTTTTGGCAAAAAATAGTTTCTTTAATTTGAGAGTCAGTTTCTCTCTTGAATTGCTGGGCACAACATCAACATATTATCCTGAAGCTTTCCAATAATGCCTTGCAAAGACAATGGTGCCTGCAAAGAGCCAATGAACAGGCAGCAAATTAAGTATAAGTTTTTTTCTGAGCATGAAATGCTGTTGGAAGCTCTGGGCGCATCTGTGTATCCACTGTGAGCCACAGAAGCCACGTGGAATTCAAGATCCTGCTCAGCACTTTTGGAAGAGTTTTCTATTCAGAGGAGAAAACAAATATAGATAAATAATCAAGTTTGAAGTTTGAAGCTCCAAGAAGGAGCCTGTCTGAACTTGGGCCTACAGGCCTCTGGGGTGGGAAAAAGTGGTGTGTGGAGGATCAGTTCATTTCCAAGCAGGTGTGAGGCCCTGCAGGGAATTCTGTTGTATTCCTGTCTGCAGAGTCGCCAAGATGTCTGAGATCCAGATGCTTTCCCACCTCCAGGCCCTCAGAAAGACATAACTGTTGCTTTTCTTTTCAGACAAAACTTTCATAGGTAGAGGTTTCAGAAGCTTCAAGATCATCCTGCTGTGGTGGTGGCTTCATCTGTAAACCAAAAAAGATGTGCAATGCAGAATAAGGTTGATAAAGACTTGGGAGACTGGAATCTCCTCCATCTGTGTAGATGAGAGACAGAAAGGCCAGAACATGACTGGCCTTTTCCACAGCCTTAACGGAGACTCGTATTGGTAAAAGCCCTGGGTTTCACCCTCATAAATATACTAGACAGTTTAGTGCAGCAAACCCAGGAGTTTAAAAAATGACACGGAAATGGTTTGCATTTCAGAAACTGCCACTGTGTGACCCTAACTTCTCCCCTAGCTGGAGAAACGGTAAATATTTGCATAATGATAAATCAGATGGCAGAAGTTAGGTTCCAAAGTAACGGTCCAGACCAATTAGACTTTCATGACTTAGGGATCCCTTTCTTTCTTCAAGACACTTCGGGGAAGGCTCCAGAGGGCAGCCGAAGCCTGAGCTGATGATGATGAGGAGGATGCTGCCTCTCTGTTGACTGTGAAATGTGCGTGTAACGACACAGTTTAAAATGGGTATCTAGACTCAGTCAAAATGGTCAAAGGGAATAATTAGTTCCTTGT
Organism: Typhlomys cinereus; assembly: GCA_023101885.1. Lineage (NCBI taxonomy): Eukaryota > Metazoa > Chordata > Mammalia > Rodentia > Platacanthomyidae > Typhlomys > Typhlomys cinereus. The sequence continues at coordinate 1,236,440 of JALPQD010000174.1, forward strand.
TTTACAGGGCCTTGGGAAAAACTGTTCTGACCTTCTGAGGTTTCTGAATAGAGCAGTAGATTGTAGCTGAGGTCTCTTTCTTCTGAAAGATGAGAGGTCTTTCCCTGTAACAGATTGATATCAGATTAGCTTCAATCAACAAATGAGACCTTTCCAGTTTAATCTGCAACTTGTAAGGATAGGAGACATCCCACCGGGTTCTGGGGTCCTGCAGAAGCTGAGAACTGCCTTGGTGTTGTGGGGGACAGTGCCTCCCATTCTCCACTCTTCTCTTATTAATGGCCCAAGAATGAGGATTGAGAAACAAGCCTGTCGGTTTCAAAGCATCTCAGGTTTTGGTAATTATGGTCATAACTATGCCATAGTTAAAACAGGTGTCAACTTGACAGTTGAGGAACTAAAGTCTGGCACACTTGCAAAGAAGTAGTGGTTGAGTTAGGTTCCCAGCAAGCCTGCAGGAGAATGTGGAGTTGATGGGGAAGGTCCAGGCCGTGGTGGGTGGAACTAGTCCCTGAGCAGGTGAATAAGATGGAGGGAACTTGTTAGGGAGGTTGGCATCCTTTGGTATTCTTGGCCAGACATGCAATCGTAAGCAAAAATAAAACCCCTTATTCCCTTAAACCGTTTGGTTGTGTAGTACAGAGTAACTGCTACAAACTATGAGCCTCTTTCTGTACGAGCCCCTAGACTGGAAGAAATCGTCATCTATTAGATCAGATTGTTCTAGAAGTAGGGGAGAGGAGAAAGGCATGTTGATTAGAAGTGCCCACCTGCAAATCAAGGGAAACTTGTGCTTGTGCTGCGTCCCCCTCAACTTCAGATTTAAACACCCTGGCATCTGGAGTGGCATCATGCTGCGCTTGCCCTCAGTGGCCATATCATGTCCAGTGTCCTTCTGAGTGATGAAGCAGTATGTCTTACTTCTTCCATTAGCAGCACTGTGTGTTCTGGTCCTAGCTTCATATTTTTCTGTTGAGGTATCACTGGCAGAACTGGTGTCTGAGGTAGACCCAGGCTGATTCCTGACAGTCTTAGGAGAAGTGTCTGTCTTCTCATTCCGGTGGGAGATCACTGCATATATTGTGTGGCCATCTGGAACACATGATGCAGGGTTAACCTGCCAACCCTTTACATCTTTCTTGCTTTGCTTCAAAGACCCAACCTGTTCTGACTTGTAATCTAGGTGAGGCCTGAAGGAGTGGAGGAATTTATTTTCTTTCCTCAAGGAGTTCCATTCTGCTCTCCTTTCCTCCTTTTCAAACACCAATTTACTTGTTCCTTTGATAAATGTCCATTGACTATAATGCATAATGTATTCAGCAACTCGTAGTGAAGAGAACTAGGCCAGTTGGATAAACCACGCCAAGAACAGTGGCAGGTACTCTGGGGAGACACAAGATAAATTAGACCTAGCCCAGGAAAAGTTGATTGTCTTTCCTGGGGTAGGGGTGGGGAGGGATGGTAGGGGTGGAGAGAGAGTCATATCCGTATGTAAGGTGAGCTCTGATAGGTGCCTTGTGGACACTATGAGGAAAGGGGGGAAGGAGAGAGAGAGAGAGAGAGAGAGAGAGAGAGAGAGAGAGAGAGAGAGAGAGAGAGAAAGAGAGAAAGAATGTAGCTTGGACTTTATAGTTATCTACAGAACATTTCAACCAAACACTAAAGAATACACATTCTATGGTACATTCTCAAAAATATACCATATACTAGGACATAAAACAACCCTCCACAAATACAGGAAATTTGAAATCATATCCTGTATACTATCTGACCACTATGGAATAAAGCTAGACATCTACACTAAAGTAAACAACAGAAAGCACACAAATTCATGGAAGCTAAACATTTTCAAATGAGGAATGGGTTAAGGAAGAAATAAAGCAAGAAATAAAAAAATTCCTTGAAAAGGTATTCTTGGTGGAAGGTGCAACATGTGAAACATGGAGTGTCCTTATTTTGGGGAAAGGATAATATTTAAAATTTTAGCCAATGCAATGACATTAGTATGACATACTAAATGGATATTCTTGCCTTGGGATACATCAAATAGCTCAGAATAAGTTTGTCTCCCATTCGCTAAGTGTTTACTATAGATTTGGCGCTATTCCAGGTCTTTAGTCAGCATAAAACCCATGAGGCATAGACATGAGGAAACTGGATAACACAGAAACTAAGTTTGTTCCCAAGTAAATGGAAGAACCAAGATTTAAATGCAAGTAGTTTAGTGCTTGGGGTAGTTGGATATGGGTACCAACTTGACAATTGAAGGCTGAGGCTTTGGACACATCTATGAGTAACTGGTAGCTAAGATAAACTCTAAGCAGATCCGTGGGAGATTACCTAATTGATGTAGGAGGACCCAGTTCATGGTGGGTATGACTGACTATTCCCTAAGCAGGTGGAGCTGGTTCAGGAGTTTGGCATTCTTTGGCAGACTGGCAAAGAGAAAGTTTACCCCTCTCTCAGCATTTCTCGTGAATATGGTATTCACTAGTCTCCTAATGCTGCTATGAACTCTCTTGTCGATCTGGACTATGAACTATAACCAGAACTAAGCAAGCATAAAACCCCTTGTTCCCTTACCTCGTTTGTTTACTTTTTTATCAGTAACTTGAGATAAAAGAACAGTGCTTCAAATTCGTAATGCTACTCAATACCGCCCTCCAGAGGCTTTGTGTAGGTGAAAGAGTAAGGAACCTGCAGTCTGGTTATCAATGATGGTGATTGTTACAGATGGAGTGCCTTCCGCTTTGGTGAGAAAATGAGAGAAAATCAGAGAAAATGAGGTGCCATAATTTTTCAGGGCAAGGAAAATGAAACGTAGATCTTGAACTACCCAAGATGATGTCACTGATAAGGCAGGGAGGTAGGGTCTCAAGACTTGCCTGACTTGAGAGCTAGCTTTTACATACCCGATAGCTAGGTTACATTGCCATTTGAACAACTAATGGTCATGAGGAGCCATAGAAAGTTTTAGACCAGAGATGATCCTCATTCCCATTATGGGGTGGGAGCAAGTGCATTTTCCCATCAGAAAAAAATGACATCTGATTTCAACACCAGTTCTTCCTTTGAAGCCTGGTTTGATTTGAGTAGGCAGAGTTAGGGGTTCTTTAGCCTCCTAGAGTTTCAAAGCTCAGGGTGGTAATTTAGGGCAATGGGGAATGAGTGGAGTAAGAAAAAGCAGCTCATTTTTCTACCCCAACATCTGTCAGAGAATTTCCAATTTTCTATGTGCTATGCTATTGGATTATTACCCATTATTTCAAGGAAGCATTCCTTAGTTCCTGGAAACCTCTGCTTCAGTGATGTTCTTAAGTAGAAAGTAGCTGCACTGTTTCCTAGGGTTTAATTTTAATCAAGTTTTAATTTTGTGCCTGCCACTGATTTGTTTTCCTAGTTGTTTCTCTGTTCTCGGTGGACAAAGTAACTCCATCTTCATGGTAGGCAAGTGATACCAATTGTGATAGTTAATCCTGGGTGTCACCTGGCATTAACTAAGATCAGCTGAGAGACCACCTGAAGAGATTATCTGGATCAATACAAAGACCAGCCCTAGATCTGATTGGAACCTGGCAGTAGCAGACCAGATAGAAGGAACCAAAGAACAGTAGAGTTTGAAGACAGAGTCTCTAAAGCTGTGCTAGAAAACTCCCTTCCCTCCTGCTGCCTGGCTTCTTTGCTTCTTCAACCCTCCAGCTCTCCAGTGCTCCAAGTGTTCAACATGACTAAAGACTCTTCAGGAATCCTCCAGCCTTCAACCGTCACCCACTGGCCTCCTGAACAGAGCAGCTCTGAGCCTCTAGGATGTTTGCAGCGACTTAGCCTCCAGCTTCAGCCCCCAGCCATGTCACCTCCTCCATGAAAGACTGTTTCTCCCCTCTGAAACTGTAAGCTGAATGAGTCTCCCTTTCTCCCTTAAGTTGCTTGACTTTGAATGCTCTCTCACAGCAACAGTTAAGAGTAACTATACCAATCAATGCCCAAAGGGACCCAGTAGACCCCAGAGGACAAACTGCCCCTCCTGGTTTTGATGGCCATCCTTCAGGATCCATTTTGTTGAAACTTCTGTTCCCACATCACCTTTCTTTAGCATACCGCTTTCCCAGCTTTTAACAGACACGTGAGTCATCTATGGATCTCTGGCCAAATTGGATTCAGCGTTCTAGGGCAGTGCCTAAGAGTCTGCATTTCCAGTTAGCTCCTGAGGGGCGCCCGAGTTGCTGCGTAGTTAGGATTTAGAACTTCCTTCTTGACTAAGGTCCCATAGCCAGTATCCCTGGTGATATTACCTGATATGTCAGCTGGGGTGTCAGCCGCGGCCTCAGCTTGGGTGGAACTGGAAACCTGGATTGATCCTGGAAAAAAAGCAAAAACAAAAAATAAGTATAAGCAGTTTAATCAAAGGTTTCTTTGATTTTGTGAGAGTTGAAGGAGTTGAGAAAGAAACTTCTGGGGACACAGAGAGAAGAGATTGGGGGGAACCTAACGCTCATAGAACCAAGAGAAACAGTGACCAGAGTCTATGGTCCCCTTCAGCTGGGAAGAAGCCTATGGAGCATCTGTCATCTCTCAGGAAGAGAGAACTTTAGCTCTCTTAGAAATAATCCTTCTAGGGGCCCGTTCATGCTCTTCCAGGGGGCAATTCTTCATTCCCACTCTTATACTAAGAGTCTAGAGGGAGCTGCCAAACTCAAGCCCTTTATCCCTGTGCCTACAGCGACTGGTGCTATGCAGTAGCCAACAAGATTTACCAGCCCAGCTTGATAAAAGATTTCTGGCATTTCTCACATTGACAGCGTAAGGAAGCGTCTGTTTTCTCTTGGTGTATGAGCTATTGGCATGCATAACGAGAGCTATCAGCTGTGCTTTGGTAAACCTTGCATCTGCACCTCTGACCGGCAGCTGGCTGCAATAGGAGAGTTAACCTGGCTCAAAAGAACAGTGGAGACAAAGAAGGAGAGCCATGAAATTTTTGAGCCTCTGTAGACATTTGCCTATTAAGGCCACTGAATTATGAGCTAATAAACTATGCTTCTGTTCCTCTTTCACCTTGTTAAACATTTAAGCCAATCTGAGTTGGGTTACAGTTATCTGTAACTGAAGAATCTCGACACCTATTCTCTCTGTCACTCTCAGAAGAAAGAGAAGGAACAGCAAGGGCTAGAAGCTTCCACATAGGCAAGTGGACTCATACTGGTACGGGAAGTTAATTTCATAAATCCACACTGTTTCTTGTGCACGTAGTAGAGAATCACAGCCAACGGCAACAGCAGCAGCAGCAAAAGGGTCCAAAGGATATTTTTCCCAGAGCCTTTGAAGAGAAAATGAGTTATATTAATACAAACAGTGACAGACATTGGAGCAAATGACAGAACATACTATCTGATTCTTAGAGTTCTATGAGATTGCCAAAATACTTTCATCATTCATTCTATTGCTTTTTTTCCCCTATGTGTGTGTCTCTGTGTGTATGTCTTTCTGTGTGTATCAGAGGACGCTGTGTGTGCCTGTGGAGGCCCAAGGGCAACTTTGGGAATCGCCCTGGATAGTGCTACCTCCTCTTTGCTTTGCTCAGGAGCTTCCCAGGACTGTAAGCACGGGCCACAGCCATTTCCACCTGGTGTTTTACATGGGATCTGGGATCTGAACTCGGGACCTTCTGCTTGTGAGGCAGAGCTTAAACCCTGAGCCATCTCTCCAGTCCAGCTATTATTTATTTATTTATTTTTTTGAGCAGCCTTCTAGGCAAAAGTTTACAGCAATCCAGAAGGCAGATGTCGTCCCTGAGTAGAGATGACGTGTGCTTGTCCACATCATAGAGTTTTGAGTATCTAACTTGGAATTTAAATGCAGGCTATCAGTCCTAAAGCACCATCACTGCCATACTATAGCTGTCCTTCTCTACAAGTGAGATGCGAGGAATTAAAAGCTCAAGACAGAGAGGGGTCCAGATTCCTACTGCATCAGGTTGTAGATCTACCTGGCATACACAGCTTGCCTGGCACAGCCGCTTCCTAGGTAAACTGCCATTTTCCCTGCTCCCCTCTGGGGGAAGCGCAGAAGATAGAACTCAAGATTCTAATGTGGCTTCTACTGTGTGAGTTTGGGGAAATCCTTTATCCTTCCAAGTCTCAGTTTCTTTATAGACTGGGAAATGAATAAGAGTATTTGTCTTGAAGGATTGTCGCAAAAATCACTTATGCAAAAATGCACAGAACTCTGGAACAGCGTTTATTGAGAACTGGCATTTATTGAGAGCCACCAGGATTTCCCTTTTAGTTTCCATGTGTACAACTCGTGTTCCTCCCGGTCAGCATCCTTTTCTACATCAGTTTCTCAAAAATCGTTCCCACCAAGCTTGAACTCGGCGCTACCCAATCTGGTAACCATAGTCCATATATTGAGCTTTTGACACGTGGCTAGCATGGGTGAGAAACAAAATGCTTACTTTATTAAGTTTAAATGTTAAAATGACTGTTCAATTTCTTCTTGAAAACAGATGAGTATGTTTGGAACAAGCTGGGTATGTCAATCTATTTTTTGAACTGTATTACTATATGAAATCTGAATAAGATAAAATACCTTTGATGAAAATTTGCTATCTGAATTGAGACATGTCATAAGTGTGAAATGCATACTGACCACTAAAGATTTAATCAATATTTTTATATAGAATTCATGTGAAATGCTGCTTGACCTTCCTGCCTCTGCAAACAGGCTTGTGCCTCTGTGACTGGTTTTTGCAGTGTTGGAGATTGAAACTAGGGTTTCATGATTACTAGGCAAGCACTCTACCAACTGAACAACACGTCTCCCCTCACCTAGCTCTCTCTCTCTCTAGTGGGGGAAATAAGATCTTATTTTGTAATCCAAAGCTTAAATCTTTGATCTTCCTGCCTTAATCTTTCAAGGGCTGGGAGATTACCATCATGCCTGTCCCTTCTTTCTTTTTCTTTTTTCTTTGTTTACCTTGCATGTGCATGCCCGAGCCCGAGTATGTGTGTGTGTGTGTGTGTGTGTGTGTGTGTGTGAATCAGAGGGTACTGTGTGTGGCTGTGGAGGTCCAAGGGTGACTTTAGAAATCACTCTGGATTGTTCTACATCCTCTTTACTTTGCTCAGGAGTTTCCCAGGCTTCGCCTTCCAGGGCGAGATAAAGCCACTACCATTTCTGCCTGGAGTTTTACCTGGGATCTGGGATCCAAAATCAGGACCTTCTGTTTGCAAAAAATCAGGACCTTCTGTTTGAAAGGCAGAGACTTAACCCCTGAGCCATCTCTCCAGCCCCCTTTTTGTTTTTTTCTAACATGGCTATTAGGATATTAAAATTACATACCTGCATCTCATTGCATTGAAATATGCTACTCTAAAGGTTCTGCCCCACACTCCCTCACTGACTTTTTTTTTTATTTCCACTCATACAAACTTAACAGGTACACCGGTCTCCTCCCTCCCTCCACCTCCCCCCAACCCCCCTGCTCCCCCTCCCCTCCCCTCTTCCTCCCCCTCCCCCAGTGCCTCCCCCCCATCCCTGGAGCATCCTTTAATGTGCATGCCAAACTCTCCTCTGGGTCCTCCTCTCCGATGAGGTGTAACGACCCAGAGGCATTTCCCAGAACCCATTCCTGTGTTCCCCTTAAGCTTAGGAACACTACTGTCCCTCACTGACTTTCATAGAGAAGTTGGAACATCAAAGTTTCAGATCTGGACAGCAACCTAAACAGATGGTCTCAGGGGAAAACTGGGCGGAGCTGTTGCTGACAAGGTTGCTGACTGTGCACTTGAAGTTGGGTTGACTCTCAGCACGTCTCCAGGAGACATTGAGGTATGGTTTCCCTTGGGAATCAATAGCATCTTTCTGGGAGGACGTCCAGGTATAGGTCACATTTCTTTTATCATCCTCTACCGAGCAGGTCAGGCTGAAGTTGCAGATGCCGTCCTCGTTGTGCAGGAGACGCGGGGTGATAATTGGTTCGTTTAGCCTCTCTGTACAAGAGAAAGGGCAGAGCCAGTGAAAAGCCAGACCTGTCCACTCCATTCACTTAAAATATATCCACAAAGAGTGTGTGGTGTCCCCAGGACCTACAGGCACTTTGGCGTGCACCTGATCTTTCTGTCACCTATGAAATGTCAGATGCATCACTTTGCCTCTGCAGACCTGGATGTTCATGTGTGAATTAGGGCAGTTAATGAAAGGGGAAAAAGGAAAATACATTACTTTTTCCATTCACCGTATTTAACAATGGAAAGCAAGTCAGTTCATCAGCACAAGGTCAATTCTTCTACACATACTCCAAAGGGTCTAACTTACGTGCTGACTCTTGAGAAAGGATGCAGAAAGTAAGACAGTGCATGCACAATTAATGCTAGTGCATCTTAGTTTCTTTCAAATGTTACCCAAATGTTATTAAGAAATGTTATAGTTAAATAAGAATCACATTAGATTTTGCTATGCAAACAAAAGCTATTTATTTATCTATGACAGTTCTATGTGTCTTAGGTTGGTTTCCAACTTGCTATGTTGCCACGGATGACCTTGAACTTCTGATCTTCTTGCCTCTGCTTCCTAAGTGTTATGATTATAGGTGTGTGTCACCATGTCTGGTTTATGTAGTTCTGAAGAGTGAACTCAGGGCTTCCTGCATGGTAAGTAAATACTCTACCAGCTGAGATACATGCTCAGCCCAAAAGAGTTCTTGCAAAATAAATGGTAAGGTCAGTTTTGTTTGCTTTCAGTTTGCTATTATTTGTCTTTAATCTTCTCACTGGTTCTTTCAGTTTTGTTCTTAAAATTGTATTTTTAACTTCTAGTGTTGGAGTCAGTTTAACATGAACCGGACCAGGTTGCTACATACTTTAAAGGTTTTGTGGATGGATAGGGAAATCTAGGTAACATTCTAGACACCATTAAACTCACGCAGGAGTATTCTGACTAGATATGAATGGTGCAGCTAAAGGAGTCAGTAGACTTGAACTATATAAAATGTCAAGATCTCGTAAAGCCCAGGTTGAGGAGAAAGAATGTGAATTCTCTCTGACACTTGGGGGACCTGAGTGGCCCAGCTTTTAGAAGGACACGGCTGCCTTTGAACACCAAAGGTTTCTCCTCAGTCTACACATCACCTCCATTCTTAGTCAAAATGATAAAGACCCACGGATTGGAGACTTCCTGATCCTACCTGAGAATCGACTCAGGACAAAAGTTGGGTGGTTGAGGCCTGATGAGAAACCTAAAGCAGGGCCACCTTGGTGGGGAGGTTCAGTCGAGCTGATGGCTATCATTTTTCCGTTCAATGGATTCACCGATGTGAACTGAAGAGCTATCATAGTGGTCTGAAGCATTTTGGTAGGAAGAGAGGCCTGAGAGAAAAAGGAGTAGGAGAAAGACAGATGGGCACTCCACCCAAGAAACTCACTGTAAACGAGAAGATTGACATGTCTCACACTGGTAACTCTGGAATCTTCTGAGCACACATAGGCACGGTAGAGGCCAGCATCCTCCATCTTTAACTGGCTGATATTCAGGAAGTAATCCTGCCCAGAGCTTATCATAGCTTTGTTAAATATCCAGACAATGTTCTTTGTGTTCTGACTGGCTGGCTGTGCCAGAGGCAGGGTGATTGGCTCTTCCAGGATCCCCACCTCTGTCTTTCCCATTGTTTCCTCTTGAAAGGCTCCTGGAGTTGTAATCAGAGATGAAACATTACAGCTTGAGCCTCTGTCCCATCCTCCCTGGACCCTCAGTCAGCCTGAGATTGGGGGCCCTCTCCACCTCTTCCCCAGCCTCCTTCTTTTTTTGTAGTCTAATATTGTCTTTATTTTTGACATAATTTTTATTCTTTTAATGTTTCATGCATGAATGTAGTGAATCTATAATATTTTCCATCTTAATCCCTAATCTTATCCCATCTTATTCCCATTACAACCTTTCTTTTCTGTTGTCAGACTCCCTACCTATGTTCAAGTCTTGTCCCACGTGTGACTCACTGGGTATCATCTGGTTTTCCTTTGATGACATGTGCCTAAGCGTTTGCTGGAGCATGAATCATAATATCAGTAGGTACTCTCTTAAGGAAGGCATCTTGCATTTGCCTTCCATCAGCATTAACCCTTATCAGCCTATCAGGGAGACAGCGTCCTCTTTTGATAAGGCATTCTTACTGCTTTCCCTAAGCCACCTGCTCTACCTGGCTCTTCTCATCATATTCTCATCCGGCCTAGCCCTCTCCAAGACCCAGGGACAACAAAACCCAAGAAAAGCTATCTCTAGATCTCTTCATCTACAATTTCTCTCCTTCACTCTACCTTAGAGTGTCCCAGAACTGGGAGTTTCCAAGTCTTGTCAACCTCTCTCATGCCCCTGAATAAAAAGCCTCGGGGCTAGTCCTTTTCTTTCCCTACCTGATCTGTGTCCTATGAGAAAGAAACCCAACGCCTAGATCCCATGGATGCCCAGATCGTTTCTCTAGTTCCCCAAGAGATCTGAGCAGAGTCTCTTACCTACACAGAACTTCCTGACACGGATAGGGCTGGAACTATTCTGGCTGATAGGATTCTGGGCTGTGCAGGTGTATGGAAGGTCTGGGTCACAGAGACTTTGGGAAATGATGAGGATGGAGCTCCCAAGGGATTCAGAAGGGCTGTCCCTTGGAATCCATCTGTACTGGACATCTTTCTCTTTCCCCTTCACAGCGCATGCCAGGGCGATGGTACAGGAACCATTCTCAAGCATGTTGACAGATTTCACAGTGACTGAGGCTCCTGCAGCTTCTCTGAGAGAACAACAACATTTAAAAGGCATTCAGATTTGTTCCTTGACAGAGAAAGGCTGACAGAAGAAAGTAGTGAAGAGAGAGAAGCCAGGGATAGCAGAGGGGTCAGCATTACCTACTCCAGAGGAGTAGTTTGTGGGCTGAGTTGAGTGCCTTTCTTTGTGCTTCCAAAACATTCTCTATAGAGGTTATTATCACTACAGTTTTAGATGAATAGTTCTCTCTCTCTCTGCCCCGACCAGTATATGAACTGGTTGAACATCTGGTGCTCATCCTGGCTTATGAAGTTTGGGTGAATGAATGATGAGTGAATCAGTACCAAGAACTAATAAGAAAAAACCTAGGTTACCTCCAAGAAGCTTTTGATAGAAATGTGGATGTTAATGCCACTTCTGATGAAGAGTTGGAAGAAAATATGGAGTTATGAAGAAATATATTATCTCAAGATATACGTCCCTCATTGCAAGTCATATAGATTTGTATAGAAATAGGAACATTAAGGTGTTTCCAGTGATGTCTCAGATAGAAGGAACATATGATTGGAAACTGGAAGAAAGTGAATGTTTAACACAAAGTGGCTGAAACTTGACTGAGTTGGACTCTTTTATTTTGTGGAAAGTGGAATGCTGAGTGTCATAGTTTGACACTTGACAGTTGAGTTCTGGACACATATATAGAGAACTGATAGTTGAGTTAAGCCCAGAGTGAACCGACAGAAGATTGTTTAGTGGATGGGGAAGGTCCAGCCCATGGTGAGTGGGACTAGTCCCTAATCAGTTGAATGAAATGGAGGGAGCTGTTTGAGAAAGGGGGCATCCTTCTGTATATTTAGCCAGACATGCTGGTCTGGCAAGTAAGGATTGTTCTTCTTTCAACTACTATGTGGATATGGTACGGCCAGTTCCCTCAGCCCTGGTGTTGGTATGATTTCTCCTTCTAAGATGGACTAAAAACTGTAATTGGACAATCATAAGAGAATAAATCCCTTGTTCCCTTAAGCTGTTTGATGGTGATTTATCAGCAACTATGTGGGTGAACTGCTACAGAAGTTGGTATAAAGTGGAGGGAACTGTTTGAGAAAGGTGATATCCTTCTGTATACTTGGCCAGACATGCTGGTCTGGCAAATAAGGATCATCTGGTGCTCATCCTGGCTTATGAAGTTAAGTGGAGATGGTGTGGCCAGTTCCCTCGGCCCTGGTGTTGGTGCATGCTGTCCTGCCAAGGTGGACTGAGAACTGTAACTGGACTATTGTAAGAGAATAAACCCCTTGTTCCCTTAAGCTGTTTGATGGTGATTATTATCAGCAACAATGCAGACAAACTGCTACAGAATTTGTGTACCAGAGAAGCGGGCTTTGTGGATTTTGAAAGGTTTTGTTGGATGAAGTTAGAAATGTTTGAAGATTTTGGGACTGTGGATTATAAAGACTATTCTGGAGTTTAATGGCCATTTGGAGACTAGAGATGCTGAAAGAGTTGTCAATTGTTTGGGCCTGGTTTGTAATTAAGGGAACAAGGACTTTGATAAAGCTGAATTTAAAGATGATGGATTGGTTTACTTGATAGAGGAGAGCTGTGTTGGCAACTGTGAAGTTTTGGATGTGGACAAGACAGACCGAGCAGCTGCAGGCTGTTGAGGTAGTGGATATTATTGAAAAAAAAAAAACCCACCTAGTTCTTTGCACTGGGACAGTAGAAGAAATGAATTCTGTTGTATTGAGATTCTGCCTAGCATAGAGATTCATCTGAGAGTCAGCACAGAGAAGCTAAATCAGTTGTGATTCCAGGGAGTCAGTTTCCATCCGGAGGTTATGGCGGAACTTGGTAACATGGTCCACAGGGTACTGGTTTTAGAAGCATCAAAGATGCAAGAGGGAAGAGGTCATGGATCCCTTCTCCAAAGTTTCAGAGAATGGCAGGAGCCCAGGCAGTGTGTGGAAGGAAGCCCACAGAGAGGCCCAAGAAGGTTAATTTGTGCTGTGGAGTTGAAGCCTAGTTTGCCATAGTTTGCCACTGGGACGTGAAGATGTTAGAGATGCCAGAGCCATGGGGACAGCTGCCAAAGAGAGCTGTGTACATGGGATGTGCGCTGAGGATGGCTGCAAGTGGAGATTCAACCTGGTCCAGAGAAACGCTGTTTGAACAACTTTGAGGTGCAAAGAGAGACTGGAATTTCCCAGAATCTTTGAGCCACCATGACTATGTGATGAGCAACAGAAGAGGGACATTGAGCTATAGGATGTAGTATTTGACAGGCTGGACTTTAGTCTTAGCTTGATATATTCTTATTGCACCATAAAACTTCCACTTTAATGTTTTATATGTGACAGGATCTCATGGTTAGGAGATTTTGGACTTTTAAATGTATTTATATTTAAGATAAATTTAACATCTGTGGGGGTAAGCAGTTAAAAAAGGCTATTATGTAAGGAAAGTTTTAAGGGGGAGGGAAGAGCATGAAGGCAGTGGAACATAATAGGCAGTGAGGTTAGCCTCCAAGTAACCAACCACCTGCTTACTAGCCCCTAGTTCTCACCCCCCCACACAGGGAACACACGTCCAGTAATGTATACCAGTGTAAACAACAGTGGACAGGGAAAAAACTGGTAGTAGATAGGATTAGAAACCTCAGTACTAACCACAAACACTCTATAGTAAACCTCCACCTAAACACCTTTTATCTTTAGATAAGAAAAGATCTCAACTCCCCAAAAGATGCAGCCTAGTGCAATGGAAGAGCAATGAAATAGACAACAACCAACCTAGAGTGAAATCGCTCTGAAATGCCTGGAATCAGGCCAACCAAATCTCTATCCATCCTAAAACTCAGGCAATCTTCCAGAAGAGGGGGCAGTAGGACTGTAAGAGCCTAAAGGTGGGGAGGTCCACTACCGCCATAATATTCCATTCAAGACAGAGCTGCTGCATCCAGGAACTTATTGCAATGACTTATCCTCATTATATGCACTATGACTACATATCAATATTCCCCCCTAGACTATCAAGGAACTCAGGAGAAACAATTCCATGCAGGAAGAGTCTTAGGTGCTAGGACTAGACAGGTGAAGGGAAGTACCCCTATCAGTGGGTCTACTCAAAGGAGAGCCATTTAATCTGCCACAGAGGCCTGAACTCCTACTAGAGTAGACAACTTGAAGGGAGCCCTGGGGCCCATACAAGCAGACATACAGGAGGGTGGGGGGAGGAAGAGGATGGATTGGTGAAGGGAGGGGAGGGAGAGAAAGTGGGAGAAAAAGAGGGGAAAAGAGCAGAGACAGGAACAACCACTTATTATGTTTGTAAAACTAGAAATGTAAAAAAAAATTGAAAAAAGAGAAAATGCCACTATTTTTTGCTAATTTTGAAAATTTCATTAAATTTATTTCCTTTTTCTATTTCTTTTATGAAATATACAAAGGTGACTTTTTTAAAAAAAAAAGAGTGCATATGTGTGATTCACAGATTTTATTGACTGTCTCAGCAGAAAAACCGTAAGGGAAGATGTACAGGCCAAAGAGAGAACAGAAAGAAAGAAGGCTGGCAGACGGCTGGGATTCTGCAGGACAGACCTCTGGGTGCTGCAAGCACATGTTATGCATCAAGAAAAGGAAGCATGACGTCAGTTGCTGAGGTACCGTCAGGTGTTTCCTCTTTTGGTTCCAGGGAGAGAATAATGCCTAGAATCAAAGAATGGGGCAGTAACCCCAGTGGGCAGGAAAGGCAGCTGCCAGTGTGGTGGGCCTAGAAGATAAAGCTTTGAGCTTTAAAATATAATGGAAAGTGTCACGCTAGGGTTTAGGTTTGCTTGGGATCCGTGACTCCTTTCTTTCCAATTACTCTCTTTCAAAATGGGAGTGTATGCATTGTATGCCTGATACACACTATTGGGTGTCAGAAATAAAGCAGAAAACTTGTCCTGATTTACAGGTTCACAGCTGCAGAATTGCCTCAGGACTAACTGTACCTCAAGTTACATTCATACCTGATTTGGATATTTTGGAATTAAAGTTAATGCTATGATAGGTTCAGACTTTGGGGACCGAATACATTTTTCATGTGAGAAGAACATGAATTATGAAAACATATTTTATTAGAGAGAGAGGTGTGTGTGTGTGAGATAGATAGAGAGAGAGAGAGAGAGAGAGAGAGAGAGAGAGAGAGAAAGAGAGAGAGTGTATGTACAACGGCACATGCATGGAGGTCAGTGGACGATTTTTGGAATTTCCTTCCACCATGTGGGTGGATCAAACTTAGGGCATCAGGTTTTTAATTCAGGTGTCTATACTTGCTGAGAGTCTAAGAATATGAATTTTGAGAGACCGGAAGTCAGAGTTTTAGGCTTGAACTGTATCCTTCCAAAATTCATATATTGAAATTCTAATTCTCAGTATCTCAGAATGTGACTGTATTTAGAGATGGGAGGGGTATTAAGTTAAAATGGGGCTGGTAGAATGGGCCCCAGTTGGACATGACTGGTGTCCTTAGAAAAAAGATTAGCACACAGATAGTCTAGACAGAGGGTCGCTATGTGAGGGCTCACTGAGACATAGTTAGCTACAGGACAAGGAGAAAGGTCTCTAGTATCATATAACTTTTGACTTAGTGACTAGACTTCATGAATATAGCCCATAGATTTTTCTCCCTTTGGCATATTACCTACTCACATGTATATGCATAAGAGTATTCATGGCAACTGTACTTGTGACAGAAAATTTTGGAAACTAATTGTCTACAAGTGGGAGACTAGTTACATGAATTATGGCAATTACGTAACGTAAGAACTTTATGGCTGAGTTTTCCATTCTTGACACCTGTGTATATAAAACTGGACATATATTAAACCCTGAGTTGGCAAATTCATAATGAAAAGAACATTTGCTTTTGAAAACGAAAGATAGGAGGTAGGGATGTAGCTTGGCGGTAGAGTGCTTGCCTAGTATTCATTCAGTAAGCCCTGGCTTCAGTGTCCCAACACTGGAAGAGAGGGGATCGAAACCCACCAAGCTCTCTGGAACTTACCATATACGTGCAGGACTGAAATTATCCCTCGTGGTCTGGGTAGAATTTTTTCGATTTATCAGGGCTTGGTAGGATCCTGCATCTTTCTGGCTTAGGTTACTAAGGCACAAAGAGTAGCCCCTGTTGGTGCTCGCTCGGCCCGAGTAGCTTCTGTCTAGTAACTGTGGTCTTCCAAGAGTGTTTATTAGAACAAAAGGATTTTGGGGACCATTCCAGATGATATTTTCAATCTCCGTGTCTACTGAGATGTTCAGGGAGAAAGCCACAGAACCTCCTAAAACTCCTGACACCAGTTTGGGGGCTGAGTCTTTTTCAGAGGCTCCAAGTCCTGTAGAGACAGAAGAGGGACTTGGAGGAGCAGCTGAACTTCTCAAACTAGCATTCATTCATTCATTCACTCAATAAACATGTATTTAATACAAATGTCATATGCTGAGAAATAAACGAGATTCCAAGCTTCCTTCTAGGCCTAATGCATAGCAAAGTCATTTATTCATCAAACTCTCTCCCATGAAAGCTATAATAATCAATAAAATAGACATCTAAATTTCTGCTCTAATTGAAGAATCAGTCTTGTTACTTTGGGTGAATGTCTGAATCTTTCTGAGAAGCAGCTTGAGCCACAGATTGAAATGCTTGTGGTAACCGTATCATCCACTTCAAGGGATATGGTAAAAAATAAATGAAAAAAATCTGCCCTGAAGTGTAAAGAAAGAGTAAAGCAGAAAGCAGCATTTTTAAAAAGATGAGTAGATAGATAACTAGAGGGATGGAAGAATAGATAGGTGAGTGACAGTAAGGAAAGTAGAACAGTGGAAGAACCTACATGCTAGGTGTAGAGACAAAGTCATTATTAAATGACCTGAAAAAATGTTAATTTCCTGGTAGGGATCCTTCCAGGCTATTATGTTAGGCATGTGTGATACTGTGAAATGCTTTCATTTTCCTAAAATTTGAGAATTTTCATAAAAAATTAGTTGGGAACAACAACAACAAAAAGAGAGGGCCTTTCTAGCCCTCTCTCAGTCTAGCTTTCTTCCCACTGTCAGGGGATGTCAGACTAGTCTGTCTTTGGCTTAGTCAGGTTTGGGGTAGGGAATGTGTAGCATTGCTTCACTCCTGATATACAGACAAGATATGTATTTCTTGATAAATATTGTCAAAGCCTCTGAGAGTCTGGTATTTGTGTGGTTAGCCTAACTTGCTTTCCTGTGGAGAATCCGTGGATATCTTCTGGGTCATCTTAGCCTAGATTCCCAGATTCTAAAAACTCTGTAGAGTAGTCTGGATATTTAGATTAATCATGTAAGTTCAGAAGTCAGGTTACCCTGACAATCCTGAATGGAAAAAAAATATATAGAGAGAAAGAGGAGAGGTATAAATATAGTCTGGATTGGTGGAAGGAGACTAGGGCAAACTCTGAAAACTCAAGAGATTTCAGAGTACCATGGATACAAAAGGAAGCATCCTGAGAGCTACAGGCCATGGGATTTTCTGCCCAGGCCAACAACAGCTGAGCATGGAGCCTTGGCAGCCAGGGATGACACAGGGCTCGAGACCTTGGGTGTGGGGAGGACAGATTCAGGGAGTGGGAGTTAAGTTGTTATGAGGCTGGGTTGAGCCTGTCTAAAAGAGAACTTCTCCTCTCCTACCTGCAATAGCTGCTTTATAACGACCAGGTATGTATTAGTTATTTTATACAAACCACTTATCATCAAGATTTCTCTATAATTAGCCCCTTCAACTGATAGAGAGATGATATTGAAAGAATGTAAGCCACTTCTCTGAAATGAAAGAACCAATTGATTGCAGAGTACAGAGTATAGACCTGTATTCATAGTGCTACCTGAAATATGGAATCCAGTAGTCTTTGCCTCTGGTCAGGTTTGAAATGTGAGTTGTCCCACCACAGGATTGTATCACCTCTCTGGAACTGTGAGCTGAAACAGTCTCCCTTTTCTCCCTTAAGTTGGTTGAGTCTCAGTGGTGTCGGGTAGCAACAGAGAAGAGTTACTGGTACATCTCCCACAGTTCTGGGAGCTCAGAAGATGTTGGGTCTTTGTTGGGCACGTAGGCTGTTCTCCAAATTCACATCTCCTCACATGGGTGAGAGGTAAAAATAGCTTCAGAGACCATCAAGGGAGGGAAGCAGGATGTGGGTTGGGTAGGTCAAATGCTATTACAGAAAGTAATGCTGTGGCACTTCCCAGTATAACAATAGCCTTCCAGCCATCTTATTTTCAATTGCTTCATTTGGCAAATATTAAGAGATAGTCAAAGCTTGTAGCAATCAAATTTTACTTACCTACGCCTTGATAATTTCCAAAGAGTGTGCATAAACAGTAATCATTTTCATGGCTTTTTATCAACTATATGCTTATAATGCTAACGAATAAAAGTTCAATATGACACATTTTTACTAATTGCATTCTACACTTAAGAAATAAAGGGATTACATAGTTAATAACATATAAGGAAAGAATTTAACTTCATATGTTTCTGATACTAGTTTTTTTTTTTTCATACTGCTATTCTTGAAATGACTCCTTAAGTCTGAAAAAAACTAACCCTTTTAAACTACAGAGTGATTTTATGTCACTCTAATCAGTCGCCCTGAACTCTTTGAAATCACTACACTGATTGCTTAAGACTTGAGGGACAGTGGATGTAGTTTATTTCAGATTCACACAACCAAAAAATACATCAAGACTTGGGCATAGGTATTTTCTGTGCTTCTATAGTGAGAAAGAGTAAATTGAAAGTAAAAAGAAGTTAGGGCTACCTGACCACCTAAGTGCAAATGGAGTTGACTTTCCCTCCCAACTTCCCCCAAACCTTCTTATTCTCAGGCCCCACTACTACCTCCTCCCCTAGGCCCTGAAAATATCAGAATCCCAAAGACAATAGCCGTCAGGGTCTTAGGTGACTGAGAGTCCCAGGATTAGCCAGCTCTATTGGACAGCAGGACCTTCCCTATGTAACTGAGAAGTTGGTCTCCAGAAAGTAGCTGGAGATGGGCCTCGATGGAAAGGAAGAAAGGACAATTCAGACCGAGGTCACCGTGTCCCGGGCCACCTAAACCACATAGACTGCAGCATCAAAAGTCTAGGATGTGCGAGAAAAGACAGGAAGTGGAAGCTCTGGAAGGTCTCCCGCCCCATAGACATTTCAAGGTGTATTGTTATCAGAAGAATTTTCTTGGATCTATTTGTGAATTTATCCACAAACTCCTAAGCTAGCATTACTCAGAAGAAAAATGTGCAGCCTAAAGAGAACAGAGTTTGAGACTGTGGAAAAAATGCTATTTCTACACAAAGCATCAATTTGTAGATCTCCTCCCCATTTCTCTCTCTCTCTCTCACACACAGATCTCAGGATAAAGTGGAAGTTGCAGAACAATGACCACAAAGAGGAGGATTTCCTGCTTTTACCAACAAGACTCTTCCAGACAGAGGCCAGCTGCAAGTGCGGGGGGGCTGTGGTGTGGGCTTACCTATGACCAGCAAGCAGACAGCCATCCGCAAGAGGGAAGAAAATACTTGCCGCTGACTCTTCTGGGGCTTTTCAGAGAAAGGCTCCAAGTTCCCGTCACATAAACATTTATTTAGAGCTGCCATGATGGTGAATTTTCAGATATCAGGCTGAAGGGGGAGGCACTTCCGGGTGTATGTGCGCCTGCATGTGTGCCTGTGATTGCATGCATGTGTGTGTATCTGGCAAACAATTGTTTATTTTATGCTGAATAGTACATGCTCTTATCATCTTCTCAGCTGTGGCAGAGGTCACAAGTACATTCAAGGTCTTCAGGGATCTTTCTGATCATTCAGGCTCCTGTTGAGCTACGAGACTTAGATTTTAACTTGGATTTGATTTTGATTATGTTTAATTTTGATTTAATATTTTATTGCTATGTCCCGATGCTTCCATTTTAAAATAAGAATGTGGGGCTGGAGAGATGGCTCAGGGGTTAAAATTCTGCCTTGTGAGCATAAAGCCCTAAGTTCAGATCCCAGGTCCCATGTAAAAAACAAACAAATAGACAGACAAACTAACAAACAGGTGGTCGGTATTTCTGGCCCTCGGTGGGCAGAGCTTGGGAAATCCCAGAGTGGAGGTAGAAACAATCCAGGATGATTCCTGTGTGTGTGCGTGTGTGTGTATGTGTGTGTGTGTGTGTGTGTACTGTGTGTCCCTGTGGAGGACCAAGTGTGACTTCAGGCATCATCCTGGATTGCTTCTATCTCTCTTGCTTCATGCTGGGATTTTCTAGGCCCTACCTTCCAGAGTCTTTATTTATTTATTTATTTATTTATTTATTTATTTATTTATTTATTTATTTATCTGTGTGTGTGTGTGTGTGTGTGTGTGTGAGAGAGAGAGAGAGAGAGAGAGAGAGAGAGAGAGAGAGAGAGATACAGACAGAGAGAGACAGAGAGAGAGTGCACACTATATGACCCTGTGGAGGCCCAAGAGTGCCTCCTTTTTGTTTTGCTCTGGGATTTCCCAGGCTCTCCACACCAGGGCCTGAAGTGCAGGCCGCTGCCATTTCTGCCTGGTGTTTTTACGTGGGACCTGGGATCCGAACTCAGGATCTTCTGGTTGGGAGACAGAGTCTTAACCCCTGAGTCATCTCTTCAGCCCATGACTGAAAATTTTAAATCTGGACTACAGGAAATTAAATTTTTTTCTTTTAGTGATTCTCTTTTATTTACTTAAAAAAAACTAATTTTTTTTTTTTTTTTGTGTGTGTGTATGTGTCTGTGTGTATCAGAGGGCATTTTTTGCCTGGCATTCTGTACTGGAATCTGGGATCCAACTCAGGACCTTCTGCTTTCTTTTTTTTTTTTTTTTTTTTTTTTTTGCATTCAAACACATTTAATTTTGATTGATATCTTGGCCATTCATTTTTCTTTTTTTTTTTTTTATTAAAAATTTAATTATACATTTTAAAAATTATTTACCAGTTCCCTCCCTCCCCCCTCTTCCCCCTCCCCTTCCCCCAGTGCCTCCCCCCCAATTCCCAGATAGTCCTTTATTGTGTGTGCCTAACTCTCCACTGTGTCCTCCTCTCCGATGACATATAAGGACCCAGTGGCATTTCCATAAGCCCTTTCTCTTGTTCCCCTTAAGCATAAGATCACTACTATGGCTGTCAATCCCTTGCCTCCAGGGGTCTCGGTGCCCTTATCAGATGCTAGACTTTATGAGGGCAACAGTGCGCTGGACATTGCGCAGGGCATGCAAAGTTCCATTATGATTGCTTTGGCCCCAACTATTGTTGAGAATCTTGCAAATCGTTGCTCCTCCCATCCTTTTGCTCTTACAATCTTACCGCCCCCTCTTCCGCAAATGTCCCTGAGCTCCAGGATGGGGAGAGATTAGGCTGGCCTAGTTCTATGTGATTGATATAGAGTCTCTGAAGTTCTGGATTGTGGTTTGTTGATTTTCTTTTGCAGTTTTGCTGCTCCTGCAATTCCCTTCACTCCATTCTGCTGGGCACTGTATGTCACCCCCTGGCCAGAGACAAAAAGCTGTTAAACTGGAGTCTTGTTGTAATAGCACATTCAAGGGTAGATGTAATAAGAGTAGGAAACCTCACTGAGAGAGGGGTCCATCACCCATTTGCAAAATGATTACTTTTTATCTGCTAGACTATATGCCCTCCCCTTCTGGTGAGATCAGGAAAGAACGTCTGTGAACTTAACCAGGTTTCTCATTACTTACTTGCAGACCTTCATGGAGGCCTATTTTCTCTGCTGTAACATGGTCTCCTCTCTCTTTGTTTCTGGTGTGGCCCTCCTAACCCATCTCTCTTGTTCATAATCCTTGCAATTACTGTGTTACATAGGTTTACTTTTGAGTGTCCCAATGTGGGCTGGGTGAGTTTGGTACTAGGAGCCACCTATTAGGGAGTACATACGGCGCTTAATTTTCTGGGTTTGGGATACTTCACTTAATATAATTCTTTCTAATGACATCCATTTCCCAGCAAATTCCAGTAATTCATCATTTTTGATGGCTGAGTAGTACTCCATTGTATAGATGTACCACAGTTTCCTTATCCACTCGTCAACTGTTGGACATTTAGGTTGATTCCATGACTTTGCTATTGTAAACAGTGCTGCTATGAACATGGTCGAGCTTGTGCTATCGAGGCGAACCTTTGCTGCTTGGGGGGTTATTCCCAAAAGTGGGATAGCAGGGTCATATGGCATTTCAATCTTTAATTTCTTTAAGAATCTCCAGACGGCTCGCCAGAGTGGCTGTATGAGCCTGCATTCCCACCAACAATGTAGGAGAGTTCCCCTCTCTCCACATCCTCTCCAGCATTTGTCGTTGTTTGTATTGTGGATTTTTGCCATCCTGACCGGGGTGAGATGATATCTCAGGGAAGTTTTGATTTGCATTTCCCTGATGGCGAAGGAAGTGGAGCATTTTTTAAGATAATTGTTAGACATTTTAATTTCATCCCTGGTAAAGTTTCTTTGAAGTTCCAGGGCCCATTTTTTAATTGGGCCAGTGTTTTCCTTGGAGTTTAATTTTCTAAGTTCTTTGTGCACTCTGGACAGTAGAGCTCTGTCAGATATGTGGTTAGTGAAGATTTTCTCCCATTCTGTGGGTTGCCTTAGAGCTCGTGTTACAATCTCTTTATCTGAACAGAAGCTCTTTAATTTCACAAGATCCCAACTGTTGAGAGTTGGTAGCAGTGACTGTGCCATTGGATGTCTGTTTAGGAACTGTTGGCCTAGCCCAACCAGCTCGAGGGAGTTCCCTATCTTTTCAACTATGGTTTTTAAAGTCTCTGGCCTGATATCAAGGTCCTTGATCCATTTGGAATTAAGTCTTGTACATGGTGACAAGTACGGGTCCAGCTTTAATCTTCTGCATGTGGAGATCCAGTTTTGCCAGCACCATTTGTTGAAGATGCTGTTCTTTTTCCATTGGATTCTTTGGGCCCCTTTGTCAAAGACCAAATGGCTGTAACTTTGTGGGCTTATATCTGGGTCTTCAATCCTTATCCATTGATCTGTGTGTCTATTTTGGAGCCAGTACCAGGCTGTCTTTATAACTATGGATTTGTAGTATAGACTTAGGTTTGGTATGGTAATACCTCCAGCTGTGTTTTTGTTACTCAGGATTGTTTTTGCTATCCTGGGTCTTTTGTGCCTCCAAATGAACTTTGAGATTGTTTGGTCAACTTCTTTGAAGAATTGCTTTGGGATTTTGATTGGTATAGCATTGAATCTGAGGACCTTCTGCTTTCAAGGCAGAGGCTTAACCCCTGATCTCTCTATTTATTTATGTATGTATGTATGTATGTATGTATTTGTCTGTGTGTGTGTGTGTGTGTGTGTCTGTGTGTGTCTGTGTGTGTGTGTACCAGAGGGCACTGGGTGTACCTGTGGAGGTCTAAGGTTGATTTTTCCTTTTGCTTTGCTCTGTGGTTTCTATCTTCCAGGGCCAGAAATGCAGGCTGCCACTTCTTTTTCTTTTTTAATTTAATTTTATTGTTTAGTAAAATTAGCAAGCACAATGAGTAGGTATTCCTACCCCCTTTTTCCCCCTCCCTACCTCCCTCTCCCTTTCCTCCCACTCCCTTCACTCTCTCCCTCTCCTCTCTTTTTGGATCCAATCTGTTCCCTCCCACCCTCCTGACCATCAGCTTTTATGAGTCCCAGGTTTCCCGTTGGTTTATCTGTTTTAGTGGGGATTCAAGTGTCTGGCAGACGAAGTGGTCCTTCCTTGGGTGGGCCACTGATGTGGACACTCCCCTTCACCAGTCTAACCCTAACCCCTAAGGATCCTACTGCTTGAAGTTATTTCTCCTGAGATCCTTGTTAGTCTATGGAGGCCTATTGTGCTAGTCTGGTACCATCAAGTCTTATTATATAGTGAGTTGCTGGCTGCAGCAGCCCTGTCTTTAGTGAAGTATCTTGTCCTGTGATAGAATCCCCAGCCCAGTCTTTAGGTTCTTACATTCTTATTGCCCCTTCTTCCTCAAGATTCCCTGAGCTTTAGAATGGGAGAATTTGGCCTTCTTGATCCCGGGTGAACATTGTAGGGTTGCAGGCACTCTGCAGTCTGTTTGACTGTTGTCTGGTTCACTGTTCTTCCACTGCACTAGGCTGCCCTGTCTGGGTGTTGAGATCCACTCCTATCCAAAGATAACAATGAAAAAACTGTTAAAGAGGGGCTTTATATATGAAAAAGACTTAAAAGAGAGGGGTGACCAGAAATAGGACATGGTAGTGAGTGGCATCAGCTTCCAGGCAATCAATTAACCACTTTCTATCCCCCCCTCCCCAAGATGGAAACACTAGCCTAGCACTGCAAACTAGTTCAATCAACAGTGGACAGGAGGAAGACTGACCCTGGAAAAGATAGTACATCTCAGTTCTTAATGGGCTTTTCTTGACTGTAGCCTTACTTATCTAATAAACTGTGTTCCTTTGTCTTTACTCTCTTGGGGTCTTTTCCCTACTCTCCTAGTTATGTTCCTTTGCGGGTATAATGGGTATTAGATTTGCCCTTGAGTATGTCATTATGAGGGCTTAGTATTAGGTTCCTCTTATAAAGGAGAGCATGCAACATCTGTCTTTCTGTGTCTGGGATACTTTTACTCCACCCATTTATTAGCAAATTTCATTAATTCATTTTTAATGGGTGAATAGTGTTCCATTGTGTATGTACCACATTTTCATTATCCATCTGTCCACTGTTGAACATTTTGGTTGATGCCATGACTGAGCTATTGCAAATGGTGCTGCAATGAATGTGGATGCCCGTGTGTCACTATAGTAGGGTGAAGCATTCTTTGGAATATTGCCACTAGTGGTATAGCTAAGTCATATGGCATTTCAATTTTTAACTTTTTTAGAAATTGCCATACTGATCTCCAGAGTGGTTGTACAAGTCTGCATTCCTACCAGCAATATATTAATGATAGTGTGAAAAAAAAAATCTCTTCTAGTATGGCTTTTTGGATTTCTTGTTCTGGGATTCCATGAATGTGCAGGTTTGGCTTCTTCAAGGGTGTCTCATAGCTCTTGAATAATCCTCTCAAGTGTTTTTTTTTAGCTTTTTCAACCTCTTTGATTGAATAAATTTGTTCTGCCATCTTGACTTTCAGTTTTATATTCTATTTTCTGTTTCATTCGTTCTGTTGATAAGAGTCTCTATTGAGTTTTGGATTGTAATTAGGTTGTTTTTAATTTTAAGTTTAATCTCTGTATGAGATTTTTCTTCAACTGTTTTATGCCTAGTTTCATTTCTTCAATTGCCTTTTTCATCTCATCCAGGCACCTGTTTGTGTTCCTGTTCATATTGACTTATGGCCACCGTCATTTCTGATCTGCATTTTTATAAGGGGTCTGGAATCCAAACTTGGATGCTTCTGCTTTTGAAGAAGAGGATTGACCCCATCTTTTAGTGTTTCATATATGAATACAATGAATTCATGTTGTTTTCACCTCTTATTACCCAATTCTAATCTCCTTGTTTTTCCTACTGCAAACCTTCTTCTTCCCCCCATTCTCCCTCCTGCTTTCACACCCTTTAGTGTGTATGGCCTACTGAGTTTCATCTGCGTTTCCATTAATGGCATGTGCCTGGGCTCTTGTTAGGGTAAGGATCAGATATCAATAGGTATGCTTTTGGGACTATTGAACTTTTTATTTTAATTAATTAATTAATTAGTGTCCCCCTCTGGAAGACCAAGGATGACTTTGGGAATCATCCTGGATTGCTTCTACCTCCTTCTTGCTTTGCTCTGGGATTTCCCAGGCTCTGTCTATCAGGACCAGAAGTGCAGGCCGATGCCATTTCCACCTGGTGTCTTTACGCAGGATCTGGGATCTGAACTCAGGACCTCCTGCTTGTGAGGCAGAAGCTTATAGTTATGACACTTTGAAATTTAATGCCAAACAATAATTTTAATTTTTTTTGCATGTGTGTATGTGGTGTGTGTGTGTGTGTGTGTGTGTGTTTGTGTGTGTGTATCAGAGATCACTGTGTTCCTGTGGAGGACCAAGTGACTTCAGGAATCATCCTGGATTGCTTCTACCTCCTTTTTGCTTCATTCTGGAATTCCTAGGTCCTACCTTCCAGAGTATTTTTTAAAAATTATTTATTTGTTTGCTTATTTGTGTGTGTGTGTGTGTGTGTGTGTGTGTGTGTGTATGTGTGTGTGTGTTAGAGGGCACTGTGTATCCCTGTGGATGGCCAAGGGTGACTTTGGGAATCATCCTGGATTGCTTCTACCTCCGTTTTGCTTTGTTCTGGGATTTTCCAGGCTTTCCCAACTGCGGCCTGACATTTTTTTTTAAATTTTTTTTATTTATTATTTATTCAATTGTGCATGTATGTGTGTGCGTGCATGTATATGTATGTGTGTGTATGTATGTGTGTGTATGTATGTGTGTGTATGTATGTGTATTATGTGTGTGTGTGTGTGTGTGTGTGTGTGTGTAGAACCACAGACGAATTCGGGAACCACCATGGACCGCCTCCACCTCCTCCTTGTTTACTCTGCCCAGGGATTCACAGGCTCTACCCTACCAGGACCAGAAACCCAGGCCGCCCCCGCTTCCGCCCGGCGTCTATACATGGGGTCTAGGATCTGAACTCAGGACCTTCTGCTTGCAAGGCAGAGGCTTAACCCCTGAGGCACCTCTCCAGCCCTGCGGCCTGACATTTTTAAGTGGGACCTGGGATCGGAACTCAGAACCTTCGGCTTGAGAAGCAGAGTCTTAACCCTTGAGCAATGACTGAAAAAAAAATTTTTTAACATTTTTTATTATTATTTGCGCTCATAGAAACTTACACTTGATCTTAGCCAAAAGGCCGAGAAGCGGGGGCTGGAGAGGTGGCCCAGGGGTTAAGCCTCTGCCTTGCATGCAGAAGGTCCTGAGTTCAGATCCCAAATCCCACGTATAGACGCCAGGTGGAAGCGGGGGCGTCCTGCGTTTCCAGTCCTGGTAGGGCGGAGCCTGCAAATCCCAGGGCAGAAGGAGGTGGAGGCATCCATGGTGGTTCCCGAATTCGTCCGTAGTTCTACACACACACACATGCACATACGTACACATGCACAATTGAATAAATAAAAATAAAAAAATTAAAAAAAAAAAAAAAGGCCGAGAAGCGATCCCCTCATACAAACGTAATAGGTACACTGGTTCCCTCCCTCCCTCCTCCTCCCCCCGATCCCCCTGCTCCCTATCCCCCAGTGCTGGCCCCCCAAACCCCGGAGAATCCTTTAATGTGCATGCCAGACTCTCCTCTGGGCCCTCCTCTCCGATGACGTACAAGGACCCAGTGGCATTTCCCTGAACCCTTTTCTGTGTTCCCTTTAAGCATAGGAACACTACTATGGCTGTCAATTCCTTGCCGCCAAGAATCTTGGTGCCTTTAGCAAATGCTAGACTTTGTGGGGTCAATAGTGTGTGGGACATTGCGCAGGGCATGCAAAGTCCAATTATGATTGCTTCGGCCCTAACTTGTGTGGAGTATCTTGCATATCATTGCTCCTCCCATCCTTGTGCTCTTACAACCTTACTGCCCCCTCTTCTGCAAATTTCCCTGAGCTTCAGGATGGGGAGAGATTAGGCTGGCCTAGTTCTAGGTGGTTGATATAGAGCCTCTGAAGTTCTGGATTATGGTTCGTTGATTTTCTTTTGCAGTTTTGCTGCTCCTGCAATGCCCTTCACTCCATCCTGATGAGTATTGTATTTCACCCCCTGGCCAGAGATTAAAAAGCTGTTAAACTAGAGTCTTGTTATAAGAGTACATTCAAAGGTAGATGTAATAAAAGTAGGAAACCGCAGTGAGGGAGGGGTCAATCACCCATTTGCAAAATGGTTACTTTTTATCTGTCAGACTATATGCCCTCCCCTTCTGGTGAGATCATACCCCCTCAGTTATAAATGATCAGGAACGAAAGTCTGTGAACTTAACCAGGAGTCTCATTATTTACTTGCAGTCCTTGATGGAGGCCTATTTTCTCTCCTTGTTTCTGGTGTGGCCCTCCTACCCCATCTCTCCTGTTCATAATCCTAGCAATTACTGTAGGTATTATAGAGATTTATCTTTGAGTGTCTCTAGGTGGGCTGGGTGGGTTTGGCGCTAGGAGCCACCTATTAGACAGTACATACGGTGCTTAATTTTCTGGGTCTTGATCACTTAATATAATTGTTTCTAATAACATCCATTTCCCAGCAAATTCCAGTAATTCATCATTTTTGATGGCTGAGTAGTACTCCATTGTATAGATGTACCACAGTTTCCTTATCTACTCATCAACTGTTGGACATTTGGGTTGATTCCATGACTTTGCTATTGTAAACAGTGCTGCTATGAACATGGTTGTGCTTCTGCTATCGAGGTGAATTTTTGCTGTATGTGGGGTTATTCCCAAAAGTGGAATAGCAGGGTAAAATGGCATTTCAATTTTTAATTTCTTTAAGAATCTCCAGACGGCTCGCCAGAGTGGCTGTATGAGCCTGCATTCCCACCAGCAATGTAGGGGAGTTCCCCTCTGTCCACATCATCTCCAGCATTTGTTGTTGTTTGTATTGTGGATTTTTGCCATCCTGACTGGGGTGAGATGATATCTCAGGGAAGTTCTGATTTGCATTTCCCTGATGGCTAAGGAAGTGGAACATTTTTTAATATATTTGTTGGACATTTTAATTTCATCCCACGTAAAGTTTCTTTTAAGTTCCAGAGCCCATTTTTTAATTGGGCCATTAGTTTCCTTGGTGTTTAGTTTTCTAAGTTCTTTGTGCACTCTGAATAATAGAGCTCTATCAGATATGTGGTTGGTGAAGATTTTTTTCCCATTCTGTGGGTTGCCTTTGAGCTCCTGTTACAATCTCTTTATCTGAACAGAAGCTCTTTAATTTCACCAGATCCCAACTGTTGAGAATTGGTAGCTGTGACTGTGCCATTGGATGTCTGTTTAGGAACTGTTGGCCTAGCCCTATCAGCTCGAGGGAGTTCCCTACCCTTTCACCTATGGTTTTTATAGTCTCTGGCCTTATATCAAGGTCCTTAATTCATTTGGAATTAAATCTTGTACATGGTGACAAGTACGGGTACAGTTTTAATCTTCTACATGTGGAGATCCAGTTTTGCCAGCACCATTTGTTGAAGATACTGGTCTTTTTCCATTGGATTTTTTGGGCCCCTTTGTCAAAGATCAAATGGCTGTAATTTTGTGGGCTTATATCTGGGTGTTCAACCCTTATCCATTGATCTGTGTGTCTATTTTGGAGCCAGTACCAGGCTGTTTTTATAGCTATGGATTTGTAGTATAGACTAAGGTTTGGTATGGTGATACCTCCAGCAGTGTTTTTGTTACTCAGGATTGTCTTTGCTATTCTGGGTCTTTTGTGCCTCCATATGAACTTTGAGATTGTTTGGTCAACTTCTTTGAAGAATTGCTTTGGGATTTTAATTGGTATAGCATTGAATTTGTATATTGCCTTTGGTAGGATGGTCATTTTTACGATGTTGATTCTGCCAATCCAGGAACATGGGAGGTCTTTCCACCTTCGAGTGTCTTCTGCAATTTCTTTCTTTAGGGTTTTAAAGTTTTCATTGTAAAGGTCTTTTACCTCCTTGGTTAGGTTTATACCAAGGTATTTAATTTTTTTTAGGGGCTATAGTAAATGGGATTGACTCTCTCAGGGCTTTTTCACTTCTTTCATTCTGGGCGTATAGGAAGGCCACTGATTTTTGTACATTTATTTTGTATCCTGCCACTCTGCTGAATTTCTGTATTAGTTCCAGGAGCTTCCTGGTGGAGTTTTTGCGATCACTCAGGTATAGGATCATGTCATCTGCAAATAGAGATAACTTGACTTCTTCCTTGCCGATTTGAATCCCTTTTATGTCCCTTTCTTGTCTTATGGCTTCAGCTAAGACTTCAAGTACAATATTGAAAAGAAGTGGTGACAGTGGAGAGCCTTGTCTAGTTCCTGATCGAAGTGGGAATGCTTCCAGTTTTTCCCCATTGAGTATAATCCTTGCTGTTGGCTTGTTGTATACAGCTTTTATTATATTGATGAAGGTTCCTTCCATTCCAACCTTCTCTAGGGTTTTGATCATAAAAGGCTGTTGGATCTTGTCAAAAGTTTTTTCTACACCTTTCGAGAGTATTATGTGGTCTTGAACGTTGGACTGGTTTATATGGTGAATTACATTTATTGATTTGCATATGTTGAACCAACCTTGTGTGCCTGGGATAAAGCCTACTTGATCCCCGTGAATGATCTTTTTGATATGTTTTTGAATCCGATTTGCTAAGACTTTATTGAGAATCTTTGCATCTGTGTTCATCAGAGAGATTGGCCTATAGTTTTCTTTTATAAGTGTATCTTTATTAGGTTTTGGGATTAAGATGATATTAGCTTCATAGAAGGAATTTGATAGTGTTCCTTCCTTTGCTATTTGGTGGAACAGTTTAAGGAGTATTGGTGTTATTAGCTCCTTAAATGTCTGGTAGAACTCTGTGCTGAATCCATCTGGTCCAGAACATTTTTTGGTGGGAAGATTTGAGATTACTTCCTCAATTTCCTCATATGTTATAGGACTATTTAAATAATTCACAACTTCCTGATTCAATTTAGGTAAGTTGTGTTTACTTAGGAATTCATCCATCTCTTTTGTGTTGTCAAATTTCTCAGAGTATAAGTTTTTGAAATATGATGTTATAATTCTCTGGATTTCTTGGGTATCAGTAGTGATAACTCCATTTTCATTTCTAATTTTGTTAATTTGGGTTTTCTCTCTCTTGCTCTTAGTTAATTTAGCTAGGGGTGTATCAATCTTATTGATTTTTTCAAAAAAGCAGCTTTTTGACTGGTTGATTTTCTCTATCGTTTTCCTAATCTCGATTTCAAATATTTCTCCCCTTATTTTGCTAATCTCCTCCCTTGTACTGCTTTTGGGATCAGATTGCTCTAGTGTCTCTAAAGCTTTTAGCTGCATTGTTAATTTATTTATTTTTGATGTTTCCATTTTTTTGATGTAGGCATTAAGAGCTATGAACTTACCTCTTAGGATAGCTTTCATTGTGTCCCAGAGATTTTGGTAAGTTGTATTTTCATTATCATTCACTTTCAGGAAATCTTGAATTTCCTTTGTAATTTCTTCCTGAATCCAATTCTCATTCAGCATCATAGTGTTAAGTTTACAGGAGTTAGTGTATTTTCTGTTGCTTGTTGTGTTATAGATGTCAAGCTTTAAGCCATGGTGGTCTGATAAGGTACAGGCTAGAATTTCAACTTTCCTGTATATGTGAAGATTCGTTTTGTGGCCCAATATGTCATGATCTATTTTGGAGAAAGTTCCGTGTGCTGCTGAGAAAAATGTGTATTTTTTGGTGCGTGGATGAAAAGTACGATAGAGATCTATAAGGTCCATTTCAGTAAAGGTTTGGTTAAGCTCCAAAGTGTCTCTGTTAAGTTTTTTAACTGTAGATCTATCCCATGTTGAGAGGGCGGTGTTGAAGTCCCCAAGAATTATCGTTTTGGGATTGATTTCTCACTTTAGACATTGTAGGGTTTGCTTAATGAATGTGGGAGGGGCCGTATTGGGTGCATATATGTTCAGTATTGTGAAGTCTTCCTAGTGAATTGTACCTGTGACTAAAATGTAGTATCCATCTGTGTCTCTTATGATTTTCTTTGGTTTGAAGTCCACTTTGTCCAATAGCATAATGGCTACCCCTGCCTGTTTTCTGCTTCCATTAGCTTGTAGAATTGTTGACCAGCCTTTTATAGGGCGTGCCTATCTTTTGTGGTGAGATGGGTTTCCTGCAGGCAGCAGATTGATGGATTGTGATTTTTAATCCAAGTTTGTAATCTGTGTCTCTTGATCAGTGAGTTAATTCCATTAACATTTAGTGTTATAATAGAGAAACTATTTTTAATTCCACACATTTATTATGTTTAGTAGTTTTTGTAAGTATATTGCTTCGCTTTTAATGGTGTTATACTTCTCTTCTGTTCTCCCGGATATGCTGGTTTTTTTCTTCAAGCTTGAGTATCATTTCTAGCATTTTTTGAAGGCCTGGTTTGGTGGACATGTATCCCTTCAAGTTGTCTTTGTGCTGGAAGATTTTTCTTTCTCCCTCAATCATGATGGATAGTTTTGCAGAGTATAGCAGCCTGGGTTGACATTTTTGCACATTCAATACTTGAAGTATGTCTCTCCAAGCTCTTCTTGCTTTTACTGTTTCGACTGAGAAGTCATTTGTTATTTTAATAGGTTTACCTTTAAAAGTGACTTGTTTTTTCTCCCTTGAAGCTCTCAGCACCAGTTCTTTATCTTGAATGTGGAATGTTTTAACTATTATTTGCCTGGCGAGCTTTTATTTTGGTCATATCTGTTTGGGGTGTGGAATGCCTCTTGTATATGTATGGGCCTCTCTTTTTTTAGATGAGGAAAGTTTTCCTTGATGATCGTTTGAAAAATTTCCTCAGGTGTGGTATTTTGAGATTCTTGCTCTGGTATTCCATGAATACGCATGTAAGGCTTCTTCAGGGTGTCCTATATCTCTTGAATATTTCTCTCAAGTATCTTTTTGGCTTTAATAACCTCTTCCATTGAGCTAGTTAATACTCCCACTTTATCTTCAAGGTCTGAAATTCTGTTTTCTGCTTCCTTAGTTCTGCTGATAAGACTCTCTGTGGAGTTCTGGGTTGAAGATAACTTGTCTTTTAGCTCCGTTTTAAACTCTGCTTGAGTCTGTTTTAACTGCTCTATGCCTGTTTTTGTTTCTTGCACTGTTTTCCTCAACTCCTCCAAGTGTCTGTTGTGTTCCTCTTCAAAGCTATTGATTCGGTTATTTAATTCTTCCCGGATTTCCTCTTTCACAGTATTGAACATGGTAATGATCATGTTTTGAAAGTCGTTATCCTGGGTCAGGCTTTCTTGGCCATTTTCCGTGGGTTTGTTCTGGTTGGAGTCTAACATTATGGGATTAATTCCTTCAGTGGGAGATTTATTTACTTGAGTGTTGTTTCTCATGGATTTGCACTTTGACTTGGGCATTGTCGTTTTAACTCTTAACATCTTCTTTCAATTTCTGTGCGTTTTTCACTGAACTGAATTATTTGGCCTGGGGTTCTGGGGGTAGGCAGGGGTGGAGCTTACCTAGGTCGCGGTGAGTCCCCGCTGGACCGTGCAAGCGTCCCGAGTGGCGGGAGTAGGGGAAAGAAATGACTGAACATTTTTATTGAACTTTATTTCGCTCCTTCAGTGGGTAAAGTTGTAAGTGGGGGAGATTCCTCTTCCCTTGTTCAGAACCTATCCCCAGAAACTCTCTGAGAGCCGCTGTATGTTCTAAGATCCTACTTAGTCCTAGGGGAGACATTTATAAGTTGACCATTACGTAGATCTGGTGGTAGAAGTTCTTATGGCAGTAACCTTCTGGGTACAGAAGCCCCGGCTTAGCTAGAGTGTGTTAGGCTCTTAGGATCTTACCACCCCCTCTTCCTTGAGTTTCCCCAAGCCTTGGTGTGAGATAAGATTTTGATGGGCTGATTAGGGCCGAGTATTCCAGGCCAGCTGATATTCTGTACTCTAGCTGATGTAGTTTTCTGCCTCTTATAGTCTTCCACTGTAACAGGGTGCACTGAGAACTTTTATTATCTATGTTCCTTTGTCTCCTTGTGGGGGGTCTTCTTTCTCCTACCCCCAACTAATATTTCTTTGAAGTTATAGTGAATATTATAGAAATTTCCCCTTGAGTTTATCATTTGAGTACTTAATACTAAGTTCCCCTTATAAGGGACAGCATGTGATATCTCTCTTTCTGTGTCTGGGATACTTCACTCAGTATAATACTCTTCCAACTCCATCCATTTACCAGCAAATTTCATAAATTCATTTTTTTCTTGATAGCTGAATAGTAGTCCATTGTGCATATGTACCACATTTTCATTATCCATTCATCTAAAGTTTGGCATTTAGGCTGATTCAATGACTTTGCTATTGTGAATAGAGCTACAATGGATGTACACATGTCTCTATAGTACCATGAAGCATTCTCTGGGAATATTCCCAGAAGTGTTATAGCTGGATCATATAGCATTTCAATTTTTATCTTTTGTAGGAACTTGACTGTGGCTGTTAGCTTTATGTGCCAACTTGACAATTGAGATGTGAGCTTTTAAGTATACTTATGTTAAAACAAATCTTTGAGAAAGTCTGGAGGAAATTATCTAATTTCCCTATCTAATGGGAAGGCCCAGCCCATAGTGAGTGAGACTGTTCCCTGGGGCAAGTGAGAACAAGTTATCATCTTTGACAGACTGGCAAATTAGAAGCTATTCCCCTCTCTTACATCTTCCTGTGATTATGATGTGACCTTCCTATGTTCCCTGCTGGTTACTCTCCTATCATAATGGGTGATAATTCGTTTATTACCAAATTGTTCTCCTAAGTGGTTTGGATCACATATTTATCACAGGAATGTTGACTTGTAATCAAGACAGTGCTGGCATCCTGTCTCATGCAGCTGAAAGACTTTTAACTGATGTGGAAAAACACACCAGTGTAACTGTAGCAGGGACAAATGTTGTGAGAGATGGTGTAAAATTGGGTGAGTTGAAAAGTTAGGTTGTAGTCAGTACAATTTCATTTGTGTAGCAGCAATAGTGGACGCTTGATTATGTAGGCCTGTGGAGGGCCAAGATTGACTTCAGGAATCACCCTGGATTGTTCTACCTCCTCTTAACCTTGTTTTAACTCCTCTTAACCTTGTTCTGATGTTTCCCAGGCTCTGCCTTCCAGGGCTGGGAGTGCAGGCCACTGCCATTTCTGCCTGGCATTTTTATGTGGGATCTGAGCTTTGAGCTCTGGTCTTTCTGCTTATGAGGTAAAGGCTCCCCTGAACCATCTCTCCAGACCCAGCACAATTTTATTTTATCCTGCCTTGAGAAATTGAGCAAATTGGTTTTCCTCTTCTTTTTCATCCTATTCAAGTTTTCAAAAACTGGGCGATGTCTACTCTCACTGGTGAAGGTGATCTTCTTTACTTAATCTATTGCTTTGAATATTAACCTTACTCAGAAATAACATTTTGCCAACTTTCTGGGTATCCCTCAGCTCAGCTCAGTGATGCATCAGTTTTATACACCCTCATCAGTTTGATATTCATCTTTTAAGCCAACTTAATCCCCATATGGGCATTAGCAAAGTCATAATTCACTTTAATATGATAAATTGATCTTTCCCATGCAAACAAAAATTCACTAATGCTTTCCCCAGAAGAGAAGGTAAAGTCATTGGTGATGTTCCGTCTTCTCTTGAGCTTATCGTGCAATGACTGAGGTAGCCAGGAAAGAGGCTTGGGTAGTTTGGATATAAGTTAAGAACGTTCCTTAGATTTTGGAGTTTTGTCTTTGTTGCAGTTCACCTGTGTGGTTGCTGACAAATGACCATCAAATGGCTTAAGGGAACAAGGAGTTTATTGTCTCTTACCATCATCTGGTTATAGTTCTCAGTCCAGCTTGACAGGAGAGCTCACGGCAACACCAGGGCCGAGGGAACTGGCCACACCACCTCTATGTAATGGCCGAGAGAGGGATGATCCTTACTTGCCAGACCAGCATGTCCAAGTGTACAAAAGGATAGCAACTCTCTCAACCAGCTCTCCGTGATTGATTCCAGCACCTAGTCCCACCCACCATGGGATGGGTCTTCCCCAGCAACTAGATAATCTCCTGCAGGTTTGCTCTGGGCTTAACTCACCCATTAATTCTCTACAAATGTACCTGGAGATCAAACCCTCAACAGTCAAGTTGACGCCTGTACTTAACTATGACAGTCTTCAATTATAGTGATACTGAGGAAATGTGGGAATGCTTAAGAGTAGAAATTGAGTGGAGAGTGATTAAGACGTTGGAGCGCTGTCATAAAAGACGGATGCTGGTCTTGGAATGGGTGAATTCTCAGGAGACTAGTTGTAGTAAAAGAGGAAGCCTGATTTTTTTTTTTCCAGCTTCCTACTTCACCATATGATCTCTTCAGTGTGGTTTTCTGTTACATGTTATTCGTCATGCAATATGACCAAGAAGGATTTCACCAGAAATCAAATTGATAAGGGAATTCCTGGTCTTAGACTTCCAGGATCCAAAAGTGTCGTAAGAGTCTTTCGTTAAAACTATAGAAACAAGATTAAAAGACTGACTGGTAGTCACAGAATAAATAGGTCAATCTATCCATTTGATCAGCATAGTTATCCCTTGCTAAGACTATGTTTTGATGAGCATTCATATTGGTGGGATACAATATATTTATTAAACAAAGTAATGGGTTTCATAATGGCTTATTCATTCAAGTATACCATGTATTTTGATCATCACATTTCATTATCCTTTCCTACTAGTTTCCTTTCCTTTCCCAAATAGTGTTTCTTTCATGAGATGTGTGTGTGTGTATTAGATTCCACAAATGAGAGAAAAATACCAATATTTTTATTTATGAACCTGACTTATTTTGCTTAATATGATCTTCAGTTTCATCCATTTTCTGAAAATGGCATAATTTCATTCCTATTTATGATTGAATAAAGCTCCATTATGTGTATATACTAAAATTTTAATCCATTCATCTGCTGATGCACATCTAGGCTGATTCACTAATTTGGCCATTGTAAACAGTGTCACAATAAACAAAGATGTGCACGTATTTCTATAATATACAATTGAGATCTTGACGTACTGTAGAAAAAAAATTTCAGGATAAGCCAATATGAAGCAAAGTTGGAGATTATTGAGAGAGAAAAGCGCATGCACAGAGAAGTAGAGTTCAGTGTGATCATTAAGAAGGACATGGACTTAAGCATCTTAGCAATAGTCATACATGTCTGATTTTGTGGCTTTTGAAGTTGCATGTTTTTTTTTTTTAATTTTTTTTATTATTATTATTTATTCAACTGTGTGCATATGCGTGTGTGTGTGTCTGTGTGTGTGTAGAACCACGGACGAATTCGTGAACCACCATGGACGCCTCCACTTCCTCCGCCCTGGGATTCACAGGCTCCGCCCTACCAGGGGTAGGCGCTTCCGCCTGGCGTCTGTACGTGGGGTCTAGGATCCGAACTCAGGACCTTCCGCCTGCAAGGCAGAGGCTTAACCCCTGAGCCACCTCTCCAGCCCTGAAGTTGCATGTTTAAAGACCACAATCTATATCTAAGTTTAAAGATTAAGTAAAAATGTTTCTCTATCAATATCCTTATCTAAAGAACTTTTCTTTTGCAGATGTGATACATAGGATTCATGCAGTGAAGTCTTAGAGATAAGAAAGGAATGCTGATAAGAGGAAAACATAAATCAGAAGCATCAAAGAAATTCTTAAGATACATAAGTGACAAGGAGGTGAAGAAATACTTTTGATTATAAGCATGATTCATTAACTGTTTTAAGATCTTGTTTGTGGAAGGATTATAAACAGGAGGGAAAGGGAAGGAGGGCCTCAAAAAAAAAAAAAAGGAGATAGGGGATCATGCTTCAGTAGAGAAAATAGGTTAAGTATGGCACGTAAGTAGTGAGACATCTGGTGCAGCTCACTCTCACTTCCCTTCCTGGTCGCTTGCGACTGAACAGGTTTGTTCTTACCAATCAGGGAGGATATAGGGGCTAGCAGATAGATGTAACTGACCCCCCCACCCCACTGCTATGTCCTACTCCTATTCTTCCATCTACCTTTGAGTTTCCTCTTATATTAAGATCTTCATTTAAACAGTTTTTTATCTTTGGTTAGGAGATGATCTTCTATACCAATCTGGATGCAGCCAAGGGCCGTGTAGGAAAAGCAAAACTGAAAACAACGAACCATAATTCAGAACACCAAAGACCCTACATTAATTACCTGGAACCAGACCAGCCAAATCTTCCCCATTCTTAAGCTCAGGGAAGCTTGCAGAAGAGGGGGTGGCAGGATTGTAAGAGCCTAAAGATATGCAGGATACTCCAAAGGAGTTAGGGCTGCAGCAGTCAGAATTGGACTTTGCCTGACCTGCACAATGGCTATGTCAGTGACCCCCTCTCCCCAAAGTCTAGGGGAGAAGGCTCCAGGCAGTAGGAACCTCAGAAGCAAGGGATTAAACAGTCATAATAGAGTCCCCATACTAATGGGAAGCTCAAGAAGGGGCCCCAGGCTCTACCACTGAGTCCTTATACCTCAGTAGGGTGGAGGACTCAGAGGGAGGTTTGGCATTCACACAAAAAGGATTTCCAGGGGATGGGAGGAAGGAAGAGGGAGGCACTGGGAGAGAGGAAGGGAGGAAAGGGGGTGAAAGGAAGAGGAGAAGGAGGGAGAGTGTAATGGGGGATGACTGGGGAGGGGAGGAGGGAGAGAAAGGGGTACCTATTTAGATTGTATGATTAGGAAAAAAATAAAATATGGGAGAAAAAAGTCTTGTTTGTGGGATTTTTCTCAAGAAAGGGAGCCTATTCCTCTGCACATAGTTTTACATGTGGTTTACTCAGCTGTGTTGAAATTTTTGGTTTTCAGTCAGTGAGAGGCTTAAACTACATCCAGGGGATGGAAGGGCTCTTTTCT
The DNA here is from genome assembly GCA_023101885.1 of Typhlomys cinereus. Classification (NCBI taxonomy): domain Eukaryota; kingdom Metazoa; phylum Chordata; class Mammalia; order Rodentia; family Platacanthomyidae; genus Typhlomys; species Typhlomys cinereus. The sequence goes on from JALPQD010000174.1 coordinate 1,274,807, forward strand.
TACATAGGTCTCTAACTTTCCATGACTTTCTATTATGCCTTAATATTTTAGTCTGTATTTCACATAACCCACCAAATCACAGAAATCTCCTAAATCCCCAGATACAATATTCAAAGAAAAATCAGCTTGGTGAACCTATATCAATAAATTTGGCTTGTTATAACTTTTTGGACCCCCTCACTCACTGAAGTTTTTACTTCTGCCTTAGCAATTTTAAACAACAAAGAGGGCACTCCTACCTGACAAATGTGTTAAAGGAAATGAGATCCCATTTTTCCCAAAAGCTGTTAAAGTAACATTTTTTGAAACTGGGACTTTGACCTGCAGTAATTCAGCCAACTGCAGCATAAAGTACTGCACTTGATTTCATTCTTAACATGTAGCTGCAGGAGACAAGACTATTTTAGGGCCCATCTAGAGGCTCTTGGGTTATTTATGGTTAATATATTTATTTATCTCAGGCTCAGAATTTGAATGTGTGAGCTCTTTTAGGAGAAACCGACCAATATGGTCACATTCTGTAGTTTTCTGAAAACGTTCAAAATAACATTTATAGACACACCTAGCTTTTTGTTTCATACAAGTGGTTGAAGAGGAATATCCAATACAAATATTTTCATGTGTCTTTTTAAACAATTCATATCATGAACTATTAGTGCTTCCCCTTACTACTCTAAAAAAAGAGTCATTGGTATTTTTAGATCTAATCATATTAGTGAATCATTTTCAGGATTCTCAGACTTCAACATAGAAAATTAATTCATTGTAAATTTCTGTTCCTGTAGAACCATTCTCAGTAATAATAATAGTATCAGGGTTATCTATCTGTCTGTCTGTCTGTCTACTATTTATTTATCAATCACCTACTACAGATCCAGAGACAGAAGCAGAGAATATAAATTAACAGGCTATTTTGGGTATGCATGTGTGAGTGTGTGTGCATATATATATGCGATAAAAAAGGGAGATTTATATAGGAGTTGTTGATTCAGTTATGGAGACTAAGAAACCTTGTGATCTCACTTGGAAATTCAGGAAAGTTGGTGGTATAGTTCTGTCTAAATTGAAAGACTTGATAGACAGAGAAGTTGATAATATTAGCCCCAGTCCTATAATAATAATAAATCCAAAATCTGAGAAATGGGAGGTAGGGTGGTGGTGGTGGTGGTGGCTCAGTTAGCAACTAAAGCCCAAGAACCAGAAGTGCCAAAGTCACGAAGTAGCGGCTAGATGCCACCACTGTAGCCTGGAAGTCTTGAAACCCTTTCAAGGGTGGTGATGCCTTGAGATATGTGTGAAATACATATGATGACAGAGCACAAGATGCTAGCCAATCATGAAGGGCTAGGCTCTTGTGTGTGTGTGTGTGTGTGTGTGTGTGTGTGTGTGTGTGTGTGTGTAGAAGTGGCACTTGAGTATGCCGTGCCTATGAAGGCCCAAGGATGACTTTGGGGAATCATTCTGGATTGTTCTATCTCCTTATTACTTTGCTCTGGGATTTTTCAGGTCTTTGGAATTCCTGAAGGCCATCCCCCACTGCTGGGATCTCCCTGAAGGAACACCCCTGTTGAGGAACTGACTCCAGTCCTACCAGGGATAAGATGGCCAACTTCCCCCTATGAAGGGATTATGGAGATGAGCTCTCCATATCAAACAACTTGATCTCTAGCCCACATAGGCCCAAGAGCAACTGGGAGCTAGCCAATGAGAAAAAGCCAGTTTGCCCGAGCTTACCTAGGTGTATAAATATGCCTGACCCTGGCAGCCATCCTTGGTGCCCTAGCTCCTTGAGGCACCTGGAGTGCCATGAGTTCCTTCTAGTTCCTTGCCGCTCATGGACTCTATGAGTTCTCTGGTGCCCTAGCACAAGTCTATCACTTTTTTTCATGTCTCCCTTTTATTTATTTGTGTGTATGTGTGTGTATGTATGCATGCTATGGGACATGTGTGGAGGTCAGGGACAACTTCCTGGACTGAGTTCTATCCTTCTACCACATGATCAGGCTGTCAGATTGGTGGTAAATGTCTTTTACCTACTGAGCAGTCTTACCAACCTGAATGTTACTTTTGGAAAAAAAAAAAAAAAAGAAAGAAAGAAAAAGCTTATTTATTTAATTTATTTCAGTGCTGGGGACTGAACATAAGCTTTTGTGTGTGCTAAGCACTGACTCTCACAGAGCTGCATGTCCAGCACAAAGCTGCCTCATTGCCAGCTTTGGCTTTAAATAGCTCAACTAGGTAGTCCCCACCCTTCCTTCTTTCATGCCTTCTCATCTTCCTCTCGTGACTCAAAACCACATCTGGTTACAGTGGTAATAATGAAATCAGGAAATGAGTGTGGACTGACATTTACACATGCACAGTTCCCTGCTGCTGGGAGGCAGCCAGACTCAGGGAGAGTATTATGGGCCATCTTCTTCCATGACCTGTACTCCTCTTTGGTCTTCTTAAGGGTGATTACAACCTTCTGCGTCTTAGGATCTTCTACCTGCTCCATGCATGGGTTCATACTAAGAAGACAACTTTCATCTGTGGGATGTATGTGTGTGTCCATCCACATGCAAGCATATGCTGTAACCTCAAAGCCACCCAGGCTGTTTGTGCTCTAGTCACCCTTACATTTCTTTTGCTGATAACACATAGGAATCCTGGGCATTTCCAGAGAGGCAGAATGCTTGGAGGGGGGTGATCTAGGGTCGGTCACAGCTGTTTCTAAGACTAACTTTTCCATATCTTGCCATTTCTACCATGCTTTTGGATACTTTTAGATTCTTAGGGACCTACAAGAATTTGTGTTTGGTGTCTGGTCCTGATTCCCTTTCCCATTTCTCCACCTCCTTCTAGTCCCGGAGAGTTTCCTCCTGTCATGAATAGTGGCTTCCACAGTCCATAAATGACTCTGGTCTCAAATCTTACATGTACTTGTCCCCTCTTGTTCTTCCACATTCTTACTGCTCATCTGCAAAGATCTGAGTGGAAGCAAGGTTGAGCTCCAGACGATGGGAGAAGATAAGTCTTGAGGAGCCCATGGTGAGGGGCTAGATTTTATTCTCAGTCTTGTGAGTGTCAAGCTTTTGTTTCAGGAAACCTCATTCTCCACTGCATCCTCCTACCCACCATTGTACTGACTACCAGAGTCACTGACCTTCAAGATGGTCTCTATTCTAACACTAAATGTCTGTTTAAAACGTGAATGATGGGCTGGAGACATGGTTCAGGAGTTAAGACTCTCTGCCTTACAAGCAGAAGGTCCTGAGTTCAGATCCCAGGTCCCGATTAAAAAAAACTCCAGGAGGAAACGGCAGGGTCTGAACTTCCGGCCCTGTGGGTGGAGCCTGGGAAATCCCAGAGGAAAGCAAGAAGGAGGTAGAAGTAATCCAGCATGATTCCTGAAGTCATGCTTGATCCTCCACAGGGACACACAGTGCCCTCTCTCTCTCTCTCTCTCTCTCTCTCTCTCTCTTATACACACACACACACACATACACACACACACACTAAATAAATAAGATTAATAAAATGTGACCCACCCATTCTGATGTGTTTAGTTCTTGGCAATTTATGAAATTATCTGCTAAGATTTAAAATAAAATCACGATAATCTTGTGGTATGGATAAGGCAGAGAACATTACAGTGATTTTATAGAGACCAAGGGACACACGTTCTGGTTGGTGCTGCAAATGTGTGCGACAAGATCTACACAACTTAAAGAACCTGGACTCCTACAGCACACACCCCCACCCTGCCCCACACCTTCTCCTACATCTGGGAGCTTCCGGTTTCATGGGCTCTCCTTGGTCACTGTTCACTCTTGGGAACTGTGGAGAAAGAATGGGTGAGATGATTTTTTTTTTTTTTTTTACTGAAATAGTGTCCACAGGGCATGGGTTCAACGCTAGAAAAATATTGGAGGCCTTGTGTGTGCCAAGCTCAGTGCCGTGTGTGTGTGTGTGTGTGTGTGTGTGTGTGTGTGTGTGTGTGTGTGTGTTGGGGGTGGGGTGCTGTTAGTGTGACAGGACAGGGAGGAGCTCAGCCTGGACATTTCTTATATTTTCTTCTCATATATGTATATATGGGGTGCGTGTATGTGTGTGTGTGTGTGTGTGTGTGTGTGTGTGATTGCATGTGGGTGGATGTACATGTTATGCAGGTGTGTGTATAAGAGGACACTTGAATGTTTGTGCCTGTGGAGGTGCAAGGGTGACAAGGAAATCATCCTGGATGGCTTTTCCATGTATTGTTTGCTCTGGGGTTTTTCAGGCTCTGCTTTCTATGACTGAAATTAAAGGATGCCACCAAATCTACCAGGCATTTTTTATGTAGGATCTGGGGACCTGAAGTCAGATCTTTTGCTTGCAAGAGAAAGGTTTTAACCTCTGAGGAATCTCCTTAGTCTCCAGCATGGAGATTTCTGTTGATGGAAGCACAGTGTATTAAAAGAGTACCAGTTTGTATTCAGATCTTTTAAAATTAATTAGTTAATCAATATAGAGTCCACATTGTGTGCCATGGCATATCAATGGAAATTAGAGGATGACTTTCTTTCTACCATGTGGGGTTCCACAGATTGAACTAAAGGCATCAGGTATATGAGCATTTATCTTACCTACTGTTTCATTTCTTAATTTGGATTCTGATGATCCCTCACTGGGGAGTGTGTGTAGTTTCTTAAGTTCTCTGCATCTCATGGCCTTCATTTGTAGAATGGAATAAGCATCCTACCTTCCAAGTTTGTTGGGAGGGTTCTGTGCATAGTGTATAGACAAGTGTCTGGCTGTTAGATGTGTGTCCTGTATTTGCTTTGTATCACTTTCTTTTCATTTAGATCCAGAAATGGGATTCGTAAAGACACACTGATACATGTTTCACATCTTGAGGCTAACCCAGCAGGTCTTGCTTTACCTTATTATCCAGGCACTCAAGTCTTCCTGTCTTCTGCTGTCTGTGGAGAGCTCTTTGCTCTAGAGAAAGGCTTACAACACAGGTCTTTGTAAGAGGTGTGAATGAAGTATATGTTTAAAACCAGGCTTGTCCAGAAACCTCAGGAACTCAGGGAAGGCATCACTGAGCCAGAAACATGGAGTAGGGGAGCAGCATTTAAACTGGGGTTCAGGTACAAATCCACTTTCTCAAAATGTGGTTCTCCAAAGCTAAACAGGGGTAATACCTGGAGAGGAAAGTATTGCTGGCCTGTGAATGTTTCCCATAGCTTGTTCCAGGTACAGCTGGACTAGCTCTGTGGAGGAAGTGAATGCTGTATGTCTAGTGGATCCCACAGTGAGTACAGCAGATGGCCACAGCTCCCCAGCATGATGTGATTGCAGCCACCGCATGTCACCAAGCCTTCCACTCCACAGACTTGTTACAAGTCCACTTCCTTTTAATTTTTTTTTCCTTTCCCCTTGCAGCACTGAGTATCGTGTGTTAGACTCGACCACTGAGAAATGGTACCAATCCCTGTTGCAAGAGTTTTTGGTTCAACTTTTAGCAGGTGTTTTCTCACCTGGCCTGGCTACAGTAATGTGGCTAGCACTTCTGCATCCCAAATGTGAATCTGAATCCATATCCCTCCCTGTCATGCTGCCTTTGATCTCTAAAGGACTGTGTGGTAACTTCAGAATTTCTGCTTCCTGATATTGCAAGGTGCGACCCAACCTCAGATCCCAGTTCTCCCCCCCACCCCCCGCCCCCAACAGAGATGGGATGTGGTACTGGGGAGTGGCTTTAAAAAAATGTCTCTACATGGGGTGAAGAGATGGCTCAGGGGTTAAGACTCTGCTTCACAAGCAGAAGGTCCTGAGTTCTGATCCCAGGTCCCATGTAACATCAGGCAGAAATGGTGGCAGTCTGCATTTTCACCCCTGGTGGATGAAACCTGGGAAATAACAGTGCAAAGCAAAAAAGAGATAGAAGCAATCCAGGATGTTTCCCAAAGTCATCCTTGGGCCTCCACAGGGACACACAGTGCCCCCTCTGACGCAGCGCACGCGCACACACACACACACACACACACACACACACACACGCACGCACACGCACACGCACACGCACACGTACACACGTGCGTGCGTGCATGCATGCGCGTAAAATAAAAAAGTCTGTAAACCTGCCTTGATGGTACAAATCTATAATCCCAACATTTGATGCAGAGACGGGAGGATCAATAGATTCAAAGTCAACCTCACAGAATGAGTTTGACCCCAGACTGGGCTACAAGTGACACTGTCTCATAAAACAAACAAACAAACAAACAAACAAACAAGCAAGCAAGCAAACAAACAAACAAACAAAAAAGCAAAGCAAAACAAAACCCAAGTATCTCTGCAAGGATGCTGACCAGTTTTAATGAGGTTCAAACATGGTTCATTCACTAATTTATTTAAGCTATGTAAAAAGTCTTTAAGGTACTAATGATGGATTCTAGTGATTTATTCATAATAATAATAAGTATAATAAAGATAGTGAATGGTTTTTTTTTCCACTTTTATTTAGACCTCATAAAAATCCTATTACTCCTGTCTCACAGGCTACAGAGGTTAAGTAACTGGCTCAATATTACAAGGAATCTGAACTTAGTTAGTCAGCCTAGTGCCAAGGCTGCCATCTTTTTCTCAAGTGCAGCATAGACTGGGATCCCAATGAATGCCCCACTAAGCACTTTTGAACTGACTTGGCCAGTGTGATAGTTAATCCTGGGTGTCAACTTGACCACCTGGCATTAACTAAGATTAGCTGTCAGACTATTTGAAGAGATTATCCAGATCAATACATTTACAATACAAAGACTGTCCTAGATTTGATTGGAGTCTCCCAGTAGCAGACCAGATAAAAGGAACCGTAGAACAGAAGAATTTGAAGAGACTCTCTGAAGCTGTGCTAGAAAACTTTCTCTTCCTCCTGCCTCCTGCCTTCTTTGCTTCTTCAACCCTTCAAGACTTTAATGTGACGAAAGACTCTCCAGGAATCCTCCGGCCCTCAGCCGTCACCCACTGGCCTACTGGACTGAGTAGCTCTGAGCCTCCAGGATGTTTGCAATGATTCAGCCTGCCTCCAGCTTCAGCTACCAACCATGTTGCCTTCACCATGAACGACTGTTTCTCCCCTCTGGTACCATAAACTGAATAAATCTCCCTTTTCCCTTAAGTTGCTTGATTTTGAATGTTCTCTCACAGCGACAGTTAAGAGTAACTATTGTAGCCAGCACAACACTAATCCTACTCTACAAAGATGTGCTCCTAGGAATCCTGAGCTCCTCCTAGGAGCTGCTTTTGGTTTCCGAGGATGACTATCAAATGCTAAGGTGACAGGCCTGTGCCAAGTTGCATGGCTATAGTCTTTTTGTGGCTAGGACTGGGCACGGTGAATCCTAGTCACTCAGTGACAGCAGGGATCATTAGGTTCTTACCAAGAATTCTTTTATTCTTCCTCCAATTGGCATCTGCTAGCCCCGGATAACATCCAGGTAGCTGTTTGAGTCCATGTCTGGGTTGAAGAAGAGTGACTGGGAAGCAAGCATGTCGCTCCTTTCTAGTTCTGTCACCAGCCTTCTGAGTAAGTCCTGGACATTCCTTGGTCCCTATGTCCTCATCTCTAAATAGGGTTGGTCATCTCTCCCTGGCTTGCTTTCAGATCTGTGGAGACCTTCTGGTTTACTCTGACTACCCTGAAACTTCTATTCTGTGTTCGCAGGGTTGGGGCACCCTGTTGGTAAGTGAGGTCCTACGAGAGTCTGTCATCTGCCCCTGCAGCCGCCATCTAGACAGCAAAGCAAGTGGAAAGCATCTCCTGGGTCTCCAGTTCCGACCCCAGGGCATTTGCCAGCATCGTTGTGGGGGAAGTCAGAGGGCAGATGCCTCTTACCGGTGGAAACTCAACACAAGGGTCCCAGCCTTGTGGGTCCCAGCCGCTCTCTGTGGATCGGCAACCTGAACCTGGAGGATGCTCTGGATGATGCAGGGCGCTCCGGACCTACCATCGACCTGAGCCATTCTTGCATCCCTGACACCCAGAGTACCACCTGCAAGTCTGGGGTAAATGTCCTAGGGCAGGTGGATGGGAGCACGCCAGTTCTCGGTCATTGTTAAAGCCTTTTTAGCTATGGACAATGTTCTTTGTAATTGTAAGATTGAAATATACTCATGGTAAAAGAAAAATGTATAAAGTTGCCAGGGGAATTTTATTAAAAAGCAAAGAACCCAAAAACCCCCCAAGGCCCAGGCCCTTCTTCACACCAACTGAAGAGGAACTCCTTGGCAGAAAGTGGGCACAGGACAGAATTTCAGGCCCTGAGAGTAGGGTTTCTTCAGAATCTATTCGTGGGCTTTTGAGTTTCCTCATTGCTAAAATGGCCACACTACCTTCCTCTGAGACTAAATGCTCTAAACAGATGCAGGGGGAAAGCTGTTGTATCCTTCAAAGAAATTCTTGAAAACTTTTGGCAGGGAAATTACAAAGGAAATAGTAGGCGTGAAGGGGAACACACAACCTCAGAGACACCAGGACCCGGCTCACCTGGCTGGTCGCTATGCCCTGAGCCGCTTTTAGACTCAGGCAGTTTATCACTTATATGGAAAGGAAGGGGTGAAGCAAAAGCCCCAGGCTCCAGGGTCCTTGCCCCCCACACCAGCAAGGATGATAACTGAAACAAAAGGGACTAGTGATGCAAATGACGGGGCACCCCCAATTCTGGTCTAGGCTGCACTCAGAGTGAGTTATGGTCCGCAGTTCTGGGGGGAGGGGGGAATCAGAAGCCCCAGAGCAAGAGGGGCTGTCTTTTGACATCCTCTTGCAGAAGGGAGAGTGGGTTTGGGGACAGCACCTACCTCCTATGCTGTTGGTCTCCTGCTTTGGCTGAGGGAGATGGACAAGGTCCCAAGGAGTCATGGCAGATCCTTTCCCCTTGAGTGGGTAAGGAGAAAGCACAGACGAAGGGAAACTAGAGGACAGAGGCAAGACAGGCCACCTTCTCATTTTCTTTGGTTTGTATGTCAGGAAATGTTCCCATTAGATGGAGGTGTTGGCTGGACTATCTCCTAACCAAGTCACAGAGCATCTCTCTGAGGAATCAGGCCCAGGTTGTTTATGACCTGCCTGATCCTTGCAGCCTGTGGTTGAGGCTGCAGGAATCTGGGTAGGGTTGCTTGCTAGGGTAAGCCGGAAGCTGGAGGGGAGCCACGCTGTTTGTCCTGGTAGGATGAACTCATGCAGAGTAGAGTCAGCTGGGCTCTGGGTAAGACCTGCTGACTGGTTGGTATCGGTGTCTCCCACCCAGCCCCTCACTCTGGACTGACTCTCTCCACAGGTAGCAGCATTGGGCTTTTATCCTTCACAGTGTTGTGCCCAGATTTCTGACTCCCAAGAGACCATGGAACTAACACTGATGCAATCACATGCGTGAGGCTCTTTATTGCAGGCTCGAACCTGGGCTCACAACCGACCCACACTAAGGGTCAAAAACGTGGCCCTTTGTCTGGGAGAACTTTTTATAGCTTACTGGCAAGGGGAGGGGGCTTCCAACAGTAGTTACTAACTGGCTAACAGCCAACAGTTTCAGCCCGCAGGGACTGGTGTCCCCCCCCCCCACCGACCATGAGCAGTTTGAATTGCAACCTGTATTGCAACCCATAACACCTGGGATTTCCACTTCTGCCGCTGACAATTGGTTGCTGGCCTCTGACTGGCCCGTGCCCAGGCCTGCACGGCCCCGGAGCAGCCCACGGACTTCTGGGTAAGGGGAGGAGCAGGTGGTGGGCAGCTCCAGTGGAGCAGAAACTTTGCTCTTTGCAGGTCCTCCGTGAGGCACGTGGGGCGCACTCCAAACTCCCAGCCTGTCTATAGTTAGAGCTAATGGCCACTCTGACTGGACCACATGAGAGCTCCACTAGGCCACATAAGAAAGCTATATACATATGGAGAAATGTACTTTAAAAGAACTAAAAGAGAACCAAAATCGGGTTCTAGGTCTCCTCAACAGGATATACCTCAAACCAATGGAGCCTTACAATAGCCCTGTCAGCTGAAAGGATGGTGGCTGTCATAGTTAAGCACAGGTGTCAACTTGACTCTTGAGGGTTTCAGCTCTGGGCACAGTTGTAGAGAGTTGATGGTTAAGCCCAGAGCAAACCTGAAGGAGATTGTCTAGCTGCTGGGGAAGACCCAGCCCATGATGGGTGGGATTAGGCCCTGGATAAATTAGAGAGACCTAGCTGAGAGCGTTGGCATCCTTCTGTATACTTGGCCAGACATGCTGGTCTGGCAAGTAAGGATTGTCCATCTCTCAGCCGTTATGGTGGCCAGTTCCCTTAGCTCTGGTGTTGGTGCGTGCTCTCCTGTCAAGCTGGACTATGAACTGTAACCGGACTGTCGTAAGAAAGTAAACTCCTTGTTCCTTTAAGCTGTGTAATGGTCATTTGTCAGCAACCATGCAGGCGGACTGCAACAGTGGCCTTTATTCAGATTCAGAGAACAAAACATTAAACATCTGCAGCACTGAGTTAAAAAGTGGCAGACCTGGGAACAGAAATTAGGAATCTTACTGCAATACCCTGTGCCCTGACTCAGTTTCTGGCTGCAGAAGTCAAAGGAGAAGGGTTTCTATTCCAGAATCCGCCCAAACAAAAGACATATTGGGGGTGAGGCAGCAGATAGAGGTCTGGGTTGCCTTTTCCCAGGGGACACTCTGGACCTGCACCGACCTAACTTGCACAATTGACAAGCTTTCCCTAGGACTGGAGGTGACTGGACCACAGGGTTGAGGTTGAATAGCTGGCTCTGACTTGATGGATCCTGATGCTGCCTCCCTAAAATGTGCCTGACTCTAGGAGATAACAGTGATGCGGACACCTGAAGAAAATAATGGGGTGCATGGGCCTGGGAAAAGAAGAGATAGAGTGCATGCCCAAGCGTGTGCAAAGGAACAGGAGAAGCCTCAGAAACTCCCACACCTCGCTGCTCTGAAAGCCCGAGTCGCATTCACAAGCTCAGTGTATGTTTCATCGCCCCCTGCTGGTGAAATGTGTAATTACAACACAATTCCACAGGGGTTTCTTTATTCTGAGCAGGAGGTCGCATCCACAGCAGCTTAATTTAGAATTCCCCATTTAAGTAGATGAGACTTTTAGCAAGTCGTCCAAGCATTAGGAGTCTGTTAAATAGTATGGTTGAGACACTTCCCTGCTCCACAGGGTTGTTCTGGAAGTTAAGTGAGATGCTAAGTGCCATGAGCTTGGAAAGCACAAAGCTCTGGAACAGATGTGGCAGATCTGTCTCTCTGTTTCTTATGTGTTACTCAGGATGATGCAGATTTGATTGTTATGCCTTGTGCTTTCTGTCCTGTGGAGGCCCAGAGGGGTATCCCTTTGCCCACACAGCAGCTGGGCCAGCCCTATAGCACACTGCGCTCCAGGATTGGTGAGAATAGGCATCGAATCGTCATCCTGCAAATGACCTGCAGATGGATACCCTTAGTCCCCAGACTTGGTGTCCCATGGAGGATCTGTCCTCGGTGTCTCCATGAAGCTTGGGGGGCAGTGTTCTGACCTTCACCTGTGCAGTCAAGAACCCAGTGAGCAACAGCAGCTCCTACCTTGTCTCAGTGCCAAGCTTCTGCACAAGTACCTGGCCCCCAAGTGCTCGCCCTGCACAGGAGTTTAGGAGTGGATTAAGACTCTTGTCTCGCAAGCATCAGGTCCTGAATTCAGATCCCAGGTCCCATGTAAAAATGTCAGGAGGAAAAGGCAGCAACTTACACTTCGGCCCTGATGGGCGGAGGCTATCCCAGGAAGCAAAAAGGAGGTAGAAGCAATCAGGGATGAGGGCACACAGTGCCGACAGACAGACAGACAGACAGACAGACAGACAGACAGACACACACAAATAAAGTTGAAAAAAAAAGGGCACCGGAGCCATCTCAGGCCCGGATCTGTCTTCCTTCTCTGCCAGCTTCAGCTCCTCTATTCTTGACCTGCTGACCATTCAGCACGTTGTTTTTTCCTGGAACTCCACGACAAGAGGTGTTCCCATCTGCACTCTGTCCCTTCTTGGCTGAGTCCTTAATGATGTCGGAACTTCTCCCTGCTTAGAACTGGTCTGAGAGGAACCCGAAGCCCAGGTCTTCTGGCAAGCAATGGCAGCCTTCCTTGGCTTCACTTTCCAACTTGGCGAGGAGTCAGGGCAGAAAACAATCTTACGGCCCCACCCTCTAAGTGCCCTAGCTTGCTTTTTTTCTGCTCCTAGTTTGAGCCACGCTTGGCCTCTTGATTATGTTCTCCTTCATCAGGGGTTTAGTTTTGAAAGAAGGTTGCGAATCCTCAGGGCAAGCTGGCTAGTAGACTTACCCTAATGATGTACTCTGTATTTAATTAGAGACCCAGGCCTCACAACAATAAGGTGGAAGTGCGATCAGGGACTTCCAATATCATCTCCACAGGCAAAAACACTCAGATGTGCTGATATATGTCACCTGCACACACGTACACCCATCTACATGCAGAGGGAGGGAGGGAGAGAGAGATAGAGAGAGAGATGCTTGTGTTAGTTTTATACTTAAACCCTAGGACACTGCAGGGAGTGGGGAGATGCTGATCAAAATTTGCAACTTTAGGAAGAAAGAATAGGTTTTGAGATTTGTTGAATAGCAGTGTGACTGTAGTCAATAATAATAGTAATAATAATAATATTGTTAATAATGTAGAATAGGAACTTGGGACATGGCTCCATCAACTAGGTATGAGATCCTGGGCACATTTCCTAGCAACATGAACATACACACACACACACACACACGCATGCACGCATGCACATGTAACAGTATTGTATATTTCAAAATAATATAGTAAATCTCAAATATTTCACCATAAAAATGACAGATGAACAAAGTGAAGGATATATTAATAAACTTGATTTAATCATGCCACATTGCATATGTATATCAAAATATCACCTCTTAAATGCATATAATTCTATGCTAATAAAAATAACATTAATGTGAGACAGAAAGACCAAAATATAAAATAATATTCAGGTTGGTAATAGAGTTGAGTGATAGACTGCTTGCTTAGCATGCACCTCTCCTGTCTTTCCATTTTTTAATCTTTTTTCTACTCTGACCCCTAATCCACTGCCAGGGTTCATCCCGTGTCCTTCTTACCCTGCTCCCCAGGAAAGATTTTCTTTTCCTTTTCATCTTGGGAATGTTGACCTGGAGAAGGAAGGAGGAAGAATGCAAGCGCTCATCCTGGAACTGCATGAACGGAAGATTCTGCAGGCGCCCCGCCGGTGCCAGCCCCTCCCAGAGAGTGAGCAGTAGAAGAGGCTGATTCTGATTGGAACATTTCATTCACAAGCACAGCTCAAAACTACCAGGAATCTGTTACAGCTCTCAAGCTTAAAACTGCTTTTAGTGTGTTCTAAAATGTTCAGAAGGGGATCTATGACTTGCTGGAGCATGAATCATGTCAGGCATATTCAATAGAGAGTCACATAAGTGAAAAGATTTGAAAATAGGAGGGAATCTGGCGAGTGAGATGAAGGGATGTTAGGGTTTGAAAAGGAGGGGGATGGGACTAGGACTAAGGGGTAGAATCATAAATTCACTATATTCATGTATGTAATATTAAAAAATAAAAGAATAAAAGAGCTGGTGGAGGGAGAGAACCGACTTCTAAGTCCTCTTGACATCCACCCATGCACATGGCAAGCATCATATGCTCTTTCTATCTCTTTCTAATTTTTCTCTACTAAATGAAGTATTTTAAGAAATAAAAAATGCGGATGCTCCAGGGAATGGGAGAAAGGGAGGGAGGGGAGTGAAAGGAAGGGGAAAAGGGGGAGAGGGTGCAAGGGGGACTGGGGAGGGGTGAAGGGAGGAAGGGGACGGGTACCCATTAATCTTGTATGATTGGGGGAAAAAAGGGATCGAAGTATAGAGGTCCACTTAAAACTGGATTAAGTGAAATTTCAAATTCTAGAATAAATTTAATTTCTTTTGGAATTTGCATTAAAAAAAAGAAATAAAACGTGTTTGGAAGAGGAGGCTTATTCATTTAAGGAAAATCAAGCGACGAGGGGCGGCGCTCCCGCGCAGGCAGAGGCGGCCACCGTCCGGGGGCCGGGCCAGCGGGCCCCGCCCTCCGCGCGCCGGAAGGCGGGGCCCCGATCAAGATGGCGGCGTCCGCGGCCGGCCTGGGCGGCGGCGCGGGCCCCGGGCCCGAGTCCGGGGACTTCTTGGCCCGCTACCGCCAGGTGTCCAGCAAGCTGAAGAAGCGCTTCCTGCGGAAGCCCAACGTGGCCGAGGCCGGCGAGCAGTTCGGGCAGCTGGGCCGCGAGCTGCGCGCGCAGGAGTGCCTGCCCTACGCCGCCTGGTGCCAGCTGGCCGTGGCGCGCTGCCAGCAGGCGCTCTTCCACGGGCCCGGGGAGGCGCTGGCGCTCACCGAGGCCGCGCGCCTCTTCCTGCGGCAGGAGTGCGACGCGCGTCTGCGCCTCGGCTGCCCCGCCGCCTACGGCGAGCCCCTGCAGGCGGCCGCCAGCGCGCTGAGCGCCGCCGTGCGCCTGCACCTGGAGCTGGGCCAGCCGGCCGCCGCCGCCGGCCTGTGCCTCGAGCTGGCCGCCGCCCTGCGCGCCCTGGGCCAGCCGGCCGCCGCCGCCGCGCACTTCCAGCGCGCCGCGCAGCTGCACCTGCCCCTGCTGCCCCTGGCCGCGCTGCAGGCGCTGGGCGACGCCGCCTCCTGCCAGCTGCTGGCGCGCGACTACAGCGGCGCCCTGGCGCTCTTCACGCGCATGCAGCGCCTGGCGCGGGAGCACGGGGGACACCCCGCGCCACGCCCCCAGCCGCCGCCGCCGGCGTCACAGCCCCCCTCGTCATCGGGGACCCAGCCGCCGCCGCCGCCGCCACCGCCGTCGTCGTCCGGGGCCGGCGCGGCCCCGCCGACCCTGCACGCCCCCGGCCCCGCGGCGCCCTCTCCCTGCTCGATCGGCGCCTTCGAGGATGTGCTGGTCAGATGCGAGGTGTCCCGTGTGCTGCTGCTGCTGCTCCTGCAACCGCCCCCCGCCAAGCTGCTGCCCGAGCACGCCCAGACCCTGGAGAAGTATTCCTGGGAGGCGTGCGACGGCCACGGGCAGGACAGCAGCGGCCAGCTGCCGGAGGAGCTGTTTGTGCTGCTTCAGTCCTTGGTCATGGCCACCCACGAGAAGGACACGGAAGCCGTCAAGACGCTGCAGGTGGAGATGTGGCCACTGCTCACTGCGGAGCAGAACCACCTGCTTCACCTCGTGCTGCAGGAGACTGTCTCCCCCTCGGGACAGGGGGTCTGAAAATTCACAGGACCCCAACAGCCTCCGCTCCTGGTGTGCTGCTTGACGACCTCACTGCATCTCACCCACCGCTGCTGCCTGGCATCAACTTTCCCTTTGGGAACAGAGGATGAAATACCAGGAACCCCGTGTTCTCAGTGACATATACAGAGTTTCATGTCTCATCTGTTGCCATACAAGGGCCAGCCATGTTGTTTAAGTGACAGCTTTGTTCCTAAGGCTAAATCAGTATTTCGCATGAAAATCCATTTTTTTGTATTCCTCAATTGATGGATACTGTGCTAAGTTTCTTGATTGTTGTAAATAGTGCTGCAGTAAATGGGAAGATACCTGTGTCCTTGGCAAAAAAAAAGGAAAAAATAACAAAAATGAAAAAAGATTAATAAGTCATTAAGCGCGGTACATCATTAGTTTTTGTTAATGTTTAATGAATGGGCTCAGAGGACTTAGCTTCAGTTTAATGCCCCCCCTTCCTCTTTTTGCATGTATAGGTGTGGATGTGTCTCAGAAGGCACTGTGTGTGCTTATGGAGGCCCAAGGATGACTTCAGGAATCATCCTGGATTGCTCTACCTCCTTTTTTGCTTTGCTCTGGAGTTTCCCATGACCTGCCTTCCAGGGTGGGAAGTGTAGGCCATTTCCATTTCTACTTGAAGTTTTTATGTAAGATCTGGGAATCCAAGCTAGGTCCTTTTGCTTTCCAGGCAGAGATTTAACCTCTTGAGTTCTTCCCCCAACCCCAATGTTCCCTTCTTGCAGCAGCTTTGGGTCATCATATTAAGAAGATCTTTTCTCTTATTCATAGTCATTGTGTGTGTGTGTGTGTGTGTATGAGGGCACTGTGTATCCCTGTTGGAGGCCCAAGGTAACTTTGGGAATCATCCAATCATCCTGGATCGCTTCTAAGTTTTTCCCTTTTTTTTTTGCTTCGCTCTGGGATTTCCCAGGTTCTGCCCATCAGAGCCTGAAGTGCTATTACCACCTGGCATTTTTATGTGGGGCCTGGGATCTGAACTTTCTGCTTTCGAGGCAGTCTTAACCCCTGAGACATCTCTCCAGTTCCTCATGGTATAGTTTTAAAGAAATTAATTCAGAGGTCATTTAGGCTGAGGTGGCTACAGTGAGTTCCAGTGTAAACAAACAGAACTCAGCTTAGTACTTCAGAGATGTGTGCAGCTAACCCTTAACTAGGGACTTTGCTCTCTAATTAGTCTTTTGTCTTGATCCCATGAACCATTGTGTTCTGGGGTTGCCTAGTTCATGAGTTACTCTTGACTCAAACTCTTTTAAAATTATTTATTCATTTATTAGAGAGTGGACATGAGAAAGTGAAAGTGAGAGAGAGGCAGAGAGAATGTATGCCATGATGCATGAATAAAGGTCACTTTAGGAAGTCCTCCTTCCACCATGTGGACTTCCTGGGATTGAACTCAGGGCATCAGCCTTGTGAACAGAGGTCTTAACCTGCAGAGCCATCTCACTGTTCTTTTTTTTTTTTTTTTAATTATTTTTATTTATTCATCGAATTACAGGGTACAAAAATCATCCTGGATTGTCCTTCAGACTTCCGCTCGAGGACTTCAGCTTGAGGACTTCCACAGGCTCCGCCCACGATGGCTGGAACCGCAGGCCACTGCCTTCTTCAGCTGGTGTTTTCATGGGATCTGGGATCTGAACTCGGGACCTTCTGATTGGGAGGCAAGGTCTTTACCCCTGAGCCATCTCTCCAGCCCTCACTGGTTCTTAAACTCTTTACAAAGTCAACATGTCAAGGTAAAGACACTTGCCACCAAGCCTGGTGACCTGAGTTTGGTCCCCAGAGCCCACATGGGGGAAGGAGTGACCGACTCTTTAGAGTTGTCCTCTGACCTCCACAGACACACTGTGGCATGTCCGTGTGAGACCCACAGTCTGCTTTCTCCATAGCTCCGCCCACCTGTCAGTACTGTGAAGTGCACACATTCAGTCTCCTAGGCAACTGCTACTACACACTTTCCTACCTCCAGGGCTCCTCTTCCTTCCCCATGGGGATCATCCTTAAGGCTGTTCTTGTGTGAAGACTCCCCTTTCTTTGCTCCCAAATTCCACCCCAGACTCTGTGTGTGTGTGTGTGTGTGTGTGTGTGTATGAAAATGTAAGCTCATGAAGATCAATGGTCAGATATTTTCATTTTTTTTTTCAGAACAAGATAAAATGAAACCCTATAACAGACCAATTAGCAAAATGGCTAAGTAGGTGCACAGCTTATCAGTTGTACCCCAAGGGGGCAGCAGCGAGTGAATCTACAGTCCGCTGTCCAACTTGAAATCTCAGGGCCACTGACTCACTGTGGTGAACTTGCTTTCATTTTTTTGTCTCTGAGATGAGAAAATCAGACTAAGTGATTCTCAGAGTCTCTTGCAGCTTCCAGATTCTGTGCAGAGGTCTTAAATAGACGTTTGGAGGCAGACAGCAGTGCACCGCAGTAATCCCAGCAAATGGAAGGTAAAAGCAGGAAGATCACAGTTCAAAGTTCTCCAGGTCAGCCTGGACTATATGAGATGGCAAATGAATAAATAAGATAAATAGAAGTTTGGAGTGGATTTGGGATTTGATGTGAAAGCAAATAGTGAAACAGACAACAGTTTTTTATTCTCATGAAGCTTACGTGATAAGCCTCCATGACTGTAGCAATGATGAACAGATGTAAGGGATAGAGGCTTCAGATCTGGATAGGAAGTCAGGCTGGGTTGAACCATTAGATACTAGCTATGTCCAAGGACCGAGTGAAGCAGGAAACTGGGAGAGATTCACTGGTCAAGTGAAAGACAGGGGCAGGCTCTCCACTGAGTAGAATAATTAGGGTCTTGATGGTGGTGTCTGACTGACCAGGAGGAGACGATATTGCAAGTTGTAACCTTAGGACAGTTGTGCTGGTAATACCTCGAGAACCAGAAAACCTCTCTTAACCTCCCTCGGCAGTGTCTGCCTCTGCTCTTGGGACGTTCCAAACATGCTTGGCACTGGGAGGTAAAGTGACACATGCAGAGGAAGAAGGAAGAAAAAGAGGAGGAAGAGGATGAGGAGGAAGAGGAGTTGTGTTAAAATGAACACCCTAGGAGATAGGTTGAGAAGGACAGTTCAAAGCCTCACAGCGGATAGGCCTTCATAAAGGTTGTATAAACGAACAACTGAAAGAGCAAGATAGTGCTCACTGCACAAGTTCACGGCTTGTGAGTACTGCAGCAAGCTCTTACCATGTATGTTGACATTTAACATCTCCCTGGGGATGTTTTCTACCTAGAGGTGTGGCCTAGTGGTACAACATCACATGCTTAGCATTTCCAGGACTTCTGTTTGATGCACAATACTGGGGGGGGGGGAGAGAGAAAAAGGAGAGACACAGACAGGGACAGAAAAGAGACAGGCAGAGAGAGAACACCTTGTTATCTTTCTCAAGCCCATAGAATGAGGATGAGATACAATATGCTTAGTTTCTTTTTTTTTTTTTTTGTCCATTTCTATCAATTTTCAGGTGGTAAAAGTATTATTGACTAGTGACTAGTGGAAAAGCCCCCCCCTTTCCTGTTTTTATCTTTTCATCAAAAATGGACACAAAATGAAAAGGTAATCCAGAACTGTCCTTTTATTCTTGTGGGTCTTACATGTCTCTTATGGAAATAACATTTTGCCTTCTAAATTCTTAAAAATTTAAGTTCTTCAAAGGGCTGGAGAGGTGGCTCAGGGGTTAAGCCTCTGCCTTGCAGGCAGAAGCTCCTGAGTTCAGATCCTAAACCCCACGTATAGATGCCGGGCGGAAGCGGGGATGGCCTGCGTTTCTGGTCCTAGGAGGACTGAGCCTGTGAATCCCGGGGCAGAGTAAACAAGGAGGAGGTGGAGGCGGTCCATCGTACGTGGTTCTACACACACACACACACACGCATACACGCACAATTGAATAAATAATAAAAAACAAAAACAAAAAAACTTAAGTTCTTCAAATGTTGTTTTCCCAGTACTCTAAGCTAGTTCACTACCGATGTTTTGTTTTGCCTCATTCAGAGAGTTAGAAGAGCAGGACAAAGCATCGGGATAAAATTCCTGAAAAATCAATATATCCTCATCTTGATTAAACCTCCAACTTTGCTGGGGTGTCTATGGTTTAAGTGGGGCATTGTTACAAAGAGATCTTGCGAGTTGCCATGGGGAACACTGATGTCATGGACATTGAGCCCCTGAGTTCTAAGGAGTTTTTTTTTGTTTGTTTGTTTTTATTTCTTTGTTTGTATTGCCAGTGGAAGAGGCCAATGAAAGCAGTCTTGCTGCTTGCTACTAGTTGAACTGATCTTAAACTTCATCTTAAACTTCAGCGGAAGTTGCTTCTGTACCTCTGTGGTAGCATCCTCCCACCACAGGGTGTAGGACTTTCCCTTTACGGTGGTCTCAACCTTTCCATTTCTGACTGAGGGGATTCTGACTGAGGTATGACTAAGGAAACAAAATGCCCTACCTCAAGTTTGTCGACATGCAAGGCAATACTAGTTTGCCTTAGGACTCTGCTTCCAGACTAATACCCAAGTCTCAAGTCAGTCCTCAAAGATGAAGTACGAAGTGGGACTAAAAGAAGAAACACTATGTTCCCTGAAGAACTACTTGTTTTTTCTTCAGAGATAGTGTAGAAATCAGGGTGAAAATAGATAAAAGTGTAGGATAATTGTGGAAGGAGCATGGGCTTGAATTAGGCAAACATAATGATATGAAAAGGAAATCCCCAAACTGAAGCTCTCTCTGGTTCTATGTATTTCAGACAAGTCCATCCAACTGAGCGAACATCTTTTGTTTTCCCCTTTCTTGTCTTTTAAATTATTTTATTTTTCTAGTTTTACAAGCATATTGCTTCCCTCTATTCCCTCTCCCTCCCATTTCTCTCCCTTCCCTTCATCATCAATCCATCCCTCCTACCCTCCTGCCTGTCTGCTTCTATGGACCCCAGGGTTCTCTTTGGCTTGTCTACTCCTGTGGGGGTTCAGATACCTCTTGTGCATACCAAGTTGTTTTCGGGCCACCGCACTGATATTTCCCTTCACTCGTCCAGCTTTATAGTACCCAAGGTTTCCACTATATGTTCCCATTTCGCCTGAGTTCCTTGAAAGTATATGGGGGTCATATGTCAGTCATTATGCAGGTCTGGTAAGGGCAAATTTCACTGCAGTGAGTTCCTAGATGCAGCAGTCCTGCTTTGAGTAGAATGTCTTGTCCAACGGTGAACCTTTCCATTTTAGGTTCTTACAATCTCACCACGCCCTCTTCCTCGAGGTTCCCAAAGCCTTAGGATGGGGAGAGATTAGATTGGCCTGATTCTGGGTGAGCCCTGCCTGGTGGTTGGTGCTCTACATTATGGCTGGCTGTTACTGTCCACTTCACTGTTCTATTGTCCTAGGCGCATCCTGTCAGGGTGTGAGATCCTCTCTGTCTGTTATAGAAGACTTCCAGGCTGAGTGTGTTCTTCAAATCTATGGGTATAATAACAGCTATTTACAGAGCAGTCCAGTGCACTGTCTTCCTACCTATAAGTTCATTGGCTGCTTTTCCCTATTGATCTATTTCCTTCCCTTTTTTAGGTTCTTGTTCTAGTTAACAGGCCCACTCTCTCTTTTCTTATCATATAACATACAATTAACTTTATGCTCAGTTTTAAGTTTTGTTAATTTTGCATTACAGTAGTTAGGATGCAGAATATCAGGAGAAAGCTAAACATCATCCAAGGACTATGTCTCTTCTTCTAAGGAAGGAACCGTGGGCTTTCAGTTGCATAAGAGACTGTCGTATCACATGATGTTGAATTACGACCCTTGTTATTGTCTTTATGGAGATGGATATGGTTGCTAAGTGGATAGGGGGTAAACTGTGATGCCCTGTTTTTTGTGTCAAGTTGACTTGGCTAAGGTATGTCCATATAAAAAGTAAAACATTATTTTTGTTTGGGTGTTGGTAAGAGTGTTCCCAAAATGACTATTACTTGAAGGTCAAATATGGAAGTTTGCTCTCACCTGTGAGGGTATCATCCAACCTTTCAAGGATGTGGATGGAACAAATGATGGGCTTGATCCATCTGCTTGAATGGAAGTCCATCTTCTCTTGACCTCTGACACCAGCATTTCTCAGACTTTCCAAGTCAGATTGGGAGTTGTGACACCCATTTTTGAAAAAAATATTTTTTTGTCTGCAGTTTTCATATACAAACACAATGAGTACATGTTCTCGTCCCCCACTCCTTTTCTACGTGCCCCCCCCCAATTCTGTCACCAATCCAGTCACGTCCCTCCTGCTCTCGTGTCCCTCTGAAAATGTGGACTACAGGTCTCCTGGGGTGCCTGTATTGGCATGAGTCTGGGCATCTGTGGCAGTGCAAGTGGCCCTCTGGTGGACAGACCTAGGGGTAGGGATATGCCTCTTCTCTTGTCCAGCGCCCACCCCAATGATTGTCTTGGCCTAGTTGTTTCTCCTGAATCATCACTCATCCGCTGGGGAATGTGATTTGTCAGCCTTTGTGAGGTTCTATGGGAAGCGGATCTCACTGCAGTGAGCCCTGTGGGGACCGGAGTGTCATGGCAGGCAGTACACCTTCCCACCTTTAGGCTCATATGATCTTATTATTCCTTCATCTGCTAGGTTCCCTGAATCTTGGGATAGGGAGTGATTTTCCCAGCCCCAATTTTTAAGCCTTCAAGCTTAGCCTGAGTTCCACTGGCTTTCTTAGTATTTCAGCTTGTAGATGGCAGATCGTGAGGCCATTTTTTTAATGTATGAGACAATTTCTATAAGTGGTTTGTCTGTCTGACTGCCTGTTGGTCTGTCTTTCAATTTCTCTCTCTCTCTCTCCCCCCTCCTCTCTCTCTTCTGTAGGTTCTATTTCTCTGGATAACCTTAAGTAATAAATACAGTCCTTTATACCCTTATGTATCTTATACACATTATTCTTTTCTTATCTATCCTCATTGTACAGCATCTGTTGGTGTTCATGTCTTCCTTTTGACTGTAAACTCCTAGAGATAGGAAGAATGCATGATAAGTCCACAGCAAATGTTAATTAGAAGAACAAGTGGCTTTCCTAATTAGTAAATATGGCTAATGCTCATATTTACTTTAAATAGATGAGAGAGAGAGAGACAGAGAGAATGAGAGAGAGAAAAAGAGAATGTGTGTGTGGTGCAAGCACTTGAGTGTGTGGGTGCATGTGCCCCTGGGTATATGTGCAGAGGACAGAGCAAGACATCAGGGGTCTTCCTCTATTGCTCTTCATCTCATTGCCTGAGACAGGGTCTCTCATTGAACTAGAGCCTTGCCTTCTTGCAGAGGACAGAGCAAGACGTCAGGGGTCTTCCTCTATTGCTCTTCATCTCACTGCCTGAGACAGGGTCTCTCATTGAACTAGAGCCTTGCCTTCTTGCAGAGGACAGAGCAAGACGTCAGGGGTCTTCCTCTATTGCTCTTCATCTCATTGCCTGAGACAGGGTCTCTCATTGAACTAGAGCCTTGCCTTCTCAGCGAGGCTGCCGGCCAGTGAGCTCTTGTGATCTACCCCAACGACGCTGTGATTTCACATGTAGATATACTTATATTTTTACATGGGTTCTGGGGACTCGAGCTTAGATCCTAAGGTCCTCATGATTGTAGATAAGTGTGCTTATCTACCAAGTCATCTCTCTATACCTTAAATCCATAAATTTAATGTTAATACTGTACATGGAGAAGCATATAAGCTAAAAAGCACATTCACAACACTCCCATTAAAAAATCTGACTTCGGTAACCGCATACTTAAAAGCTTATATTTGTTATGTAGATTAAATAAATGAATATATCTACGTACATATGCACAAATAGAGATGAAGAGATAGAACAATGTTTAGCATATAGTCAGTACTCTAATAAATATTACCATTTCATGGCTTATTAATGCTTTTCTCTCATTTGCCATTTTGATAGCAATAAACAAGATGCTTAGGATTACAGCTAGGCAGAGCTCAAGCATCTTTAAACTTTGTCTACAAATTCATGAATGGAGAAAGTATGCAGTAAAGGATGCCACCTCCTTCGATGCCGTTTGTGACAGGCTTGTCCTTCTGCCAGGTCCTCATTCATGGGAGTCTATCTCTTTGTGTGTGTGTACCTTTGTGTCGTGGACTTTGTTTATGAAAAAGTACGCCCAGGAGTAAACTTGAAACCCAATAATGGTATTTTCTTCTAGAAAGAATCTTTGATCACTTCTGGCAGGTCTTTGTGGGCTATAACAAGGTTGGATCTTTTAGTATTGCTCTAGGTACTCACTTGTTGCTGTGATAAAACACTCTGATCCTACAATCTAAGGGAGAAAGGACCTGTTATTTGGCTTAAAGATCTAGAGGGGATAGAGTCCATCATGGCTGAAGGCATGAGGGCAAAAGCAGACGCTAGCTTATGGCACAACGACCACCAGGAAGTAGAGACGGTGAGAAAGATTATCAAATCTCAAGGCCTATGCCTGAGACACATGTCTTCTGACAAGGCTCTACCTCACCAAGTTTCCATAACCTTTCCAAAGAGCTGGGGACCAAGAATTCCAACGCATAGGCCTGTGGGAGACAGTTCACATTGAAACCACCACAAGTACCATTTTCAAACTTGAGATCTCCTTGGCTCCACAGGTTGCCAAAGGCTGTGTTAAAATTACTCTTTCTGCTACTGTGAGACAACATCCAGACTCAGGCAGAAAGGGAGATTTACTTGCCTTATGCTCCTGAAGGGAGATAGAATTCATTATGGTGGAAAAGGTATGGTGAGACAGAGAAAACAAGGCTGCAAGAACAGACTTGTAGTGGAAGCAGGGCAGGACTGGCCAACCTAGAGGCCTACCCCTGTGATGTGCCTCCCCCCAGCAAGGGTCCACCTCTTGAAGATGCCATGGTCTTCTCAAACATTAATGTCAGCTAAGGATTCGAACACATAAACCTGTGGAGGGCAAGTCACATTCAAACCATCACAGATTGGTCTACTTTTTGTCCACCTTTTCTCTTAGGGTATTTTTGGAGTTACAGATCAAAGGGACAAGACACTTTATATAATTATTTTGTGTGTATATGTTTGTGTGTCAGAGGGCATCATGTGTGCCTTTGGAGACCCAATGGCAACTTTGGGAGTCATCCTGGATTGTTCTACCTCCTTTTTGTTTTGCTCTGCAACTTTCTAGGTTCCACCTTCCAGAGCTGGAAGTGTGGACCATACTATTTCCACCTGGTGTTTTTAAAAAAAATTTTATTTATTTGTTTATTTGTTAATTTATTTTTATTTATTTAGTGTGTGTGTATGTGTGTATACATATATGTATACATACACATACACACACACTAGAGGGCACTCTATGTCCCAGGACCAAGGGTGACTTCCGGAATCATTCTGGATTGCTTCTACCTCCTTGCTTGCTTCCCAGGCTCTGCCAACCAGGGCTGGAAGTGCAGCCTGCCGCCATTTCCACCTGCCATTTTTATGTGGGACCTGCGATCCGAACTCAGGACCTTCTGATTGTGAGATAGTCTTAACCCCTGAGTCATCTCTCCAGCCCCTCCACCTAGTGTTTTTACGTGGGATCCAGGATCCAAACTTGGGTCCTTCAGCTTACAAGGGTTAGGACAAGACAGTCCTAACCCCTGAGCCATCTCTCTAGCCCCAAATAAGGTCTACAGTTTTGTCTCTCTAGAGAAGGTGAGTTTCCCAACCTTCTCTTTTAGCTTATTCAACATTTCTGAATCAGCACTGGAGACAGCAGTCTCCTGAGCCCTTAGTTCTAGCTCTTGAAACCATCTCTCCCTCTTCTTACCTGACCATCCTACTGGCACCTCTCTCATGGTTAATGAGTACTGGTGAACTAGTAAATGGCTGCATGAAGAAGTATGAGCAAACAAACACCTTGCTGAAATGTTAGTAACCTTCTTCCCCTGTCAGGTTGCTATGTTACTCATACTTCACAAGTCCAAACCGCACAGCTCAGAGGTTGCATGTGGTGGGCCTGTTGGGTGGTGTGACTTCTCACATGCTACGGTTTCCTTTGCCTGCTGCTTGAGCTTAGAAGGAGGGGATTCTTTTTTCTAGATCTGTTCTTGTCCTTGGGTCCCCTTTAGTTAATTAAAGCAAATGGAGTTGGGTGGAGAGTGAACCCTAATTATTTACCATCTGAACTGACTCTCAGGACAGAAAAAGATAAAGCAGAATGGATTCGAAAGCCCAGCCATCTCTAACTGTGCAACCTCAACCTTAATCACACCCTCAAGCCTTCCTCTCAGAGGGAGATTAATCTTTTCCTCACTGTGGGAGGGTGTCTCTCTCTTCCCCCACTTAGTTTTTACTCAGAGGGGGCACTTTCCATCTTCCTCTACCACAACTTCATAGGAGGGTTTACACATTTCCCCTTCAGCCCTTCTTAGCAAGCATTGTTTCTTTTTCTTATCGAAAATCTATTTAAAACTTCCTCCATTCTACTATGTAATAACATTTACACTAAAGGGGATTTGGAAAAGGAACACACAAGTAGAAAGAGGAAAAAAAAAGTCCCAGAAACAAGGAGACAAACTGGCAAGCAAACAAACAAGCAAACAAACAAGCAGCTCTCCAAGCTTGTACTCCCCAAATGCTTCATACATATTTATGTATTTTCCTCCATGCATTTGTTTTCAGTTAATATTAGCTGAAAGGCTGAGAAATTGTATGTTTCATTTGTTTTTTCCTTCCTTTCCTTCCTTCCCTCTCCCCTCCCTCCTCCCTCTGTTGCTTTCTTCTCCTTTTCCTCCTTTTCTGAGAGCCTTGTGTGTATTCTACCATGGTTGGAAGTGCAGGCCTGGGATCCACACTCAGGACCTTCTGCTTGTAAGACAAAAGCCTTAATCACTGAGGTATCTCTCCAGACTCAGAAGACTCATTAAAAAAAAAATCACTTGACTAAAATGAACATTTCAAGTTAACCCATTGGCAGATAAAAATAAAGCAAAAATTTCAAACAGATTGCTCATCTTGTGTGTGGGGTCCCGGGGGATTGCAGCTCTGTCCTGCAGGCCGGTCCCGCAGGTCCTCCACAAGGGGGAGGGGGAAAAGGTGAGTGCACTGTCTGCCCGCTCCCAGCCCTTCTTCCCGAGGACAATCGGATGCAACAGGGAGTCTAGTCAAGCAGGAACTCCTTTATTCCAACTCCACAGCCATCTTATATAGACAGAGGAATTCCAGGGTGGGGAAATGGGCAACCAATCATCTTAAAGGTCAAGCCAGCAGCAGGCTGTATGTAGCGAAATTTCTTTAAAATATCCTGAGCTATTCCCTCCTGACTTCCTCCATCCTGAGCTATTCAACGTATCCTGAGCCGCCCGCTCCTGACTTCCCCTGAGTTGGTCAAAACATCCTGAGCTGCCCTCCAGACCTCCTGCAACAAATCATCTTTGGCTAAACTTGTCAGATTATTGAGGTCACCTAGACTGAGGTCCCCACAATCTTGTATCTTAATTGGGGGCAATTGGAGGGTCTATGACCTGCATTAAAATTTCTGTGTCTCAAAAGGTGCTTTACTCATTTTATCCCAGGATAAAGATGAGCAATCTGTTTGAAATTTTTGCTTTATTTTTATCTGCCAATGAGTTAACTTGAAATGTTCATTTTAGTCAAGTGATTTTTTTTTTTTTTAATGAGTCTTCTGGGTCTGGAGAGATATCTCAGTGATTAAGGCTCTTGTCTTACAAGCAGAAGGTCCTGAGTGTGGATCTCAGGATTTTATCCCTGAGGATGCAGTGTCACAGTAAGGTGGCATCAATATGCGTGATCAACTACTGTTTGAGAATTTTTTTTTTTTCTACACTTAAATTTCAATTCACAGTGCTAGGCACTGTGGAAAATATTTACAATTTTTCCATGTTACAGCACAATAATTCAATAGATTATTTCTTGCCATAAAGAAGAACTATAGATTTGTATAACTGAAATAAGTGTATGCTCTTTGAGTTAAGAGCAAAATGACTTAATAAATGATTGTTTTAAATACAGGACTGGGGAGATGGCTCAGTGGGTAACGTGTTTTCCTCACAAGCAAAAGGGCCTGAGTTTGGAGCCCTATATCCAATGTAAAAATACTAGGTAGGTGTAATTCTTCTCTGGAACATGGAGCCTGGGAATCCTCAGATCAAGCTGTCAGACTAGCCCTAATGATATGCTGTGGTTTAATTAGATACCCAGGATCACAACACTACAGTGGACGAGAGATAGAGGATGATTCTTGATATCATCCTTGGATCTCCACAGACACACATACACATGCGTATACACATTCAAGTGTATATATATATATATATATATATACATCTTTATATACATGTACACTACCCCCACAATCTGCACACATGCACACAAATGAAAAAATGCTTTAAGTCTAGACACAAACATTCTTTCTACTCTGTTACACAAAATTAGTATTCATTATACACATGCATTCTTTTCTCTGTTTTCCTTTTTTAAAAATTTATTTTAGTGTGTGTGTGTGTGTGTGTGTGATCACAGGGCACTGTGTGTCTCTATGGAGGCCCAAGGGTGACTTCGGGAATCATCCTGAATTGCTTCTACCTTCTTGCTTTGCTCTGGGATTTCCCAGGCTCTGCCCACCAGGGCCTGAGGTGCAGTCCCCCGCCATTTGTTGCGTTTGTACTTGGGACCTGGGATCTGAACTCAGGACCTTCTGAGCCTTAATCTCTCCAGCCCTAAATCTTCCTTTTTTTTAAAACATATTTTACTTATTGTGTATGTGTGAGAGTGTGTGTGTATGTGTGTGTGTGTGTGTGTGTGTGTGTGAGAGAGAGAGAGAGAGAGAGAGAGAGAGACAGAGAGAGACAGAGAGAGACAGAGAGACAGAGAGAGACAGAGAAAAATAATCAGTGAGAGAACAAGGGCAAGAACATGCTCACTGCAGCAGCAGGTAGATGTCAGAAGATAACTTTCAGGGGGCTGGAGAGGTGGCTCAGGGGTTAAGCCTCTGCCTTGCAGGCGGAAGGTCCTGAGTTCGGATCCTAGACCCCACGTATAGACGCTGGGCGGAAGCGGGGGCAGCCTGCATTTCTGGTCCTGGTAGGGCGGAGCCTGTGAATCCCGCGGCAGAGTAAACAAGGAGGAGGTGGAGGCGTCCGTGGTGGTTCCCCAGCGCGCACACACGCACAATTGAATAAATAATAAAAAAAAATTAAAAAAAAAAGAAGAAGATAACTTTCAGAAATCAATTCTCTCCTTCTCCCATATGGGCTTTGGGGATCAAACTTAGGCCCCAGGCACCTTATTAGTTGATGTCTTCTCATGTCTAAAGGTGAATTGTTAACCTTGTTTATTCAGTTGAAATACAGTAGGAAGATCAACTCATTTCAGAAATATCAATCATAAGTTGTGGCTACATATTAAACTCTGTGATATCACATCTGTAAAAGTTCTGAAAAATATTTTTTACCAACAATTCAGACATATTGATCTTTTACAATTATTTTATTGATATTTTCGTGTTTGAACTAGAAGACTCATTTTCAAAAAGTCACTTGACTAAAATGAAAATTTCAAGTTAATTCATTGGTAGATAAAAATAAAGCTATATTTTCTGACAGATTGCTCATCTTCTACCTTAGTTGGTCTCAAACATATATAAGGAGATTTAGTTGATAAGTTGATTTTTGAGATTTGTTTAAAGATTTCTGAAAATACCAGAATGCAATCAATCCTTTCAGTTTGTTCGCAGAAAAATAAAAGCACAAAATTATTATTACCCAGACAAGATTGACAAGATTGAGGTCCTGTCTTCTATGTGTGGCTCCCCAGTAAATAGTTCTTTCTCCAAGTGTTGCTATGGGCCCTCCCCACTATTCACCTTTGTGAGAATTTGGGGGAAATCACAACAAAAACCAAGTTTCTTCAGTGCATAATGACTTCATTGAAATAAGACTTTGTTTTTATATAAAATTATAGTAGTAAACAAAGCATTAATAGTATTGTCATGGTTGGAATGTGAGTTGTCCCCTATGAGCTCATGAGTTTTTTTATACTTTATATTGCTATTGTCTGGAAAGCTTGTGGCAACTTTGAGAGGTAAAGCCTTGCTAGAGGAAGGGACATTCACAAGAGGTGGGCCCTGAGGTTAGGTAGCCCAGCCTGGATTCCTCTGTTTGCTAATGCTCTCCCGGGCTTCATCAGACTCCTGCTTCTGCCTCCAGTCATGCCTTCTGCTAAATGATTCTTGCCATTAATGGTCTGAGTTTTGTCTCACAGTAGCAAGAGGAAAAGTAACTAGGAGAAGGACATCCATCAGCATTAACAGCTGGGGGCCTGTCTCCACAGATGTGGGGAGAGGGCAACCCAGACTTTCAGGTTGGTGGTAGAGTTTCCAAGCATCAGGGGAACACATTCCATTTTAGCTTTCATTTCTTTTCACATTATCTTTAGACCATTCCCTTGTTTCCTCCTTATTCTTTTATTTTTCTTATCTTGTTCGTCTTACGTTTGAGAGCATCTCCTACCTGGCAACCAGAGAGTTCCTCTTTTTAAAATTAAATCATATGTTTTTGTTCACCTATGAACAAAATCATAACCTCTAGTTTTGACACACCAGTTCCCTTTCCAGTATTCCCATTTCAAACAACCCAATGGTCCTATCCCACACCCTCTTGCCTTGTTATGAAACTTTCACATCTTTAAACAGAAAGGGAACTCTGTGTAGGTAGGGGATATGCCTGTTTTATCTAGCAGAAGTCAATAGGTATTAACTGAACATATTAAATGATCATAAAGGTTCATAAGTATTAAGATTTCCAGGCTCTATGTCTTGGCTCTATGTTTTTAATTAGCTCCAAAATGTATGCGTGTGTCCAGCTGCTTCCATTGAGACAGGCTCCTACACATATCTGAGGCTAGACTTTTCCTTGTAGAACAGGTGTAGAAATGAGGTCTGAGGATATCCTTGTTCTTTGCTGTAAACCCACTTTTGTGTCTTTATGCATGGTGTCAGTCAAACACCCATGTCTCCAGTGACTTTTCTGTTCTGGTATGTTTTGCTCTTCAGGGCATGCATGAAGTCAGGGCATGGACTATCGCATGGACTGTCAGGCATCTGTGGTCAAATTGCTGATGTCTTCCAAAAAACACAGTTTGTGAGGGGCAAAGTTTATGAGAGCTGAAAACTGCTGAAACATCCAGTGTAATTTTGGCACAGAGCTAGGCATGTAGTTGCTGATGCTTTTAATACATAAGCATTCTGGGATGTAGAACTAAGCTTGTGTCTGCTGCATATGCACCTGTCCTTGTGACCAGATTTTCACATATTTTTGATCACTAAGTCCTGGACAGGATTCCAAGCACAAGGAAACTGCCATTAACATGACAAATATGCTGTTGCATATTGTAAAGATGTTTCTTAACCCATTCTCAGGACTCGAGGAGGATTCAGATTTTGGATTTGAGTAGCATTCTTAGCAGTGGGTAGAATGATGAACCACTAAATGCAAAGGAGCATAAAGGATCCCTTATTCTGGAAGGAAGTTGTAGGAATTGCTTTACTTGGGACAAAATAGTAGCAGAAACAACTTAAGGGAGAAGAGATTATTTTTTGAATCCATCATGGTTGGGAAGATATGGTAGCAGCAGTGGCTTGGTCCGTGGCAGTGGAATCTGAATCTGTTGCTTTTCACATCTAGATTGGCAGGACTCAGAGAGCCTGGGGTAGGCGTAGAGGGTTTGGCCCAGAACCACAAATAAATATCACCTTCAAGGCTAGATTCCTAGTGATCCACTTCCTTCAACTAGTCCCAGGTACTAAAAGTTTCTCAACTTAAACTAAATAACACCAACCTCTAGGACCAAGTATTCAAACACACAAGCCTGTTGGGGGTATTTTGTACCCAAACTCTAACATCCCACCATGGCCCTCATACTGCAAAGTCCAGCTTTAGAAGAGTTCCCATGTCTATGAGGAACTGAAGAGAGATAAGAACACACAGGGAAACATTAGGGACTAGAGCTGGATGAGTGAAGGGAAACACCCCTGTCAGTGGGGTGTCCCAAGGAGGAGCAACCTGATATGCCACAGAGGCCTGAACCCCTACAAGAGTAGACAAGCCAGAAGGAATTCTGGGGTTCATAGAAGCAGCCAGGTAGGATAGTGGGAGGGAGAGGAATGGATTGATGAGGGAAAGGCAGGGGAATGGGAAGAAGGAGGGATGGAGGGAAACAGGAATTAGTACTCAATATGCTTGTAAAACTAAAAACTTTTTATTTTTTTTTATTTTTTTATTTTTTTAATTTTTATTTTTATTATTATTATTTATTCAACTGTGTGCTTGTGCGTATGTATGTGCGCACATGCGTGTGTGTGTGTGTGTGTGTGTGTGTGTGTGTGTGTGTGGAACCATGGACGAATTCTGGAACCACCATGGATGCCTCCACCTCCTTCAGCCCTGGAATTCACAGGCTCCGCCCTACCAGGACCAGAAGCACAGGCCGCCCCCGCTTCTGCCTGGTGTCTATACGTGGGATCTGGGATCTGAACTCAGGACCTTCCGCCTGCAAGGCTGAGGCTTAACCCCTGAGCCACCTCTCCAGCCCAAAACTAAAAACTTTTTAAAAAAAGGAGTTCTCAGTCCTAATAGTCTTGAAACTTTTCATAAGTTCAAACTGCATTATCTCTTGTAAGACCTACAGCCCTCTAACATAAAAAGTTATGCACTTCCAATATGCAGTGGCAAAAGGTAGACTTTCACATTCCAAAAGGGAGTAACAGGGCATGGCAAAGAAAGACGAGACCAAAATCCAGAGGGGAAACACTAAACCATGAAGCTTCATGCCAGAACCAGGGCATGTGTTGGCATTGTGTGAGCTCTAAGGGCCTTGGGGATATCTGTCTCTGTGGCCCCATGACCTGCAGCACACATGCCTCTGTTTCAGTCAGGCTGTGCCCGAGGTACCTGGATTTTTCCTCAGTAGATACTGCGTGCTCCTAGCATGTCCAGCATCCGGGGTCTCCCTTGCAACAAAAGCTTCACTTTCACAGCCTTCTGCAGTTCGCTCGGCAGTTCCCCTCAGAGACTCCAGTCCAGGTACACATTCACTGCTTTTTCTTTTTTTTTCTTTTTTTTATAACCTTGGCGCAAGTTACGTAGGTGCCTTTCATTCTCCATACCTTCAAATCCATCATCTTATGGATGTTGCCAAGTTCTGCTGCCCATCCAAGGCTCCTTTCAGATAGGGTTTGAACAACCTCTGAGTGCCCGTGAGGATGAGTCTGGAGAAAGACTTTCCTTATCCACTATGTTCGAGTAGGACTGTGTTCAGCAGGCACTTTCATTTTAAATGACCACTTTCAGTTTTATGGTTTGGAGCCTTTGATGAATGGGACTTTAACTTCAGTACTCTTTATTTTTCTTTTATGAATATGTACCATACCCAGTGAGCTGTCTTCCAGGCTCTATGTCCCCCTTTTTACTGTCCCAATTCAAAGTCTTAGTGGAACTAGTCTTTTTCATCATCTTGGCTTCTTTGTTGGCACCCCATCTTTGTTTACAATTCTAAATACATCTATGCCATATTTTTCACCAAACTGCATGTCTTTTCACATTTTTTTGCTCCATTATTTTTTGTTGATAGTTTGTTTCGAGTTCTCTCTAAATCTGAATAAAGTTAGGCCACAATGGCCTTGATGCTATGATGCCTTGAAATTCCCTCCGCTCAACTAATTAGTCCATTGCTTTTGAATTCAGATTCACTCAAAATTCCAGAACATAGACAAATCATAGCTAGATAGTTTTCCAAAGGTTAATATGGATGGCCTTTGTGTCAGTTCCCAATAAGCACTGATTTCCTCAGCATGGGCTTCTCTGTGTTCAATACATGCAGTTGTATGGGGCATGAACATTTAATATATAACAGAAAGGATGATGTGTGCTCAGAACAACAAATTCTTTGTTTCTCTGGAGACTCGAGGGTCTGTTTAGATGACATTCTGCATGTTAAGTGGCCTTGGCGTGTCTGACATAGAGTGGGAGTGGCGACTCTTTACCTGTAGGTAGACATGGGAAAGGAGAACACTGAGGTTGGGCAGGGCTCCCCATGTTTCATAAAGGACTTATAGCACAGAAACTCTTTCCCAGGTTTCCCTCTCCAAAAATTCATTGTTCGTGCTTTCCTTGTCAAGCTTCGATAAACTATTCTTTAAGTGTATTTATCTTTCTGCATGTTTAACAAATGGAGTCATCTCATAATAAATTCATCAAAAAACATTTTTACCATAGAGAAAATTGCTTTCAAGATTTCTGTCTTTTAACTTCTGTTGGGAATGGAAGAAAAAGGAGACAATAAGGTACCACTGTCTCTACAAAGCATAAGATATGAGAAAATAAGCTTTAAGGCTTCCCACATGTGTTATTGGACCAGGAGGGGGAACAAATGAGATGTTACTCAGCCAGAACAAGGAAACTCTCCTCCAGTTTACTTTAGCCCAGAAGCAAGCAGGTGCATGCACCCCATTCATCCCTTTCATTCAAGGCACAGCCTGAGCTCCAGCCAATTTCTTTACTCGTGATCTATGTTTGAAGTCTTATGCTTTTCTTATTATACTTATCTATAGCTTCTTTCCTAATCCATTTCTTCCACATTGACCCATTGGGTCTTCTGAAACACAGTTCTCATCCATTCTTCATATCCATGTATACTCTTAAGGAAAAGCTTAAGTTTTTCAAAAGCTAAGTGGCCTTGTCATGTCTAGCACAGCAGATAGGGACTAGCGAGTCTTCATCTTTAGGTAGACATGATGTCTATCAAGGTTGCCTTTTTAAAGCCAGAATATGAGATTCTTAAGGTTCAAGAAATGTTGACTGAAATGTGAACCAGAAACAAAAGAGGCAACAATTAAGATGAATTCAGCTCTCAAATTTCTTACCATTTTGGGTATCTGCACGATGGAATAAAGTGTAGCTTCTTGATCTTTCTCTGAATTAGTTTTCTATTAAAATATAAATAAGAGACAAAAGAAATCACTCATCTGCTGAATCACAAAGACCTCACAGTTCATAGACGGGAAGATGGAGAGAGGAAACGTAAGGTTCTGCAACAGGGATAGGGAGTAGAAATGTTCTTGTTTGTAACTCCTGCACTAATAATTATTTGTATTTGTGTGGAAGCCAGTCCATTATTTTGTTCATATTTTACTTTCATTATTGCACTATTTCTTTATCATGTTTAAAAGAATTTCAAAAATATGTTGAGATATGTCTCATGAACTCTGAGCCTTCTAGTGACTAAAGGACACTATGAACTAATAACATGAATGTTTGCAAATGGACTTTTCCAAAAGGGCTCTTAGAGAAACTACCAAGGATGCCTGATGTGCTCAAATAAAACAAAGCAATAATAGTAAAGACTCTTCCTAACTGGAGAAAAGTGTCTTGTGTTTGGTTTGAGTCCACTCCTGACCACTCAGGGTAGCCCTCCAGTCTGGCTATAGCTTGAGCAGGCAAAGGAGGATGGTAATAGTGCTAATTTTTGACTTAACCAGTTGAGAGGGCCACAAACAACCCCAGACCCTGGTGTGAGAAAGGAAGGACACTTCAGAACACAAAGGACTAGGGAGAGGGAGTGTAAGTGTTTCTCTTTGAAACCAAAAAGATAGTTAAATGTCGTGAATAAACACAGGAAGACATGACCTGGTTGAGCAACTAGAGTAAAACAGGAATTCTGAGACTCTAAAGTATTTTCATTAAATGGGTCACTGTGGAAAAAAGACCTTATATCCTCTGAAGAACTAACCTGCCCTGAGTGGCAATGATGGATCCCGGCAATCTTTTTACGTTTGATCTTTTTTTTTCTTTTTCCACTCATACAAACTTAACAGGTACACCAGTCCCTTCCCTCCCTCCAACCTCCCATCGCCCTATGCCCCCTCCCCTCTCCCCTCTCTCCCCATCCCCCAGTCCCCCCCTCCCATCCCTGGAGCATCCTTTAATGTGCATGCCAGACTCTCCTCTGGGCCCTCCTCTCCGATGACATACAAGGACCCAGTGGCATTTCCCTGAACCCTTTCCCATGTTCCCTTTAAGCATAGGAACACTACTGTGGCTGTCAATCCCTTGCCTCCAAGGATCTTGGTGCCTTTAGCAGATGCTAGACTTTGTGGGGTCAATAGTGTGTTGGACATTGCGCAGGGCATGCAAAGTCCAATTATGATTGCTTTGGCCCTAACTTGTGTGGAGTATCTTGCATATCATTGCTCCTCCCATCCTTGTGCTCTTACAACCTTACTGCCCCCTCTTCTGCAAATTTCCCTGAGCTTCAGGATGGGGAGAGATTAGTCTGGCCTAGTTCTAGGTGGTTGATATAGAGCCTCTGAAGTTCTGGATTATGGTTCGTTGATTTTCTTTTGCAGTATTGCTGCTCCTGCAATGCCCTTCACTCCATCCTGATGGGTATTGTATTTCACCTCCTGGCCAGAGATTAAAAAGCTGTTAAACTAGAGTCTTGTTATAAGAGTACATTCAAAGGTAGATGTAATAAAAGTAGGAAACCGCAGTGAGGGAGGGGTCAATCACCCATTTGCAAAATGGTTACTTCTTATCTGCCAGACTATATGCCCTCCCCTTCTGGTGAGATCATACCTCCTCAGTTAAAAATGATCAGGAACAAAAGTCTGTGAACTTAACCAGATGTCTCATTACTTACTTGCAGTCCTTGATGGAGGCCTATTTTCTCTGCTGTAACATGGTCCCCTCTCTCCTTGTTTCTGGTGTGGCCCTCCTACCCCATCTCTCCTGTTCATAATCCTAGCAATTACTGTAGGTATTACAGAGATTTATCTTTGAGTGTCTCTAGGTCTACTGGGTGGGTTTGGTGCTAGGAGCCACCTATTAGAGAGTACATACGGTGCTTAACTTTCTGGGTCTTGGATACTTCACTTAATATAATTGTTTCTAATAACATCCATTTCCCAGCAAATTCTAGTAATTCATCATTTTTGATGGCTGAGTAGTACTCCATTGTATAGATGTACCACATTTTCCTTATCCACTCGTCAACTGTTGGACATTTGGGTTGATTCCATGACTTTACTATCTTGTGAAATTAAAGAGCTTCTGTTCAGATAAAGAGGTTGTAACAGGAGCACAAAGGCCACCCACAGAATGGGAGAAAATCTTCACTAACCACATATCTGATAGAGCTCTATTATCCAGAGTGCACAAAGAACTTAGAAAACTAAACACCAAGGAAACAAATGGCCCAATTAAAAAATGGGCCCTGGATTGCAGGAGCAGCAAAACTGCAAAAGAAAATCAACAAAATGCAATCCAGAACTTCAGAGACTCTATATCAACCACATAGAACTAAGCCAGCCTAATCTCCCCCCATCCTGAAGCTCAGGGACATTTGCTGAAGAGGGGGCGGTAAGATTGTAAGAGCAAAAGTTTGGGAGGAGCAATGATTTGAAGATTCTCCACACTAGTTAGGGCTGAAGCAATCATAATAGGACTTTGCATGCCCTGCACAATGTCCAACACACTATTGACCTCTCAAAGTCTAGCATCGGCTAAAGGCACCAAGATCCTTGGAGGCAAGGGATTGACAGCCACAGTAGTGTTCCTATGCTTAAGGGGAACACGAGAAAGGGTTCAGGGAAATGCCACTGGGTCCTTGTATGTCATCGGAGTGGAGGACCAAGAGGAGAGTTAGGCATACACAATAAAGGACTCTCTGGGAATTGGGGGGGAGGCACTGAAAGATGGGGAGAGAGGGAGGGGGAGCAGGGTTTGTATGAGCGGAAATAATAAAAAATGTTAAAAAAAATGGGCCCTGGAACTTAAAAGAAACTTTACTAGAGATGAAATTAAAATGTCTAACAAATATCTTAAAAAATGCTCCACATCCTTAGCCATCAGGGAAATGCAAATCAAAACTTCCCTGAGATGTCATCTCACCCCGGTCAGGATGGCAAAAATCCACAATACAAACAATACCAAATGCTGGAGAGGATGTGGAGAGAAGGAAACTCTCCTACATCGTTGGTGGGAATGCGGGCTCATACAGCCACTCTGGCGAGCCGTCTGGAGATTCTTAATGAAATTAAAAATTGAAATGCCATATGACCCTGCTATTCCACTGGTTGAGAAGTGATCCAGGAATCTTTTGGAAGTGTCATGGCTCCCAAATTGTGTTTTGTTATTTATGTTTCTTTAAATGCTACTTGCATGGTTTTCTATAAATTATGTTACTTTGTCTATACTCTTGCTCAATAACATGGAATTTGAGAAGCCTTGAGTGTGGGTTGGGATGTACCACAGAACCTCTGAATCTTTTGACAGCATTTGGAGTCAGCTCTGGGGAAAAAGACATTTTTAGAGCAGCAAGTCTTCTGGTTACATCACTCAAACATCATGCCAAAGTCACACTTTTCTACCCACTGCCTTATGCAAAAGGCACTAAGCCTTTTGAGCAGCCATAGTAAAATGTGGCAGGGATATATGACTCACGGAATTCTCGCATGAGGTGTTACTGGTTGGGTCATAATCAGGTGTTGCAGAGATAACTGACTTCTGAACAGAAGTGAATAAAGATGTGGGGGAGACAGACTTATACATCCTAACTGTCCCCCCAACCTCCCTGTTACCATTACCAAATTACCCAACCTATTACCTAAATTATACTGCCTATTACCCAAACCTGTGAGGAAAAATCTGAAGCGTAGCATGATAAGCCTTGGAGAGGTGGGATCAAGTCCTGGAAAAGTACTCACACCAATTGTTTCATATTGTGTGCTCTCTCTATCATGGGGATGGAAGTCAGGAATT
The DNA here is from genome assembly GCA_023101885.1 of Typhlomys cinereus. Classification (NCBI taxonomy): domain Eukaryota; kingdom Metazoa; phylum Chordata; class Mammalia; order Rodentia; family Platacanthomyidae; genus Typhlomys; species Typhlomys cinereus. Next base: position 1,312,956 of record JALPQD010000174.1, read on the forward strand.
TCCTGCTGGATGGCCGTTGTCTTCATGTCTCCAGTGGCATCTGGAACTAAGTCGAGAGAATCAGAGTCTGCCTTTCCTACATTCACCGCCCTTCCTGCCACACCATCCCACTTGGATGGGCCACTCGGGGACAAACCTTCCCAGTTCTATAATGGAAAGGTTTTCTAGGACAGGAACCTTTTGGTGTCAAAATTGGGGATATACTAGATAATCGGTCTCTCCCTGCGCCATTGTGGAGAGTATTAATGGGAGTAGGAAAAACAAAAGACTTCAGAACATAGCATGGGGTACACTATAGACAGAGAGGAGAAATGTATCTAGCCTGAAGTGGAGAAGAAAGAACGATTTTATGGCTTCTTGGCCTTTTGGCTAAGCTCAAGTAGAAAGAGGGCTCTTGGTGCTGACCGAAGAGTAAAAGACATGCTGGGGTGGGGGCCCTGTCAGGGATAAAGACAAGAATGGCCTGCTGGAGGATTAGTTTGTAGGGGCATCAGAGCTGAAGACCACTGTCTACTATTAGGAGCAGGATCAGCAATGTTGGGCTGTGTCAGTAGAAAGACAACATCGGTCAGCCCCTCTGAGGGAAGGACAGGAACGCAACGAAGAGAGGGACTCTGCTCTCAGCAGGAAGGCAAGGGGACCTCTGTTTGTACTTCAGAGCTAGAGTACAGTTGGTTGTGCATGCCCCCAGCTCCTCCCAGTGTGCGTGTGTGTGTGCGTGTGTGTGTGCGTGTGTGTGTGCGTGTGTGTGTGCGTGTGTGTGTGCGTGTGTGCCTGTGTGTGTGCGTGTGTGTGTGCGTGTGTGCCTGTGTGTGTGCCTATGTGTGTGCGTGTGTGTGTGTGCGTGTGTGTATGTGTGTGTGTGTGTGAGAGAGAGAGAGAGAGAGAGAGAGCGAGAGAGAAGTCAACTTCAAGGGTTGTTTCTCAGGCCTGTTTACTTCATTTTATGAGAGAGTGTCTGTCAATGGTTTGATATTTACCAACTAGGCTAAACTGGCTGGCCAGCGAAGCCCAATTATCCACCTGTCTCTGCCTCTCTGGCCCTGGGATTATGAACATACTCCACCACACCTGGCTTTTTAAATGTGGGTGCTGAGGCTTGAACTCAGGTCCCCATGCTTAATGGCAAGCACTTTACAAAATGAGCTATGACTGTGTGCTTGCTAAGGGCAGAGATCACGAGCTCTTCAACTCTGTATCCTTAACACCAAGCTTTGCACACGGATCAGTATATTGCCTGAGGAACAAGAGAGGGAGAAATTGCATAAGCGAAAACCCAAACCATAGTTCTTTACCTTTTTTTTTCTTTGTTCGCTTAATGGAAACAAGTAGCAATACAATGAGGCCCAGTGCAAAGATGATCGATACATACAGGATGGTTTTGAAGGTTTCTGAGGCATTGGCAGTGCCTTTAAAAAGAGAATGGGTATGAGGAGGGGTTAATAAAAACAGGCCAGGGAAAGAATATAACATTGTGAACACCTGGCATTTTCTTCCAGCCTGGTGGCTTCCCAGAGCCCTCTAATTTCACACAGGGTGTGGTCCCTTGAGGAACAGAATACACAGAAGATACTGTTACTCAGAGCAGAGGCTTCTGGGAAAAGACAATCACCTCCACAGAGCTTCCAGGCGAGGACCGGGCTTGAGGAACTGTTGCTGATGGGGTTTTGGGCCATGCAGATGAAGCTCATGTCTTTCTCCCCCAATTTCCATGAGACGGGGAGGGTGGAGCCACTGAAAGATTCAGTGGCTGCCTGCCCCGTGGTCTTCCAGCTGTAAATCACTTTCTCTCCTCCCTGTTCCACGGAACATGTCAGATTGGCTGTGCAGGTGCCATTGTTACTGTCTAAAAGACTCGTGGTGACTTTAGGCTCTGACAGGTACTCTGTGGAGGAAAGAGAATCAGGGTGGAGTTTATACCTAAGCACTCTTTTCTCTGAACTACCCTTCTGTATCTTGGTCCTGAATCTTCCTGGAAGAGTTCTAGAATGACGAGGCAGATGTTTTTGTTCTTATGTGGAAAAGAGCACAACTTAGGTCTGCTTGCCCAAAGGTATATGACAGCAATAAAAACAGGAACAAAAACGATTATGCAACACCATGATCTAGTAAATAAGCCCATATCTACCCACATTCAAGCCTTATTAAACTTAGCTGGAAAGATATGAAAGTAGAGAGGGAGGAAGTTGGGTTCCAGAGAGGAGGATAAGAAAAGAGAGTGAGCATGTTGGGGCTGGAGAGGTGGCTCAGGGGTTAAGCCTCCGCCTTGCAGGCGGAAGGTCCTGAGTTCGGATCCCAGATCCCATGTATAGACGCCAGGCGGAAGCGGGGGGCGGCCTGCGCTTCTGGTCCTGGTAGGGCGGAGCCTGTGAATCCCGGGGCAGAAGGAGGTGGAGGCGCCCATGGTGGTTCGCGAATTCGTCCGTGGTTCTACACATTCTCAGACACACACACACGCGTGCACGCACATACACACACGCATATGCACACAGTTGAATAAATAATAATAATAATAAAAAAATTAAAAAAAAGAAAAGAAAAGAGAGTGAGCATGTGGATATGATCAAAGAGCATCATGCACTCACATGGAAATGTCTAAGAGTTAAAAAAAGAAAAAAAGTCACAAACATATAGGCCATATTCATTAAGCCTAGCTACATAGTAAGCACTTCTCTTAAGTGAATTTTAGATGTTAGCCAACCTAATGTTTATTTAGTCTTCCTTTTTCCTGACCTCATGCTCCCTTGAGCAAACCTTCGATTTTTCACCTTCAGGAGAGAATTATATCAGAATACTGTTTCTCTCTGCTTTTGCTTCCTCTCACTTTTAGATAATTAGCAGTTGCTTAATTAGTGAGATGGTGAGAGATTGACATCTATCATCTACTTTTCTAGGATTTGAGCCATTAAATATAACTGTTTGATGGAGTTTCTACCTTTAACTTTTATTCTTTCCCCAACTAGATTCTCTGCAATATGTACAATTTCCATTCTCTTCAACCATGTCCCTATTGAACACACCTGGGTCAAGGTATATGTCCCATTTTTAAGTCTCCAGATCTAACCTCCTGCTTTCCCTGATATTAAACTTTAGTGAGTAAGACAATAACTAGTTGAGTAATCGTTTTGTTAAATTAAGCTTTCCTGGGGAGAGGGATGGTTCCTAGGTCTAGACTTGGGAAGATACATTTGCATCTTTACTAGAAATGAAACAAATATCGTTATCTTCTTGTTGCCCCTCCCTTTTTCTCCCTCTCTTTTTTGAGGCAAGGTTTTACTATGTTACCCAGACAGGTCTCTAAATCTTGGGCTCAAGCAGTCCCTCTGCCTCAATCTCCTGAAAAACTAGAATTACAGGCATGACCCCCCACCTAAATTTTATCTTCTTTTTGATTCTTATGTCTATTTTTTTTACTGCGTATAATCTATAGAAGCAGGAGTGTAATGATGTTTGTATCCATTTATCTTCTTAAGATAGGTCTTACTTTCCCCTCCATTATAGGCATGAAAAAAATTAAATAACTTGGCTAAGCAAGTAGATAAGTCAGCATTTGACATAGATTTACCTGACAACTCTTTCTTATGTTGCCCATCTTCTATACCACATGGCCTCCTACAGAATCTCAGAGTAGGCAGAGATCTCATCTATGTCGTCTCTCCAGGACCCCCTCCCCTGCCCTGCTCACTCCCACCTCCTCGCCACGTGGTTATATCATCTCTACTTGAACATCTCCTTTGTTAGGACATGCAGTATGTATACGTGGCAATCAGCCACCATTAGAATTGATTCTGCTCACCATAAACATGCAGCTTATACTTCTGGATGAAGGGAGACTGAGAATCTTTTCTATTTATCTCCACACGGTAGATACCCGAGTCATTCTTCTTCAGTTGGCTAAGCTTCAGGGAGTGGCCTCCGTTTGGAAAGTTGATCCTTTCTTGGTTACTGTTTTGGGTCACTAAGACGTTGGTTTGTTTCCCTTCTGTAGGTGGTTGTATGATGACAAGAGAGAGCGTGTTGAAGGTCCAGATAACAGTGTAAGCGTGCAGTTCTGTGAGATCCAGAGGGAAGGTTACGGACCCACCAACAGCACCAGTCAACTCCCTCAAGGTTCCAGACGCGGCTGTGAAGACACAAAGAACCAGAAGATAGACCACTGACACTAATGGTCATACACTTTGGGTCCTGAGAAATGTCCCCAAGTTCCACACAAGCAGAACCTGAGAATCTCTTCAAAACCTTATGCTCATAAAAACATTGCACTCAGAAACTTCCGTCCCACCACTTACTACAGAGACCAGAAAGCTCTGCAATTCACCAGAGGGTCAAACTTATGTACAGCATTTTCCTTAAAAATAAATCTGTCTGTCTGTCTGTCTGGTGTGTGTGTGTGTGTGTGTGTGTGTGTGTGTGTGTGTGTGTATGTGTGTGTATCAAAGGGCAATATGTGTCCCTGTGGAAGACCAAGGGTGACTTTCGGAATCATCCTGGATTGCTTCTACCTCTTTTTTGCTTCCCTTCAGGATTTCCCAGACTCTGCTCACCAGGCCTGGCAGTATAGGCTGCTGTTTCTGCCTGGCATTTTTTTACATGGGACCTGGGATCTGAACTCAGGTCTTTCTGCTTAAGAGGCAGAGTCTTAACCTCTGAGCCATTTCTCCAGTCCATGTACAATGCATTTCAATAAATGGATGAATTTTTAAAAATATGAACATTCTCTAAGTTATATTCATTATACTTACTATTGTATTCACAATCACTTCATTAAAGATTTTTTTCCTTGGTTCTTATTAAAAGTCAAATATCCTGGCAAGAATTCCCAAAGAATAGTAATTGGCATGTACTAAAAATTTACTCTGTGCTGAATATTTGTTGTGAAGATTACACCCCTTACACTTAATACAATTCTGCAACTGAGGCATTTTGATACTTTTACATTGAGATCAGCAACCTGTAGTCCGTTGGTACGGTTAGAACCCAGATATGCCTCTTCATTTACAAATTGTCTGAGTTGTTTATCACAACAGAGATCCTATTGATGTAAATCGTATTTCCCTCAAAGCTTAAAATATTTACTATCTGGTTCATTGAGAGAAAGATTGCTAACTCCTAACTTCATGACAAAAATTGAAACTCAAGGGGAAAGAAGCAAAAATAGTAACTAAGTAACTTATCTAAGAGTACACAGTTGGTAGATAATGATTTTAGTATTAACCCAATGTCATTCAGTTCTGGGGCCTGGATTTTATCCACCATGATTAAATTCAGAGGCACTTTGAGATTTGTACTCCCCTTCCCCTATAGACCTTAAGACGGCATCTAAAGACCTTGGGCATCAAGTCCCAATTTCCCATGTGTCCTTTGGTGACCTTCTCTCAAACATAGTCGGGTTTGTGGGTGACCCAGGGTGTGAAAGTCTGATGCTGTCAAATGTGAACTTGCCCCCTTGATAAAGGGTCCAAGGTATCTGCCAACTTTTTGCTAAATTAACTTCAAGAGTATTAGTTTCTTTTTCTTTCTGAATAAATGAGTTTTAGGGGCAAATTTCTAGTTTTAGTCAATATAGTCATCAGCCAGTATATATGTACTTTGAATTCCCCAAGTCTTATCAAATTATCTAATTAAGTAACCTGATTAAAAAAAAACTCTCTCTACTTCCCTATTTCCCTATCTTTAAGGTCAGTATAGTTTTAGATTGCCTTCTCTTTAATCATCTCAAGAGATGTAAAAGTAGTCACGGTAAGTGCTATAGACAAATTTATTTTGACTTTTGATTCATTCATTCTTTCACTTTAACAACTGAGATGTAAAGGTCAATATATTAAAGTCAGGAAAGATTGCACATCACTTGTCCTGGAGTGGGTGGAGTTCGTGGACTCAGGCTACCTTCGAGTAATTTCATCTTCACATTAGGTTTGGGGAGGTACTTAGGGTATGAATTCATCTCTTTAGTTGCAGTAGCAAAATACTTAAGCCTGGGTACTTTATAAAGAAAAAGAGGTTCATTTACTTTATGTTTTTGGAGGTTGAAAGTCTGAATTTGAGTGAATAACCTCTGACAGATCTCTGGTTAGAATTCCCTTTGGTTGGGTCACGAAATGGCAGAGAAACAGAAAGGAACTCACTCTTCTAGACAAGAAGCCAAGCAGGGGTGGTCTCACTTTTACAATCTGCTCTCAAGACAGTTAATTTACTCCAGAGCATTTATTAATTTTAAAGTGGTTCCCTTGTAGCCCAGAAGCTTCTGTGAGCCCTTCCCTTTAAAAGTTTGACCACCTGTACACCACCACACACAGGGGCCTAAACTTCTGGTGCACACATCCGTGGAGAGACAAACCACATCCAGACAATAGTCAGGTGGGCAACTGACAAAACTGTAAAAATGTGGCTGTAGTGTGTGACATGTATAGGAAGTGGAGAGCCAAGCTCACTCCAACTCTTTTTTTATTTTCACAATATAGTTTTGTTTGAGAGGGCAAATGTCATGAGTTAATAGTGTGGAGTACAAGAAAATGTCTGAAAATTCAGTTTCTTGTTCCATTGTTAAATGTGTTCTATCGCATGGGGCAATTGCCCCTTGGAAATAACTTCAGCAGTTTCTTTTCCTCCTCATTTTCCTTTTGTTTTTTCAATAGAGTCTCATGTAGTTCAGGCTTACTTCAAGCTCCCCATGTAACCAAGGGACCAGGGCTTTGAAGTCCTGATCCTCCTGCCTCTACCTTCCAAGTGCTGAGATTACAAGTAGGGGCCCATACACCCATCTTACTGTTCTATCTTAAGTGTATATTAATGATGGAAAGACAAGTGATTTGAAGAAAAGTACTCCTCCCTGCCATTTCCTAAATAATAGGTTCAGTGACAAAGAGGATTTGGGGAGTCCTGACCAGTTTTATTTCTTTTTCTCAATTGACTGGGAAAGGGATTTAGAAACAAAAGATTTTTTTTTAAACTGTCCAAGGCTGAACTGAAACTCCCTTTTTTTTTTTTTGTCTTTTGTGTGTGTGTGTGTGTGTGTGTGTGTGTGTGTGTGTGTGTGAGAGAGAGAGAGAGAGAGAGAGAGAGAGAGAGAGAGAGAGAGAGATTTTCATTTCAGAAGCCTGTGATCTTTTTACATTTACCACTTTGAGTTCTGTTTTCCTGTTATCTCATAGGGGGGAACCCACCTTCATTTGCAGGGAATTTGGGGAGGTTGAAGTGTGACTGAGAATGTTTTGAGAGGCGGAGCATCCCAACAACAGGTGTGATGCAAGAGACCAGAGCAGCCAGGACCTTTGGGGAGGCTTCCCATTTTTCCAAGCTCACCTTTGCAAAAAGCGAGAGAAAACAGGGACTGCAGGGGTGTGGCTCAGGGGCTAAAGCCTCTGCCTTGCAAACAAAAACATCCGAGTATGGATCCCAGATCTCACATTAAAAATGCCAGGCAGAAATGGCAGTGGCCTGAAATTCCAGCCCTGGAAAACAGAGCCTGGGAAAACTCAGAGCAAAGCAATAAGGAGGTAGAGCAGGGTGATTCCAAAGTTACCCTTGTGTTTCCATAGGCACACACACTCGGGTCTTCTTCCTCGGTCTACACACAGTCACACTCACACTCACATACCCATATGGCTCCACATGTTTTAAAAAAAAGTGAGACAATAATTACCCAAACATCTTTGGATGACTTTTGAAAAAAGTGAGTCAGAAATTGGGGCACCAGTGAACACCCCCCAGTCAGCCTTCCTGTGTAGGTGGTAGAAGGTGGCTGAGGGGACTGTTGCTTTCTGCCCTGGCCAACACTCAAGTTTTTGGCGTCACGAGATGTCCTCCAAAGCAGAACAAGACAACTTCCTGTCATCATCCCCATTTCCCCTTGGTTGTCATTTCTTGTTTTGTTTTCCCCGAAAGACCAAAAGTTGAACGGAGTTAAGGAGCAAAGTTCAAAGAAAGGTCTATGACTAATGCGGCCAGGAGGACAACTTCGGCGGTGGGGAGGGTGGGAATGAAACTCCAGCCACTCTTGAGTAGCTCTCCAGCTCCTGCGTCAGAATGCCGTGCATGTACCAGCATGCCTCTCTCCTCACGGACATCAAGAGCATCTCAGCACTGGAAGAATCCCAGGGACTGCTTAGTCCAGTTGCATTCCGTTTCTCAGACAAGAAAACCACTTTTCAGACGGTTAGAGTGATGTGTCCCAGGTTAATGGTAAGATTCCTCTCCTGTCCTGCCCTCCTGATCCCTTGGGAGTCTCAGAGATTCAGTGCGTTTCCCAGGAGTTTAGGAAGAGGTCAGCGGCACAGAAGGACAGATCCTGAGGAAACTTCTCCCTTCGGTAAGGCTTCAACTCTATGTAGGATCATTTGCATCTTGGCTTCTGCATAAGGTTTTATTTCAAGTGAGAACCACTGTTAAAGCAAGTGGTTTGGAATGTTCTGTCCCTTAATCAACTTGTCTTTTACAAATGTCCCCTAGAAAGTGCTCTGGGCGGCGGCGGGGAGGGGATGTTGCAGTACCTCTTGCTCATTTCTGTTTTCCTTGTCCTTGCTTTCTCAAAAGTATTATACTATTTACTCATTATAAAACAGGAGACAGGGACAGATGAATGTGTCCATTTCCCAGATGAGATAATTAAAGCCAAGAGAGAGCTACTCTTTGGTTTGTCCCCCAAATAGTACTACCTGTTGTCCTTTGGCAGTTCCTACCTGGGTTTATGGACCTGGAAGTAGGAGAAATCCCACTTAGTCCTTGCTGAGGAAGATTTCAGAGCAAATGCTCATTTCATGAATGCCCGTCTAGTGCAAGGGCCATGTTAGGTCAGGAAGTCCAGCATGAAGAAGCAGCACTAACTATGGAAATTCCATCTCCTCCTTTCCTCTTGAATTGTGAGACCTTGTCTATGAGACCTGAACTCTCTCTCTGAGCTTAATGTACCAGCAAAACGGGAGAATAATACCTGTCTGAGAGACTAGTGAGGAGAATATACCAAAAATACCTTGGGAGTAATAGAAGTCTAAAAATTGATTCTTACTAAAATTAATTTGCATTTGATATCTCACTTTTTTTTTTTAAAAAAAAGCACAATAACTGGGTAAGTCAATGTCATTGTTTGTTATATACAAGAGAAAAGTAAAGTTCAGAGGACGAATGAATCGTTTGTTCCCAATAATCCAGCTGCTGAATCAACTCAGAAGCTCTTGTCAGGGTGGCGCTCCTTCCACTGCCTGTCAACTGGAGGTTCTAGTACATTCCTGTCAACCATGGGAGATGCAACACCCGACCGCCCATAGTCCGTGGAGCGGAGTAGCAGGGAACCATGTGTAGGTCCTTCCACCCACCTGCTCACAGTTCAGGTGGGCACCTGGGGCTTTTGGAAACCCTGACATGCCTTCTCCCATCTCACCTTTGACTTCTAATTCTGATCACAATTTCCGTTCAGGGACCCATTTTTAAAATAAGCTTCTTTCAGAATTATCTGTTTAGGCCCAGGTGCTTCCTAACAATGCAAGCGTGGAGGAATTCAAGGAGGGGTGATGGTCTGAAGATGGATCCCTTAGTGTGTTCTGGGGATGGGGAGGAAAGAACTGAGAGTGCTGTGTAGTTTGGGGTTAAGTCACTCAGTTAGGTTTGGGGTACACGTGATGAATAGCTATGACAAGTCTTCAGAGGGAGTCCTCATGGTAGCACCCCATGAGTTTGATGACAAGAGAGATTTCTCACCTAGGGAGGCTCCTGTTCCTTACTGAGGCTAAAATCCTCAATGATTGTCATACCTATTACAGGTACAGAAAGTCCTCAGACTCCCGTGGAATTAAGCATAAGTGCCTACAATAAGTAAGTTTTCTAAGTAGAAACTGATTGGATTGTTAGGGTTAAGAGAAGAAAATTCAAACGGCTTATTCATTAATATCAATCTCAAGCATAATCATTAAGTATGTTTGGAAATGTATTTCAACAAAAATATATACAAATAGATACAGCCCTGTACAATTTCACTTTTAAAGTTGTTCTCAAAGGGAGAGAAGGCTTGGGGATAGACTTTGATGCCAGGGAAGTTTTGACATTCTTCATCTAATTCCTGGTAGAATATGGATTTTAGAACACAGACCTAGAACCTAGCACTTCTTTCAACTCCTCCTTCTGTGGGATGGTTAGAGGGAGTTAGCTCCAGAACTGTTCTTGTCTTCTCTTTGCAGACTCTTTCTCTTCAGAGATACATGGACAGTTAAAAAAAAAAAAAACAAACAAGCAAAATGCTAAATGAGGCAGAGTTTCTCCAGAGTAGACCAGGAGCCTGGAATTACACCTCAGGATGGGAAGGCAGTCAGGAGAATGAAAGAGGATAGGGTTGGACTCACCTGCGAGCCGGGGGAGGAGAGAGATAAGGATGAGGTGTGCTAGGAAACCAGCCATATCGTGTTCTGGTTGTCAGTCACTGAAATGCGCCAAGGTTCCTCTAATCTCTGATGCTCAGCTGGGGATTTAAACTAGTAGGAGGAGTCATGAATGTGTCACATTAGAATGAGTCATCTCTAATTGGTTTTATTTACCTCAGTGGCAATTATAGAGCAAAAGTTTCCGAAGGAGAAAAAAAATGATGATAGAACTCTTACTTTCTAGGGCAGATAAATTATCACTTACCCATGTATGTAGGAAATTACTAAATATATGCAGTCTACTTTTTCTGCTTTACCACATAATCTCCCAGAGACTCAGAAACAGAAAGTAGGTTAGATAGGACGGGGCAAAGAAAGATCATACTCTTTGAGCTTTGCTGAGTGCCAGGAGATGTACATTCTCTTATTTATTCTTCATACTGACCCTGTCAATGAAATATTACCTTATTTTATAGTTAAGAAATTACAAGTTCAAGGTTTATTACAACAAAATTAAAACACTCTTTTAACTAAAAGAAACTAATATGAGAATAAAAAGTTACATCATAGGGTGGGAGAATGTAGGGGATGCCAAGGTCTGGGACCTATTCTCATGAAGCTGGTTGCAGAGGTGACCTCTCCCCGACCCTGTGAGAGATGATTCATGCCTCCTGCTTATTCTTGCTCTGCAATAGGCTCAGGCTCCTCATGGCCCGGCTTGGGACTTATTCTGGGCCAAAGCATTTTCCTGCATGTTCTTCCCTTGATTGTCTTAAGACACTGAGGCATATTACCTGCAGATCTAAAGAACAACAAGATTGCTACAGGGTTGCAGACCCTGATCACAGTTATAATAATTGTAATTGGAAACAATATGTGTGCTCCATAAATTCACTCTGTGACACCTCTATTTTTCTTGTAGCTTCACAATGTATAACCTGTTCTCACAGTGTGTGCTTAACTATTCTGTAAATAAGAAATCTTTTTTTTTTTACTGTGCTATTTTATGATTTTGGGATAAATACCAGTACTTGCTAAGAAAAAAACCCTGCTTGGATCTTAATATACTCATTCCCTACGACCCTGCCTGAATTCAATTCCTACCACTCCCACTCATGTTCCCACGGATGGTTTGAGCCCTAGCCTTTTCCCCAGGGAGCTAGGGTCAGTAATGTTTGTATCAGATGATATATCTCTGTAATATATAAAGAATATCAATGCAAATTAGGAAGATAACTCAACAATCAAGAGACTCAAATGCCTCATGAAAAAATATACCCAAATGGCCAATGATGGAAAAATACAAGGAAAAATAATGCAAACTATGAATGATTAAGAATGCAATAGAGGCACTATATTGGAAATATTTTTTTAATTAGAGGAGAAGAGAAATGGTGAAGCATATAAGAGAATAAGCAAGCAGGAGGGGATGGAGATCTACATTCAACTAATTAGTAATTGTACCAGATAAACATAGACTCAGCACTCAGTTACAAGGCAAAAATTATTGAAGTACATTTTTTCTTTGCAAATAATTCAATATTTAATGGGATTTGACAATTTTTAATTTTTTAAATTTTATTATTAAATTAACAAACACAATGAGTAGGTATCCCTACTCCCTCCTTCCCCTCTCCCCCACTTCCCTCCTTTTTCCTCCCTCCCACTTTTCCTCCCTCCCTTTCCTTAGTGGATCCAACCCATTCCCTCCCACCTTCCTATCCATCAGATTCTATGGGTCCTGGGTTTCCCTCTGGATCATCTGTTCTAGTGGGGGTTCAGGAGTCGATGGCATTTTAAAGAAAGACTGAACTATCTAGGATTAAGGGCAGTGATAGGCTTAAAGTAAATGGATAAAGATGAACATTCAGTTACTAAATACAAGGGGGATGAAGTGACTGTATTAATAGGTAAAATAAACTTCAACAAAATAGAAAGAGGGATGTTTCATAATGATAAAGCAGTAAGCTTACCTGGAAAGAAAAGATTTGTAAATATAGATACTACTTATTATTTTGTGACCTAACAAATACATAATTTGTTTTTGACTCCAGTTCCTAGGTGACAGGAGATTCTTGATGGGCTCCCGGAGAGTTTCAGAACAGGATCTGGTGACCAGAAGGACCAATCCATAATGTGAACATTGGAAATTGCAGTGCTATCTCCATCTTATGGAAAGGGGAAAGAGGGTAGAGATAGAATTATTGGTTAATAATACGTTACTTGATGAAGTTTCCACACCCATAAAATAGGAGGTGCAGTGAGCTTCTATAATGTTGAACCAATCCACATGCTGGGAGAGTGACATTGCTTAGCTCCATATGGAACAAAGCTCCTGGGATCAGGATGTTTTTTGACTTTGCCCCATGCCCATTGCACCTGACTATCTGACCATATCATTTTTAATGTAATGTCCTTATAATGAATAAATTTCTTTGAATTCTTCAGCTGTTCCAGCAAATGATGGAAGCGGAGGTAAGAGCTGTGGGGATCTCCAATTAGTAAATGAATTGGACAGGAGTTATGGGCAGTTTGAGGATCTGCCACTTGGAACTGGCATCTAAGAAGATGATGCCATAGTCAAGTTGAATTATAGATTCCCTAGTTGGTATTCATAGGGAAGTGGAGAATTGCTGTCTGTGACATGTGACTTACCAGAAACGAGGCAAGTGACAGTAAAAAGAAAACAGCTTAGATTTCGTTTTTGTTTTCCTTTTTGTACTATTAACAAATCTAATACAAGAAACAAAAATTTATTAATTCTGGGATCCATGTCCGGATGTGTGTTTGCTCTCGTATGTTCAATATGTTTTCTTTTTCCTTTGAGAAAGGGTCTGCTCATGTTGTAGTCCAGGTGACCGGGAACTCACTTTATAGAGTGGCCTCTAATTTGTGGCATCCTTCTGCTTCTGCCTCCCAAGTACTTAGATCAAAGATGTGACCCGCCACAGCTACCTATGTGAAGAAACTGTAACATTTAACTTTCTCATTAGTGATTTAATGAAATATCCAATTCCTTCATCTCCTTATCAGTATTTGACATAGAAAGCATTTTTAATTTTTACTATTCTAATAGTTGTGTCCGGATATATTATTGTGATATTCTCATTTGCCTAGGGACCAATGATGCTGAACATTTTTTCATTGCTCATCTCTCATAGCCTTTTTGGTGAAATCTCTAGTGCTTGAAGTGGTTTGAAGCACTGGGCTTGTGTTCCCTGCCATGGGGGGAGGGAGTTAATGATTAGTAGACAGCAGATGATGCCCTGGAGGTTGACCCTGACCACTACTGTGCCCTACCCCTGATCCTCCCTCTCCTTCAAGCCTTCTCTTATATAAAGGCCTCTCTTTAACAGTTTCTGTGTTCTTGGATGGCAGAGCATCTCAACATCCAGATAGGATGCAGCTTATCTGCAAATAACAAATGGACAACAAACAATCTGAATACAGAACCCTGGCAACCTTACAATATTCTCCTGGAACCAGGTCAGCCAAATCTCTCCCCATCTGGAGGTTCAGAGAACTTTGCAGAAGAAGTATGGCAAGACTGCAAGAGCCTAAAGTAGAGGACAGGTCACTCCACTCAAGATAGGGCAGCTGCAGCCAGGATCTCACGGCAATAGGACTTGATCTCAGACCTGCATAGTGGTGGACATGTCAACATAATCCCACGGACCTGCGCAAATCCCAGGAGAAATAGTTTCGGCAGTAGGATCCTTAGGGGTGAGGGGTCAGACAGAGATAGGGGAGTAACCATGTTATTGGGCTGCCCAAGGAAGGGCCTCTCTGCCACAGAGGCGTGAACCCCCATGGGAACAGATATATGGAGGGAACCTCAGGACCCGTAGAACCTAAGGACAAGAGAATAGGAGGGAGGGGAAGGAGGGAATGAGGGCGGAAGAGAAGGAAAGGAAGAAAGGAGGGAGGCAAGGAGCATATATGTAAAAATGTGTCAGTGGTAGAAACAGTGGCTTTAATGTGTGATTTTGATTCCTGACATGTTTTGCAAGCAGAGAGAAAATGGAGAAGAGTTATTTTGTAGAAATTAAAACCTAGAGATGCTTTTGGGGCAAATATTTTATTCTCAATAGAGCAATTTCATTCTTGTACTCTATGTCACAGATTTCCTTGTTCCTGGAAAGGACTAAACCAAGGATTTGGGAAAGAGAAACTATCATGACATGTGAAAGGGCATGGATGGAGTGAAATGAAATCAGTGAAAAGTTCCGAGGTGCCCTATGAAGAAGAATTAGGACAGAAAATTAGAAAAGAAGACCTGAGCTAACATAGAAAGTATACTGCCTTAGAGCTTTGAATTTGGTAATAATTTCTTCTTCCTGTCCACAGAATTCCAGTCTGTCCCATTCCCTTGCACAGGTTTCTCATTCTCATTCTTGTTTTTTTTTTTTTTGTTGTTGCAAATCTCTCTTATTTATAAAGATTGAGATCCTTGTAGTGTCAAGCTTAGGTGTAACCATTTCTTTATCTGTCCTAATTTAAGTCATTGTGTCCAGTCTTTTAATTAGTCACACTCATTTCTACTTATATCTCTTTCCTGAATTTCCTGAATTCAAATTTTTTTGTATTTTTATTATTATTCTTTTAGTGTCTCATACATGAATATAGTGAACTGATAATATTCTCACACTTTAATACCCAACTCCATCTCCTTCTTCTCATTACAACTTTTTCCTCTGCTAGGCTCCTTCCTATTTTTAAGGGTTTTTTTTTTTTTTTGTATATGTGGTCCACTGGGTTTCATCTGGTCTGCCTTTAACGGCATGTACAGGAATACTTGATAGAGCATGAATCATGTATCAGTAGGAATACCCTTAAGGAAAATATTTAAAAAATTTTTAGTCATCAAAATCACTTTATTATTAAATATTGTGTCTTTTTTTAGTTTTATAAGCATATTGAGTATTAATGCTGGCTTTCCTCCATTTCCCCTCCTTCCCATCTTCCTCCTTTCCCCTCATCAATCCATTCCACTCCCTCCCACCCTCCTGCCTAGCCACTGGATTATCTATTCTTGTGGGGATTCAGGCCTCTGTGGCATACCAAGTTGCCCCTCCTTGGATCACCCCACTGATAGAGGTATTTCCCTTCACTCATCCAATTCTAGTCCCTAAGTTTTCTGCTGTGCGTTCTTATCTCTCTTGAGTTCCTCATCGTGTATGGGACATATTGGTATGTCAGTCATTACGCAGGTCTGAAAGGACAAGTCTCATTGCAGTGAGTTCCTAGATGCAGTAACCCTGCCTTGAATAGAATGTATTGTCCAACAGTGGACCTTCCCATCTTTAGACTCTTACAATCTTACTACCCCATCTTCTTCAAAGTTCATCCTAAGCTTAGGATGAGGAGAGATTGGGTTGGCCTGATTCTGGGTAAGCACTGCAGGGTTGCTGGTACTCTGCATTTTGGCCATTATTTTCCACTGACTGCTCTTCCACTGTCATAGGCTGCATCCTTTCAGGATGTTGAGGTCCTCTACCACTGTTGTAGAAGGTTTCTAGGTTGAGTGCTGAGTGCTCTTCTAATTTATGAGTATAATGACAGGTATTTTCAGAGCAGTTTGGTGTACTGTCTTCCTACCTATAGGTTCATAGTCTGTTCTTCCCTAATGATACATTTCCTTCTCTTTTACAGGTTCTTATTCTAGTTAATAGTAACAGTAATGTGTCCAGTCTGACAAGTGGATTTTGAGTTCAGTTAGAAAGCCATTGGTGTCTCCCTGATACTCATGCCACTATCACATTGGTGGTCACCTGTTGCCATGGTGATTTTTATTGCAACTTAAACTTTGTTTTCTTACTCCAAATTTCTTCCCTCGTCTGAAATGTCTTCTTCAGCTCAGTAAATTTCAGTTGCAGTTATTCAGCTTTTAAAGCTAGAAAATTTCCTTAAGTCCATTCTCTCACGCCTCATATCCAACCATCAGCAAATTCCACTGACTCTATGCTTTGGTTTGAAGATACATTGTATCCCCCAGAAACATGTATGTGGAAGGTTTTGTTCTTAAGATGGAGCTACCAGGAGGCATTACAACTTTTCCCACCATGATGAACTAACTGGAAATTGTGAACTGGAATAAAATCCCCTTGTTTCTTCGGATAGCTTGGGTCAGGTGTTTATGACAACAATAGAATATGAAACTAAAATAAGGATTGATACCAGAGAAAGGAGCATTTCTGTGAAATTAAAAGAACCTTAGAGCAGTAACAAAATCATTACACCTCCTCAAGTTCTCAACCCAAGCATCATCCATATTTTCCATGGATTTCCTCATTATAGCAGTGTTTTGTTCCTTTATTCCAAGTGGGACATTATTGGATAATGTTTCTACCTGAAGTTTGCCTACTTTTATCTTCATTATATTTTCAGAAAAATCTAAAACATGGTATTTTCCCCAAAGATTTGAATGTTGTCATTGCTATATGATGCATGGTCGCTGATAATTACTTGAGTGTCTCAAAGTTCATGTCCGTCTTAGTTAAAATTGAGTTGTGAAAGATTGAGTCAGAGAGAAAGCAGTAAGAAGGCACTTCCCAGTCCTAAGCAGCCAAATTAGAGAGCTGAGAATCTATATGCAAATCCAAGTATGGGATTTTTGATTGGTAGAATGAGAAATAGAGATATGGAAAGATTTCTGTCTTCTAGTGAATTCTTGGATGGCCAGTCTGATGTCAGAGAATCAGACATTCCTGATATTTATCTTGGGGGGGGGAGAGAGAGAGAGAGAGAGATGAGAGAGAGAGAGAGAGAGAGAGAGAGAGAGAGAGAGAGTTCAATACATGAGATGTTTTCAGTTCAAACAGGAATCCTTATGGTCTTAGGCAATGGCCTTACACTCATAGGAGCTCTAGAAAAATGTTAGCAGATTAGATGTCAGTGGACTTCTATACTTCTGTTTTCCATGCTTTTCTTTTTTAAATCAAGGAAATGAGTTTTTTTTTTAATCAAGTAGCATCCCAAATACCACCTTCTGCTAGTTGATTCTCACTTCAGTTATTTTTTTAATTTTTTGTTATTTATTCAATTGTGCATGTGTGCATGTGTGTATATATATGTGTGTGTATTTGTGTAGAACCACCGGCGAATTCAGGAACCACCATGGACCGCTCCACCTCCTCCTTGTTTACTCTGCCCCGGGATTCACAGGCTCTGCCCTACCAGGACCAGAAACTCAGGCCGCCCCTGCTTCGCCCGGTGTCTATATATGGGGTCTAGGATCCGAACTCAGGACCTTCTATACGTGGGGTCTAGGATCTAACTCAGGACCTTCCGCCTGCAAGGCAGAGGCTTAATCCCTGAGCCACCTCTCCAGCCCCCACTTCAGGTTATTTTTGTCAGGTATTCTGTGACAGAGATGAGAAAAGAAACAAGTAGAGAATGTTTGTCCTATTGTGGGACATGAACATAAGAAATGCCATTTTGTATATCTGTCTCCATTTTGTACGTGTTCACTTGTCTTCCCTCTGAAACACCAGACGTGTCAGATGCTATGACTCAATTGCATATGTGACTCTAACTATGACCAGTCAGCAACACATACCTAACTGTGTATGTGACTTTAACCAAATCAGTCAGATCCAAATTAGGAAATACTCAACGTTCTGGGAGCACCCCTAAACCGGAAGAGCAGTCTTTTATGGTAGTTTGTAAGAAAGGGTTGGTGCTGACCAATTTCCACGTGCTAACACTACTTTTGCTTCAATTTACCCAATCATGTATCTGTTAGGTTAGAAACTGCCTCCTCCTATAGAAATAGCCTATAAAAGCCCCTGTGAAACAAAGTAGGGCTCTTGTTCCTGATCTGCTGTGTCAATGATGGCGAGAGCCTGGGTTTGAGCTTGAATAAAGACCTTCATGTGATTGCATCAGTGTTGGCTCCATCGTGGTTTCTTGGGATTCAGAAATCTGGGCACAACACAGTGATGGTTAGCATTATTGCCAACTTATCATCTATGAAATAGTCTTTAGATTCAAGTTGGCCGTTGGGCATGCTTACAAGGAAGTTTCTTGATTGTATAACTAGTATGGGAAGACCCCAGTCCATTATGGTTGGGGCCATTCCCTAGATGGTCCAGGATTGTATAAAGATGGAGAGAGCCATCTGAGCATAGGTAAACAGGCATGTAAGCAAGTAAGTTAGCATGCATAAGCCTGAAGGCATGGATTCATTCACTGCTTTCTGTTCTTGACTGTGGATGTGTTGTTGCAGCTGCCTCAAGCTCCTCCATTGCAACGTCCCTATAATGGTGAATTGTAAACTGGAATTGTTGTGTGAGTCAGTTATTTTGTTGCAGCAATGTAATAGCTAATCTTTACTATTGCTGTGAGAGAGCACACAAAGTCAAACAACTTATGGGAGAAAAGGAGATTTTGTTAACTTACAATTCCAGAGGGGAAGTAGATATAGTCTTTTGAGGCGATGGAAGTGTCATGGCTGAAGCTGGCAGGCAACAGGCTAAGTCACAGCAGATCTCCACATAGCTTGAGCATTCCTGGAAATGTCTCTCCTCCTATATTCTGTGGTCCCTTTTATATGGTCCATTACTGGGAGGTTCCTATGAAATCTGTGGAGGTTCCCATGGGATCTAGGGCAGGTATAATCCTTTCAGGTGGTCTCAGTTGATCCAAGTGTGGTCTCAGCTGATCTTAATTAATACCAGGTATGTCAGGTTGACACCCAGGCTTAACTATCACAAGTAATGTGCAATGAAATTAAAAGAAAGAAGAAGAGTATGGTTATAGAAGGCAAAACTCTCTAGTTTCTAAAAGAGTGCTCTTGGTAGGATGGTCACCTTTATGATGTTAATTCTAATGATCCAGGAGCATGAGAGGTTTTTCTACTTTCTGGGGTTTTCTGAAATTTCTTTCTTTGGGTTTTAAAGTTTTCATACGTACATTTTATACATTTCTTTCATGCTTGGTTAGATTTACACCAAGGTATTTCAAAATTCCAAAGCAATTCTTTACAGGAATTGACAAATAATCTCAAAATTCATGTGGAGGCAAAAAGGCCCAGGATAGCCAAAAAAAAAAAAAAAAAAAAAAAGATTGGAGTCACAAAAACTCTGCTGGAAGTATCACCATACTAGACTTTAATCCATACTACAAATCCATAGTAATAAAGACAGCATGGTATTGGCTCCAAAATAGACACATAGATCAATGGATAAGGGTTGAAGACCCAGACATAAGCTCATACAACTACAGTTATCTGACTTTTGACATAAGTGCTCAGAAAACTCAATGGAAAAAGAGCAGCATCTTCAACAAATGGTGCTGGCAAAACAAGATATCTACATGTAGAAGGTTGAAACTGGATGCTTACTTGTCATCATGCATAACAACTCCAAATGGATCAAGGACCTAGGTCAACATTTTCTAAACAGGACCCCAATTGCACAGGAAATAGGACCAACAGTGAACAAGTGGAATTTCATGAATTTAAAGAGTTTCTGTTCAGCTAAAGATAATGTTAACTGAGCAAAAAGACAACCCACAGAAGGGGAGAAAGAATTCACTAACCACATATCTGATAGAGGGCTAATATCCAGAGTACACAAAGAACTCAAAAAAACTAACCAACAGGGATATAAACAGACTAATTAGAAAATGGGCCTTAAAACTCAAAAGAAAAAATTTCCCAAGACAAAATTGAAATGTTCAACAAATACCTTAAAAAATGTTCCATCTACCTAGCCATTAGGGAAATGCAAATCAAAACCACTCTGAGGTATCATCTCACCCCTATCAGAATGGCTAAAATCCTAAATACATGCAACAACAAATGTTGGAGAGGATGCGGGGAGAAGGGAACCCTCATACATTGCTGGCAGAAATGCAGGTTTGTAAAATCAATCTGGAGATCGATCAGTATGGTGGCTTCTAAAATAGTTAAAAATTGAAATGCCATATAACCTACCTATACCACTACTTGGAATATTTCCAAAGAATGCTTTACCTTACCTCAGTGACATATGTACATCCATGTTTATTGCAGCACTATTCACATAACAAAGTCATGGAATCAACCTAAATTCTCAACAGTTGACAAATGGATAATGGAAATGTGGTAAATATACACAATGGAATATTACTCAGCCATCAAAAAAATGAACTAATAAAACTTTCTGATAAATGGGTGGAGCTGGAGGAAGTTATACTGAGCAAAGTTTCCCAAGCACAGAAATTCAGATGTTACATGTTTTTCCTTATAAGTAGAACCTAAAGAGACTGGAGACAAAGGAACACCGGTAGTTAGATAAATAAGGTCACTACCAAGAAAAGTCCATAAGTATTGAGACATCTGATCCTGCCCACAGTCCACTGGAGACAGGACTAGTTTGCAGTGTTGGGCATGTATTTCCCATCACATATGTGTGTGTGTGTGTGTGTGTGAAGTTGGGAGTTGGAGGTTAGAAGGTGGGTGGTTGGTTGCCTGCAGGCTGACCGCCACTCTCTATTGTGTCCTATTCCTGTTCTTCCCTCTCTTTTAAGCCTTTTCATTACATAAAAGACCTTTAAACATTTTTTTTTTAATCTTTGGATAGGAGAGGATCTCAACACCCAGATAGGATGTAGACTAGTGCAGTAGAACAGTGAAATAGACAACAGCCCACCAGAATGCAGAGCACCAGCAATCCTGCAATGTTCACCCAGAACCAGGCCAGCCAAATCTCTCCCCATTCTAAGGTTCAGGGAACCTTGTGGAAGAAGGGGCTGTAAGATAGCAAGAGCCTAAAGATAGGAGGTCCACTGCAGGACAAGACGCTTCACTTAAGACAAGGCTGCTGCAGCCAGGAACTCACTGCAGTGAGACTTGACCCTACCAGACCCAAGCAATGGCTGACATTTCGACATGCCTCCATAGACTAGCAAGGACCTCAGGAGAAATACTCTCAAGCAGGAGGATCCTTAGGGACGAGGGTTAGACTGGGAAGGGCAGTACCCATATCAGTGGTCTATCCAAAGACAGACCACTTGGTCTGCCACAGATGCCTGAACCCCCACTAGAGCAGATGGTCCAGAGGGAAGTCTGGAACCCATAGAAGCTGATGGACAGGAGAGTGGGAGGGGATGGTTTGGACCCACGAAGGGAGGGAAGAAGGAAAAGTGGGAGGAGGGAAGGCAAGAAAGTGGAGGGGGAGAAGAAGAGGGTAGGGATACCTATTCACTGTGCTTGCAAATTTTATTTAATAATGAGAAAAAAATTTTAAAAAGCGCTCAAACCGTGAGAGCCATGGCATTGTGCCCTATCCCAATAGGACCACCTAAAGAAATTTTTTCCCAGGAACAACCTGTCAAGTACTCAGAGGGCATGAAAAAAAGCGAGGGAGGGGACTGGGATACATTTAAAATTTTTTTTGTTAAGAACGTTTCATATATAAACAAAATGAGTTTATGTCCGTGTCCCGTTTCCCTCTCCTTCTACCCCCTTTCCTCTCCTTCTCTTCCCTCCCCTCACCAATCCAGACATGTCCCTCCTGCCCTCCTGTCCCTCTGCTGTGCAGGCCACAGGGATCCCTTAGGGGTGTCCGTGTTAGTGAGGAACTAGGTCTCTGTGGTGGTATATGTGGCCCTTTAGTAGGCAAACTCCACTTCCCTTGCCCAACACCTGTCCCAGAGACTCTCTCTGAGCACAGTTGTTACTCCTGAGATCCTTGCTGGTGCATGGGGGAATGTTGACATGTCAGCCATTATGTAGATCTGGTCTCATTGCAGTGAACTGCTGCGTGTAGCAGCCTTGTCACGACTGGAGTGTCTTGCTTGGTACTACACCTCTCCACTTTTACGCTCTTACAATTTTATTGCCTTCTCTTCTGCAAGGTTCCCTGAGTCTTGGAATGGGGGCAAGATTTTCATGAGTCTTCCAAGGTCTCCAATACTCTGCAATGTAGCCAGTTGTGCTTTTTCTGCCTCACTAATCTCCATTGTAATAGATTGCATTTAGTGCTGAGAGCTTTTCTTGTCTAAGGGTATAATAAGAAGTGTTTGGATGGTAATTTACTATCAAGTATTTATAGTTAACACTGACATATCTGTTCCTGTCTAATATTGACTTTCCCCCTACTATTGTTATTTGAACAGACTTACAGTACCAGTTATGAGTTCTCTTTCAATTGGGGGCTTATTAGAACCCTTTCAGAGAGTAATTGGTTACCCAAGAGCCTGCATACTACTGTTGCTTCACTAGATTCTTCTTCTTTTTTTTTGTCAGAATTGTTGTAGCTTGTGGTGTTCAAATTGGGTGAGGCCGTTAATCCCTCTTTTTCCCCTGAGTCACTTGTCTTTTTTTTGTTGTTCCCTTTCCTTTAGTAAATTGTTTTATTCCCTCCCCATTCCCTTAATGCTTTTCTTCCATAATTGCCTTATTCATCTATTTGCCTATATTCTTTTGTCTCCACTCTTTTGGTATCTCCCCCCCTCCATGACTTATGTTGCCTTTGTACTTTCCAGGTGTTGTAAAGGTTTCCCTTTGAGGATATCATTCTGAAGGTTTAATGTTAGGATCCACTTATAAAGGAGAACATGCAGTGTCTGTCTTTCACACCTGGGATACTTTGCTCAGTATAATTTCTTCCAAATCTATCCATTCACTGGCAAATTTCATTAATTCATTTTTTTAACAATTTTTTTATTATTATTTATTCAGTTGTGCGTGTGTGCGTATGTATGTGCCCGTGTGTGTGTGTGTGTGTGTGTGTGTGTGTGTGTGTGTGTGTAGAACCACGGACGAATTTGGGAACCACCATGGACGCCTCCACCTCCTTCTGCCCCGGGATTCACAGGCCCCGCCCTACCAGGACCAGAAGCGCAGGCCGCCCCCGCTTCTGTCTGGCGTCTATACGTGGGATCTGGGATCCGAACTCAGGACCTTCCGCCTGCAAGGCAGAGGCGTAATCCCTGAGCTACCTCTCCAGCCCTCATTAATTCATTTTTGACTGTCAAATAGTATCTTATTGTGTATACATACTACATTTTCATTATTGATTCATCTACTGTTGATATCTAGGTTGATTCCATTTCTTTCCTGTTGTGTACAGAACTGCAATGGATGTACACATTTATATAGTAAAATGTAACATTCTTTAGGAATGTTTCCAGGATTGGTTTAGCTGGATTTTATGGTATACCAATTTTTAACTTCTTTAGGAACCTCTATACTGATCTCCAAAGGGGTTAAATAAGTTTGCACTCCCACCAGAAATGAATGAGGGATACCTTCTTCCCACACCTTCTCCAACATTTGCTATTATTTGAGTTTTGGATTTTAGCCATTCTGACTAGGGTAAAATGATATTTCAGGGTGGTTTTAATTTGTATTTCCCTGATACTTGTTAAACATTTAGATTTCATCCTATGAGAAGTTTCTTTTTAATTCTAAGGCTCATTTTTAATTGGGTTATTTGCTTCTTTGATATTTAATTTTTTTTGAGTTCTTTGTATTCTCTGGATATTAGTCCTCTGGTGAATATATGCTTAATGAATTTCTCCCATTCCATGGTGTGTGTGTGTGTGTGTGTGTGTGTGTGTGTGTGTGTGTGTGTGTGTGTATGTGTGTGTGTGTGAATATGAGAGAGAGAGAGAGAGAGAGAGAGAGAGAGAGAGAGAGAGAGAGAGAGAGAGAGAGAGAAAGGGGCACTCTGTGTCCCTGTAGAGAACCAAGGGCGACTTTGGGAATCATCCTGGATTACGTCTACTTCCTTTTTGCCAAGCTCTGGGATTTCCCAGGCTCTGCCCAACAGGGCCAGAAGTGCAGACCACTGCCATTTCCACCTAGTGCATTTTAGTTGGGAGCTGGGATCCAAACTCTGGTCCTTCTTCTTGAAACACAGAGTCATCCTGAGCCATCTTTCCAGCTCATGAGCTGCCTTTTTGCTTAATTGACAATATCTTTTGTTGAACAGAAGCTTTTTAATTTCATGAAATCCCACTTACTAAGTGTTGGTCCTTATTTCCTGCATATTTGGGGTTCTATTAGAAAATGCTTACCTAGGTCAATCAGTAAAAATGTATTCCCTATTCTTACTTCTAGAAGCTTTATAGTTTCCAATCTAACATTGAAATCTTTGATCTATTTGGAGTTAATTTTTTTGTGCAAGGTGATAGATGAGAGTCTAATTTCATTCTTGTACAAGTAGATATTCAATTTCTCAGCACCATTTGTTGAAGATGCTATCCATTCTTCAATGTTTTATTTTTTGGAACTATGTAAGAAATCAGTTTAATGTAGGTGTATGAGCTTCTATTTTGGGCTTCAGTCCTAATCCATTGATCTGTATCTCTGTTTTGGAGCCAGTACAATGCTGTCTTTATTACTATAGCTTTGTGTATAATTTAAGGTCTGGTATGGTAATACCTCCAATAGAGTTTTTATTACTCAAGATTGTTTTGGGATTTCCATATGAATTTTGAGATTGTTTTTATCAATTTCTGTGAAAAATTGCATTTGAATTTTGAATTGGAATTGGAATTCCAATATTCATTGGAATGAATATTGCATTGAATCTGTATATTGTTTTTGGTAAGATGGTCTTTTTTTTTTTAACAATGAGTTATAGCTATATTCATGTGTCAAATTGATGATTGAGGGTTTGAGCTCTGAGAACATTTGTAGAGAATTAGTAGCTGAGTTAAGCCCAGAATGAACCTACAGGAGATTGTCTAGCTGATGGGAAAGGCCCAGACCATGGTGGGTGGCACTAGGCCTTGGAAAAGAGAATAAACACAGAGAATTGGTTGAGGAAGTTGGCATCCTTGTGTATTTTTGGCCAGACATGCTGATTTGGCAAGTAAGGATCATCCTTCTTACAGCTATTATGTGGAGAGGGTGTGGCCAATTCCCTTGACCCTGATGTTGGTGTGGGCTCTCCTGCCAAGCTAGACAAGCAACTCTAACTAGGAATCATAAGCCAAGAATTAAAAACCCCTTATTTTCTTAGGCCATCTGATGTGATTTTATCATCAACATGCAGAGGAACTGCTACAAAATATTAATTCTACTGATCCAGGAGCATGGGAGGTCTTTGCATCTTTCTTCAGAGTTTTAAAGTTTTTATTGCACAGATCTTTAACATCCTTGCTTAGATTTATTCCAAGATAGTTCCATTTTTGGGGGGCTATAGTAAATGGAGTTGTTTCCCTTTCACTTTGTTCATCCTTGGTGTGTAAGAAAACCACTGATATTTGGACACTAATTTTGCAGACTGCCATTCTACTGAACATATTTATTAGTTCCAATAGTTTCCTGGTGGAAACTTTGGGGTCTGTCAGGTATAGAATCATCTCTGTAAATAAAGATAGCTTGATCTTCCTTTCCTATTTGTATCTCTTTTATCTCCTTCTCTTGTCTTACAACTTTAGCTAAGACTTTAAGTATAATGTTAAACAGAAGTGGTGAGAGTGGACAGCCTTATCTTGCTCCTGATTTAAATAGGAATGCTCCAAGTATTTCACCATTTAGGATGATTTTGCTATAGGTTCATTGTATATGGTCTTTATTATGTCAATATATGTTCATTCCATCCCTGTTGTCTCCAGTTCTTTTATAATAAAGGATGTTGAATTTTGTCAAAAGTTTTTCCTGCTTCTATTGAGAAATTTATGTGATTTTTGTCTTTGTATTTATTTATGATAAATTACATTTACTGATTTGTGTGTATTGAACCAATCTTGTGTTTCCAGAATAAACCTAAGTTGTAATAGTGAATGATCTTTGTGACATTTGAAATCAGTTTGGTAGCATTTTGTTATTTTTGCATCTGTGTTTGTCAATTAGATTGCTCTATAGTTTTCTTGTGTGTGTGTGTGTGTGTGTGTGTGTGTGTGTGTGTGTATCTATATGTAATAGAGGGCACTATGTATGCCTGTGGAGGCCTAAGTTGACTTCAGGAATCACCGTGATTGCTTCAACCTCCTATTTGGTTTGCTCTGGAGTTTCCTAGGTTCTGCTTTCCAAGATCAGAAGTAGAGGCTGTTGCTATTTCTGCCTGGTGTTTTTAC
The DNA here is from genome assembly GCA_023101885.1 of Typhlomys cinereus. Lineage (NCBI taxonomy): Eukaryota > Metazoa > Chordata > Mammalia > Rodentia > Platacanthomyidae > Typhlomys > Typhlomys cinereus. Next base: position 1,339,322 of record JALPQD010000174.1, read on the forward strand.
ATGGGATCTGAAATTCGAACCCAGGACCTTCTGCTTGTGAGGAAGAGTCTTAACCTTTGAGCCATTTTTCCAGCCCTATAGTTTTCTCTTTTTGATGTATCTTTATTTGCTTTGGGGATCAGTATAATATTGGCTTCATAAAAAGAACCTGGTAGTGTTCTTTCCTTTTCTATTTTCTGGGATATTTTGAGAAGTACTGCTGTTAGTTGTTATTTTAATGTCTGGTAGAAATCTGCACTGGATCCATCTTGTCCTGGGCTTCTTTTGGTTTGGAGATTTGCAATTATTGTTTTAATTTTGTCACTTGCTATAAAACTGTTTAATTTTATCCTGATTCAACTTTGGTAGGTGGCTTGTGCTTAGAAACTCACCATTTCTTTCCCATTGTCAAATTTGATGGAGTATACATTTTTGTGATATGTTCTTATGATTCTCTGAATTTCTTTGGCATCGGCTGTGATAGTTACATTTCCTTCTCTAATTTTATTAATTTGGATTTTCTTTCTTTTGTGTTTGGTTTTGGTTAATTTGACTAGGGGTTTATCAATCTTGCTAAAATTTTCAAAGAACTCTGTTCTTTGATTTATTCTTTGTATTGTGTTCTTTAGCTCAGTTTCATTTATTTTTCCCCTGATATTGCTGACCTCTGCCCATCTCCTGCTTTTGAGTTTGGTTTGTTCTTTGCTTAGTAGTTGTGCTGGCATTATTTATCCCTTCTATACTCTTGAGTACAGTTATTCTTTTTGTTCTTTCTCTCTCATTTCTTTGATCATATTGATAATATACCTTTGGAATACATTATCTTGCATTTTATTTTCCTGGATAGTATCCAAGAAGATTCTGGTTAGAATCTATCATTAAAGAGTTAGCTCTTTTTGTGGAACACATGTTTTCTTGGTAGTTGGCGCATTTTTGTAATTTTTATGCTGTGACTTCAGCATCTTATGTTAGGCCTTTGTTTGGTTTCTTTGGTATGTATTTCTGGCTTTCCTGAGTCAGATGAGGTTGCCCAACTTTGATGGTTGTTGAAACTGGGTCAGATGTTTATGGGTTAGTCTAGAGTTATTTGGTGGTGTTTTGTGGGTGTGATAGCTGCAGTGCATTTTGGGTGTGTAAAGCTAGCTTTGGTTTTGATTTATGATCTATTTTTAGTTAAGAAATTGATAATTGGGTTTAATAAGTGGGGTTTGACTAAAGTATCATAACAGCTTCAAGAGGATAAGACGGACATATTGGCTATATTGTTAGGGGTGGGAGGTTAGAGTTCAAGGTGGAATGACAGCTTTAGGGCTTATTTGAGGTATGCAAGGGTTAAAGTCTAAAAATCAGTAGGAGTTTTGTATATATGGGGTATGGGTTCAATGGAAGTGTTAATCAGGAGTGATAGTCTCTGAGAGCAAATGAAAAAATAAATGAGTTACTTTCTTTTAGTTGGGTGATAAATCTATCCGTCTTGTGTTGATTGGTGTGAATCTTAAGGTTCATGATTGGATGAGGTTTGTTTGTAGCCTTGGATTCTGTGCTTCTAGTTTTGAATGTCAGAGGGTGAGGGGGTGTATGCAGGGGGGAGGTGCCAAGGTTGCCTTTAATAGCACGGGTCTGCCAGATGCTGGTGTCCTAGAGCTGATGACCTGCACAGGGGTCTGAGAGCTAGGGACAAAGTGGGGGGATAGACCAGGGGCTGTGGGAAGTGGGCTCACGTGAGGACTGAGGGTTCCGGGGGCTTGGTTGACTCTGGGAACCTTTGGTGGCCTGGGTGTGCTGGCCACGGGGGTCTGAGAGCTGGGGACATGGGCAGGGGCCTCTGGAAGTCTGGAACACATTTTGAACTGGTTGCAGGATTTGTTGTTAATTCAATAGTGCTGTTCTGGCCTCCAGGTAGAATACAAGAATAAGTATTTAAAAGGTCATGGAAGCTTTTGACAAGATTTCAGAAAGGCGCTGAGGCTAGAAAATGACAGGTTTGAGTTGTCTGTTCGAGGCTGGAGGGCTCAAGAAGTTGTGAAATTAAACCATATGTTGTAATAGAGGATTCATGAATGGACCTTATGACCTCCACTAAAGAAACCTGTAGACATCTAGTGGAGTCAGTCTAAGACAGACGTCATGAGCTGCAGGCAACAAAATTATGTAAAGATGGTGCTACCCAAGCCCATTGGAGCCCAGGTAATGTCATGAGAAAGCCCAAGTGCTGGTTATGGAGTTAGAAGTTTTGGTATTTGCTTGGCTGGCTTCCAGTATGGTTTTGGCCTTATATTTATGTGTTATTCTCCTTTTGGAATGAGGATGTTTATTTTGGAATCATGTAAACTATTCTTTAATTTGTTTTTGTTTTTTAATAGGGGCTTTACAACAAAGAGATTGCCTTGAGGTTCAAAAGAGATTTTAGATTTTGGATTTTTGAACAGGGTTGGCACTGTTCAGGCTTCGAGGACTGTTGTGCACAGTGCATTTTGCGTTAGGAGGGAGCATGAGCATCTGGGCACCAGGAACAGAATGCTATCATTCAGATGTAACATGTCTCCTGAAGACCAATCTGTCTGAAAACTAGTTCCCAGCTGTTGACACTGTTTAGGGGAAGCCATAGACCCCTCAGGAGTTTATTGCCTAGACGAAGGAAGAAAGTCACTGGAAGCAGGCAGTGAAGGCATAACCAACCCCTGCTTCAGGTACAAGTTCTCTGATTCCTAGTCTACGAGATGTGAGGAGTACCAGCTGCTTGCTCCAAGACCCAAATCTCTGATACTGTTACCCTGACACAATGGGCTGTGTATTTTGAAAAAGTGGAGCCAAAATAAATTCTCTCCTCTGTAATTTTTTTTCCTGTCATATATGTGATGGACAACGAGAATTCATATGGTGGAAGTCACTGGTGAACTTAACAGGGATCCTGCTGAAGAGGATTGAAGGAAAGGAAACAAGGAGAACCAGTCACGATGGCTGGCCTGTAAACTAGCACTTAGGAGGCAGAAACAGATTCACAAATCCTAGACCAGCCTGGGCTGTGTATATAGACTCAGCTTAAATAGAAGAAAAAAGTAAAGACATGGATGATGTATTAATTTTTCAATGTTTTTTCAATTTTTCTTTAAGACAGGCTCTCACTCTATTCGCCAGGCGGGCTTAGAGCTCACTATGGTGCCCCAGACCAGCCTCGAGCAATATGGTTTGCTCTTTTTTTTTAATTTTTAAATTTTTTATTATTATTATTTATTCAACTGTGTGCATGTGCATGCATGTGTGTGCGTCTGTGTGTGTGTGTGTCTGTGTATGTGTAGAACCAGGGATGAATTCGTGAACCACCATGGACGCCTCCATCTCCTTCTGCCCCGGGATTCACAGGCTCTGCCCTACCAGGACCAGAAGCGCAGGCCGCCCCCGCTTCTGTCTGGCATCCATACATGGGATCTGGGATCCGAACTCAGGACCTTCCGCCTGCAAGGCGGAGGCTTAACCCCTGAGCCACCTCTCCAGCCCTGGTTTGCTCTTTAAAGAGAAAAAAGCATGAGACAGGGGACAGTGGAGCATGTGAGGGTAGGAAATGATATTTTGGGGATTTGCTTACAAAGTGTAGATATGCGCTTCCTTCTGAAAGTGAGGCAGAAATCAATGATGGAGAACAAAGGGAGCGGAGCAGAGACCAAAGAACAAAGGGATGATTGACTACTCACTCACAACTGCCATTTGTCCTTCTTGATACCCATTTGCCTTGTCCTGCTTAATTCCCATACTATTTCATGAAAGTCTGTGTATATGCCTGTGTATGCAGAGGGTTTGCTCTTCTCCACATAATTTTTTTCTCGCTAGTTATAAGGAATGAGAGTCTCCCCTGGCTGCCATTTCATGCTTTTTCTGATAACTAAAAACCATCGAACTTGTGCGCGTTCACTTTGCTACTCAATGCCATTCCATCTTCTGTCCTACTCCATACTTTCTCCTTTCTAGCTATTGCTCACATTTTTTGCAAGTGTGATCCAGAGTTTCATATGAGATGCCTGTACTGACCAGCGCCTAAGTACTTTTGGGGAAAATGAATGATCTGTAGTGGGTAACTTGCTAAGTAAATAAGTTCCTCTTCTCCTATCTGGAATTAGCCTCAAATAGCATCTTAGGGATGTGTAGTATTTCTTGCCATCCATGGCAAAATGCTGATAGGCCAATTACTGTGCAAGCGTAGTAGAAATGGACATCACTGTAATGAGTTTTTGGGTGCAGCAGCCATATCACAACCACATGATACCATCTGAAATAACTTCTCTCTACCCTCAGGTTTTACCTTCTTGCTTCCTTTTCTGCAAGGTTCCTTGCACTTTGAACTGTTAGGATTCTCTGTACTACATGTCTTTCATTGCAAGAGAATCTCAGGTGCTGAGAAATTCTCTATGAGTATAATAGTGTTCAAATGGTAGCTTATTATCAAGTGCTTATAGTTGGCACTAAGTAGCTTGTTTCTACATAGGATCTATCCCTTTCACAGGTACTTGCTTAGTTTACAGTACTAGACATGTTCTCACTGAAATGTGGACTTTAAAATTCAATCTAGAGCTTTGTAGAATGTTCATCCTTTTCTTTGTTACTCGATATTAACAAAAATCATGTCAAAGAATGATATACTCACAGAAATATCTTCTGAGCAGAGAAAAATGAAAATGATAGGAATAAACCACACAAGAGATGACATCAAGGTGGACAGAGTAGTTGTGGGTAGGTTCTGTTGCAAGAGCAACAAAGTCTCCCACTACCCATTTTCTTCCCCCCTCCTCCTCCCCCTCATACAAACTTAACAGGTACACCGGTCCCCTCCCTCCCTCCAGCTCCCCCCGAACCTCTGTTCCCCCTCCCCTCCTCTTTCCCTCCCCATCTCCCAGTGCCTCCTCCCCAGTGGCTCCCCCCCCCCAATCCCTGGAGCATCCTTTAATGTGCATGTTAAACTCTCCTCTGGGTCCTCCTCTCTGATGAGGTTTAAGGACCCAGGGGTATTTCCCAGAACCTTTTCCTGTGTTCCCCTTAAGCTTAGGAACACTACTGTGACTGTCAGTCCCTAGCCTCCAAGGATCCTAGTGCCTTTAGTCCATGCTAGACTTTGCCACCACCCATTTTCTAAAGCTTTATTTTATACAAGAGTTGGGGATCAGGTTGTGAGTTTGGGTGTGGGACCTCTGATTTGTAGGTGAGACAGAGAAATGAGAGTCTGCCTCTCTTCTAGCACATGCTGAGACATTTCTAACCTGAGAGAGCATTGTTTGAATTTCTCATATCCATGAAAAATCTATCAACCTAAGGCTTTTGCCTGAGATCAGAAGGGACTTCAAAAGTGTTGGCGGGTTAGACAAATGTTTTATACTTTTGTTTCCATGGAGAAGTCATAATTTACTATCCTCAAACATTATACAAAGATTCTCAGGGAAAGAGAAATCCCTTTGTCAAGATGATGTCCTGTGCATCGTTTTTAATTAGGTGCCACTCTATACCAATCAAAGAGCAGTTGTTTACCTCCCAAATCTTACATACCACTATTACACAAATGGTTGCCTCTTTCCAGAGGAGTGCTTTTTAAAAGACACTATTCAAATTAATCCAAGTCTTAATAAAGATGAGACAAAGTAGAAATCTCAGAAGATTCTATTGTAGGGAGTTGCAATAAACCCTGTGACCCAGGAATTATCATAATTTTGGAGAATGTGGAATTTTTGTTTTCCAACCCTTTTCTTCTTTATCTCAACATGTCTTAGTTTGATTATCTGTAACTGATTCTTTTTTGAATATCATATATTCCAGCTATCTCTGACCACCACCAACCTTCTAGGTTTTACTAACTGAGCCATTTCCTGGCCTCCTCATTTGTTTTACAGAACGAACGTTTTACTGGGCAGGATATATCAGCCTACAGATATTATTCATTTGGTTCTCTTAACACTTCTATGAGGTCAGTGTTAAAACCATGGTCTGGGGGTGAGTCTTTCCAGTTGCATCTGTTGCTTTGATCCTCCGCCTATGTGCTATAGCAACTGGTAGGTAGGATCTTGAGGTCTCAGGGCAGGACTGTGCAGGAAGTCGGTCTTTCCTGCCTGTCTGCTGCTGTGGTCTTTCTGCTTATCTGGTGTAGTAACCGGAAAGTTGGCTCTTCAGGCCAAAAGGCAGGTCTGGACAGTAGTTGATTTTGCCCAGCTCACCTCTCAGACAGACTTTAAAAAAATCCAGTTTAATAATTTTTGCCTTTTAATTGAGCATTAGTCTTTTTGTTAAAAGAATGTTTTATTTTTCTTGTTTTAACTTTAAAATAGGGTGTATTTCATTCACAGGATTGTTACAAAGAATAAATAAGAAAAGTATGAGCTCTTAGTTCAGCTCCTGACACTCTCAGCAAAGCTCAAAGAATATGATTTCTCTTTGCCCTGTCCCTGCCCCCGTCTAGCCTACTTTCTGTTTCTGAGTGTCGGGGAGGTTATGCGGCAGATCAGAAAAGGCAGAATATACATATTTCATAAATTTCTACATAAGTTTGTGATTGTTTTTGAAGAAACTGGCAATGAATCCATCTGGTCCTGGGTTTTTTCTTTATTGGAAGACTTTTTTATTATTATTATTTTAGTGTATGTGTATCAGAGGGCATTGTGTGTCCCTCTGGAGGTCCAAAGGTGACTTCAGGAATCATCCTGGAATACTTCTATCTCCTTTTCGCTGTGCTCTGGTATTTTTCAGGCTCCATCCATCATAAAAGTGCAGGCTGCCTCCATCTCCCCCCGGTGTTTTTACATGGGATCTGAGATCTGAACTCAGGTCCTTCTGCTTGTGAAGCAGAGTCTTAATCACTGAGCCATCTCTCCGGCCCACTGAGGTGACATGAAACTAGCTAGAAATGACTCATTCTAACTTGTCACACACATGACTCCTGCTAATTTAAACTCCCAGCTGAGGACCAGCTACATAGGAGGTAAGCTACATAGGAGGGCAGTTGGTGCATTTCAGTGACTGACAACCAGAACACGATATGGCTGGTTTCCTAGCACACCTCATCCTTACTTCTCTCCCCTCAGCTCGCAAGCAAGTCCAACCCTATCCTAACTGCTTTCCTATCCTGAGATGTAACTCCAGACTGCTGGTCTACTCTGGAGACTCTGCCACATTTATTTATTTTTATACTGTGTACCTATCTCTGAAGAGAAAGAGTCTGCAAAGAGAAGACAAGAACAGTTCTGGGGACTAATTCCCTTGACCATCCCACAGAAGGAGGACTTGAAAGAAGTGCTAGATTCTACATCTGTGTTCTAATCCATATTCTACCAGAAATTGGATGAGGAATGTCAAAATTTCCCTGACATCAAAGTCTATATCCTAACCTTCTCTCCCTTCAAGAGCAATTTTTAAAGTGAAATTAGACAGGTCTGTGTTTATTTGTATATTATTTCAATACATCTCAAAATATAGTTAATGATTATGCATGAGAATAATATCAAGGAAATGAACCATTTGTGTTTCTTCTCTCTCTTTTTTTAAATATTTATTCAATTTTGTGTGTGTGTGTGTGTGTGTGTGTGTGTGTGTGTGTGTGTGTGTGTAGAAGCACAGGCGAATTCAGGAACCACCACGGATGCCTCCACCTCCTTGTTTACTCTGCCCCGGGATTCACAGGCTCCGCCCTACCAAGACCAGAAACGCAGGCTGCCCCCACTTCCGCCTGGCGTCTACACGTGGGGTCTAGGATCCGAACTCAGGACCTTCCGCCTGCAAGGCAGAGGCTTAACCCCTGAGCCACCTCTCCAGCCCATTTTTCCTCTCTTTACTGAAGCAATCCAATCAGTCTCTACTTAAAAAACTTACTTATTGTAGGCACTGTATGTTTAATCCCACGGGAGTCTGAGGACTTTCTGTAACTGTCATAGGTATGACAATCATTGAGGATTTTCGCCTCAGTAAGGATCAGGAGCTTCCCTAGGTGAGAAATCTCTCTTGTCATCAAACTCATGGGGTGCTACCATGAGGACTCCCTCTGAAGACTTGTCATAGCTATTCATCAGGTGTACTCCAAACTTAATTGAGTGACTTAACCCCAAATCACACAGCACTCTCAGTTCTTTCCTCCCCATCCCTAGAACACACTAAGGGATCCCCATCTTCAGACCATCACCCCTCCTTGAATTCCTCTACTCTTGCATTGTTAGAGAGAGTCCTGAAACAAGCTTGTTTTAAAAATAGCTCCTTGGTGTGATCAGAATTGGGAGTCAAAGGTGAGATGGGAGAGGGCATGCCAAGGTTTCCAAAAGCCCCAGGGGCCCACCTGAACTGTGAACAGGTGGGTGGAAGGACCTACGCATGGTTCCCTGCTGCTCTGCTCCAGCGGACTGTGGGGAGTCGGGTGTTGCATCTCCCATGGTTGACAGGGGTGTACTAGAGCCTCCAGTGAACAGGCAGTGGAAGGAGCGCCACCCTGACAAGGGCTGCTGAGTCGAATCAGCAAAAGCAGTGCTTTTGGGAACAAAGCACTCACTCTTTGAACTTTACTGTTCTCTTGTACATAACAAATAGTGACATTGACTTGCCCAATTATTGTGTGTTTTTTTTTAAAGTGAGACATAAATGCAAATGAGTTTTAATAAGAATCAAATTTTAAGCTCCTACTATTCCCATGTGCATTTTTTTGGTATAATCTCACAAATCTATGTCCTCCCTCCTCCCCCTGTTTTATAGGTCATTTAATCTCAGAGAATTCAAGGTTCATGAATAAGGTCCTACAACCCAAGAGCATGCAATTTCAGAGGTTAAGACTCTGTTTTAAAAGCAGTGTGGAAGAAAAGAAATTTTTAAACAGACCCAAAGGCAGAAATGTTTATGTCCTTGAGCCTGGTGGTTAGCAGTTTTCAGAGTTCTGAAAACAACAGGTGGCTAGAGACTGAAAAACACCTCCCCTCTCAAGGTCCCCGTGAGAGGGCCGGATGCCAAACCATCCAGACATCCAGACTCAGATGTCAGACCAAAGTTGGTTCCAGGAATCTTCCCCCCTTTCAAGGTCTTGGAGACATGCAGATGTCGCTTGAGCCCACTCACCCCCTCCCAATTCCCCTCTCAAGGTCTAATATGTACAGCTATGCCTTTGTACTAATATGATAGCCAATTATTTTGTAACATGACATAACCTCCCTGTGAGGAGGGTATAAAAAGTGTATGCTTCTTGAGCTCGGGGTCGTCTCTCCGTCTAGTGTATGGGGTGACCCCAGCGCGCTGGAATAAAATCCTCTTGCTTTTGCATGGATCCTGTGTCCGTGAGTATTCTGCGGGGAGTCCACTTCCTGGTGGCCTTTGGGCTTCGGCCCTTTAGGTATAACAGCAGAAGGTTCTGGGTTCAGATCCCAGGTCCCACGCCAGGCAGAAAGGGCAGTTGCCTGTACTTCTGACCCTGGTGGGCTGAGCCTGGGACATCCCAGAGCAAGAAAGGAGCAAGAAAGCAATCCAGAATGATTCTTGAAGTCACCCTTGGTCCTCCACAGGGTGTCTGACACAGACACAGACACAGACACAGACACACACCGACACACACATGCACACACATGCACACACACACCATTAAAAAATAAAATATAGAAACTGTAAAAGCCAGATTCTAGTGCATGCACCAGACAGGTAGGTGTTCGGGAAATAAATGAGCATTTGTTCTGTCTCTTCCTCAGCAAGGACAGGTGGGTCTTTTTCCCTTTCCAGGTTCACAAACCCAGGTAGGAACTGGCAAGATCCAAGAGCAACCGGTAGCACAGTTTCGGGGATGTGGTTGCACTAAGGGCGCCAGTCCCGCCAAGGTGAGATGAGTCAAAAAGAAACTCTGGCACCAGCTGCCTCACATCCCCTCCACCATCACTTTCCTGCCACGATGGACTGGTGGACCGTATCTTCAAACTATCCTGGGAAAGAAGGTGCGGGGAGAGGAGCTGGGCAAGAAGCAATCAAGGAGGCAAGCAGGAGGCAGGACACAGGAGACAGAGGACCCGGGGGCCACGGATTGGATGTAGACCTGACCTCCTATCTCCTAGCCAAGGAGAAAGGATTGACCTCTGTCCCTATGGCTTTTCCATGAGCCTGGAGCGCTCAGGCAGCCAGAAGACGGTTATTTGGCCGAGGCTGACCCCACGCAGCGTCGGGCCTGGAGGAAAGGGCCGTCTGGCTTCGGCCTGTCTCCTCTTCTCCACCTCCTGGCTCCGGCCTTTTAGCAGCCGCTAGTACTGAAGCCAGAAGGAAAAGCCCGAGGCTCACCCCACAGCGACTGCGCCTGGCCTCAGGCTACAGCTAAGACCTGTTAAGTCAAGGACCAACCCCTGCTTCATGCTCATTTCTTCTTTTTCATCAAGGTCAAATAACTTGACTCGGAAGATTTTTACTTTGGAGAATGTCTGGTTTCTTTTTTTTTCCTGGCTCAATAATTGGTGTTATTGATATTCTTTAGATAAGCCTGTGCCAGTTAAAAAAGGCAGGCTGAACACCCACACATACACCCCCCCCACACCACACACACATGCATGCACACACACACACACACACCACACACACATGCATACACACACACATGCATACACACACACACACATGCATACACACATATACAAATATATGAAAAAATACAAACTTGGTAGTAGAAGGGATTTTTCAAAAGTCATAAACTATGTAACCTAGACTTGCCTCAACCTTACAGCAATCCTCCTTCCTGCCTTAGCCTCCTGAGTAGTAGGATTGTAAATGTGAGACACAACACCCAATTAAACTGTATTCTAGCTGGAGAGATGACTCAGGGATTAAGTTTCTGCCTTGCAAGCAAAAGGTCCTGAGTTCAGATTCCTGATCTCATGTAAAAATGCCAGGTGGAAATGGCATTGGCCTGGACTTCTGGTTCTAGAAAGTAGAGCCTTGAAACTCCAGAGCAAAAGCTAAAATAGGTGGTAGAAACAATCCATGGTGATTCCTGAAGTCATCCTTGGACCTCCACAGACACACAGAGTTCCCTCTGATATAAACAGAGACATACACATCAAGATAGAGATAGGTAGAGATAGATAGATAGATGATAGATAGATAGATAGATAGATAGATAGATAGATAGATAATAGATAAACCTAAAAAAAGAAACTTTCCCCTGGCCTTAATAATCCCATCTGGAAAATGGACACATTCATCCTATTTTATGGTGATTAAATAGCACAATGGTTTTGAGGAAAGAGGTAAAAGGAAACAAAGATCAGTGAAGGATACTGTGCAAAGCACCCCAAAAAAACCAGTAGAAATACTGAGAAAGAGGTGTGAGAGAAATGAGGGGCACAGTGGTACAGGGTTTCAATACGAATGTGGCAAGCTGGGGTTGTCAGGAAAGATATGTCCTGATGCAATTTCTGAGGGATGTTAGCAGCTAAAGGTGGCTAAGAAACAGTACGTTGTGAACCATTTGTACAAGCACTGATTTCCACTTTTCACATCTCGTGGCTTGGCTCATACACTTGCTGTGCATATCACACACTAAAGCCACATTCTTACAACCTTGTCAGTTACCCATCTGACTATTGTTTGGATGTGATTTGTGTCATCAGGGGTGTCCACTCAGGAAGCTTGGTTCCTGGTGTGGTGGCGCAGAGGTGGTCAAGAGGGGAGGCCACGTAGAGGCTGCTAGCCTTTGAGGGGGCCACCATAGAATGACTGCTGTTGCCATACTGTTAGCCTTCTTGAATAATAGTGAGATCACCCCGTGTTTAGCTACTTCTCCACAAGAGTGATTTCATTTCTGTTTCTTTGTCATTTTGTGACTCAAGAAACGGGGTGCTCATCAGGGGTCTATTAGAGGGCATTGTCTAAGTTTTGACTTTCAATATCCAAAAATATAAACTAAATCAACCTCTTTTCTTTATAAAGTACCCAGCCTTAACTATTTTGTTATTGCAACTAAAGGGATGAAGGCACACCTCCCCAAACCTAATGTGAAGGTGAGATTATTTGAAGGTAACCTGAGTCTAGGAACTCCACCCACTCCAGGACAAGTGATGTGCAATCTTTCCTGACTTTAATATATTTACCCTTTACAGCTCAGTTGTTAAAGTGAAAGAATGAATGTACCAATTAGTCAAAAAATCAAAATAAATTAGATTTTTTTCCTATAACATTGTGACTATTTTTTTTTTTTTTTAGTAGATGATTAAGGGTCAGCAGTCTGAAAATCTTACTGGCCTTCTTAGAGGAGTAGAAGATTAAAAAAGTTGATAGATACCTTGAACAGGTGTTCAAAGGGTAGGTTCACAATTGACTGCATCACATTTCCTCACCATGGGACACTGGCAAAACAGCTTGTATTTAAGGGAAAATCACGAAAGGACATGCACGGGAAAGTAGAGCTCAATGATGCCCAACAGCTTTGAATGCCAGGCAAAGCAAGGGCAGGTCTCCTTCCGGACTGCAGGGTATTGAATGTGTTTCTTGACCTCTAGTTCAGAACACTTTTAATAACAGAACACTTTTAATTACAGAATTTTTAATAACAGAACACTTTTAATAATGGATTTTTTTCTTTCCTTTTTTTTTTTCTATTTCTAGATCCTAGATTATACATTTTATATTTTGGTGGATATTTATATATTTATTTTATGTCATTTTTCTAGTTTTCCAAGCATAGTTGTTGTCCCTTTCCCCTTCCCCTCCCTTCACCAATCCTTCCCACTTCCTTCCACCCTCCTGTCTGTCTGCTTCTGTGGGCCCCAGAATTTCTTTTGGATAATCTGCTTTAGTGGGGGCTCAGGCCTCTGTGGCAGACTAGGTGGCCCTTTCTTGGGTAGACTTACTGATAAGGGCACTCTCCTTCACTTGTCTAGCCTCAGACCCTAAGGTTATGGCTGCATGTTTCTCCTGAGATCCTCGCTAGTCTCTGGGGGTGGGGAATGCTGATATGTCAGCCATTGTGCAGGTCTGGTGAGGATAAGTCTCACTGCAGTGGATTCCTGGATGTAGCAACTTTGTCTTGAGTGGAATTTCTTGGCTAGTGGTTGACCTCCCCATTTTTAGGCTCTTACAATCTTACTGCCCCCTCTTCTGCAAGATTCCCTGAGCCTTAGGATGGGAAGAGATTTGATTCCAGCTGAGCATTTTAAGGTCACTGGTACTCTGCATTCTGGTCGGTTGCTGTTGTCTATTTCACTGTTCTTCCACTGTAATAGATTGCCTCTTACGTGGGTATTGAAATCTTTTCTTATCTAAAGATAAAATGAGAGGTGTTTAGATGGAGGCTCACTCTCAGGTGTTTGTGGTTAGTGTTGAGATATCTGATCCTGTTTACTATCAGTTTTTACCCTATTCATTGTTGTTTAGACTGGTTTACAGTGCTGAGTGTCACAGAAGGGTGGAAGAGTTGGGAGGTTAGGGGCTAGTAAGCAGGTGGCCCACTCTCTACTGTGTCCTATTCCTGTTCTTCCCTCTCATTAAGACTTTTCTTACATAAAAGCCGTTTTACCCATGTTCTTTTGTTTTTACTTTTTGGGGACTTTCTTCTACCTCCTTTGCTTGTCCCATTATGTTAGTGGGTGTTCGTAAGCGTTTCTGTTTGATTGCATCAAACTGAGGGTTTAATGCTAGGGTCCACTTATAAGGGAGAACATGTGACATCTGTCTTTGTGCATCTGGGATATTTCACTCAGTATGATTTCTTCCAGTTCCATCCATTTATTGGTAAATTTCATTAGTTCGTCTTTCACAGATTTTCTTTACAAATGTCGTAGTACAATATTCTAATAGAAGGAAGTTGTAATTGCTGACTCCTCCCTCTTCTGGGTGACCTTGCCCCAGACCCAGATCCTTGACCAAGACCCAGAGAACAGTGAAGACTTTTCTCTGATCCTTATCCTTTGTTTTGATAGGTTTCGAGGTCTTTTCTGCTTGTTTTGATTTTATAATTACTGGATAGAGGGTAACTGTATCAGTAACAAAAATATAGAGTCACCTAGCAGAAAAGTGTGTGTTGAATGTCCCCTGATGAAAGGAAATCTTATTCCTTGATAAAAATCATGGAAAGGTTGTGGGGAGTTAAAATCATGAAAATGGAAGTACAGAAACTCACTGACCCCTCTCCCCTCAGGGAGTAAGGTCCTAGCCAGAAACCTTATGACTCATGTGTAGATTTTCTCTTTGTCTCTCATTGGGTACCAGGAATGTTGTTTCTCCTAGTTCTCTGGTTGCCCATCCAACTGGAAACTAAGAGAGCCCGCCAATATTTCTCCTTTTAACTAATCAGAATTCCCATGCTCAGGTATGCAAACTATTTCCAGTCCTCTGGTTATCCCCTGTGTATAAATTAAGTGGAGACCTGGCTGGTGGATTTTTACTGTTCTCCCTTTGGGAGAGTAGTGGATTTCCCCACCTGTTCTGACTCTATTTTTCTGTTTCTGTCTCTGTGTTTCCTTTTTCTGCCTTTTGTATTTCTCAACCCTAGGGCAACTTCACAGGCCACCATTCCTGGACATGACACACTTAGAAAACTTTTAAGGAGAAACCTTTGTGTCCTGGATAAGAGAGGAAGACACAGTGACCCTGGACTTTTTTTTTTTTTTTTTTTTCGAAGAACTAGATTTCTAAGGAAGGAGAGAACAGATTCAAGAAGTGTTTTGTTTCTGCTGCACAATGAAAGCGAATCAAGCATCTTTATTGTCTCCTCATAGGGACTGGAGAAATGGCTCAGGGGTTAAAACTCTGCCTTGCTAACAGAAAGGTCTGAGTTCAGATCCCAGGTACCACTTAAAAATGCTAGGTGGAAACAGCTGAAGCCTGCACTGTTTGGCCTTTTTGGGTGGAGCCTGGGAAATCCCAGAGCAAAGGAAAAAGGAGGTAGAAGCAATCCGGGATGATTTCCAAACTCACCCTTGAGTTGCACAGGGACATACAGTACACACACAAAAGACTGCACACACAAAATAGAAATAAAGTAATAGTGTCATAGAAGCAAGGTTAAGGGGTCTACATAGATTTGCTTTGTCACAGGACAGGCAGATGACTGGTTCTGATGATTGAAGGGAGATTATCAACTTAGAAAGGGAGGTGATACATTGTGGACTACTTGAGGGCATATGGGAAGGTTTGCAGTCATTTATGAAGATAGGGAAGGGCAAACTGACAAATAGATTTACCGGATTCACTTCAGTGGGTATCCAAATACCCTGATATTATTTCCCTGCTTACCTCTCTTTTCTACTGCCCAGAGTGGTTATTCTATCAGCCTTTACTGCATCTTGTCCAATAATATGAGCCTCCGGGTTCCACACCCACCCACAAAATAAATAATAAAAAAAGTTTACAAAAATTATAAAAAAGAAATGTGCTCAGGTCTGGGCAGATGGCCAAGTGGTTAAAACTTGCAAGCAAAAAGAGAAGTTCAGACAGATTCCCAGATCCCATGTAAAAAGGTCAAGTGAAGATGAATGTTAGGTGGAAATGACTATAGTCTGTAAGCCTCAGAAAAAGCCTCAGAGCAAAACAATAAAGGAGTAGAGCAATCTAGAATGATTTCTGGTGTCACCCTTAAGGCCTCTTAAACATTCCCCTCCACACATACATGTATACCCCTCCACACACAAGAAATGCATTCTATTAATTTTCACAATATTATGTGGCACTTTTAGCTCCTTCGATCTTCAGTTCTTGATCAGTCTGTTTGGTATTTCTTTCTTTTTAAAGAATAAATTTATTAAATTTACATTTTTATATCCATTTTCCTTGCTTCCCTTGTTCCCTCCTCCCTCCCTTTTCTCCAGCTTCCATCCCATCCCATCCATACGTGGGGGGAGTCTACTCCCTCCTATTCTCCTGTCCTTTGGTTCTGTGGGTCCTGGGGTTCCCTCTATCATCTGCTCTCATGGGGATTCATGCCTCTGTGGCAGACAGAGAGGACCTTCCTTGGGGATCCCACTGATATGGGAGATCTCCTACCTCTGTCTGACCCTTTACCCCTAAGGATCCTACTGCCTGAAACTATTTCTCCTGAGATCTGGGCCAGTCCGTGTGGGCATGCTGACATGTCCACCACCGTGCAGGTTTGATGAGATCAAGTCCCATTGCTGTGAGTTCCTGGCTGCGGACAGGAGTGACCTGTCCAGCAATGGAACTTTCCATCTTTAGGCTCGTACAGTCTTACCTCCCCCTCTTCTGAAAAGTTCCCTGAGCCCCCGGATGGGGAGGGATTTGGCTGGCCTGGTGCCAGAGTTCTGTATTCAGGTAGTTTGTTGTTTGTTTTGCTATTCTTGCTTCATCTTATCTGGGTGTTGAGATCCTCTCTTATCCAACAATATAGAAACTGTTAAAGAGAGGCCTTTATATAAGAGAAGACTTGAAGAAGACGGAGGATCAGGAGTAGGGCACATCCTCTACTGTCTACTAATCACTAACCCTCTCCCCACGATGGGGAACACATGTTCAGTGCTTCAAACTACTCCAAGTACCAGAGATCAGGAGGGAGACTGATTGTGGATTAGATCAGATATCTCATTAACTATAGATCTTTCTGGAAGATGGCCCTATTTCTCTACTGAACTTTGTTCTTTGTCTCCATTCTCTTTCGGTCTTCTTTGCCTACCTTCCTATTTAGAATCCTTCATGGTTGTTGTCATAGCTAGGCACAGGTGTCAACTTGATGGTTGAGGGTTTGATCTCTGGGCACATTTGTGGAAAATTAGTAATTAGGTTAAGCCCAGAGCAAACCTGCAGGAGATTGTCTAGCTGATGGGGAAGGCTCCGCCTATGGTGGATGGGACTAGACCCTGAACAGGTGAATAAAATACAGAGAGCTGATTGAGGGAGTTGGCATCCTTCTGTACACTTGGCCAGACATGCTGGTCTGGCAAGTAAGGATTGTCCCTCTCTTAGCCGTTATGTGGTGATGGAGTGGCCAGTTCCCTTGGCCCTGGTGTTGGTGCGTGCTCTCCCTCAAGCCGGACTGAGAACTGTAACCAGACTGTTGTAAGGAAATAAACCCCTTGTTCCCTTAAGCCGTTTGATGGTCATTTATCAGCACCAATGCAGGCTAACTGCAACATTTGTAAAGGGTAATAGAAAGATTTTCCTTTGAGTATGTCATTATGAGGGCTTGGAATTGTGTTTAACTTGTAAGAGAGAACATGCAACGTCTGACTTCCTGTGCTTGGGATACTTTGCTCAGTATGATTTCTTCCAGTTCCATACATTTAGCAGCAAATTCATTAAATTTTTTTATGGCTGTGTAGTGTTCCATCTTGTATATGTGCTACATTTTCCTTATCTATTCATCAACTATCAGATGTCTAGGTTGATTTCACTTTTCTATTGTGAATAGCACTGCAACGAACATGGATGTACATCTGTCTCTATAGTATGATGAAGCATTTTTGGGGAAATATTCCTAGCAGTGGTATAGCAGGATCATATAACATTTCAATTTTTAACTTTTTAGGAACTACCATACTGATTGCCATAGTGGTTGTACAAGTCTGCATTCCCACCAGCAATATATGAGGGTTCCCTTCTCCCCACATCCTCTCCAGCATGTTTTAGTGGATGCCTTTTGAATTTTCACCATTCTGACCAGTATGAGATGATATACCGGGGTAGTTTTGATTTTCACCTTAATGGCTAGGGAGGTGGAACATTTTTTAAGGTATTTGTTGGACATTTTAGTTTCTTCCTAGGAAATTTCTTTTAATTTCCACGGCCCACTTTCTAATTGGGCTGTTTATCTCCTTGGTATTTAATTTTTTGAGTTCTTTGTACACTTTAGATATTAGTCCTTTATCAGATGTGTGATTAGTGAAGAATTTCTCCCATTCTGTGGGTTGCTTGGTTGCTTGGTTGACAATATCTTTAGTTGAACAAAAGCTCTTTAATTTCATGTGATCCTATTTATTGAGAGTTGGTTCTATTTCCAAGTTATTGAGGGACCTGTTTAGAAAATTGTGGCCTAGGCCAGTCAGTTCCAGGGAATTACTTACTCTTTCTTCTAGGATTTTTACAGTCTCTGGTTCAATGTTAAGGTCTTTGATCCATTTGGAGTTTGTTTTCATGTATGGTGACAAGTAAGGGTCCAGTTTCAATATTCTGCATGTGGACATCCAGTTTTGCCAGTACCATTTGTTGAAGATACTATTCTTTTGCCATTGAGTTTTCTGAGCCCCTATGTGGACTCAGATGACTATATATATAGAGGCTTATTTCTGTGTCTTTGGCCCTTATATTGATCTATGCATCTGGAGTCAATACCATGTTGTCTTTGTTAATATGGATTTGTAGTATAGATTAAGGTCTGGCATGGTGATTCCTCCAGTATAATTTTTATCATTCAGGAGTATGTTAGCTATCCTAGGCCTTTAGGGTTCAATAGGAATTTTGATGTTGCTTTGTTAATTTCTGTGAAGAATTGCCTTGGAATTTTGACTGATATAGCATTGAATTTATATATTGCTCTTGGTAGGTGGCCATTTTTATAATGTTAATTTTACAATCCAAGAGCATGGCGTTTTCTGAAATTTCTTTCTTTAGGGTTTTGAAGTTTTCATTGTACAGGCCTCTCACTTCCTTGGTTAGATTTATACCAAGGTATTTCATTTTTTTAGATGCTATGGTAAATGGAATTGTTTCTTTTAGGTCTTTCTCACTTTTTTCATCCTTGGTGTATAAGAAAGCCACTGATTTTTTTGAACATTGACTTTGTATCTTTCCGTTCTACTGAACTTATGTCTTAGTTCCAGGATTTTCCGGTGGAGTTTTTCAGATCTGTCAGATGAAAGATCATGACATCTGCAAATAGGGATAACTTGACTTCTTTTTCTATTAGTATCCCTTTTTTTCCCTTGTCTTTTCTAATAGCTCTAGGTAAGACTTCCAGTACAATATTGAATAAGAGTGGTTAGAGTGGACAGCCTTTCCTATTCCTGACTGAACAGGGACTGCTTCAAGTGTTTCACCATTTAGAATGATCCTTGCTATAGGCTTGTTTTATATATCTTTTATTATATTGATGTATATTCCTTCCATTCCAATTGTTTCCAAGACTTTGATCATAAAGGGATGTTGGATCTTGTCAAGAGCTTTTTCTGCTTCTATTGAGAGAATGATGTGATTTTGTTCCTTCAATTTGTTTATATGATGGATTATATTTATTGATTTGCATATGTTAAATCAACCTTGTGTGCCTGGAATAAATTCTACTTGATCATAGTGAATGATTTTTTTGATATGTTTTTGAATCCAGTTTGCTAAAATTTTGTTGATGATGTTTGCATTTGTGTTTGTTAATGAGATTGGCCTATAGTTTTCTTTTTTATTGTATTTTTATTTGGTTTTGGTATTAGTATAATATTAGATTCCTTTGCTATTTTATGGAATAGTGTAAGAAGTAGTGATGTTAGTTGTTGTTCAAATGTTTGGTAGAATTCTGCACAGATCCATCTGGATCTGGACCTTTTTTTTGGTGGGGAGATTTGTAATTATTTCTTTAATTTCATCACTTGTTAAGGACTGTTTAAATAATTCACTTCGTCCTGTTTCAGTTTTAGTAAGTTGTGCATATTAAGAAATTCATTGATTTCTTTCTTATTATCAAATTTTTTGTAGAGTATAAATTTTTGAAGTATGATCTTATGAGTCTTTGAATTTCCTTGGTGTCAGTTGTAATGAAGCCATTTTCATCTCTAATTTTATTAATTTGGGCTTTTTCTTTTTTGGTTTTTGTTAATTTGGCTAAGGATTTGTCAATCTTGTTGGTTTTTTTCAAAGAACCAACTTTTTGTTTGGTTGATTCTTTGTATCGTTTTCCTTATCTCAATTTTGGATATTTCTCCCCTGATTTCACTAATTTCTGCTCATCTACTGCTTTTGGTATTGGATTGCTCTTGTCCCTCTAAAGCTTTAAGTTTTACTGTTAAGTTATTTACTTGTGATGTTTCCATTTTTTCGATATAGCCATTGAGTGCTGTAAACTTTCCTTTTAGGATTTTGATGTGTTGTATTTTCATTATTGTTTATTTTTAAGAATTTTAAAATTTCCCTTTTGACTTTTTCCTAAATCCATTCTTCGTTAGTATCATGGTGTTCAATTTCCAAGAATCTGTGTATTTTTTGACACTTGCTTTATTGTGGATGTCTAACTTTATTCCATGGTGGTCACATAGAATATAGAATATTATTTCAACTTTCTTGTATATGTAAAGGTTTTCTTTGAGCCCCAATATATGGTCTATTTTGGAGAAATAGTTCCAGGGGCTGCTGAAAAATATGTGTATTCCTTGTTTTTGGGATGGAAGGTTTGGTAAAGGTTGGCCAGTTCCTCCTGGTTGATGAAAGGAACTTTAGGGTCCTTAGTAGCAAGTTGTTGTTGCTTTAGTCCCAGGTGCCTGTGGACTCTGTTAAAATCTTGGAAGTTCTATTATTGGAGGGGTGTTGGTTAAGATTGCCTTGCACTGGTTCCCATGAGACGGAAAATCTGACCTGTCAAAGCCTTCAGATGACCTAGAGCCTAAGGACATGGCCAAAGGGCATTCTGAACTTACCACTTGTTCCCACCAATGCCTCTGGTGTCCAAGAGCCTAAGGGAGTAGTCGAGGCTCAGCCAGGAGTCCAGCACCATGCACAGGCTCCAGCCCAAAGAGTGTTTGGTGTTTCTTATTTCAATATTAGTCATTCTCATTTTTTTAATTTTGTAGAGGAGGGTTTTTTTTTTTTTTTTTTTTTTTCCTTTTCTCAGAAATCTTTTAAGGCTTGGATTCTGACGGTATAAAAGAGAGTTCAGTAGACAAGGTGTGGTCTGTCTTGGCTTTATTATTATTGACTCATTGCATGGTGGTAGGGAGCATTGTGGGACAGATATGATACAAGTGTGGATGAGCATAGACCAGTCCAGAAAGTTGCTCTTTCCTCTTTTTCACATTGTTCACCATTTAGTAAATAGATAAATAAAGCAATCTTAGATTTCTACTTCACTCCTTAATGATGCAAAATAATGTCTTATTCCACCATTCATGTGAAATTGATGATGAAATTCAATGAAATTGGACTCATTTCAAATAAGAAGTAACAGATGAAAATAGGGACACAATCTAATAAAACATAAAAGTTAAAAATTTAACTCAAGTTTCTATTCTATCTGTGAATGAGAGCATGGTTCCTATTTCTATGCAAATCCTTCCAGTATTATTTATGTACATATATAGCCATATTAAATACATTTTCCTCATATATTCAGATTTTGACAAAAGTAAAAGTCTGTCATTGGATTTGGCATAATTTTTTTTAATTATGATAAAGTCACATTTTTTATTTTTTTCTACTTTTACAAGCATATTGAGTATTCATCCCAGCTTCCCTCCCTTCCTCTTCTCTCCCATCCCCTCCCTACCTTTCACTACTCCCTCCCATTCCCTCCCACTCTTCTACCTGTATGCCTCAATGGGCCTCAGGGTTCACTCTGGCTTGTCTATTCCTGTAGGGGTTTAGTCCTCTATAGCATAACAAGTTACCTCTTTTCAGGCCATCCCACTGATGTATACATTTCCCTTCACTCTTCTAGCTTTAAACCCAAAAGTTTCCCCTGTAAGTTCCCATTCTATGGGTATAATAACAGCTACTACAGAGCACTTTTATGTACTGTCTTCATACATATAGGTTTATTGGCTGTCTTCCTTATTGATCTATTCTCCCCCATTTTTTTGTTTTTGTTCTAGTTTACAGTAATAGGGATGTGTACCATTTTATTGGAGTCCAATAAAAAAGCTGTTGATTGTCTCCTTGATATTCATGCCACTATTACACTGGTGGTCACCTGTTGCCATGGTGATTTATGTTGCAACTTAACAGATCTCATGCTATTTATGAGGCTAGTGAATTTTTCTCTCCCCCAGCAGCTTCTACAGTATTCTTTGGTACTGTGTAAGCTATCCAGCAAGGAGAAAGTCCTCAGACCAGTTCCAGTTGCTACATTTTGCCCATGTGCTGTGATCCATTTGTGTTGCATATTCAGGAATAAGGTCTTACTGACAGTTTTTGAAGAGTAACCAAGAGTAATGGCAAAAGCCTATAGTGTTCATGGGCCTTTAAGACCTCTCTGATCAACATTTTATCAGTAACATTCCTGTTACTTTTAGTATAATTTTGTCCCCAGGTTCTAAGTGGGTCAGCTCAAAGCTTTTTGCTTCTTAGCATATGGAATGACCATTCTTGTTCCTTTCTTTAAAAGACTTTTTTTTTTTATTACTGGCATAGGATGATCTTTTGGGGGTTACTTTCCACAGTTTTTTGGTTTTTCTATAAGTCCCTGCTATGTATTTTTCCCAGTTATTCCCTCTCTCACCCTTGTCCTGGGATCCTAAATCTTCCCTTTAAAGGTTTCACCCTAATCATCCCTTCCCATCTTCCCACTTATAGGTCTTTTTCAAATTTTCTGGCTGACCCCTCTCTTGTATTCCTTTATAGCACGTCGTATGCACATGTGCAGAGGCCAGAGGAGGACAATGAGTGTTCTCTGTCTCTTACTCTCTACCTTATTCCTTTGAGACAGTGTTCCTTATTCAACTTGGAGCTTTCCATATTTCAGCTAGATAGGCTGGTCAGTAAGCCCCAGAGATCCTCTTGTCCCTGCTCCCCACAGCACTGGGATCGCTTGCACATGGCTACACGAAGTGTTCTTTTTTTTCCTGTTGTTATTGTTTTTAAGCGTGAAAGAGAGAGATTTATTCAGCTAACAGTTCCAGAAGGAAGATACAGTCTTTCATGGCAGCAATGGCATGGCTGGCTGGAAGAAGCTGGAGACAGGCTTAGTCACTGCAGACATCACGGAGCATGTGAGCTCTGCTCTGCTGCAAGTTCAAGAGCAGACTCACTCAAGTACAGGGTAGGACTGACCAATCTCAAGACTCATCTAGCAAGGCCTCATCTCCTAAAAGTGTTATGACTTTTACAAACAACTAAAAATTCAAACACATGAGTCTGTGGGGAGCAACTCACATTCCAAGCCATGACACTCCATCATTGGCATCCACAGGCTCTTTGCCATCTCATTATACAAACAATACTCAGTTGAACTTTAAAAGTCCTCGTAGACTACATCAGTAGTCCCAACGCAGTTCACATGTCCAAGTCTAAAGTCTCCTGCAAAATCAAAAGTTGTATACTTCCAACATACAGTAGCACAGAATGAACATTCCCATTCCAAAAGGGAGGAATTGAGGCAAATCTAGGAAAGGTTGGTCTATAACAAGACTAAAAACCAGCAGGACAAACTCCAAATCTTACAAGTCCAAATCCAGGAAATGAGCTTCTTGTTGAAATCATCTTAGTTCCAAAGGGTTTTTGGTTCTACCCCTTCAGCAAAGCTGCCTGTATGACACATCATTCTCTTGAACTGGCTCCTCCCATGATATGCAGCTCTCCTTGGCAAATGTTCCATGTTGACTCTGGCATCTCTAACATCTTTGCTTCTCCGTGGCAAGCCAGGCTTTAACTCCACAGCACACATTGCACTTCTTGGGCCATTGAATGGGTTCTGCCATTTTCTAAAACTTTGGAAGAGGGATCCATGACCTTTCTCTTGCATCTTTGATGCTTCTAACCCGTACCATACAGACAACATTTTACAGCCTTGAGTTAGAGACTGGCTCCTTCAACTCACAGCTTATTTAGCTTCTTGGTGCTGACTGTAGGGAAAATTTTTCCTGGCTCTTGTTTTGGAGGAAGAGTCAATTTCCTTGGAGCTCTGCCCTTTAGTTCTTTCCTTCCAAAACAATTTGAATTCTTATGGGTGAGAACCTTCCCTGAGGATCTTGCCTTCAGGGTAGGGCCTCCTATAGTATTCAAATTGAGAGCCGTTTTGTTTCACTAATGGAGCTAATTTCTTTCACAATAGCCACCAGTTTTTTGTCTGCCTTCTCTGCGGATTTGCCTTCACATTTTTCTTTAAACTTCATAGTTTTTACTTCTTTCTTACTGATTCCTTGCTCTTTCAAAACTCTAAACAAAAGCACTAAAAAGAAGCTGTGCTGCACTGTCAAGACTACATTGCCTTGAAAGTTCTCTCACAAAACACTTTAATTTAATGTCAGGCAAGCTTTCAGGATGAAAGCAAAACTTCACTAAACTTTCTCCCCAAACATGGCTCCATTTGCCACTCATTAAGTTCCAAACACAATCTCTGCCCCCCTCTGGACCATTACAAGCTGTGTTTCCATTGCCTGAATCTCTTGCAGCACTACTCTCTTTCAAGCTCTCATAAGAATGGCCCTTTTGGCCCTGTCCTCAAGAGACAAAGCTTTTCTCAGTGCATAGTCTAGAGGTTCTCCATATTTCTCCCAACAAATATTTCCAAAGACTTGGAAGTCACATCACAGGAATGGCCATTCTTCTAGGTATCCAATTTCTACCAGCTTCACAAACAGCTTCACTTTTTGGCTCAAGATTCTTAGTCTCACACAGCAACACCTCACTCCTGGCACCAATTTCTGTACTGGTTACTATGATCAGTTACAGTGAGAGAACACCTAGAGTCAGCAATTTATTTATTTATTTAATTTTTTAAAACATTTTTTATTATTATTTCCGCTCATACAAACTTAGTAGGTACACCAGTTCCCTCCTTCCCACCTCCTCCCCCCGACCCCCCTGCTCCCCCTCCCTTCACCCCTCCCTCCCCATCTGCCAGTGCCTCCCCCCCCAAACTCGGAGAATCCTTTAATGTGCATGCCAGACTCTCCTCTGGGCCCTCCTCTCTGATGATGTACAAGGACCCAGTGGCATTTCCTTGAACCCTTTCCTGTGTTCCCCTTAAGCATAAGAACACTACTGAGGCTGTCAATCCCTTGCCTCCAAGGATCTTGGTGCCTTTAGCAAATGCTAGACTTTCTGGGGTCAATAGTGTGTTGGACGTTGCGTGGGCATGCAAAGTCCAATTATGATTGCTTCGGCCCTAATTTGCGTGGAGTATCTTGCATATCATTGCTCCTCCCATCCTTGTGCTCTTACAATCTTACTGCCCCCTCTTCCGCAAATGTCCCTGAGCTTCAGGATGGGGAGAGATTAGGCTGGCCTAGTTCTGGGTGGTTGACATAGAGTCTCTGAAGTTCTGGATTGTGGTTTGTTGATTTTCTTTTGCAGTTTTGCTGCTCCTGCAATGCCCTTCACTCCATCCTGATGGGCATTGTATGTTACCCCCTGGCCAGAGACAAAAAGTTGTTAAACTGGAGTCTTGTTATAAGAGTACATTCAAAGGTAGATGTAATGAAAGTAGGAAACCACAGTGAGGGAGGGGTCAATCACCCATTTGCAAAATGGTTACTTTTTATCTGCCAGACTATATGCCCTCCCCTTCTGGTGAGATCATACCCTATCAGTTGTAAATGATCAGGAACGAAAGTCTGTGAACTTAACCAGGAGTCTCATTACTTACTTGCAGTCCTTGATGGAGGCCTATTTTCTCTGCTGTAACATGGTCCCCTCTCTCCTTGTTTCTGGTGTGGCCCTCCTACCCCATCCCTCCTGTTCATAATCCTAGCAATTACTGTAGGTATTACAGAGATTTATCTTTGAGTGTTTCTAGGTGGGCTGGGTAGGTTTGGTACTGGAAGCCACCTATTAGGGAGTACATATGGCACTTAATTTTCTGGGTCTGGGATACTTCACTTAAAATAATTGTTTCTAATGACATCTATTTCCTGGCAAATTCCAGTAATTCATCATTTTTGAGGCCGAGTAGTATTCCATTGTATAGATGTACCACAGTTTCCTTTTCCACTCGTCAACTGTTGGACATTTGGGTTGATTCCATGACTTTGCTATTATAAACAGTGCTGCTATGAACATGGTCATGCTTTTGCTATCGAGGTGAATTTTTGCTGTAAGTGGGGTTATTCCCAGAAGTAGAATAGCAGGGTCATATGGCATTTCAATCTTTAATCTCTTTAAGAATCTCCAGGAGGCTCGCCAGAGTGGTTGTGTGAGCCTGCATTCCCACCAGCAATGTAGGAGAGTTCCCCTCTCTCCACATCCTCTCCAGCATTTGGTGTTGTTTGTATTGTGGATTTTTGTCATCCTGACCGGGGTGAGATGACATCTCAGGGAAGTGTTGATTTGCATTTCCCTGATGGCTAAGGAAGTGGAGCATTTTTTAAGATATTTGTTAGACATTTTAATTTCATCCCTGGTAAAGTTTCTTTTAAGTTCCAGGGCCCATTTTTTTTTTAAGATTTTTAAAAATTTATTATCTATTCAATTGTGCGTGTATGCATGTGTGTGCGTGTGTGTATGTATGTGTGTGTGTAGAACCACGGACGAATTCTGGAACCACCATGGACCATCTCCACTTCCTCCTTGTTTACTCTGCCCCGGGATTCACAGGCTCCACACTACTAGGACCAGAAACGCAGGCCGCCCCCGTTTCCACCCGGCGTCTATACGTGGGGTCTAGAATCCGAACTCAGGACCTTCTGCCTGCAAGGCAGAGGCTTAACCCCTGAGCCACCTCTCCAGCCCCCCAGGGCCCATTTTTTAATTGGGTCATTAGTTTCCTTGGTGTTTAGTTTTTTAAGTTCTTTGTGCATAGAGTCAGCAATTTAAAGGGAGAAAGGAAGATTTATTTGGCTTATGTCCAGAGGGGAGATACAGTCCATTATGACAGAAATGGCATGGGTGGCTGGCAGAAGCTGCAGATGTCACTGTAGATATCCTAGAGCCAGAGAACTACTGCTCTACACTAGGTTATTTACATGGTTGCTGCAGATCCAAATACTGATCTTCTTACTTGTACAGCAAGTGTTCTTACCCACTGAGCCATCTCTCTAACTCTGAAATCTGAATTTCTTTTAAGAGTCTAAAAGGAGTATATAATTGATTTCAAATCAACTTGTTCTATGATGTCTCAGCCTATCACAGCTCCAGCTCCAAATTGCTTCACAGTAGGTACAATTTATCTAAGCTCTTATTTGCTGGCATTTGTAGGTAATTTCCAACTTCACTGTAAAATATATTGAGTCCATGATGTTCAGTGTAATTATATTTGTTATTGTTATAAGTGTTTTTAAAAACTATATTATTTGGGCTGGAGAGGTGGCTCAGGGGTTAAGCCTCCGCCTTGCAGGCGAAGGGTCCTGAGTTCGGTTCCCAGATCCTGCGTATAGACGCCAGGCGGAAGCAGGGGGGGGGAAGGGGGGGAAATCTTCTGGTCCTGGTAGGGCGGAGCCTGTGAATCCCGGGGCAGAAGGAGGTGGAGGCGTCCATGGTGGTTCGCAAATTCGTCCGTGGTTCTACACAGACACACACACACACACAGACACACACGCGTGCGCACATACACACGCACATGCGCACAGTTGAATAAATAATAATAATATTTACCGTGTGTGTGTGTGTGTGTGTGTGTGTGTGTGTGTGTGTGTGTCTGTCTGTCTGTCAGAGGGCATTGTGTGTCTCTGTGGGGGACCAAGAATGACTTCAGAAATCATCCTGGATTGCTTCTATATCCTTCTTGCTTTGTTCTGGGATTTCCCAGGCTCTGCCTATCAGAGCCAGAAATGCAGGCTGTCACCATTTCCACTTGGCATTTTTATGGCAGCTGGGATTCAAACTCAGGACCTTCTGCTAGTGAGGCAGAGTCTTAACCCCTGAACCATCTCTCTAGCCTCTGTTATGAGTGACTTTATGTTGTTTTTAGCATGTAGAACCAAATTGAATACATAGGTTTTTAAACTTTTGAATATTATTACAGTGTTTCATACACGAACATAGTAAATTTATGATATTTTCACACCTTAAGCCCTAATCTCATCCCCCCTTCTTCTTCCCATTTCAACCCTTCTTCCCTGCCAGTCTCCTTTCTATTTTCATGTCTTTTCCCATGTGTGACCCATCAAGTTTCATGTGGCTTGCTTTTGACAGCATGTGCCTGATACTTACCGGAGCATGAATCATGTGTCAGTGGGTATAACATCGAGGAAAGCATCGCCCCTATCAGTCTCTCAGGGATGTGTGGGGCCTTTTGAGATCTTACAGCTAAAATTTTAAGTAACACAAAATTACTTTCCATAAACTATCAATTTATATTGCCATCATTCATGTATGTCTGCTTTCTATTATTTTTGACATGATAGGCAAATTATTTTTTTACAGTCCTATAGGCAACATAATTATTTTTATTTAATTTGAATTTCTCTGATTCCTAGGATAAATGAACACTTTTATGTGTTTCCTTTTTTAAATTTTGCCCATTTTCGTGTGTGCATGTGCGGGGGTATGCATGAGTGTATACGCATGTTTGCATGTGTTTCGGGGGATTATGCATGTGTGGGTGAGCATACTCACATGTGAGCACACATGTGGAGGCCCAGGGTTAATAGCAGGAATTATATTCAATTGCTCTTCCATTTTATGGAGACAGGGTCTCCATAATCAAACCTAGAGCTCACATATATGGCTAATCTTGAGAGCCAGCTTGTTCTGGGCATCCCCTGTCTCTATCCTTTGAGCTTGACTTTGCAGGAAGGCTGCCATATCTACTCAGTATCTTGAATAGGTTCTGGGGATCCAAACTCCAATCCTTTTACTTGTGTGGCAAGCACTTTAACTGCTGACTTATCTTCCAGATGTTTCAGATTGTTGTTTTCATTCTTACTTGTTATGTGACTTTTCCTGGGAGATATAAAATTATATTTGAACTAGAGCAGGACCAACAGCCCAAAGACTGGTCCATAGGTGTTTATCCTCATAAGTAAATGAATTTATCAGGAGTTAGTTACAGAACAGTGGATAGCTGGACAGCTGCATTTTCGCCAAAGTCACTGACATCTTGACCTACCCAGTTCTAATTTGGTATGATTATAAGTTCATAACAGAACTGATACAAACCTGAACTCAGAGCTCCTAGTGTTAAAACAGCAGAAGTGACAGTAAGCTCAGGCAACCTAAGGCACAGACAAAACCACATTCTGGGTAATTTGCATGATTATGTGCATGCCATTTTTGCCATAATCAAAACTTTGATGGTTTTAGGAAACACTGTCCATCTGGGTAAGGACGCCTTAGGGTAGGCAAATGGTAGCTTGTTCAATATACTGCCTATATACTACTCCTATATATTACTCTATAAATTGACCGTTTGCCTGCTTTTCAATGAACACAGATCCATAGCCTGAGCACACGACATTTCAGCAGCATGTGTGGTATCATTAGAACTTCAGTGCTTCACATGCAGCAGGGTCTGTCTTTTCATCACAGTTTGGGCTATAGCTGTCCTGATGTGTTTGCCTTTGGCTTCTGAATGCAGCACAACTATGAATCTTGAGTCCAAGCCACAACCAGTTTCCTGGGTCCACACTGATTTTCCAGGAGGTCACTAACTTATCCAATGGAGTGGGGAAGAACTTTAGAGTTGTGAATTATAAAAAAATGCAACTTTTTCCTTTCCCTCGCTTAAGATTCCTCCCCATGACCTTGGTAGGCAAGCTAGGAAGTGCAGGGGCTTTTTTCTCTGGTTGTTACTTGCTCTGTAGGCCACAGATTTCCCATGGTACACATTATTTTCTCAGAGTGCCAGATTGTGTGCCGTGGAGTTCCTGAGATTTTTCCTTTCTTTCATGTTTGCAGTGCTACTTGGGTGAGGGGTTCTCTCTCTTCTTTCCTGCTTTGCTTAGTGCTCTATATAAATTCTGTCATTTCTTTTATATATCAACAGTTCAGTATGTCTGAATTTTGCCTGGTTTCTTGTAGGGAACGCTCAAGCCCGAGATCTCCATTTCTTGTAGATAGATGCCGAGGGCATCCCTTGAGGTCTCAGTTGCAGTGTGCCTCCTATGCCAGTTTAGCTAGTTTATGCTGGTATAGTCATAGGCTGACTCCTGTTGACTTTCCCTCAAGGGGCAGGGATGGATCTTGTCCTGTCTCAATTGGGTTCAAGGGCAGAGGTGTTTTTTACATATTCCTTCCTGCCATCTAGACATTGATTAGCATACCTAAAGCACAGGTGGGTGTAGAGCTTTATCATTATAATTGTATCACCATGTTCTTGACTTGTTCTTTCTCCACCCTGTATAGGGCCATTAAGGCCTATTAACATGTCTAAGGATTGGCAGGGCTGTATTGGTGGTGGTGGTCCTACCTGTTGTGGACTTTGCATCTGCAGTCTGTCACTGTTGATGTCATCACTCTGTGCAGTGTACAGACTTCACCACCCTGTTTCATGGTATATAAGGGATTGGGTACCATAATAAACTCAACTTGGTTTTTCAGCTTTTCCAAGATCCCCTCTTGACCCAGCCTGACTTAATTCTTGCTGATCCCAGTCTGGTACCTATCAGGATTGTGAGGTAAGTGTGCTGGTCACAGGACCCTGCATTTGGCGTCCCTGACATGGGGCAAGAGTAAAGGAGAATTTAATTGGTTAAAGCAGGAATCTTCAACGTAGGGACTGTGGGATACAAGTTAAAGTGTATTTTGTGTTGAAAGAATTAATTAAGAGGTTAAAAAATAATGGGACAAGCAAAAGGTAGCAAAGAACAGAATCTCTTTGCTAAAAATGAAATGTCTGAACATATGTTAAAGGCGGAAAAGACAAATGTAGAAAAAAAGCAAATACTAAAGTTTTCAAATCTTGTTACAGAAGTACAGGCCTCTTTTATTGAAGAGGGCTTAAATCCTAGAATTTGGGTTCATATAGATCAGAGAAAAATAAGAGGACAAGAAAATGTTCCTCCTGATAATCCTTAAGTTATGAAAAAAAGATCTGAGATCCTTAAAACAGCTGCTGCTCCAGAAAAACTAAAAAACCTCCGCTTCTGTGGCTGTGCACAGAGGATCTTAATTAGGGAAACAAGAATGCAAAACTATTGACCTTTGAAAGTGCAAATGACACATGTGGGACTGCTAACAGATTGATTTTTGGAGAAATAAAAACTCAGGCAACTAATCATCTGTTGCTAAAATAAGGTTTCTTATATAATAATTTGTTTTTGGTACTAAATTTTAAGGTTTAATCTGCTTTCAATAATGTTTTTCATAATTACACTAAACTGTGGACTTTTAAAGGTTAATCCACCTTTGATGACACTTTCAAGGATAATTTTAAGACAGTTGCTGGTAAATTGTATGTTGTTCATGTGTTTGTATGTTTATGTGTTCTGTGTTTCCATGTTGTGTGTCTTTTGTTTTAAAGTAGCAAAGCTGTGGCCACTTCAATTTTTTCATTCCTGTTGCGCAATTTTGGCATGCCCTTTTTTTTTTTTTAAACAAATGTATGCATGCTTAAAATAAGAACAAATACTTTTAATAACATCTAAGGCCTTAACTACTTATGTTTTAAATAGATCACAACTTTTTTTGATAGATTGTAAGTTTTCTTTCATGAAAGATTATCTTGCTTGGTTTTGATCTATAATAGAACTACAAATGAAAATGCTATTGTGTTCTTAAAGGTTTTTCCATAGTTTCCAAAATGACAAAGCCACTATGATACTGCTTGGTTGAACTTGCTCACCCCTCTGATTTCTTTTATAGAATTTTGTCCCATTAAATCTAGCAACCAGGAAAATATAATTGTACTCTAAAAATTCCATTGGAATTTCTTCATTCTCCCTGTGGTAAGACATGAGAATATCTAAATGTTTCTATTGCCATAGGATAAGCTTACTCTCAAATTTTAAGTGCTATGTTGTATAATGTGCTTATAGAGTTTTAGGATCAGGCCTCCTCATGTCCTGGTTGTATATAAAATAGTCACATCTGATTACTTAATATATGATGGTTGTCCTTACAAAAGATAATATAACTTTTTATAGTAAAAGTGTGGTTTAACAATTTTTGCCTTATAATTACAATTAAGATTTACTATTCTGCTAATCATCATAATGTATGTAGAAAAGAATTTTCATTAATCTCCCATTAAGATAGTCTCTAACTATATTTAGAATCTTGATTTTTCTAGTTCATGCTTGCTGTATTACACATTTCTGGCCTGTAGCTAAAGTGATTGCTTTTATCCAGGTACATTTCACTCAAAATGTTATAGGGTTATTTATAAATTAAAATTACAGTTATCCATAAATAAGAATCTCTTAAATTAGGAAAGGATTAGAACAGCTATGCCGCGATGGGTCTCAAGGTCTTTGAAGGTCTTTGGATTCCTGAAGGTCATCCCCCACTGCTGGAATCACCTTGAAGGAACACCCCTGTGGAGGAACTGGCTTCAATACTCCCAGAGATATGATGGCCAACTTCCCTATGACGGGATTATGGAGATAAGCTCCCCATACCAAACAAACAACCTGATCTCTAGCCTCACCTGGGCTCAGGAGCAACTGGGTTAGGCCCAATGGGAGTTTACCAGTGAGAAAAAAGTCAGTGTCCCAGGCTTGCCCTGGCAGCCATCTTTGGCATAGCCCCTGGTGGCACTCTAGTGCCATTTCTAGTTCCATGCCTGTTTCTCATGGATTCCACGAGTTCTTTCTAGCTGCCCCCTTTTCATGAATCCTGTAACATTTGGCACTAGGCTGTTTCCCGTAACAAAATTATAACGTTGGCTAACAATTTTTTCAGATACTTCAAAACTTTTAAAAGAGAAGTTTTTGAAGATAACCTGTAGATATTGAGGACTTGTTTGCAACAGAAGTTAGAAAGTTAAAAACAGATTATAATTAGACTAATAAGGGCTCTATACAACAACAATATAGCTCATGGATTTGGGGAAGGTTCTACTCAGTATTGATAGCTGCTGATGTTTTATTTTTTAAAGACTGCTTGTCTAACCAGAGACATACAGGTATTCTGTGACAATGTGCTGCTTGTTTATTCACTATTTAATACTTGATCTCTAAAAAGTTAAAAGAACTTTTACTGAACTTTTGTTATGATTCATCTATACATTTGGTTCTGAATGATATTTAGATATTTAAGATAAATAAGTAAATTGAGACTTACACTATCTTAGATTTCAAGGTATACATTTATAAATGACTATATATAAATGTATATTGTCTACACAATTGCCTAAGAAAGCCCAACTCAATTTCTTTTAAGGATAAAGTTTACAGTTATAAAAATGTTATGTTATAATAGTGACTTAAAAAGCTAAAGTATTAAGGTCTCTCTATTTGTAATTCCTCAGAGGCCTAAAATGTATATCTGATCTCACCTGGACCACCTCTGATAGTACTGAGCTTGCTCAGTCTTGTTGACATCTAAACAAGGTGTTGTTGGGATTTCCACTTGTTTGTAACCCCCTACCAAGAGGCTTTTTGACATTGATTTTATGGAGAAATAACCTAATCTTGAGAGTTTTAATTATTTATTCAAAAGTAATTGATCTGATACTCCACACAAGTTAGGGCCGCAGTAGCCATATCAGACTTTGCATGACCTGCACAATGACTGACATGTGAACGAAGCCCCAAAGTCTAGCATGGATCACAGGCACTAGAATCCTTAGAGGCAAGGAATTAACCAAGAAACGGTTCTGGGCTATGCCACTGAATCCTTACAGCTTGCTAGAGTGGAGGACTCAGAGGGAAATTTGGCATTCACACGAAAGGATGCTCCAGGGAGTGGGAGGGGGGAAGGCACTGGCAGAAGGGGAGGGAGGGAGATGAAAGGAAGGGGACTGGGAAGGGGTGGAAGGAGGGAGAGGACCAGGGTATCTATTGAACTTGTGTGTTTGGGGAATAAATAAATATATACATAAAGCAAAAAAAAAAAAAGTAATTGATCTGAATATGAAGAAAAAATTATGGCTTTGGCCTCCTCGCCTTTTAAGGTATTCGCTGTGGACAAAAGAAAGAAAAATTGCTCAAATGTTAACATCACTCACACAATTAAGAAAAACAATTACAACCAGGGCCTAGAGATACCTGAGGATTTGGATCCTCAGAGATACTAGGTAAAGTCCTTTAAAAAAAAGGGTGGTCCACTCTTTCCTTAAATGTCAACAGGAGGAGACATTTATAGGGCCTCATGGACACTGGTACAGACATGTTGGTCATGGCCTCTATGTGGCACTAACATGAAATTAAGAGATATGAGAATCTCCACTAGACCTCAAAAAGGTGATGCCCTTCTACAGTGAGAAACTGAGGAATATACTGCCCCAAAGGATGGCTAATAGCTCCA
Source organism: Typhlomys cinereus (assembly GCA_023101885.1). Taxonomy (NCBI): domain Eukaryota; kingdom Metazoa; phylum Chordata; class Mammalia; order Rodentia; family Platacanthomyidae; genus Typhlomys; species Typhlomys cinereus. The sequence goes on from JALPQD010000174.1 coordinate 1,373,420, forward strand.
CCTGGTTGTAGCAAAAGTTTGTATGTATAGAGACCTTACAAAATTTATTTAGTGATCTTCAATTATATACTAAAAAAAGGGAACTATATTTTTTAAGCTGTGCTTAAAAAAGGAAATTATACCCCTTTAAGATAAATTCGATCCACCCTATGCTCTAATTAATAACCAGAGTGCTAAAACCCTTTATTTGCTGTTTTGGAGGGGATCTGCCTCAGATATCTGTAGGAATGGACACACTACAGCTAATAGTAGACATGTTCTACCTCAGATGGTAGTAACCCTATATTTTAAGTTCTGGGAGACATTAAAGAAAAAGATAAATTGTGCCTTTATAAAAATGGTTTGTTGCTTTTAGATTGGAGACTGGAATCTGATATCTTTTTTTGTCTCTGATTAACATTTTGAACCCTGATAATTCACGTAAGTTCCAAATGAGGGGTTGACTCATAATTATAATAATATTAATAATTAATTATTATTAATTACAGCAGTTATTGATGGTTGAAATATAATTGATAATTAGCTTTGTTATTTCACAGTAAAACTGTTTACAAATAATACAGATATAGTTCTAGTTCCCCAATGTAATCATGTTGAGTTTTCAAATTGCATTATAATTCACTAACTTTCTTTATGGTTTTTTATATAACAATGTTAAGTAAGACAAACTAATTTTGGTTCATTTCAATTAATATTTTATCCTTTTTGCTGTTGTTGCCTTTTAAGACAGATTTATATCTCAAACTAACTTTAAAATTCCCTGTACAAACCCTAGCAAGCCTTCTCATGCCTTTACCTCCTTTAAAGTTATAGATGTACTTTACCACACTCAATAATGTTGTAATATAACTTGTGTTTTAATTGGTCTTATGTTATAATTAAAATGTAATTAATTTTATTTCTAGTCATTCAAGTCAATTTAAAAGGTAGACAGATTATTCCTCATCAAAATAATTTTTGCCAAATAATATAAAGTTTATATCATATATTTGCTTGTCATCTGTTAATATTTTTTCTAATTCAAGGTATGCTGTGTCTACTGTTATACAATTAAAAACCACATGGACCATTAGACATGGCCACCCTGTTCTTAAATTGTTTGCCTTTTTAGATTCTCCACAGATATTGGGGACAGAAAATGGACCAATTTATACATCTCATTGTTGGAACCGAAGTTCCCTTTGGGCCCCTTACCCAGATCCCCGAAGGAGACACGAGGACCACCGAGTTGCTGTAAAGGCACGAGGCAAGATTTATTAATCTAGCTAGCTAGGACCGCCTCCCTGCTCAGGCATAGGAGAACGGCCCAGACTGAATTTGGGGCAAGGTTTTTATAGGAAAAGCAACTGCCTTGAGCAAATACATTCTGTAAATATTTTCACTATACACAAGGAAGTTGAGTCAGTTTACAGATGTTCTGGCCGATAACCTTGCCCTGGGCAGTTCCCGGCACGCAGTGAGTTGGCGCCGGCGGGAGAGTTTGGCGCCGGCGGGAGATTTGAATTTTGCGCCAGCGGGAACTTGGGCTTAACAGCGGGAACCTGGGTTCCACATTCCCCCCTTTTCTTTAGGCACACTCCAATCATGGAGTGTCAGTTACAGTTCTTGTGGTAAATTTCTGGGAGGATTGGAGTCAGTTCCTCAGCAGGGGTGTTCCTTCCAGGTGATTCCAGCAGTAGAGGACGTCTCTTCAGAATTCTAAAGACCTTGAGAGACCCATCCCAGCATAGCTGCTCTAATCCTGCCTCACTTTCCCATAAACCTATATGAGAATCAGACTGCTCTGGGGATAAAGGGCGGTGATTCGATCTGGCTGCTTCCTGCTGAATCGGGGCGAAGGAAATAAGAGCAGTCTGACATTCTCATCTATGAAATGCTGGGTTGGTCTAGAGGTCTTTGATAGATGGCTTTATTACCTCAAGGTTGGTCTAAAAGAGACAAAATACAGGCAAATTGAGTCTCCAGAATCCATAGAAGGACCAGATCATTGTAATTGGGAAGGCACATGAGATAAACCGAACAAGTTCAGCAGTCTTGCTGTGGGTAAGTCCCTGCGTGAGCTTAAGCAATATAATTATTATTATATTGCTTATATTGCTTATATATTGCTTATATATATTAATATTATTAAAAGAATAATTTCTCCTATGATAGCATCTTTTCATCCAAATATGCCCTGAATGGGTGGCCTTCATTTGATTTCTGGATTGCTTGGATCATACCCTTCTAAAGCTGATAGTCACAGAGAGCAGGGCCAAGGCAATGTAGGCCGTCACACTCACGATGCTGAATACTGACAATGAAAGCAGCAGGAACAAGCTGGCATCAAACACCACTCCAGTTTTCTTAATCTCTCTAGTAGAGGAGGTCAACAACCATGGAGCCCAAACCCCTGTGGCCAGGTTACAGTGACCTTCCCCCAGGGAACAGGCTTTAGGCCTGAACTGGGAAGAAACACCAAGACCTGACAATTTTTATATTTATTTTTCCTAGATAAAGCCATGTCTTTTCTCCAGAAAATGTTTCCTTGAAATAATATCTTATCAGGTTGGAATCTTATCCATCAGAGTGGTTGGATAAGGATGCAGCATTTAGGGTCTTTAAACTGCAGACTTTTGTTACATGCTATCTGGCATTTTCTGTAATCCATGATTTTCTTTTCTAATACCTTTGGTGCATCTAAAACCAGAGCCACATGGATGACTTTATAACAGTGCTAAACTATTTTATTCTATTAAGCCTAAACCTTGAATATTCCAGCACTCAGGCATGTAAACAAAGGAATGCCTAAAAAGCATCACTATTAAGCATATAAGGAATCTCAGTAGTTACTTTGTGAGTGCAATGAGCCTGTCATTTTCTTGATCTTAAACATTTTAGTAAAATCAAAAGTTGACAAAAGCCTAGGAAGTTGAGCACTAGAATTTTGTGCTCCCTTGTCTATTAACATAGAAACAAAGAGGCTTCCCATTTGCACGTTAAACCCAAGGTTCTCACGAGATGCTCAACCTGGCACTTTTGGGCTTCCTTTTGCTGGATATCAGTGGCAAACTCCTTTTTCCCATCGGAGGGAAGCTATGAGCTTCAGGCCATTACATTGATCTCCACCGGGGTGTTCGACCCCTGGGCCCTGGGGTTCAGGGGGCAATCTTTCCTCCAGTGGAAATTCCCATGTTTGGGACATAGGCCATATGAAAGCTTTCTGTGCTCACAACAGTCTCAAAGCGCCCAGTCTGGTCATATTCGAAGCATCTTTTTCCACCTTTCCCCTGTCGGGAGGGGTCCTGGGTTGATCTGCTTGGGGTGCCTGTTTAACCTATCCCCTAAGGCAAATGTCAAGTTCTGATTTCTTTGCTTTCTGGTTCTTTCTCTTTCTTTTCTTTTTTATACTAAGTCCTAGGTCACCTGTCCTATTTTTAAAGTCCTAGGACAAACAGAAACAAAGGATTCTACCTCCAAGACAGAAATGAAAGCTTCCTGATGGTGCCAACCTCTCCCTTACAGATGATGGGGACCTATTTCCCTCAACAGATGAGAGCCCTGTTGTCCTCCACATGAGAGTTTACTTCCCCCTGACAGATGAGGACTTTGGCTGACATGGAAGCTAAATGAAATTCCTGTCTGTTTCACCTTAGTCTTGAGGGTATTGGGAGGCAAAGCTTTTCCTGAGTTACTAGCTGGTACTTTTGGTACAAATGTTTATAGCCTCTTAACTTTCTAGTTGGATGGTATTATAATTTAAAGATCTTCCTGGGATCATCTCTTGTCTAAGATGTATACAGGGCATGTCTGAGAATATGCTATGACTTGACCCTCTTTTAGGTTGGTAGAACTAAGCATTCACAATTTCTAGATAGTCCCTGGACACAGGAAGGGGAAATCTCTCTCTTTTGGCTTCAATTAGTGAACCTGGACTTGAGGAAAGGCTGCGTGGCTTAGTAGAGTTCTGATAATCACTATACACAGTGTTGTCAGCAAAGACATCCACTGACACTGCCCGTGGTGTGGTCCAGGGAGGCCAGCACTCCACCCAACGCCACCAGAGCCTCACCCGATGACACTAAAAGGGGAGAGTCCATGGTCCACACATGCCTGAAGCTTCCTGTATTCCCTATGCTATTTAAACAGCATAGTCATTGTCTCAGACTTGAAACACTTTCCTTCAGGGCAAACATTTTTAGGAATTTCCTTTCATTGATTAACAAGAGCTAAAGTCACATTGATCCCCACCACACGACGCAGACAGACAAAGGTTGGGAATCCCTCCAGGAGAGATCATTCAAGTACCAGTCTGGCCACACTCTTTGCAGAGTCATGGGTGATAACTTAGCCATAGTGGGTTCAGCGGTTTCGTGACTTGCGATCGAATTCTAATCCGATCCCACCCTAGACCGTATGTTATCACCATGGAAACGCAGAACTGGCCCAATCGAATCCCGTGGCTTTAAGAGATCTTAGGGATCTCGCCGTGGGACTACAAACTCGAGCACAGAGGTGTTACAGGTTTCCCACCTCAGGCCGACATTCACTCACACATTCATACAGAGGTTAAAACATTCCCTCCCCCATTTTGCAGGTGCCCTTTTCCTCCCCCTCCAAGAGAGGCCTGCTCCAAAAGGTGAGCAGAGGTTGGTTTAGCACAGTCTCTTTTACCGTAAAGTCCAAGATTTAGAGAAACTCCCTAGTTGGCCTTGAGTCTGTTCCAAGCTGCAGCTGAGGCGGGGCCTCAGTTTCTCCTGCTGGCCACCTCCCTGGGGGCAGGGAGGGCCCTGGTCTCAGACTTCTCATTTATGACCCCACTGTTAAGATTCCTATTGTCCTTGAGAAGTTGGGATTTTAGAAGTAACCAATTTTCTGCTTTAAACAGACAACTGAAATACATTTGAATACATGAAGCTTAATTCTTAATTTCTAATTTCTGAGGCTCAATATCTTTTGTTTTATAACATGGAAGAAACATAACAAATAATATTTTCTTTAACCATCATCTCTTATTTTCAGTCTTCTCATAACTCTAACATCCCACAAACCTTCATGACATACTTTAACATTTTTTTTTTAAGTAACCAACTCATGAACCTCTTGCACATCTAACTACCATACATATTTTCTTTCATACTTGATGGTTTTCTGTTGTTTAAAAAATGTCCTTTAAAAGAGGCAATAACAGTAGACCTCATCTTAAAAATCATTATATCCCAATTAAGTTAGCAAGATTGTAACAGAACACAGGAGTACACCTGGAAACAGGAAATTAGCATACATACCAGGAGAATGAAGAAATTCCAATGAATTTCTCAGAAATCAGTTTTCCTTTCTGGTTGCTAGATATGTTGGTATTACATATGGAAAAACAAACTTTTAAAGGAATTACAAAAGTGATGTTATTAGATCCTAGGTAAAAACACAATATCATCTTTTGTGAAGCTTCATAGAAATCAAGATAAAACAAAATTTTTTAATCAGTACGTACTCAGGCCTTTTATGTTGTTCTTAAGTGTGCACGTGCATTTAAATTGAGCATGCCAAATAATAAAAAGTCAAAAAAAAAAAACCAAGATGTAATTATAAGCGCACAATAATTTGAAATGGCCATAGCTGTGTTATTTTGAAACATAAAACACACCTATTATGGAAAACCCAGATAACTAAGCAAATCAAAACACTTAAAGTAACTCTTAAAATGAGATCATCATAAACACAGCACAAAAAAAACGACAGACAGTTCCCCCGTCTTCCCTAGTCAGATCTTTCCCCCAGGGTTAGCACTCGAGAGGAGTTACCTGGCAGGTGTTTGTGGAACGGGGGCTTCTTGGGGCAGTCTCTCGCCCAATGCCCCTTTTCTCTACAATAGCGGCATTGGTCTCGGTCAGCTCTCTTGTCACCTTTATTGCTCAGGTATCCCTTTCTCTCTTCCTGCCTGTTTTGCCCGTCCTGCTTGTCCTGTACTATTGTAGCCAGGATTTGAGTAAGCCTCCGTTCATTCCTTCCTTCCCTAACGTCCGTCCGAAGGTTGATAATCAAGTCAAGGGGCGTTGATCGAGTCTGTCCCATTATATATTGAATTTCTTGAACACAGAAATACCCCAGAAACACAGAGAATGACACAAAGACGAACCCAACAAATATTTGCAGCACCCGGTCCTTAAGCGCTCGCTCGAGCGGCTTCTCTCCCGGGAAGAAAGTGAAAGTAAAAGAAGCCTGCAACAGAGGAGTTCGGAGACCCGCTGCCCCAGGTATGCCCTCCTTCTCCGACTGCTGCAGCTTACCGAACAGGGTTGGGCACAATTGGGAATACCGTCCAATTGCCCAAGCCTTATGGGGGAGTTCAGCTGGGAATACCGTCCAACTGAACCTAGTTGGGAATACCATCCAACTGCGGCTTACCCCCTGTCGACAGGGTTGGGTTCAATTGGGAATACCGTCCAATTGCCCAAGCCTTACGGGGGAGTTCAGCTGGGAATACCGTCCAACTGAGCCTAGTTGGGAATACCATCCAACTGCGGCTTACCCCCTGTCGACAGGGTTGGGTTCAATTGGGAATACCGTCCAATTGCCCAAGCCTTATGGGGGAGTTCAGCTGGGAATACCGTCCAACTGAGCCTAGTTGGGAATACCATCCAACTGCGGCTTACCCCCTGTTGCCCCCCTGCGAGGTCGTGGACACGTCTGTCCACGCCCGGAGAAGAAACTGACACGAGAGAACACAGACACAATACACAATGCACAATGCACAAGACACAAGACAATTCAGGAGCTCCACTTACCTCCAACCCTGGTCGTCGGCTCCTCCGAGTTGGGTCAGGGGCATCCCGGATGAGCCCCCATATGTTGGAACCGAAGTTCCCTTTGGGCCCCTTACCCAGATCCCCGAAGGAGACACGAGGACCACCGAGTTGCTGTAAAGGCACGAGGCAAGATTTATTAATCTAGCTAGCTAGGACCGCCTCCCTGCTCAGGCATAGGAGAACGGCCCAGACTGAATTTGGGGCAAGGTTTTTATAGGAAAAGCAACTGCCTTGAGCAAATACATTCTGTAAATATTTTCACTATACACAAGGAAGTTGAGTCAGTTTACAGATGTTCTGGCCGATAACCTTGCCCTGGGCAGTTCCCAGCACGCAGTGAGTTGGCGCCGGCGGGAGAGTTTGGCGCCGGCGGGAGATTTGAATTTTGCGCCAGCGGGAACTTGGGCTTAACAGCGGGAACCTGGGTTCCACACTCATGTTTTTGCTCATTTTACTAAACAATATATTTCTCATACAATAGGAATTCCCTATAATCTTCAGTGATAAAGATCTGTTAAGCATGCTAATAACATGATTAATGCTATTTAAAAATAAAGTAAGTCCAATTATACATATATCTAGAATATTGCTCTAGTATCTTTCGAGCCTTAGGTATACATACATACATACATACATACATATGTATAATTATCTACATGTTAGACTTCTTAATGTGAGCTGATTCAAAGCTGAACATATGAACTTTCATGTCACAATTTGTCCCTAATGCTGTCTACTGATTTGATCACCCAAATCAGACTCCATTTCCCACTCTTTTTATCTCCATACACAATCATATATCAAATTGTACTATTCCAACCCTTTCCTTTCATATCATCATTCTTGCTTTTGTTAAGCCTTTATTATAACTTAGCTGGACTCTTCCAATAACCTCACATGGTCTCCTTGCTTCTAATCTTACTCCCCTCTTCATCTAAGTATTCTAAGTTATGGATTAATGTATATTACTCGTTTGTTCAAAAGCTTTCAGTCACTTTCCTTCAAAACTTTCAGGATCAAACCTGAACTCACATTTACATATATGCAACCTTAGCAATTTGTACCTCATTTCCTCATCCAGTTTTTATTTCAGCTACTTCAAAGCACTCTCATTATCTGGATCTGTAATAATTATTTGACTTCTCAGACTTTATATATGTTCTTTCCTACCTTTTAAATTATTTTTCATTGCTGTGACTGAATATCTGATAAGAAGTAGTTTAGGGGAGAAGAGCCTTATTTGGGCTTACAGTCTGGGGTATATAGTTCATTGTGGAAAGACATGGCGACAGGACACTCCATGGTGTGAGGAGTGTGTAGCAGCTGCACACTCATATCTCAGCAGACCAGGAAGTCAAGAAAGGGAAATTCCATGCTCAGCTTATTTTTTCCTTTTCCTCTTTTTATTTAGTCCAAGATATCAGCCCACAGTCTGATGCTGCCCACATTCAGGGTGGGTTTTTCTTTATGGTTAATATTTTCTGGAAGTGTACTCACAGGCACACCCTGAGTCTCCTAAGTACCTTTGAGGATGATTAACTATCATGCTATCTAACACACTTCCTTGTTCTTCAAGGAAACTGAACCTATTCAAAATATCCCTCTATGATAATGCACAACTTGCATAAGGAACTTTCTGAATGATCTCAAAACTCTCAATCACATTTTAACAGTTTGCTTCTCTGCTTCTGTCATGAGACTGAGTTGCCTATGACCTGTGGTTTTCTTTTCTACCTCTCTAGATTTAAGGTGAGAAAGAAAGGGAGGGAGAGAGGAGCAAGAAGAATAGAGGAAAGGACTATCTCACTTCTGCTTTCACTAAAATAGCTCTTGCAGGTGCTAAAGTCATTCATGAATGAACAATGGCTAAATACAAAAGATACTTTTTACTAGACCGAATACAGTTTTGACTTTTTATGTGTGCTCTCACATGTATCTCACTAGTCTAGAACTCTCTATGTAGCTATGGACAACCTTGAACTTTTTTTTTTTATTAAAAATTTAATTATACATTTAAAAATTTTTTTACCAGTTCCCTCCCTCCCCCCTCCTCCCCCCGAACCCCCTCCTCTCCCTCCTTTCCCTCCCCATCCCCCAGTGCCTCCCCCCCAATTCCCAGAGAGTCCTTTATTGTGTACGCCTAACTCTCCACTGGGTCCTCCTCTCCGATGACATAAAAGGACCCAGTGGCATTTCCATAAGCCCTTTCTCTTGTTCCCCTTAAGCATAGGATCACTACTATGGCTGTCAATCCCTTGCCTCCAGGGGTCTCGGTGCCCTTAACAGATGCTAGACTTTATGAGGGCAACAGTGCGCTGGACATTGCGCAGGGCATGCAAAGTCCCATTATGATTGCTTTGGCCCCAACTATTGTTGAGAATCTTGCAAATCGTTGCTCCTCCCATCCTTTTGCTCTTACAATCTTACCGCCCCCTCTTCCGCAAATGTCCCTGAGCTCCAGGATGGGGAGAGATTAGGCTGTCCTAGTTCTATGTGATTGATATAGAGTCTCTGAAGTTCTGGATTGTGGTTTGTTGATTTTCTTTTGCAGTTTTGCTGCTCCTGCAATGCCCTTCACTCCATTCTGCTGGGCACTGCATGTCACCCCTTGCAGACCTTGATGGAGGCCTATTTTCTCTGCTGTAACATGGTCCCCTCTCTCCTTGTTTCTGGTGTGGCCCTCCTACCCCATCTCTCTTGTTCATAATCCTTGCAATTACTGTGTTACATAGGTTTACTTTTGAGTGTCTCAATGTGGGCTGGGTGAGTTTGGTACTAGGAGCCACCTATTAAGGAGTACATACAGCGCTTAATTTTCTGGGTTTGGGATACTTCACTTAATATAATTCTTTCTAATGACATCCATTTCCCAGCAAATTCCAGTAATTCATCATTTTTGATGGCTGAGTAGTACTGCATTGTATAGATGTACCACAGTTTCCTTATCCACTCGTCAACTGTTGGACATTTAGGTTGATTCCATGACTTTGCTATTGTAAACAGTGCTGCTATGAACATGGTCGAGCTTGTGCTATTGAGGTGAACCTCTGCTGCATGGGGGGTTATTCCCAAAAGTGGGATAGCAGGGTCATATGGCATTTCAATCTTTAATTTCTTTAAGAATCTCCAGACGGCTCACCAGAGTGGCTGTATGAGCCTGCATTCCCACCAACAATGTAGGAGAGTTCCCCTCTCTCCACATCCTCTCCAGGATTTGTCGTTGTTTGTATTGTGGATTTTTGCCATCCTGACCGGGGTGAGATGATATCTCAGGGAAGTTTTGATTTGCATTTCCCTGATGGCGAAGGAAATGGAGCATTTTTTAAGATATTTGTTAGACATTTTAATTTCATCCCTGGTAGAGTTTCTTTGAAGTTCCAGGGCCCATTTTTTAATTGGGCCAGTGTTTTCCTTGGAGTTTAGTTTTCTAAGTTCTTTGTGCACTCTGGACAGTAGAGCTCTGTCAGATATGTGGTTAGTGAAGATTTTCTCCCATTCCGGGGGTTGCCTTTGAGCTCGTGTTACAATCTCTTTATCTGAACAGAAGCTCTTTAATTTCACAAGATCCCAACTGTTGAGAGTTGGTAGCAGTGACTGTGCCATTGGATGTCTGTTTAGGAAGTGTTGGCCTAGCCCACTCAGCTCGAGGGAGTTCCCTATCCTTTCAACTATGGTTTTTAAAGTCTCTGGCCTTAAATCAAGGTCCTTGATCCATTTGGAATTAAGTCTTGTACATGGTGACAAGTATGGGTCCAGCTTTAATCTTCTGCATGTGGAGATCCAGTTTTGCCAGCACCATTTGTTGAAGATGCTGTTCTTTTTCCATTGGATTTTTTGGGCCCCTTTGTCAAAGACCAAATGGCTGTATTTTTGTGGGCTTATATCTGGGTCTTCAACCCTTATCCATTGATCTGTGTGTCTATTTTGGAGCCAGTACCAGGCTGTTTTTATAACTATGGATTTGTAGTATAGACTAAGGTTTGGTATGGCAATACCTCCAGCTGTGTTTTTGTTACTCAGGATTGTCTTTGCTATCCTGGGTCTTTTGTGCCTCCATATGAATTTTGAGATTATTTGGTCAACTTCTTTAAAGAATTGCTTTGGGATTTTAATTGGTATAGCACTGAATTTGTATATTGCCTTTGGTAGGATGGTCATTTTTACGATGTTGATTCTACCAATCCAGGAACATGGGAGGTCTTTCCACCTTCTGGTGTCTTCTGCTATTTCTTTCTTTAGGGTTTTAAAGTTTTCATTGTAAAGGTCTTTTACCTCCTTGGTTAGGTTTATACCAAGGTATTTCATTTTTTTAGGGGCTACAGTAAATGGGATTGTTTCTCTCAGGGCTTTTTCACTTCTTTCATTCTGGGCATATAGGAAGGCCTCTGATTTTTGCACATTTATTTTGTATCCTGCCACCCTGTTGAACTTCTCAATTAGTTCCAGGAGCTTCCTGGTGGAGTTTTTGGGATCCCTCAGGTATAAGATCATGTCATCTGCAAATAGGGATACCTTGACTTCTTCCTTGCCGATTTGAATTCCTCTTATGTCCCTTTCTTGTCTTATGGCTTCAGCTAAGACTTCAAGTACAATATTGAATAGAAGTGGTGAGAGTGGACAGCCTTGTCTAGTTCCTGATCGAAGTGGGAATGATTCCAATTGTTCCCCATTGAGCATAATCCTTGCTGTGGGCTTGTTGTATACAGCTTTTATTATATTGATAAAGGTTCCTTTCATTCCTACAGTCTCTAGCGTTTTGATCATAAAAGGCTGTTGGATTTTGTCAAAGGCTTTTTCTGCATCTATCGAGAGTATCATATGGTCTTGGACTTTGGACTGGTTTACATGATGAATTACATTTATTGATTTTCGTATGTTGAACCAACTTTGTGTGCCGGGAATGAAGCCTACTTGGTCCCTGTGAATGATCTTTTTGATATGTTTTTGAATCCGATTTGCTAAGACTTTGTTGAGAATCTTTGCGTCTGTGTTCATCAGAGAGATTGGCCTATAGTTTTCTTTTTTAAGTGCATCTTTATTAGGTTTTGGGATTAAGACGATATTAGCTTCATAGAAGGAATTTGGTAGTGTTCCTTCCTTAATGCTATTTGATGGAACAGTTTAAGGAGTATTGGTGTTATTAACTCCTTAAATGTCTGGTAGAATTCTGTGCTGAATCCATCTGGCCCAGGACATTTTTTGGTGGGAAGATTCGAGATTACTTCTTCAATTTCCTTGTATGTTATAGGACTATTTAAATAATTCACAACTTCCTGATTCAATTTAGGTAGGTTGTGTTTACTTAGAAATTCATCCATCTCTTTTGTGTTGTCAAACTTCACAGAGTATAAGTTTTTGAAATATGATGTTATAATTCTCTGGATTTCTTGGGTATCCGTAGTGATAACTCCATGTTCATTTCTAATTTTGTTAATTTGGGTTTTCTCTCTCTTGCTTTTGGTTAATTTAGCTAGGGGTGTATCAATCTTATTGATTCTTTCAAAGAACCAGCTTTTTGACTGGTTGATTTTTTTCTATCGTTTTCTTAATCTCGATTTCAGATATTTCTCCCCTTATTTTGCTAATCTCCTCTCTTCTATTACTTTTGGGATCAGATTGCTCAAGTTTCTCCAAAGTCTTAAGCTGCATCGTTAAATTATTTATTTCTGATGTTTCCAATTTTCTGATGTAGGCATTAAGAGCTATGAAGTTACCTCTTAGAACAGCTTTCATTGTGTCCCAGAGATTTTGGTAAGTTGTATTTTCATTTTCGTTCACTTTCAGGAAATCATGAATTTCCTGTTTAATTTCTTCCTGAATCCAGTTCTCATTCAGCATCATATTGTTAAGTTTCCAGGAGTTAGTGTATTTTCTCTTGTTTGTTGTGTTGTTGTGGATGTCCAGCTTTAGGCCGTGGTGGTCTGTCTGATAGTGCACAGGCTAGAATTTCGACTTTTTTGTATTTGTGTAGATTCATTTTGTGGCCCAATATGTCATCTATTTTGGAGAAAGTTCCGTGTGCTGCTGAGAAAAATGTGTATTCTTTGGTACGTGGGTGAAAAGTTCAATAGAGATCTGTAAGGTCCATTTCAGTAAGGGTTTGGTTAAGCTCCAAAGTGTCTCTGTTAAGCTTTTGACCTGTTGATCTCTCCCATGTTGAGAGGGCGGTGTTGAAGTCCCCAAGAATTATCGTTTGGGGGTTGATTTCTTGCTTTAGACGCTGTAGGGTTTTCTTAATGAATGTGGAGGGGCCTGTACTGGGCGCATATATGTTCAGTATTGTGAAGTCTTCCTGGTGAATTGTACCTGTGACTAAAATGTAGTATCCATCTGTGTCTCTTATGATTTTCTTTGGTTTGAAGTCCACTTTGTCTGAAAGCATAATTGCTACCCCTGCCTGTTTCCTGGTTCCATTAGCTTGCAAGATTTTGGACCAGCCTTTCATTCTTAGGATATGCCTATCTTTTGTGGTGAGATGAGTTTCCTGAAGGCAGCAGATTGTTGGATTGTGGTTTTTAATCCAAGTTTGTAATCTATGTCTCTTAATCGGTGAGTTAATGCCATTGACATTTAATGTTATAATGGAGAAATTATTTTTAATTCTGGACATTTTTTATGTTTAGTAGATTTTGTAAGCATGATGTTTGATATTTATATTTTGTTGGTATTATACTTCCCTTCTGTCCTCCTGGATATGCTTGTTCTTTTCTTCAAGCTTGAGTATCATTTCTAGCATTTTTTGAAGGCCTGGTTTGGTAGACATGTATCCCTTCAAGTTGTCTTTGTGTTGAAAAACTTTTCTTTCTCCCTCAATCATGACAGATAGTTTTGCCGGGTATATCAGTCTGGGTTGGCATTTTTGCTCATTTAATACTTGAAGTATGTCTCTCCAAGCTCTTCTTGCTTTTACTGTTTCCATTGAGTAGTCATTTGTTATTCTAATAGGTTTACCTTTAAAAGTGAGTTGCTTTTTTTCTCTTGAAGCTCTCAGCACCTTTTCTTTGTCTTGAATGTGGAGTGTTTTGACTATTATTTGCCGTGGCGATTTTCTATTTTGGTCATATCTGTTTGGAGTGCGAAATGCCTCTTGTATTTGGATAGGCCTCTCATTCTTTAGTTGTGGGAAGTTTTCATTTATGATGGATTGAAATATTTCCTCAGGTGTAGTATTTTGGGATTCTTGTTCTGGTATTCCATGAATTCGCATGTTAGTTTTCTTCAGGGTGTCCCATATTTCTTGAATGTTCCTCTCCAGTATCTTTTTGGCTTTAACAATCTCTTCCATTGAGCTGGTTAATTCTCCTACTTTGTCTTTAAGATCTGAGATTCTATTTTCTGCCTCATTTGTTCTGCTGATAAGACTCTCTGTAGAGTTTTGGGTTGAAGATAAAACTTATCTCTTAGTTCAATTTTAAACTCTGCCTGAGACTGTTTTACCTGCTCTATACCTATTTTTGTTTCTTGAACTGTTTTTCTCAACTCCTCCAGGTTCCTGTTGTGTTCCTGTTCAAAGTGGTTGACACGGTTATTTAACTCTTCTCGGATTTCCTCTTTCATATTATTAATCATAGTAATGATCATACTCTGAAAGTCGTTATGTTGGGTCTGGCTTTCATGGCTATTTTTTATGGATTTGTTCTGGTCGCAATCCATCGTTATGGGATTGATTCTTTTGGTGGGAGATTGTTCTTGGGGTTTGTTTCTCGTGGATCTGCACTTTGACTTGTACATTGTTGTTTTGTTTTTTAGGACCTTTCAGTTTCTGTGTGTTTTTCACTGAACCGATGTAGTTGGTATTGTTACACCTGCCAGTTGTTACTAGTGCTTGCCTTGGATTGGGTATGTTTGTGTATTGGTATTGTTATATCCTAGATGAGACTACTAGGATGTTAGTACGTCAGTTAAGTAACCAGGGGATGAATATAAGTATGGTAGTGCACTTTTACGATCTAGTGTCTTGGTGACACTCCCTGGAGTTGTATGTTTTTGGGATGGCTGTATGAGGAAGCTGACCTACAACATTGATACTAGAAAGGATCAGTAAGGTGAGAGAAAAGAAAAAGAGAAAGAAAGAGAAAAAAAAAAAAGGTTTACTTATCTTTAGGCGGGATATGAAGAGTCTCGCATGTGATAAAATGGTTGTAGTGAAGTCCAGATGTATGGCCTGTGTTCTCTTTGTTCCTTAGAGTTTTGCTTGAGTTTCCTTTGTACTCTATTGAATTCTGAGTAGCAGTGTGACTTCCGTGGACCACGTGCGTAGGTCCCTGGTGGGCCAGAGAGGCAGAGGGTCTGATGTTGATGGCAGAATTCTTCACCTGCGACCTGAGGGGAGGCAGAGGGGCGCGGGGGCGGGAGGGCACAAGGGGCTGATGTCCGGGGCGGGGCCCCGGAGGCTAAGCCGGCGGCCACGCGCTGGTGCTGCTGGCCGGGCGGCTAGGCTCCGGGGTGGGGGGTGAACTTTTTTTTTTTTAATTGAGTGTCATTTTATAAAAACCGCAGAGTAGGCAAGCTGTAAGTCATGGCTGCTCCAGAAAGGAGATAAGGAAGAAAAAAGAGGGACAGTCATGTTTTTTTGAATTGGGTATGAAGGTTGGTTAGGCAAAGGAGCAAGAAGCTATAGAAAGTAGGGGTCTTTAAAGAAACATTGAGAAAGCCAAGAGTGTCCAGGAAAACATGCCCAAAGTTGGTCATTATCTTTGTGAAAGAAAAAGAAGTAGAAGAAAAAGGAAAATTATACTTTTCTTAGTAACTCAGAAAAGGGGGCAAGTCACAGTGCTATGTGATGGAAGCTCTGCAAATTACTGTTAAGCTTGAACTTTCAATTTTCCTATTTCCTTCTCCTGCTGAGATTCTCCATTCTACTCTGTTCTGTTTGTTTTCTGTTTAGACATTTCTTTATTTCATTTGTGTGTACCACATGTGTGTGAGCATATGTGTGTGCATATCATGGTGCACATGCAATGATGTGCATGTGGTAGTCAAATGACAACCTGCAGGAGTTGATTCTCTCCTTCTGCCATGTAGACTGTGAACATGGAATTCAAGTTGTCAAGCTTGGTAGCAAATACCTTTATTTGCTTGAATCATCATCTTAGTGACTCAAGATCCTTTGTAACTGGAGACATCAATTTCTGTTAAATTCCTTTCTGTCTATCCAATGGATTATTTTATTATTTATTGTTTTCTGATCTCCTGTTAAACATTAGATTTATCCCTAGATTTTGTCAAAGGTCCTTGCTTTTTTATGCTGTCGAAATTTCCCTACAGGTGTTTATTCAGAAACCTGAAATGCTGTACTGCCCTCTACAGGAAAAATAAGAGACCAGCTGTCAAAGTTATTTTTCATTATTTATTTCTGCTTACTAAAGTCTTGACTACTTTGCCAGACGCTGGGCAGCAGTCCTTTGAGGGACTCCAAAGAGGACTTCATTCTTCTCCATTCTCAAAGTTCAGTGTCTTACTTTTTCCCTCTGAGTCTGGAGAGGGCAGATGTCTCTTTTACAACTTAGCTACTTGTTCTATTGTGTGGGAGATAGGCATTTGCTTCCATTGCTTGTGGGAAAATTTATTGCCAAAACTTATTTTTCTTTCATTTCCTGTACATTTGTGAGCTTGTTTCCAAGATGGGTATGTGAACATCCCTTCCTAACCTGTTGTGCTCTTTGTGTCCTTAAATCAGTACCAAACAATACTGAATGTAAAGTGAATGTTTCCCCCGCCACCCACCCTGGTAAAGTGAATGACACTCAGCATTTTTACAAGGGATCTGAACTCAAGACTTTTTGCTTGCGAAGCAAAGGCTTTGCCTCTGAACTGTCTTCCCAGTTCGGACATTCTATTTTTTTTTTTATTAAAAATTATCTATTTATTTTATGTATGTGTGTGTGTGTGTGTGTGTGTGTGTGTGTGTGTGTGTGTATCAGAGGGCACTGTGTGTCCCTGTGGAAAACCAAGGGTGACTTCAGGAATCATCCTTGATAGGGTCTACCTCCTTCTTGCTTTGCTCTGGGATATCCCAGGCTCTGCCCATCAGGACAGGAAGTGTGGGTTTATGCAATTTCTGCCTGGGATTTTTATGTGGGACCTGGGATCTGAACTCAGGACCTTCTGCTTGCCAGACAGAGTCTTAACCCCAGAGCCATCTCTCCAGCCCCTATTTTAAAATTTAATAATTTATTTTTTAAGTTTTTGTTCAAGCATGTATTAAGTATATTCTCTCTCACACCACCATGTTCTCCTTTGGGAGAAATATGGAGAACTTTGGGGTTTTGTGCTGGAAAAGTGTTTTGTGTCTTGGCGATAGGGCCAAATGGGCCTTTCTTGTGGGAGCTCTGAAGAAAGCAATGTTGTGAAAGATGCAGGCAGCAAAAGCCCAGGTTGTGATAGTCCAGAGAGGAACAGAGACTTGTTTGCAAGTCTGGAGCCATGTGTTGGTGGAGAGTTTAATGAAGTTTTATCCTCGTTCCTGAAAGCTTGCCTGAAGTTAAGCTGAAGTGCTTGGAGGAGGGGATTTCAAAGCAATGTGGTCTTGATAACGTGATATGGATACCTTTTAGTTGTCTTCAGAGTTATGAAAAAGAATAAGAAATCAGGCAGGAAGAAGCAGTAACTGGAAGATATGATGAAAAATGCAATTGCAAACTTAAAGAGTTGAACCAGGAAGAAGCAGAGAACAAAATGGCTGTTAAACAGATTAGCTCCATTAGTAAAACAAAGCCTGCTCTTAATTTGGATAATAGGAGAGGCTCTACATTTAGGGCAAGATTTGCAAGAAGGCTCCTACCCATAAGAATGTAAATACTTTTGGAAGAAATGAGCTGAAAGGTGGAGCCAGAGGGGAGACAAGAATGCTCCAAGGCTCACTCCGAAGGCTCTGAATTCTGGTGCTCCTTTTATGAATTTTTGGGGGATCAAAAAATGGAAATTTTCTATTGGTTTCCTCTCTGATCTTTGATTGATGCTTAATAGGACCAGATTTGAAAGTCCTGCTGGTACATGCTGAATGTGATGTAGGTTTCAGGTTAGTCCTCACAGTGCATTGCCTTTCACGTGAGTTGTGACCTTGCTTAATTTCCTCTGGTCTCCCTCTCTGTTTTTACTAATGGTGGGAATCTATCCCTATCAGTAATGACTACGTAAGTTTATATCTGGGTCTTTTCTCTTTTCATCTTGATCAAGATGTTTGTTTTTATACCAGTAACATGCTGCTTTTAAATTTTTTTAAATTGTTGTTCTGAAGTATAACCTGAAATCAGATGGTCATGCCTCCAGTATTATTCTTTTGCTCAGGACTGCTTTATCTATCCAGGGTCTTGTGTTTTCATTTGAGTTTTAAGATTTTTTTTTCTGTTTCTGTGAATAATGGCATTATATAATTTTAAAGGATGCTGCATTAGATCCGTAGATTGTGTTCAGTAGCTATTGCAGTTTCACTTCCCTTTTGCCGTGAGATAACACTCAAACACAAGCAATTGACGGGAAGAAAGGGAGATTATTTGACTTATGGGTCCAGAAGGTGATACAGTCCATTATGGCAGAAAAAGTATGGCAGATGGCAGAAACTGGAGTCACCTTAGGTCACATCCTTAATCATAGAGGCTGAAAGAATGAGCAGTAAACTTGCAAATACAGACTGGTAACAAGAGCAGGTAGGACTACCAATCTAATACCTGCCTCCTATGATATGCCTTCTTTCAGAAAGGCTCCACTCCAATAGGTTAGGTACCTGACTTTCCCTAATATTAGTATCAGCTAAGAATTCAAATACATGAGCCTGTGGGGAATAACTCACATTCAAACTGTGACTCCAACCCCTTAACTCTCATGTGATTACCCCATGATGCAAAGTGCACTCAGTCCAACTTTAAAAGCCCCCCTAAACTACATCAGCCCCAACACATTTCAAAAATCCAAAGTCCAAATTTCCTGTAAACAAAAGAAAAGTTATAAACTTCCAATATATAATGACATGGAATAAACATTCCCATTCCAAAAGGAAGGAATGGGGACAGATTCAGAAAAGATTGATCCATAATAAGACTAGAAACTAGTAGGACCAACTCTAAGTTCAGCAAATGAGCAATACATTGAACTCTTCTCACTTTAAAAGGGCGTTTTTTCTACCCCTCCAGTACAGTTGTAGATCACATCACTCTTTTGGACTAACTCTTTCCATGGTATATAGCAGTACTTGGCAGATATCCCACCTTGACTCTGGAATCTCTAACATCCTCATGTATCAATAGTGATATAGGCTTCAACTCCACAGCATGAAAGGCCTTTCCTGGACCTCTTTGTGGGATTTCCCATCCTGCCACACACTGCCTGGTTTCAGCCACTCTCTGAAGCTTTGGAGGAAGAATCCACATCTGCCTCACTCTTGCATCTTTAATGTTTCTAAAATCAATACCAAGTGGATGACATTGCTAAGTCTGCTAAAAGTTCTAAGTGGGGATTTAGCCCTTGCATCACAACTGGCTCTGCTTTTTTGTGCGGACACTGGGAGAATCACCCTTGGACAGTTGCTTTAGAGGAAGAGGCAATTTCCTTGAAATTCTACCCTTCAGCTCTTGCTTCCAAAAGAATTTGAATTCTTGCTCTCAGGACATGACCTCTTCTGGCCTCTTCTGAAGGTCTTGCTCTCAGGGCATGACCTCTTCTGAAGGTCTTGCTCTCAGGGCATGACCTCTTCTGGCCTCTTCTGAAGGTCTTGTTCTTAGGAAATGACTTCTTCTGGCCTCTTCTATTGCCTAAATGAAGAACAGGGTTTCACTCACTAAAGGCACTAATTTCCTTAACAATAACTGCCATTTTGCTGCTGGCAATCTCTAAGTTTGCCTTCACTTTTTTCTCATCAAACTTCACAGATTTTTATTTCTTTCTGCCTGTGTCTCTGGTCTTTTTTTCATAAATCTGAAGAAGACAAATAAAAAGTATCTGTGCTGTACTGTTGAAATTATCTTGTCTTGAAATTTCTTCCATCAAACATTTCAGTTTAACTTCAGGCAAGCTTTCAGGACAAGAGTAAAACTTGGCTGAACTGTGCCAAAACAATACTCTATTTATTCTTAGTTCACTGCCTGAAATAGTCTTTGTTTCCCTCTGGACCATCACAAGTTGGGCTCTACTGCTTATGTCTCTCTCATCATTACTCTCATCAGATCTCCTCAGATCTCTCATTTCCATTTTTGATCCCCCAAAAATTCATAAAAGGAGCACCAGAATTCAGAGCCTTCGGAGTGAGCCTTGGAGCATTCTTGCCTCCCCTCTGGCTCCACCTTTCAGCTCATTTCTTCCAAAAGTATTTACATCCTACGATGGCTCTTTAGGCCTTATCTCCAAAAGGCAAAGGCTTTCCTAGCCCAGAACTTTTCCGGTTCTCCATATTTCTCCCAACAAACACTTTCACAAGCATATCAGATACATCACAGTAATAGAAATACTTCTTTGTACCAAGTTCACTCAGTTTCACAGCAACTCTTCATTTTCTGGAATCAGATTCTCTATGTCTCATAGCAGCTCTTGGTACCGTACCGATTTCTGTTTCCGTTACTCTTCTCTGTTGCTATCAGACAACGCTCAAACACAAGCAACCGAAGGAGAGAAAGGGAGATTTATTGAGTTATGGCTCCAGAGGGGAGGTGGCAAAGGCATGGCTGGTGGGAGATGCTGGAGCAGCTGTCGTCGTTAGGCACAAGTGTCAACTTGACAGTTGAGGGTTTGAGCTCTGGGCACATTTGTAGAGAATTAGTGGTTGAATTAGGCCCAGAACAAACCTTCAGGAGATTGTCTAGCTGATGGGGAAGGCCCAGCCTATGGTGGGTGGGACTAGGCCCTGAACAGATGAATAAAACACTGAGAGCCAGTTTAGGAAGTCGGCATCCTTCTGTCCACTTGGCCAGACATGCTGGTCTGGCAAGTAAAGATTGTCCCTCTCTCAGCCGTTATGTGGTGATGATGTGGCCAGTTCCCTTGGCCCTACCTGGTATTGGTGTGAGCTCTTCTGTCAAGCTGGACTGAGAACTGTAACCAGGAATCATAAGAGAGAATAAATCCCTTGTTCCCTTAAGCCATTTGATGGTCATTTATCAGCAGCTATGCAGATGAACTGCTACAGTGGCTTAGGTCATGTCCATCATCATGGAGACTGACTGAGAGAGCAAGCAACAAACTTTCAGGAGCAGACTGGCGCTTACCCACCTCAATGCCTGCCTCCTATGATGTGCCTTCCTCCAGCAAGGGTCCACCTTCAAAGGGACCAACCTTCCCAAACATTAGCATCAGCTAAGGATTGCTTATCAATCATTAAGAAAAAAGCAACTTTTTGTTTCATTGATTCATTGTATTTTTACAATTATTTCTATTTCGTTAATTTCTACTCTTGGATGTCTTAATTATTTTTTTCTATTTACTGCTTTTGGGTTTGGATGTTCTCCTTTTTTTTAAGAGCTAAAGTACATATGAAGTTATTTGAGATATCTCTGACTTGTTAATGTAGGCATCTGTAGTTATAAACCTCTTTCTTAGGGCTTCTTTCATTGTATCTCATAGGTTTTAATATGTTGTGTTTTCATTTTCATTTGATTCTAGAGATTTTTTTATTTCTTCAGTGTCTCATTCTTCATCCAATACCATGTTGCTTATTATCCATGAGTTCATGTATTTTCTATAATTTCTGTGCCTGTCCAATTGTAACTTTATTCCATTGTGGTCAGATAGAACATAAAAACTTACTTCAAATTTTCTATATTTGTCAAGATTTGCTTTATACATGTGGGTCTTTGTCATCTGGGTCAGTCTTTGTTGGGAGATTGGATCATAGATGCTGAATGGATCTGCGCACTGTCCACCTCCCCCCCCCACTGTTGGGACACACGTAGGAACCCTATGGGAACACACCTTTCACTAACTTCCCCTAACCCTTTGCTTATAAAAGGATATGGAGATTAGTTCTTTTTTACAGATTACTCCTGCTCTGAAGTGGGCACAAACCCAACTGGATCTAGATTGAGCCTCAATATGAGCTATTGAGGAAAAGCTATTCCCCCCGTGTGCGGGCCCAAGAACCAGCACGAACCCGAACCTAAAACACAAGAAACTGACGTGGGAGCAGTAGGAATTAAAAGTCCAGGCTTTGGGTCAGAGGGGGCCTTGAATGTCCTCTTATCATCCAAGTTGACTTTATTGTAGCATACATGAGTTTTATAGGAAAACAATCAAGGAATAAGGCCAAATTCTTTACAGGATTATGTAAAATGTATACATTTCAGTTAACAAAGAAAAGGCAGGAGCGACATCTACTTGCTGTGGGACAGACATGATGTCGCCAGGTAGAGTAAACAGGGATGGCACCTTGTTGCTAGAAGGGAATGGAATGTATGCCTCAAAACAGAGTTACTTGGTCCATGCATTAGCATATCTCAGACAAGCAGGAAGGAACTGTTGGGGGAGGTATCAGTCCAGCGAGTTTCTAATAGAAACAGACAGGAGGAAACTCAACTTCCAAGGGAAGGAGTTAGGCCCCACATTGTCTTGCAGACAAAAGGCAAACTCAACTTCCAAGGGAAGGAATTCCTATGAACTGTCCATTTCAGATGCTAATGTATCATTCTCCAGAGAGCATGCTTTAGGCCTGACAACCCCACAACTCCATTCTCTCCCCTCCCCCCACAGAAACATACTTGACCTTGGCAGCCATCTTTGGCTCTTGCCCCTCATAGCACTCCAGGTCTCAAGTACATGAGTTCTTTTCCAGCTCCTTGTCCCTCATGAATTCCATACCTGGGAGTCCATGAGTTCTCCAGGGTGTCCTAGCCCCTCATGACACTCCACGTCTGGAGTCTGTAAGTTCTGTTCTTTTTCTCCTCTAATAAACTCTACCTTAAATCCTCTCAGAGAATTCTGCTTCAATCTCTGGGACACATGAACACCTCCTCCATGATCTGCAACAAAATGACAAATCAGCGAGCCCATCTACTGTGGACCTTTGGACCATCCCAGCATCTCACAGATGAGGATCATTGACCGCTCAACTCTTTCTTTGCTCTAAGTCAGCAGGAAGGAGTCAATTTGGTCATTTCTCCTCATCTCCCCACATGGTCAAGGTCCTCATAAGATAAAGGGAGGAATGAGAGAGAACGGCTTCTATTAGGCACTACTAGGATTATCCCAAAGAAATGCACCTTTGCCAAATCTGAAGGAACTGGTTCTAATCCTTCACAGAGGTAAAGTCACCAATTTACCCCAACCCTCTGCTTATGAAAGGATACGGAGATTAGTTCTCCACTGCAGATAAATTAAGTTCCTCAAAAGTAATAGCTGGACCATAAGATCAGCCATAAAGTCAGACTGGGCTGGACCCCAATATGAGCATACTAAGATACAGGAGACCAAAAGCCCAATCAGGTTTGCAGAAACTGGAGATAACGGATAAGGAAAAGCCACTTTTCCCAGGTTTGCTCAGGTTCGTAAAAACCCCTGATCCTACTAGCCATCTTTGATTCCCTCACTCCTTCCATGTTTAGTGTTCATGAGTTTTTTGCGGCTGTCTTGCCCCTCATGAATACGGAGTCCTTTCTGTTCTTTCTCTCCTCTAATAAACTCTGCCTTAATCTTCAAAAAATATAAATAAATAAAAGGAAAAGAAGTTATCCATTTCTTTTAGGTTGTCCAAGTTATTACAGTATAAATTTTTATAGTATGTCCTTAAGATTCTCTGTATTTCTCCAGAATCAGTTGTAATTTACCCCTTTTCATTTCTAATTTTATTGATTTGAGTCTTCTTTCTCTTTCTTTTTGCTAATGTGGCTGAACTTGCTTAAAAGAACCAGTCTTTTATTTCATTGTTGTTTTCGTTTCCAATTCATTGATTTCTGTCAGGATCTTGGATATCCTGTGTACTGTTTTTAGGATTAGTTTGTTTCCAAAGACTTCAGACATAACATTAAGTCATTTATTTGTGATCTGTTTTTTGGTGTAGACATTTAGTGTTATAAGCTTTCCTTTTAAGACAGCTTTTAGTGGGTCCCATGAATTTTGGTATGGTATGTCTTCATTTTCATTGGACTCAAGGAATTTTTAAATTTCCTTGTTTTGTTTCTTTTTGATCCATTCCTCATTCAAGAATGTGTTATTTTGTTTCCATGTCTGTGTGCTTTCTGTTGTTTTTAGGCGGTTTTAGAGCAGCCATACTGGGATGGTCTCTGAAGGCCTTTGAAAGTCTTCCTCCAGGGCTGGGATTACCCTGAAGGAACATACCCTAAAGTCACCAACTTCGCCCAACTACCTGTTCATGAAAGGATATGGGAATTAGTTCTCCATTGTAGGCAAGTTCTACCATGAGGTGGGGACAAGATCAACTGGGTTGGGCCCCAATACGAACAGGATCAAAAGCTCCAATTAGGTTTATAGAAACTAGAGCTAACCATTGAGGAAAATCCATTTTTCCTGGGCTTGCCTAAGTGTATAACGTACCTGACCCTAGCAGCCATTTTTGGCTCCCTTACCCTTCATGGCACTCCACGTTTGGAGTCTGTGAGCTCCTATCTGACTTTTCTCTCATCCCTCATAGAATCCATGCCTGGTTTCATAGTTAAGCACAGGTGTCAACTTGAGTGTTGAGGGTTTGGACTCTGGAGACATTTGTAAGAATTAATGATTGAGTTAGGCCTAGAGCAAACCTGCAAGAGATTGTCTAACTGATGGGGAAGGTCCAGGCCATGGTTGGTGGGACTAGACCCTGGAATAAATCATGGAGAACTGGTTGAGAGTTGGCATCCTTGTATACACTTGGCCAGACATGCTGGTCTGGCAAGTAAGGATCGTCCCTCTCTCAGCCGTTACATGGTGATGGTGTGACTAGTTCCCTCAGCCATGATGGTGGTGTGTGCTCTCCTGTCAAGCTGCACTAAGAACCTTAACTGGACTGTCAGTAAGAAAATAAATCCCTTGTTCTCTTAAGCCATTTGATGGTGATTTATCAGCAACCATGCAGGCAAACTGCAACAACTGGAGTCCATGAATTCTCCAAAGCTCTTTGGCCTCTCAGTTGGATTCACATCTATGAATTATGTTTTTTTTCTCTCCTCTAATAAACTCTGCCTTAATCCCCTATGAATGTTCTGGTCTCAATCTTTGACTCCAGAACACAAGAACCTGGATACTCCAGAGACATTCCATAATCATATTTGGCAAGCACAGCCAGGAGATCAGTTGCCATATCAGTTTCCTTTGTTATAGATGTCTAACTTTATTCCACAGTCAGATAGTATATAGGATGTAACTTCAATTTTCCTATATTTGTGGAGGTTTGCTTTGTGTCTTAGTATATGGTCTATTTTTAAGAATACTTCATAGGCTGCTGAGAAGAATGTATATTCTTTAGTGTTTGAAGCCCTCAACTCTTATTGAAAAAAGCTTAATATATTGGGACAATATTCATTTGTAATTGAATGCAGTGATCTAGCTGCATATGCAAATGCACAAAAGAAGAAACTAGAAATACCTAACTTCAACAACTTGAACAACTTCCTATTTTTCATATTTTTAAAAAGTTTTCTATACTATTGATTATAGAACATCTCCTAATGTATTTTATTAGAAACCTTTCATAATGTCCTCACTTTGCCTAGCAGCTTGGAATATTCCCTGAGAGTGGCAATTCCCATTAACTGATAACTGAATGAGGCTTCAGAAAATCTGGAAGTGAATCCACATGAAGGGAAGTGTTTCTAATCTCCAAAGAAGATAAAACCTAAGTCATTTTCCAAGGACGGCCAGACGACTGAGTAGAAAATAGAGGAGAGATACTCAAGGGAGAAGAAAGAGCAAAGCATAAAGCAAAGGGACAAAAGAGAAAAAAATGACTAGGTCTCAATTAGACCTGAGTTCTAAATGGCAGGATCCAGAATCCTAATCTGAGTATCATCAAGGATGAGATACATTACACATAGTGAGTTCCGCTGTATGTTTGTGGAGCGAATGGACAAAATGGCAACTGACATTACTATGCTGACTGAATACTATTATGTTGCTTACCCTCATTGGGTTCTCTTGAGAACTACATACGTTTTTAATAGCTTCACATCTTTACTTGCTTTCTCCTTCCATTCCTAGCTCAGATTCTGAGACTGGTCAAAATCCTAAGGGATCTACTCAGGGAATTTGAGAATCAGCTCTAGGACATAGGGCACTTTGGGGTGGATGGTCTTGGGCACAAGACTAGAGGGAAATTTTTAGGTGAGTAGGCAGAGGAGAAAGAAAGGAAGAGTAAAAGAATACCGTAGCCACAGCTTACTTAACCCTCCAGCTCTTGCTTCCTTTAGAGTGAAGCTTCTCTCCAGATGGCTATTTCTAGACTATGCTAACTGAAGTTCCCCAAAGAAAACCCCATTTATGTTAAAGATTCTAAAAGACTAGTTTACTGATTAAAAATTTTTATTATGGAGAAATAGACTGTGGTAGATCAGCAGTTCAATTATTTGGCTATATTTAGAATCCTTAACATCCATTCATTGCCAATCTCTGTGTCTGACTAAACATTATGACTATCATGTGACACCCTTTGGAATAAATTATGTGTTGCAGTCAGCCTGCATGGTTGCTGATAAATGACCATCAAACAATTTAAGGGAACAAGGGTTCCCTTATTTTCTCTTATGATTACTGGTCACAGTTCTTAGTCCAGTTTGATGGGAAAGTATGCACCAACACCAGGGCCAAGGAAACTGGCCACACCATCTCCACATAACAGCTGAGAGAGAGATGATCCTTACTTGCCAGATCAGCATGTCTGGCAAAGTGTACAGAAGGATGCTAACTTTCTCAACCAGCTCTCCGTGATTTATTCCAGGGCCTAATCTCATCCACCATAGGCTGGGCCTTTCCCATCAGCTAGACAATCTCCTTCAGGTTCGCTCTGGGCTTAACTCAACCACTAATTCTCCACAAATGTGCCCAGAGCTCAAACCCTCAACTGTCAAGTTGACACATGTGCCCAACTATGATAGAATAAATTATGTTAATGGACGACTAACTTTCACCAATCCAAAAGCTATGAGTGTCATCAGATAGCATCTGAGATCTATAAGACAGATTCCTCTGCTTTGCTATAACCATCTACTTGATGCTTCACCAACATAGTTAAAAAGTGCCTTGATTCATGACTTTCTTTGACTCGTTAACTATAAAACTTTAGGAAAAAGTTTCTACATTGGAATAAGGTATTTGGGGCAATCTGAATCTGTGTTTGTGGGTCATGGTCATTTGTATTTTGCTCAAGAATAAACTCTTATTTTCTTTAAGGTGAGAGCTGTTTTGTATTAACAACTACTTTTGACCTTTCCCCTACTCACTCTGTACTCTTGTTTTATTAGCCACGACATCTTTCCTTCTTCCCTTTATTTGAAAAGAATCTGTTGAGATGGGTGGTGAAATGGTTTCTCGAAAATTTCATGACTGGACAAAGCCTACCCATTTTACTTCCTTTACCCTAGTCTCTTGTTTTACTACACCCCTTCTTTTTTCATTTCCTTTTTATGGTTTGCTTTTAAAATTTTCCCTAAGTAACCGATACTTCAGCTTTGCTCATTTGTTTTTAATCACATCTTTTCCTTCTCTTCCTCTTCCTTCTCCTCCTCTTCCTTCTCCTCCTCTTCCTTCTCCTCTTCCTTCTCCTCCTCCTCTTTCTCCTCCTTCTTCTCCTCCTCCTCCTTCTCCTCCTCCTCTTCCTCTTCTTCAATTTGCTGTCTCATACTGGAGGAATAATCAAAGGAAGAGAAAATAGCAATCATAAGATACATATATTTATGGTGGTTAGAACCTGGTTAAAACTTATTTCTGAAGAGCATGGGTTAGACTCATGGTCTTGTTACTATCATAGAGAGGTGGGTGACTGCAACTAAAAATATGACTTTGGGAGAGTTTCAATAAAATGCAAGTAATAATATCTGCCCTGGTCACCTCATAAGGTTCCAGTATGATCAGTATGTGATGTACTATATAGGTTCCTGTTGCTGATCTTTTTGGGATGAAAGTTGAGGAGGGAGGTCATTCCATTATTCACCTTTATAATCAGAAATATCCCCAAGATTAGCAATTAGAAAAGATTAGAAATTATGCTGTATTGAGCAGCAGAAATTAACCTCAATGGCACAAGCATGACAATGTTCATAGCAGCACTGTTTGCAATAGCAAAGTCATAGAACCAACCCAAATGCCCAACAGTTGATGAGTGGATAAGGAAAATGTGGTACATTTATACAATGGAATACTACTCAGCCATCAAAAAGATGAATTAATGAAATTTTCTGGGAAATGGATGGAATTAGAAAAAATTATATTGAATGAAGTATCCCAGACACAGAAAATTAAGCACCGTATGTACTCCCTAATAGGTGGATCCTAGTACCAAACCCACTTAGTGACACACTCAAAGATAAATCTCTGTAATACCTATAGTAATTGCAAAGATTATAAACAGGAAGGAAAGGGAAGGAGAGTCCCGCCAGAAACAAGGAGAGAGGGGATCACGCTACAGCAGAGAAAATAAGCCACCATCAAGTACTGCAAGTAAGTAATGAGACATCTGGTTAAGCTCACAGACTTTCCTTCCTGGTCACTTGAATGGATGGGGTTTGATTTCACCAGACATGGAGGGCATAGAGTCTGGCAGATAGAAGGTAATCATCCTGCAAATGGGAGACTGACCCCTCTACTCACCGCGGTCTCCTACTCTTATTCCATCTACCTTCGAATCTACTCTTTTTTTTATTATTTATTCTATTGTGCGTGCGTGTGTGTGTGTGTGTGTGTGTGTGTGTGTGTGTGTGCACATATGTATGTGTGTGTGTGTAGAACCAGGGGGAATTCAGGAACCACCATGAATCGCCTCCACCTTCTTGTTTACTCTGTCCCGGGATTCACCAGGACCAGACACAGGCTGCCCCTGCTTCTGCCCACCGTCTATTCATGGGGTTTAGGATCTGAACTCAGGACCTTCTGCCTGCAAGGCAGAGGCTTAACCCCTGAGCCCCCTGAATCTACTCTTATAGTAAGACTCTATTTTAATAACCTTTTATCTCTGGCTAGGAGGAGACATCCAATACCCATCAGGATGGAGCCAAGGATGGTGCAGGAGCAGCAAAACTGAAAAAAAAAAAAAACCCACAATTCAGAACATCAGAGACCCTACATTAACCACCTGGAACCAAGCCAGCCTAATCTCTCCCCATCCTAAAGCTCAGGGAAATTTGTGGAAGAGGGGGCGGCAAAATTGTAAGAGCCTAAAGATGGAGAGGAGCAATGATATGCAAGATACTCCACACAAGTTAGGGCTGAAGTAATCATAACAGGATTTTGCATGACCTGCACAATGACTGACATATCATTGATCCCCCAAAGTCTAGCATGGATCACAGGCATTAGGATCCTTATCGGCAAGGGATTAACAGCTACAATAGTGTTCCTAGACTAAAGGGGAACACAAGAAAGAGCTCTAGGCAATGCTACTGAGTCCTTTCACTTCATCAGAGAGGAGGACCCAGAGGGAAGTTTGACATGCACACTAAAGGATGCTCCAGGGATGGGGGGCGGGAAGGGGCACTGAGAGAAAGGGAGGGAGGAGGGGAAGAAAGGGGAAAAGGGAGGAGGGACAAGGGGATCCAGGGAGGGGTGGAGGAAGGGAGGGGACCAGAGTACCTATTAAGTTTGTATGAGTGGAAAAAAAAACCCACACACACAAAAAAGAAATTATGCTGTATTGGGGACTGTGGTTTCCTGATGAGTCCCAAAAAGTGTCCTGGGCAAATAGATGGCTCATTTAGATTCAGTTAGTTGGGATGAGAAATGTGCTCCAAGTGTCTTACAACATAAGGATGAGAAATCTATTCTTTTGGGCTAAGTTATCTCTCCCAAAGATGTGTGGTGGACAGGAGGATGTAAATACTCAAATGATGAATTTATCAAAAGATAGAGGAGCTAGAAGTATGGAAGTTGCTATGTGAAGATAATGTAGATCTGGTTTCACAGATTTTCTGCTGTGAATTTAGCCTAGCCATGATTGGATGTTGTTGTTTGCCTGCGTGTTGCTGATAAATTCATGATAAAATGGCTTACGGGAACAAGAAATTTTATTCTGGCTTGTAATTGTCCAGTTACAGCTCTTAATCTAGCGTGGTAGGAGAGCCCCTACCAATACAAGCTGTCCACACCACATGTACAGCATTGCTGAAAAAGGGACAGTCCTCATTTGTGAGACAGCATGTCTGTCCAAGAATGCTTGTAAATGCCAACTTATGCACCCATTACGGGCTAGATCTTCTCCATTAATCAGTCAACTCCAGCAGGTTTGCTTAGGGCCTCTCCTAACTACAAATTCCTCACAAATATGGCCAAATTTACAGATGCGCACCCCTGTGTCTTAGCATAATTGAAGTGGTTCCATTCAGGGAACACGAGGCATATGTCCTCTATCAGCAACCCTTAATTCTTTCTGAGCATTAACCTGATAGAAACTATGTTTTCTTGTCACAAAAAAAACCGGTAGTATGCTTTTTTTCTTCTTCCTCTTCAGGAGAGAAAAAAAAAAAAAAAAAAAAAAAAGCCCTCATACATCCTATTTCTGGTTTGGAGGCTGTTTGGTGCACTATTTTCCGGTGATCTTGCCTCGCTCTCACAGCTATCTCCCGTGTTCCTGAAAAGCTCTGAAAAGCAGCATGGACTCCAAAAAATGGGAATGGTGCTTGGCTCTGGATCTGCTCCTGTTACCTATGCTGATAACTGGGGTTCAAGGTATTTTCCACCAATTGTCTGTCTGTGTATATCAAAGCTAAGGGGGGATGGAACGTGGCTCAGTCCTTGAAAGAGGGTCTGATCTTTGGACAATCCCTCTCCCACCCTGGGAGCAAGGGTCAGGTAAGGTCGAGAGCTTTCTTTAGTTGTTCAGAAGCCGACTCCGGCACTTTTCACAAGGACCAAGAGAGGGGGAAGTAGGTCCCCTTGTCCTTTTACCTCATGGCTGCCGACCATGGGAAACGTTTGTTTTTTTCAAGTAAAGGGAAATTCTATGCCGAGAGCTGGCACATTTTGGAGTTGCCACGTTTTATGCTGAGACACACTGTGTTTTCTTCGGCATCTGTGAGAACTTCACTTCTTCAAGGATTCCTGCTCTGAGCTGAAGTGAAGCTGCTTGTTGATCAAGAGATGGGTTGAAATTGTAAGAGAGAAACTCAGAAAGCGTTTCTTTGCCTACGTTCTCTGAATCAGGGCGTGAGAGGAAGCCTTAAGTGCCTTAGTAACAAGTGAACTAAAAAATGTCTGATTTATGTTAAGAATTAAGCTCTGCTCTTGTGGCTCAGGGACATCCTGGCTTCCTTCATGCGCTCAGGATTGAGTTACTTTGTTTTGTTTTCCTGTTATAGCTGCTGGGTAATCTTCATCCCCTGTCTTCCCAAGACATCTGAGGAAGAGGATTTAAGCTTCTTTTTATGTTATCCCCCCCCATATTTTCAATTTTTTTCAATTTAAAACCTCCCCCTCCCCACATCCTTAGTGAGACAAGGTCTCTTGTAGTTCAGTTAGTCTCAAACTCTCTCTGCAGCCAAAAATGACCTTGAATTTCCAATCCTCTTTCACTACCTTTCAAGGGCTGTGATTACAAACATGTGCCACCACATCTGATCATGAGGTGGTTAGAATTCCGGTCCTTGCATCTATCTGCTAGGCGGCTCAGCTATAATCTGTTTCTAAAGAGTTTTTACTTTCAACAAAATTGGCAAAAAATGAGCAAAATGATGAGATTATAAGGTATCATAAAGTTAAGGTGTGTGCTATCTTTTGAAGGGTTAGTACTGTTTGTTAGGAAAGTGGACTGATCACTCATATAGGGCCTCTCAGGGGGGCCGTGCTTTGGGTTTGGTGTGGTCTGT
Organism: Typhlomys cinereus; assembly: GCA_023101885.1. Lineage (NCBI taxonomy): Eukaryota > Metazoa > Chordata > Mammalia > Rodentia > Platacanthomyidae > Typhlomys > Typhlomys cinereus. The sequence continues at coordinate 1,405,131 of JALPQD010000174.1, forward strand.
GACTAAATCTAAGGACATGCTGTCTTCAGGGCCCTTTGTAATGGAAAGAGAGGGCCTCGTGTGATTGACTCATCTCAGAAGACATCAGAATGGCCTTTTAAATAGGAACTGACACAAAGCATTAGTCTGACTGTTGAAACTAAATTTGACTGGTTAAACTTAAAGTTGCTGTCTACTTTTTTTTTTTTTTTTAAGTATCCTCTCTCAGCTCCTGGCCTAAGTGCGTGCCTTTCTGTCTGTAACTCTCTTCTGCCTGTTCTGTCATGTGATTTTCTCCTGGAAACCCTGGGCTCTAGATTTTAGCTTATGGCTTGCTTGTTGGATTCTCTTTCCTGGAGTTTCATGAAGACAGGGTCCATGTTCTGTGTTTTGTTTCTTACTTGGTGCAATGCCCAGATTATAACATGTGCTCATCAAGTAATTGTGAAATAGATGAATGAGACTTCCAAACTTCCTTTTGGACTCTATATCCATATTTTCCTAAGGATGTAGTTGTTTCTCCTCCTTTTGTGAGATTTGCCTTTGTGGAAAAGTTCTGAAAAAGTTAGGTTTCCCTTTGTCTCTCCTCAGATTTCTGTTACTTTCTGTTTTCAGATAATGATTTGGAATGCCCTCTATTATTCAGCATTTTGTTGTTTCTCTACAGTACTTAGGAGAAACTGTGTTGAACTAGGAACCAGATGAACTATGTGTTCTGTCTAAGTTCTGTGCCCTAGCATTTTTCCATGGCTCACCAAATTTTCATGAGCTTCAAAATAACATGTTTCCTGTTTCTCTATGGGACTGCTACCAAGATTAAGTGAAATTTTAAAAGGACAGCTGCTCTCATGACCCATACACAATGTGAGACATGAAAGTTTAGGGTAAGTATAAATGAACTCCAAAGTCCGATGCTCTTGCCTCAGCCTCAGATTTGAATTTCCGTTTCTAAAACATTTCTTCTAGAATTTCCAGACATGTGTTCAACATTTGACTCATCATCTTCATTCTGACTTTCTACTGCACTGAAATGAACCATTGTAGCTAAGAATAATAACCGTCATTTATTTTCCACATGAAGGTGGCAATCAGCACTTTTCAGTCCTTCCAACAAGATCACGGTGGGGCCTAATATCATCTCAAGGACTTTTTCACTTATATGGCTAATTCCTTGGCTGAGAAAAACTCAAAAGAGTTATAAGTTACTGACACCACTCACAGGAAGCCTTTCACAGTGTGAGTCAAGAGAAACAGGTCTTTCCTACCCTAGTTTTGCAAGTCACACTTCTGCATTCTATGTGCGGAGGCAGTCACAGACCTCCTGTAAGTTCAAGAGGAAGGGACATTACTAATGTTATTTTAAGTTTTAAGTTTAAGGCTTTTGTGTAGCCTGAGATGGCTGCTTACTTGCTATATAGCAGAGGACTTTGGGATTGCAGATTTGCACTACCACACCTGGCTTCAAGGCAGGGATGGGATATAAAGCCCATTTACCAATGGGAAGAATGCAAAAGAACTGCAAGCTCTTTCTTTCTTTCTTTCTTTTCTTTCTCTCTCTCTCTCTTTCTTTCTTTCTTTCTTTTTCTTTCCTCTCTCTCTCTCTCTCTCTCTCCTCTTCTCCTCCTCCCCCTCCTCTTCATCTTCTTCTTCTTCTTTTTGTTTTTTTGGACAGGACCTCAGATATGTCAGGCAAACATTGTACCACTGAGTTGTACCCCAAACCCCAACTTTTGGAAAACTTCTCTTCTCTCTCCACAACCCTGCTCTTCTGCTATCCCTTGCCTTAATGAACAGCAACTTCATTTGCCCTGTTACTCAAGCCAGATTTGGAAATTACCTTCAATTCCCTTATTTTCTTTCCCTCTCATACCCAGTGAATTAATTCTAATTATGCTCCTCTCAAACACCCAGTTCTTTCTACTTCCATTATCATCAGCCTAGACCAAACAATCACTGTCTGTTAGTACCAATCCCATAATACTCACCATCTGAACTGCTCTTTTTAATTCATTCTTTTATCTGATTTTATATACTGCCACTGAGGTAAATTTCCTAAAATAGTTGTCCTTTCACTCATATTCTCTCTCTCTCTCTCTCTCTCTCTCTCTTTCTCTTTCTCTCTTCCCCTTCTCTTTACTGTGGAAAAGATTTATTAGTCTGTGTAAGTTGGTTTTAATAAACTACTGGTTACCTGTTACAGTATATTAGCAAGGCTCTCATTCAACAGTATTTTCCCAGAATCCAGAAGCAATGTGCCTGCCTCAAATTGTCACTTAGTGTTTTTTCCCACGCCTCCAAACATAGAAATAGCTGTTTGAATATCAACTAGCTGTAATAGAAAGCCATAAAGTAGACATCATACAAGTTACAATGAGGTCTCCGGACAAACACTACCAACACTCATGAAAAAAGATGTTGGCTTTAAAAGTGGTAGTGTTAAAGGAGTTACAGTGACCACACTTTTCATATCCTTCTGAAACAAGAGTGAGGGAAACCTTATTACCATTCTGCCAAACATCATGTAACTAACACTGTGCACAGTTTAAGGTACATGTCACAGGGTTGGTTGTTGGCTCTAGCTAATCACTGAAGCAAATGAAAAGGTGATACCCAACTGCTGTGACTTTTAGAACTTTTAGGTGATACCTAACTGCTAATAATACTTAAGAAGCATCATCAGATCAATGGAAATTTAATTCTGAATTGGTCTGGGTTAGATTCTATACTGACAGTCTTACTTAGTACTAAAAGAATCTCAAACATCCTAGAAAAGCTGTATGAAATCATATTCTTTGTTATTTGACAAAGTAAATTTGGCAGGTTTGATGGTACCTCATACATACCTCCCTGTAGTTTGACATACCAAGTAATTCAGTAATTGATCAGAGTATTTAAGCAAAATGGAGACAAAGGCAGACCCTGTAGCAGCATATACTAACAAATGGATATTTTTAAAAATTACATGATAAATGTAAATAATAAAATGTTCTAATAAAGCTATTCTTGTTTTATGTTACATAAAAAACTATAGACTGAAAACTGTGCATGCTTACTGTAATGTTTTACCTGGGAGAACTGATAAGTGGGATTTCTTGCAAATATTCACTACCAAGATAAACAAGTATATGCAAACTGCAAGGTCCCTAAAAATAGCAGTTAGAGTTTATATACAGAAAGATGTCACTATCTGACCAAACGCACAAGAGATGGATGATCCCAGAGTTTATAACACAGAACAGTAACCCCTGCAGGGCCCTGCAGACCACCCCCACCCCAGGGCTGTTTTCCCTGTGTGACAGTTTGACTCTGGTTTTGTTCTGGTTCCCACTGGACCTGGAATCAAGTCCAAGCCTATGGATGATCTTTTCAACAAGTTCTTCAAAGGCACACTGAACAACGTCACAGGCTTTTGCACTTGCCTCTATATATAACAGGGAATGCTTTCGCGCAAATTTCAAGCCTTCGTTTCTCTCAGCTTCACAATTTTCCTTATCAGTTTTATTTCCAACTAGCATGTTTACTCTGTCATTTCTTGTACGGTATGTTTCTAATTCATTTAACCAATTTAATCAGTTTAACGAACGTGTCTCTTTGTGCGACATCATAAACGAATATTACACTTTGTGCACCTCTGTAACAGCTGGGAGTTAATGTTCTAAATCTTTCTTGACCAGCAGCATGTCACATTGCAAGTTTAGCCTTATTTCTATCCACTGAAATAGTTTTCACCTTGAAATCAACATCTATTGTCGCTGCAAGTTCTGGATCAAAAGCATCATCTGTGAACCTTAAGAGCAGGCTGGAGTTGTGCACCTTACTTTAGCCGATGATGAGGATCTTCAGAGTGGTAAACACGCGTCCATCCTGAGCCCACGGCGCTCTGAACCCGACCCGCTACCCGCATCTGCCTTGTAAACCTTTTCCCCTCGTTTTCTTAAAATACCTCAATAAGTGCTATGGCAAATGAAAAGGCAGAAATTTTGAGTGTAGTGCTCACAGGGCATTGAGCAGTCACCTTCTGCCCCCACCTGGTAGTCTACGCTCATTTCACTTCTTCAAGTGGATCTTGCTCTTTTTTCAAACTTACTTTCTTTCTTTCTTACTTACTTACTTAATTTATTTGGTGTGTCAGAGGGCACTGTGTATCCCTGTGGAGGCCCAAGGATGACTTTGGGAATCATTCTGGAGCCAGAAGTGCAGGCTACTGCACGTTTCCACCTGGTGGGTTTTTTTTTTTTTTTTTTGGTGGGATCTAGGATCTGAACTCAGGACCTTCTGCTTGTGAGGCAGAATCTTAACCCCTGAGCAATCTCTCCAGCCCAGATCTTGCTCTTAAATCACCTCTTTTTTTCTTTTTTCCCCTCTGGTGGAAGTATTCTTTATTTCCAGTCCTCATCTTTCCCTGACTTGCTCTTACATATGTTAAACCCTTCTTACCTAGTCTATGGAAGCCTTTCTTCACCTCTAAATCTAAGTCATGTGCTTCTGTATCTGAATGTAGTGAGTTTACATTTTGTTGAGTGCAAAGCCAAGGGTGTCACCAAAGAGGGGAGAGAAGTTCATTACTTGCACCAGGCAAGGATGGCATGAAAGGTATCTTCCAAGTGATGCTCTCTACAAACAAAGGATACATGGGGGCTGTATTTGAGGAACCCGTACTTATCTATATAGGAAAGCACTTTAGCTATAGGTATACTCCTGGAACACTCAGTAAAGGAGTACATGGATAAGATACTCAGTTTGAGACTGTAATTTAAGAAGGAAAAATGGTAGACACTTTTTTTGGTGTGTTTAACTCAAGGTCGTGAAGTACAACTTTTAAGATGAACAGGAACATCTCTGAGCACACACAGTTTGCATCATAACACTTTGGGTAAAATAAAGAAAAAGATACTTCGAAGGTTCATGAATATGTAGTAACTTGCCCCAAAGATGAATCTGCCTAATTTGGTGGCTGGTGTTTCTTTTCGTGTGCCTCCTTCGCATCTTATATTATCTTTATACTAGCACATATCAACAATAGTGGATTGTCAGATTGTTTTTATTTATTGGAATGGAAACTCCGTAAAGGAAGTAGTTACATTTATCAATTATATGCACGCAGAGCCTCCTTCCTGCAGTTATTAGATCACTAACCTGATGTACACAGTAAGCATGTATGGAGAGATGAATGCAAATGGATGGAGGGAAGAAAGGAAGGAGACAGAAAAAGAGTAAATTTAAGAGTCATTGTTTCAGTCAAGTCTGATATCTCAAAATGACCTTACTGGCCCCAATTAATTCTTTCTTTCATTTCCCTTAGTGGCTCTATCAAATTATCATTCTTTATTTTTCTTTTATGGATATGTGTAGGGGCTGCATACATGCTTTTGTATGTGTGTGTGTGTTTGCATGTGGGTGGGGGTACATACAGGAGTGCATTTGAGTGTGTGTGCCTGTGGAGGCCCAAGGGTGATGTTAGAAATCATCCTCAATCAATTACTCTTCCACCTTATTATTCTGAGGCTGGTATCTAAACCGGCTTGCTCTGGGAATTTCCAGGCTTCACTGTCCAAGACTAGAACTATAGGCAATAAGCACTTGGCATTTTTATATAAGGATCTAAACTCAGTGTCCTTTTGCTTGTGAGACAAAGGCTTTAACAACCGAGCCATATCCAAGACCCTTCAAGCCGTCCCTCTTTTTTTTTTTTTTTTAACATTTTTTATTATCATTTCCGCTCATACAAACTTAATAGGTAGACCAGTTCCCTCTCCCCCTCCTCCTCCCCCCGAACCCCCTGCTCCCCCTCCTTCCCTCCCCATCTCCCAGTGCCTCCCCCCCAATTCCCAGAGAGTCCTTTATTGTGTATGCCTAACTCTCCTCTTGGTCCTCCTTTTCGATGACGTACAAGGACCCAGTGGCATTTCCCTGAACCCTTTCTCATGTTCCCCTTAAGCATAGGAACACTACTGTGGCTGTCAATCCCTTGCCTCCAAGGATCTTGGTGCCTTTAGCCGATGTTAGACTTTGTGAGGTCAATAGTGTGACGGACATGGCACACGGCATGCAAAGTCCTATTATGGTTGCTTCAGCCCTAACTAGTGTGGAGACTCTTCAAATCATTGCTCCCCCCATCCTTTTGCTCTTACAATCTTACCGCCCGCTCTTCCGCAAATGTCCCTGAGCTTCAGGATGGGGGGAGATTAGGCTGGCTTAGTTCTATGTGGATGATATAGAGTCTCTGAAGTTCTGGATTGTGGTTTGTTGATTTTCTTTGGCAGTTTTGCTGCTCCTGCAATGCCCTACACTCCATCCTGATGGGCACTGTATGTCACCCCCTGGTCAGAGACAAAAAGCTGTTAAACTGGAGTCTTGTTATAATAGCACATTCAAGGGTAGATGTAATAAAAGCAGGAAACCTCGGTGAGGGAGGGATCAGTCACCCATTTGCAAAATGATCACTTTTCATCTGCCAGACCATATGCCCTCCCCTTCTGGTGAGATCATACCTCCTCAGTTGTACATGATCAGGAACGAACATCTGTGAACTTAACCAGGTGTTACATTACTTACTTGCATTCCTTGGAGGCCGATTTTCTCTGCTGTAACATGGTCCTCTCTCTCCTTGTGTCTGGTGTGGCCCTCTAACCCTATCCCTCCTGTTCACAATCCTTGCAATTACCGTATTACATAGGTTTACCCTTGAGTGTCTCAATGTGGGCTGGGTGAGTTTGGTACTAGGAGCCACCCATTAGGGAGTACATATGGCGCTTAACTTTCTGGGTTTGGGATACTTCACTTAATATAATTCTTTCTAATGACATCCATTTCCCAGCAAATTCCAGTAATTCATCATTTTTGATGGCTGAGTAGTACTCCATTGTATAGATGTACCACCTTTTCCTTATCCACTCGTCAACTGTTGGACATTTAGGTTGATTCCATGACTTTGCTATTGTAAACAGTGCTGCTATGAACATGGTCGTGCTTGTGCTATTGAGGCGAACCTCTGCTGCATGGGGGGTTATTCCCAAAAGTGGGATAGCAGGGTCATATGGCATTTCAATCTTTAATTTCTTTAAGAATCTCCAGACGGCTCGCCAGAATGGCTGTATGAGCCTGCATTCCCACCAGCAATGTAGCAGAGTTCCCCTCTCTCCACATCTTCTCCAGCACTTGTTGTTTGTATTGTGGATTATTGCCATCCTGACCGGGGTGAGATGATATCTCAGGGAGGTTTTGATTTGCATTTCCCTGATGGCTAAAGAAGTGGAGCATTTTTTAAGATTTTTTTAGACATTTTAATTTCATCTCTGGTAAAATTTCTTTTAAGTTCCAGGGCCCATTTTTTAATTGGGCCATTGGTTTCCTTGGTGTTTAATTTTCTAAGTTCTTTGTGCACTCTGGACAGCAGAGCTCTATCAGATATGTGGTTAGTGAAGATTTTCTCCCATTCTGTGGGTTGCCTTTGAGCTCGAGTGACAATCTCTTTATCTGAACAGAAGCTCTTTAATTTCACAAGATCCCAACTGTTGAGAGTTGGTAGCAGTGACTGTGCCATTGGATGTCTGTTTAGGAAATGTTGGCCTAGCCCAATCAGCTCAGGGGAGTTCCCTATCCATTCAGTTATGATTTTTATAGTCTCTGGCCTGATATCAAGGTCCTTGATCCATTTGGAATTAAGTCTTGTACATAGTGACAAGTACAGGTCCAGCTTTAATCTTCTGCATGTGGAGATCCAGTTTTGCCAGCACCATTTGTTGAAGATGCTGCTCTTTTTCCATTGGATTCTTTGGGCCCCTTTGTCAAAGATCAAATGGCTGTATTTTTGTGGGCTTATATCTGGATCTTCAACCCTTATCCATTGATCTGTGTGTCTATTTTGGAGCCAGTACCAGGCTGTTTTTATAACTATGGATTTGTAGTATAGACTAAGGTTTGGTATGGCAATACCTCCAGCAGTGTTTTTGTTACTCAGGATTGTCTTTGCTATCCTGGGTCTTTTGTGCCTCCATATGAATTTTGAGATTATTTGGTCAACTTCTTTAAAGAATTGCTTTGGGATTTTAATTGGTATAGCATTGAATTTGTATATTGCCTTTGGTAAGATGGTCATTTTTACAATGTTGATTCTGCCAATCCAGGAACATGGGAGGTCTTTCCACCTTCTGATGTCTTCAGCAATTTCTTTCTTTAGGGTTTTAAAGTTTTCGTTGTAAAGGTCTTTCACCTCCGTGGTTAGGTTTATACCAAGGTATTTCATTTTTTTAGGGGCTACGTAAATGGGATTGTTTCTCTCAGGGCTTTTTCACTTCTTTCATTCTGGGCATATAGGAAGGCCTCTGATTTTTGCACATTTATTTTGTATCCTGCCACCCTGCTGAACTTCTCAATTAGTTCCAGGTACTTCCTGGTGGAGTTTTTGGGATCCCTCAGGTATAAGATCATGTCATCTGCAAATAGGGATACCTTGACTTCTTCCTTGCTGATTTGAATCCCTCTTATGTCCCTTTCTTGTCTTATGGCTTCAGCTAAGACTTCAAGTACAATATTGAATAGAAGTGGTGAGAGTGGACAGCCTTGTCTAGTTCCTGATCGAAGTGGGAATGCTTCCAATTGTTCCCCATTGAGCATAATCCTTGCTGTGGGCTTGTTGTATACAGCTTTTATTATATTGATAAAGGTTCCTTCCATTCCTACTGTCTCTAGCATTTTGATCATAAAAGGCTGTTGGACCTTGTCAAAGGCTTTTTCTGCATCTATCGAGAGTATCATGTGGTCTTGGACTTTGGACTGGTTTACATGATGAATTACATTTATTGATTTTCGTATGTTGAACCAACCTTGTGTGCCGGGGATGAAGCCTACTTGGTCCCTGTGAATGATCTTTTTGATATGTTTTTGAATCTGATTTGCTAAGACTTTGTTGAGAATCTTTGCGTCTGTGTTCATCAGAGAGATCGGCCTATAGTTTTCTTTTTTAAGTGAATCTTTATTAGGTTTTGGGATTAAGACGATATTAGCTTCATAGAAGGAATTTGGTAGTGTTCCTTCCTTTGCTATTTGATGGAACAGTTTAAGGAGTATTGGTGTTATTGACTCCTTAAATGTCTGGTAGAATTCTGTGCTGAATCCATCTGGTCCAGGACATTTTTTGGTGGGAAGATTCGAGATTACTTCTTCAATTTCCTTATATGTTATAGGGACATTTAAGTAATTCACAACTTCCTGATCCAATTTAGGTAAGATGTGTTTACTTAGAAATTCATCCATCTCTTGTGTGTTGTCAAACTTTACCGAGTATAAGTTTTTGAAATATGATGTTATAATTCTCTGGATTTCTTGGGTATCAGTAGTGATTACTCCATGTTCATTTCTAATTTTGTTAATTTGGGTTTTCTCTCTCTTGCTTTTGGTTAATTTAGCTAGGGGTGTATCTATCTTATTGATTTTTTCAAAGAACCAGCTTTTTGACTGGTTGATTTTCTCTATTGTTTTCTTAATCTCGATTTCAGATATTTCTCTCCTTATTTTGCTAATCTCCTCTCTTCTACTACTTTTGGGATCAGATTGCTTAAGTTTCTCTAAAGCCTTAAGCTGCATCATTAAGTTATTTATTTCTGATGTTTCCATTTTTTTGATGTAGGCATTAAGAGCTATGAACCTACCTCTTAGGACAGCTTTCATTGTGTCCCAGAGATTTTGGTAAGTTGTATTTTCATTATCGTTCACTTTTAGGAAATCTTGAATTTCCTTTTTAATTTCTTCCTGAATCCACTTCTCATTCAGCATCATATTGTTAAGTTTCCAGGAGTTAGTGTATTTTCTCTTGTTTGTTGTGTTGTGGATGTCCAGCTTTAGGCCGTGGTGGTCTGATAGGGCACAGGTTAGAATTTCAACTTTTTTGTATATGTGTAGATTCAGTTTTGTGGCCCAATATGTGATCTATTTTGGAAAAAGTTCCGTGTGCTGCTGAGAAAAATGTGTATTCTTTTGTGCGTGGGTGAAAAGTTCGATAGAGATCTGTAAGGTCCATTTCTTTCAGGGTTTGATTAAGTTCCAAAGTGTCTCTGTTAAGCTTTTGACCTGTTGATCTATCCCATGTTGAGAGGGCGGTGTTGAAGTCCCCAAGAATTATTGTTTGGGGGTTGATTTCTTGCTTTAGGTGCCGTAGGGTTTTCTTAATGAATGTGGAGGGGCCCGTATTGGGTGCATAAATGTTCAGTATTGTGAAGTCTTCCTGGTGAATTGTACCTGTGACTAAAATGTAGTATCCATCTGTGTCTTTTATGATTTTCTTTGGTTTGAAGTCCACTTTGTCTGAAAGCATAATTGCTACCCCTGCCTGTTTCCTGGTTCCATTAGCTTGCAAGATTTGGACCAGCCTTTCATTCTTAGGATGTGCTTATCTTTTGTGGTGAGATGAGTTTCCTGAAGGCAGCAGATTGTTGGGTTGTGGTTTTTAATCCAAGTTTGTAATCTGTGTCTCTTAATCGGCGAGTTAATACCATTGACATTTAATGTTATAATGGAGAAATTATTTTTAATTCTGGACTTTTTTATGTTTAGTAGATTTTGTAAGCATGTTGTTTGATATTTATGTTTTGGTGATATTATACTTTCCTTCTGTCCTCCTGGATACGCTTGTTCTTTTCTTCAAGCTTGAGTATCATTTCTAGGATTTTTTGAAGGCCTGGTTTGGTAGACATGTATCCCTTCAAGTTGTCTTTGTGCTGGAAACTTTTCTTTCTCCCTCAATCATGACAGATAGTTTTGCCGGGTATATCAGTCTGGGTTGGCATTTTTGCTCATTTAATACTTGAAGTATGTCTCTCCAAGCTCTTCTTGCTTTTACTGTTTCCATTGAGTAGTCATTTGTTATTCTAATAGGTTTACCTTTAAAAGTGAGTTGCTTTTTTTCTCTTGAAGCTCTCAGCACCTTTTCTTTGTCTTGAATGTGGAGTGTTTTGACTATTACTTGCCGTGGCGATTTTCTATTTTGGTCATATCTGTTTGGAGTGCGAAATGTCTCTTGTATTTGGATAGGCCTCTCATTCTTTAGTTGTGGGAAGTTTTCATTTATGATGAATTGAAATATTTCCTCCGGTGTGGTATCTTGGGTTTCTTGTTCTGGTATTCCATGAATGCGCATGTTAGGCTTCTTCAGGGTGTCTCATACCTCTTGAATGTTCCTCTCCAGTATCTTTTTGGCTTTAACAATCTCTTCCATTGAGCTGGTTAATTCTCCCACTTTGTCTTCAAGATCTGAAATTCTATTTTCTGCCTCATTTGTTCTGCTGATAAGACTCTCTGTTGAGTTTTGGGTTGAAGATAACTTGTCTTTTAGTTCAATTTTAAACTCTGCCTGAGACTGTTTTAATTGCTCCATACCTATTTTTGTTTCTTGAACTGTCCTTCTCAACTCCTCCAAGTGCCTGTTGTGTTCCTGTTCAAAGTGGTTGATTCGGTTGTTTAACTCTTCTCAGATTTCCTCTTTCATAGTATTAATCATGGTAATGATCATACTCTGAAAGTCGTTATGTGGGGTCTGGCTTTCATGGCTATTTTCTGTGGATTTGTTCTGGTCGGAATCCCTCATTATGGGATTGATTCTTTCGGCAGGAGATTGGTCTTCTTGGGTTTTGTTTCTCGCGGATCTGCACTTTGACTTGTACATTGTTGTTTTGTTTTTTAGGACCTTTCAGTTTCTGTGTGTTTTTCACTGAATTGATGTAGTTGGTATTGTTATGCTTGCCAGTTATTACTAGTGCTTGCCTTGGATTGGGTATGTTTGTGTATTGTTATTGTTATATCCTAGATGAGGCTACTAGGCTGTTAGTACGTCAGTTAAGTCAGGTTATGTTACCAGGGGGTGAATATTAGTTTGGTAGTGTACTTTTTATGATTTAGTATCTTGGTGAAATGTGGGGGTGAGTGGTGTATTCCCTGGAGTTGTATGTTGTGGGGTGGCTGTATGAGAAAGTTGATCTACAGCATTGATACTTTAAAGGATCAGTAAGGTGAAAAGAAAAAGTTTACTTATCTTTGGGCTGGATGAGAAGAAACTCGCCCACGTGATATAATGATTGTAGTGGAGTCCAGATGTATGGCCTGTGTTCCCTTTGTTCCTTAGAATTTTGCTTGAGTTTCCTTTGGGCTCTATTGAATTCTGAGTAGCAGTGTGTCTTCCGTGGACCACGTGCGTATGTCCCCGGTGGGCCAGAGAGGCAGAGGGTCTGATGTTGATGGCAGAATTCTTCACCTGCGACCTGGGGGGGAGGGCGGAGGCGCATGGGGGCGCGAGGGTGCAAGAGGCTGGGGTCCAGGGCGGGGCCCCGGGGGCTAAGCCGGCGGCCATGCGGCCCGGTGCTGCTGGCTGGGCGGCTCCCAGGTGGGGGGCGGGGCTGGGCTGGGCTCTTTCGCTCCCTGGCTGAAAGGCAGAATTCTTCACCTGGGACCTTGGGCAGCGGGCGGCGGGCAGCGGGCGGGGGGCGGGAAGGCACGGAGGGGGCTGGGGTCGTCAGGGCCGGGGCACAGTCTGGTGCTGGTAGGGCGGAGCCTGTGAATCCCAGGACAGAGTAAACAAAGAAGAGGTGGAGGCGGTCCATGGTGGTTCCCGAATTTGCCCATGGTTACACACACACGCACACACACACACACACATACACGCACGCACAATTGAATAAAAAAAATTAGAAGTAGGGGCTAGAGATCATTAGGCAGGAAGCTCAACTTGTCCAATGTGTCTAAAGCAAAAAATTTTCTCTATATTTCTGTCTCCATGTCTTTCCCTTCAGAGCAGGTCTTGCTCTCTTGTGTCTTCAATTTTGCACCAAGTCCCTACCAAACCTTGTCTTACTCCTTCTTTGCCATTGCTTCTTCATTCAACCTATAGCAGTATGAGTCATTCCAAACCCTAAATAAGGAAAATGCTACTAAAACTAGCTTAAGTTTCCATGCCCTTTCACATAATACCTGATTATCTTTCTTTCCCATTGACACTGAAATATTTTGAAAGAATAGTGGGTTTCTATTTCTCCTTTTCCACCTTTAGAGTCCCTTGAAATATTGACAGCTAAATTCATTGTATTTCCCATGGCAGAAATATTATCTTGTTTATTATCACCCAAGACCCAAGTCTAGGGTCTTGATATCTATTGTTAAATTACATACTAAAAGGATTTATATAAGCTTGAAAAATATTTGATCTCAACATAGTACTCCAGATAACTCTGCATCTCTTTTTTCTTCGTTGTTTTGCTAGAAACATCAGGCTTTCATATGGTGATGAGTTTTCTTTTTAGAATCTTTTACTTGAGTAATAATGTCTTCAGGTGCGAGATTATGATCTATTTTGATATGATTTTTCCATCTTTTGTTGAATGGTGGCTCCAGGGTTTTACTGTGCAACACAGGCTGGCCTTGAACTTAAGATACTTTTGACTCAACTTCCTGAGTGCTGGGATGTAGACATGTGTTACCAAGCTACTCATGATTCTACTTTTTCTAACAGAAAGCATGGGTAGGTCAGACAGGATCACTTCTATTCCTATTATAAGCTACAGGTAAATACTATTACTTTATTCTGAGCATCTAGATATATCAGCATCTGCTTTGTCCTATTGAAGTAAGCCAAATTAAGCAAACCTTTCAGGTTGTTTCGCCTACCTTCTAGAAGATGATACTGTTAAGATATGGTAAGATTTCATCAACAACTAACCACTTCCTTATTTCTCGAGAAGTCACACCCTTCCTGATTCAGACAACCTCTTCAGAATTGTCACATACAGGTTAAAGAGGAAGGGAAGATACAGTACAATATCTCAGACCTCCTGTTGGAATGGTCTGTTACTTGTCTCTGTCATCAAACTGTGAGCTGCTCTGTCTCCTGAGTATATGTGGAGACAGGTCAGTGAGTCTGTGCAGGATGGCTTAGAATAGTTCTTTCTGCACTGAGGGTGAAGAAACTGTTGTCCCTTACAGGGGATGCTTGCAATGCTTGGAGTCACTTTTGGTTGTCTCACAGAGGGAAGTGTTACTGGCATCTGGTGGTCAGAAGCCAGGGTTGCTGCCAAAAAACAAAACAAAACAAAACAAAACAAAAAAACACTTAGAAACACTTAGAAGTACTTCTAAATGACCCCTCACCACAAGGAGAAATATTTAGCCCAAAATATCAATAGTGACAAAACTGAAAATCACTGATCTAGGCCACATGTTATTGTCATCTTTATTATTTATTAATTTATTCATATGGAGACAAGATTGAGAGTAAGTGTAAAATATATACACAAAGATTAAAATCCTGGCGAGAGCTGGGTGTGGTAGCACAGGTCCGTTATCCCATTTGGGAGGCTGCCACTGGTAGGTCAGGAGTTCAAAATCATACTTGGCCACTCTGAGATACATAGCAGACATAAAAACAAACAAGCAAGCACTCTTGGTGAGACCTTTCTCCCAGGCTATGTGCTCTGAGAGACCAGACCATCTGCATGCATTGCTGATATCAGAGCCTAAGCTACACAGGCACATGTGGGTGCACGTCTGATGCTTGGACTGAATCGATTTTTTTTGAGTGAGATTATAGAATAGTGACAGGACCAATCAGAAATACCTTGGGACTGAAAGGTATAGCTGTATAGGTACCGTGGCAGGGTAGCTACTCAACAAATATTTGTCGAATAAATAGTTGGATGAATGATGATTGAAAGATTTCTTATATGAAGGGTGAATGAATCTTGAAAGCTTTAGGGACATACATGGTTTATTGTTTAGTGGCAAAAATGAATATTTCTGGAAATTATAGATATCTGCATCCTGTTACCACAATGTTTAGGGACATGGCAGGTGAGGTAGCATGAGTAAGCATGAGGGATAGTTTGTGGTATTTTTCCGTTACCTAAGTAATTGGCAGAGGAGTCTATAAACCATATAAATATAGCCTACTGAACTCAAACTAAATATCCTGCAATTCTAATTTCTTTAACCAGATTCCAAACTCTTTACAATTATGATACCACCCAACACAAAAGTAAGAAAGGAGATGTTGAATTAGAAGGAGACTTACACTACACTCTGAATTTAAAAAAGTGGTCAAGTCCAATAACACTTGTGTTTACCTTTATTATAGAAATAAGACATTGCATTAGGTTGATTTTTAAGGAAGAGGAGAGACGTCTCATTTTGCTCAGGTTGTCCTCAAACTCACTGTGTAGACCAGGATAAACTCCTGATCCCCCTTCTTTCACTTCCTGAGTGCTAGGACTATAGGCATGTATCACTTGGTTTATGCAGAGCTGAGACTGAATATAGGGCTTCACATAAGAGAGAGAGAGAGAGAGAGAGAGAGAGAGAGACAGAGAGAGAGAATACCAAGGTCTGCACAGTCTGCTTTGTGTTGTTTGAGAGTAGAATTAAATTCCTGCCCCCTTGCCTATTTGTTAGGCTCTAATTTTCACTGACTGGGAAACAAATCTCTGAGATGAAGATTATACTCCCCAAGCAAGGGGGGGGGGGATCCCTTCTTTCTTCTCTGTTCTAACAGTTAAAGCTAAAGTCTGGAACATGAGGCAGCACTGTGCAGTATGGGTCTCACTCTGACTTTTTATTGGCAGATCCTCCCCCAGTTACTGTGATGACTGGAAACAATGCGACTCTTCACATTCTTCAAAATCAGAGCGATCACTACAAACGTGTAACCTGGCTTTTCACTACCAAGCAGAAGATTTTAGAATGGGACAGTTCAATGACCACACCTAAGATATTTGAGTCTGAATTTAAGAACAGGATTATGTTTAATCATCAGAACTTTTTACTAGAAATCTACAATGTCCGGAAAGAGGACGAGGGCATCTACTTCTTGAGAGTGTTGAAGGATGGAGGCGAGAAACAGTGGCCTATAAGCCTGAAGGTGTTTGGTAAGTTTGGGCAACCAAAGGGTAAATACTAATTTCAAGGATTTAGGCAGACCACTAGCATCCGGGGCCTCTCTCTGAGAGATGGAAAAGAAAACTTAAGGACAAGCTTAGTTAATTTTTTCTGGAAATGCTTTTTGCTTGGGAGTGGGCCTGAGCTAGCAGATGCCCAAACTGGTAACATGAAAACCTCTTCTAAAACTAAGTGTGTCTAAGATTTACAGAGAAAGAAGATAGTTTTTCATTGCTAGAATAGAATACTTGAGAGAAACAGTGTAAACGAGGACAGATTTATCATGGTTCACAGCTTAAGAGGTTTTTAATCTGTAGTCAGTTGGCCCCATAACCATGGACTGTTGTGGTGTATGGTTCAGAGCTGCTAACCTCATCATGGCTGAGAAGGAGGTAGGGAAAATAATGCACCAGGAAACAAGATGTATTTTTTAAAAGTTACTATGATAGTTACTCTGTATTGTTGCTGGTAATAAATAAATTTACAACCAAATGGTTTAAGGGAACAAGGGGTATTCTTCTGGTTTGAAATAGTTGGGTTGTATTTCCTTGTCCGGCTTGCTAGGAGTGTCTACGCCATTACTAGAGGCAGAGGGAATTGGCTATGCCATTTCTACATCACAGCTGAGAGAGGGACGATCCTTACTTGCCAGACCAGCATGTCTATCTGCCCAAGTGTATAGAAGGATGACAACACCTCCTTTACCACCAGTTCCCTCCATCTTATTCACCTGCCCAGGGACTAGTCCCACCCACCATGTCCTGGCTCTTCCCTATCTTTTGGACAATTCTCTGCAGGTTTGCTTGAGGCTTAACTCAATTACTGATTCTCTGTAAATGTGCCCAGCGCTCAAACCCCCAACCATCAAGTTGACACCTGTCTCTAACTATGACATGTATGTTCCTCACTTCTTGCAACTAGGCCCCATCATCTAGTTTCTACCACTTTCCAAGTAATGTTTTCAGTTGTGGATCCCTCATGGATCTATCCATTGAAGAGATCAGACTTTGAAACCAGTCACTTTCTAAAATTACTACTAGGGACCAATCCTTTAACATGAGAGCCTTCTAGGGGATGTAGATAGCAAGAAACAAATCACAATGAACGGAAAACAAAAGAGACTATTTATTCTATATTTCCTCCATTTCATTGTGTAATTAGCCAATTCAATTCTGAACTTAACTTCATTCTACCTGAACTCGGACTTTATCAGACTTACAGAAAAATATTAAAAAGATAAATTGGAGACAAGCTCTAATAAGAGAGTTTCAGCCTGTCAGGACTGTGACAGAAACTTCTGCTTACAGCTCCAACCTGGCAAGTATATGTGGAATGAGGAATAGGGTCTTATATGTGAAGACAGATAGAACTAGGTTCAAAACTCTGATTAAATGAAATGAGCAGGCCCAGAAAGAAGAATTCCCTGTTCATTCATTGAAGTTACGAAGGTTTATCTCATAGAATGAGATACTAGAAGAAGGATCAGTAGAGGCAAGAAAGGGCAATACGGAGGAGGGATAAAGGAAAATTGGATAATGAATACCAAAGTTAATTCTAATTAATCCTAACATTCCATAGCACAGCAGGAAAATTATAACCCCCAACAATTCATATATCTTAAAGTTGATGGAAAAAGAAAATTTCAACAATATCTCTTTATGTTGTTTGAAGAAATGAATGTTTGTTGCCATGATTTTAATTATAACATATGTGCATTGAATGTTATAATGTGCCCCCTAAATATGTATGATTATTATGTGTTTGTCATGGTTTGAAATGTGTCCCCCACAGGCTCATATATTTGGGAAGGTCATGGAACCTTTAGGAGGTAAAGCTTGCGAGAGG
Source organism: Typhlomys cinereus (assembly GCA_023101885.1). Lineage (NCBI taxonomy): Eukaryota > Metazoa > Chordata > Mammalia > Rodentia > Platacanthomyidae > Typhlomys > Typhlomys cinereus. Next base: position 1,422,864 of record JALPQD010000174.1, read on the forward strand.
AAGGCAGTCACAGGGGTGGATTTTGAGATGGATTAGTCCCACCTTACTTCCTGCAGAGGTCTGCTCTTTCAGTGGTCAGCCTTGCAGCTCTCAGCATCCCAGATGGGTGTGACCCTAAGGCCTCCTCCAGCTTCTGTCACCGGTCATGCCACTTCTGTCATGAAAGATTGTATCTCCTCTCTGGAACTATAAACTAAATAAATCCCTTTTCTCCCTGAAGCTGGTTGACTTTGGATAGTGTATCATAGTAGCACAAAGAGTAACTAGTACAGAAATTGGTATCAGAGAAGTGGGATGTTGTTGTGTGAAACTAAAAGAATCTGGTACCAAAAAGTAAAGTTGGTGTTTGTGAAGATGAGAAAAGTTGGTACCCAACAGTATGGCCAATGCTATGATGTAGTTAATGTGTCTTTGGAATTGTTTGTTGGGAGAAAGATGAAAAACTTTGGAACTTTGTGCTGCAAAAGCCTTTATGTCTTGGAGACGAGCCAAATGGGCCTTTCTTGTGAGAGCTTGGAAGAGAGTAAAACTGTTACAGATGCAGGCAATGGAAGCCTAGCTTGTGATGATCCAGAAGGGAACAAAGACTGTGTTTGGAACTGAACAAGTGGCAAATGGAACCATGTGCTGGCAGAGTTTAAGTAAGTTCTGCCCTCTTTGTGAGAGCTTGCCTGCAGGTAAAATCGAATGTTTGGCTGAAGAACTTTCCAGGCAAGACAGTGTTGACAATGTAGCATGGCTACTTTTTAGTGTTCTTCTTCAGAGTTATGAAAAAGAACAAGAAACCAGGCAGAAAGAAGCAAAAACTGAGGTTTGATGAGGAAAAATACTTAAAGAGTTGAACCAGGAAGAAGCAGTCTGCAAAATATTGGCTTTTGTTAAATAGAGTAACTGCATTATAAAATCAAAGTCTGCTCTCAATTTGGATAATAGGAGAGATTGCTCCTTGAGGCCAAATTTCTCAGGGAAGGATACCTCCCTACTCTGGGAGTGGTATGCTTGTAACAGCAAGCAGTCTAACAGCTTTCTGTCTCCAAGATGTCTTTAGTGACCTAGGCCTATTCCAGCTTCTGCCACCAGCCATGCTGCTTTTGCCATGAAAGACTGAATAAATCTGCTTTCTCCCTTAAGTTGCTTGGCTTTGAGTGGTATCTCATAGCAACACAAAGAGTAACCATTACAGCATTCATTAACACTTGAAAACCACCTTGGTCAGTTGCACTGCACTGTGGTACCTGAGAGTAAGATCTTGCATTAGGTAAGGTTCTTGTGGCAGCAAGTTGCAGAAAGCAATAATTTTACTTTTTATCAAAAAAGGAGAGGTTATTTTAAGAAACTGTTGACAACAATTCAACTAAGTAGAAGAGTGTAAAAGGCCCAAGAGGAAGAAGACTGAGAATCAGAGTGAGCTCAGTCTGCAGGCTCAGGCATGTGGTGTTCCATTCAATTAATAAGACTTGCTCTCAAAGCTTAGGTTTTTGTTACTCTAAATTTAAATTCTCAGAGAAATTTGGTGAGAAAGAAATTGATTTATAAGCTTAGTTCAGATATATGTGTCTGATCTAAATTCTTATAACTAAAATGACCAAGTAATAATAAAAAAATGTAGTTCCTTGGGAGGGCTCCTTGGGTTTACAGTAGGCAGTTATTACAGAAGACAGACTGTTATAATGGTAATTATTACATCTATTTGCAGAATATTATAAGGATCAAAGCTCATAATGAAAGTTAAAAAAAATCAATGGTAATAAAATGCAGATGAAGTATCATTTGTATTCAGGGTCCACCAGAGAGGTGGGCTTTGGGTCAACAGGCTCCTTCTCACTCATTTTTTCATAGTCTGAAATTCAGGGTGTCCTGGAAATAGGAAAGTCTCAGGCAGTGTTCTGTTCATAAGCCATCTCTTTAAGATTAAAAGTGTCTAAAAAATTTTTAAGACTGGTATTAGTGCCAGAACTTTAATTTTTCACTGTGTAATATATGCACGAATCATATAATATCCCATCATTCTGTTCATGTTTGAAATAATAAATACAAGTAAAAAAACTATTAAAATTACTCATATTGTCCAAGCGTGCAATGTTCACATTGACAATTTTATTATGTGAATATAGCATTTCATTAAAATTTCTTTTGGACTTTAGATAATTAAATTAAAAGTAACTGAAGTTAAGAGAAAGATGCAAATGGCAAAGATTTCCTTCTAAAACAGATACTAGAAAGGAATTAAATTTTTTTCTGAATAATCAAAGATAATACAAAATGTGAGTGAATAAAATGCTTTATGTTATTCAAAATTAAAAAATGCTAATTAAAAGTCTTTTAAATTATTTTGAAAATAAGACTATCTTTTTTTATGTTTAATAAGAATATAGGAGTACTGAACTTGAAATTGACTTCCAAAGAAAAGATACAAAATGCTTCCATTCCCAACCCGAAATAAGACAGAAAGGGAAAATTCAGGGAACAGGAGAAATGGAAGAGTTCCTCATTCTGAGACTTAGTTTGTCTTTCCTTCTGGTTGAGAGGAAAGCAAACAACTAATCAAACAAAAACAAACCCTGCAATAAAAAATATAGACAAAATTGCCTACCAAGATAGAGGAGTTTTTCTTAAAGATATCTGAAATGGGTGCTAAAGGCAAAAATAAACTATATAGGAAAGAATATATATTTTTTGCCTTTTAAATAACTTTTTTTTTATTTGTTTCTGCTCATACAAACATAATAGGAACCCCTGCCCCTCCCTCCCTCCACCCTTCTCTGAACCTCCCTGTTCTCTCCCCGCTTTGTCCCTTCCTTTCCCCTCTCCCTCCCTTTCTCCCAGTGCCCCCTCCCCCATCTCTGAAGCATCCTTTAATGAGTATATCAAACTTTCCTCTGGGTCCTCCTCTCTGATGAGGTGTAGGGACTCAGTGGCATTTCCTAGAACTCAGGAAATAATATTTTAAGCTTGATTTTTGTTTTGTTTTGCCAAACAAGGAACAAAGGAATTCCTCAGGATGCTGATGGCTGTCCTGTGCTGTGTCTTTCTTTCTTTGCTGATAGATAAGGGACAAAGCTCTGCCAGGCCCAAAATGGCTGGGAATCCTACAACTCCTTGTCTTTCAAAATGAGACCCCATTTTCCTTGGTCCAGAATTAAATAAAAACTGTCTTAGAGACATCCCAGAGTCTGGATCCTTTTCCCACCAGGAAAGGACCCATTAACATGTCTCACAGTTAAATTTGTGTATGTTCTAGCCTTTGTCTTGTGGATTCCTAAAACTTGTAGAATGACCATAGGTATGATGTATTTGGAGTGAGGGCATATGACCCCCCCCAATTTGGTCAAATTATAAATACATTCCTTTTATGAATCTCTGATTCCCATTTTCTTTTAAAAAAAGGAAAATAAAATAAAGGTTTATGGAATGAAGGGCTCTGGAATGGTAGTACAAGGGACTTTTCTGAGCTTTTACTTCAGAACTCTTCCTGAATCTGAGCTCTAGAGTCTTGAGGGACAAAGTAATCTAAAACCATGGCCACTGCAGGTGAAAAAGTCCTGAATCTCTCACACAGTTGGTGAACAAAGTCAGATCCTGGCTGATCCTCCTGTCAGCATTTGGCTATGGTTTCTGGCTAATTAATTTTGCTACCAATAGCATGGAATGAACTCTAGGTCCTCCTCTTGGACCCGGTTTAGCATCACCATCAAGCAATAGCTCTTGCAATAATGTCAAATGATCAAAGTTGCTTACTGGTTCCCCATAGGAGTCTCTTCTGCAAGGCTGTCTTAAAGGGCAATAGCTCCCGCTTGGTTGTTGATTTGTCCTCATAGCATAAATGCCTTACGACTTCATGAGTCAATTGTCTTATCTTCTATCATTCTCATTTTCAGATCCCGTATCCCAGCCTTCCATAAAAATTGAAAATAAAGAAGAATTACATGGCTCCTGTCATCTGAACTTATCATGTGTGATAAACAACCAGACTGTTAATTATACTTGGTATAAGGACTCAGGATCCTTTCCCAAGGAGTTCAACAGAAGTGTGCTTGAAATCATTGTTGCGCCACAGAATTACTCTAAGTTTTACACCTGCCAAGTCAGCAATCTTGTAAGCCGCAAGAACGTCACAATTCATTTCACTTCACTTTGTACTTTGGGTAAGAACTATTTTCTTCTGAATGAAAAAAGGTGTGGGGCTCCTCCTCAGTTTTCTGACACAGAATGTGGTAAGACTCTCAAAGGTATCTTGAGGGACTTGGTTTCTACTTCTGACTCCATAACCACCTCTCAGTCAGCTCACCTTACCTTTCCTAACTGAGGCCTAAACAATTATAGGACAGTCTGAGATATCAGGGTGACAAGAAGGGGAAAGCAGGAGAGACATTGTTGAGCAGGTTCTAGAGAGGTTTCTGGTGGATGACCTAAAGGAGCAATATCAGAAAGGAAGGTCCATGAGTATCAGAGAGGGTAATACACAGAAGTGAAAATAATCTTCCCATGCAGACTCTTCCAGGTTTATGCTCCTTGGTGAAGGTAGGAAGGTTAACTCTAGGCTCCATGTTTTGTGTTCCTCTGTGTCACTTGTGCATTAACTCAGATCTGTGCAGATGTGATTGTGGTGCCATAAAGTCATAGGTTTTAGAATCAGTCACATCTGTTATTTTAACTCATAACTTGTGGTGCCAATGTTTGTACTTGATCTCTGTCACACCAATAAAGCCTTCCTGGCAGGAACGAAGACACTCTAAAGAGACACTTGTGTCTCTCCCCCTGGGAACGCATATGACGTCTATTGCTAATTCCCTGTTAAGAGAGTGGACAACCAGCCTCTTTCCATCTTTCAAAATGTTATCAGGCTCTTTGGCTATTTGTCATCACTGATCTTTTTTCCCTTTAAAAATCTACATTGATTTTACCTTTTTTTTTTTTTTGCTATTAGTTTAGTGAGTCTAAAAGCAAACAGAAGTAAACTGGTATGCTTAAGTCTGTATGTTTAGGAGTTTCTATTTTTATAAAATCTTGAAAGCTGAGCTTTTTGGCTCACCACACTTGTACTAAAATCCCAGTAGTAGGGAGATTCAAACAGGAGGATCCTAAGTTTGAGGTCAGCCTAGGTTTCATAGCAAGACTGTGTCTTAGCAACAGAAAATGGAGTCACTTGTGCCAGACCTACATAAGTAACTAAAACCAAGTGGTTATGGAGAATGGTTCCTATACTTGGTTACCTAACACTTACTGTGGAATTCTATACTTGGCTACTTATTGTGTTCTGATGTTTCAGATGTAAGCATATTTTACTTGAAGATTGAGCTGCACAAAACAGTAGAGAAATAAAACTGTTTTTGCAGGAATGAAAATATTCAAAAAGATATTTTTAGCCCATCCTTTTGGCTCTCAGACTATTAAAACTATGTTCTTCAAGAAATTGGAATTTACCCACAATCTCATGATAGGATAAGGAAAAGGCCAGACAAGGGAGAGACCTGTCTTTAGGGAAGAGATTTTATAGCATCCTGACATCTTGTCAGACACCTTGCAGAAGATATAGGAAGTGATAATGATGGAGAGACCTCACCGTAACCCACACTGCTCCTTTGTGCTTAACTATTGCTTGTATTTAAACCTGAACCTCGTGTCAGTACCTAAGATGGTTTTGTGTGGAGGGGTCCCTAACAATTTCAGTAGCATTCAGTCAGAGATGATTCTCTTGCATGGTCTTCTGGGTTTAGTCTTAACTCTGCTGTTATTGTTTTGTTTTGTTTTTATTACTGCTTCTCTGCATGGGCTATGTATGGCTTTACTCATGGCCGTAGACCACACCCCCTCCACCTCCCAGAAGACAGAAATTGAATGACAGCGGCTTTTGAAGATGGAAGTTGCTCACTGACTCCCTCTACCGGTGTCTTTTCTCTCCAACTATCTTCAGTAGCAATCATGATCACTCCCTTGTTCCCTTTATTGTGTGTTGGCTAAATCCTCCGTTAGTTTTCCTGAGCTGACTGACCATGCCTTTGTAGCCTCTCCTATCATGCTTTGTCTTCTGATTCCACAGACTCAATGGAACAGGCCGGTCATGAAAGCACAATTTGAACAGTATTTTCCTATTAATACCACATTCTGTTGAGGAGGTGAAATGGGTCCGTGTGGTAAAAGTGACTGTGTAGAAAACCTGGCAATATGAATTCAATCCCCACTGTCTCCCTGGTAGGAGGAGAGAATCTACTTTAGAAGTGATCTTTTGACCTCCTCCACATGTGTACAGTGGCATGATTGTATTCTCTCTCTCTGTTTAAAATGATTAAAGTATTTTTTTTTAAAATACCACCTTCCTTTATAAAGTAGGAGTGGCTACAGAAGGGATTAAAAACAGCAGTGCACTCATTTGGGGGGAGGATTAAGCAATTGTGGCATTTTATTTTAGTCACCCAAATGATCCTAAAAAGCACTTTCAGCTTCTTTTTTCTAATTTGTCACTTGTTCCTTATGATCTCTCCTTTTCCTTCATTGCTCTGTTTTCCTTTTTTTGTCCTAACTTTTATTTTCTCCTTTGCCTTTCAGTTGATTAGTGAGGTGGGGACACAAGGAACTGTCCTTCCCTAAAGTCAGCTGTATGTAACTTTACAGGGGCATCTGTCTGTACCTGGTGTAGGGGCTGATTCTTTTCTCTGTCTATAGATGGGCCAAGGCAATGTCCCAGCATAAGGATTTCTTTACTGCCCATGCTTTATACAAAAAGGTTGAGCTTTTACAAGAGGAAGGATTTCCTAGGTGCACTGGGATTGGATTCAGTGGGAAGACTGCTTTCTTTCTGTTCCTTCTCAGCACATTAATCAAGACTCCTAAGTGTTTGTGGCTTTCTTCTTACAGCCAGATCCTCTGGAGTCAAATTGATTTTGACGTGGATGGCAGTCATGACACCTGTCATTTTTGTCCACCTGATGACCTGAGTGAACTCTTCCGACTGAAGAATGAAATTCGAAGCCAGAGAATCTTGCTTTCATCACCCACAATGCCCTTAAACAGGAGAGAAGCTTTGGCTCAATGGGGCAGAGGAAAACGTGTTGTTGAACATTAACAAGAATTTGCTGTTTTTTTTTTTTTTTAACCATTCTAGGATTAAACTCAGGACTTTACACATGATAGGCAAGTACTGGCAAACAAAAAGTTTCAATTAACTTTTAAAAAATCATGGCTAATATTTCATTGTATTTACCCTAGTTGTTTCCCAATACACATTAAAGATACATTCATTCTGATTACCATGAAGGTGTGACTACATTGTGCTAATGCTTTGGGATTTTTTTTTCAAAAAGCTTTAATTTATTTTTATTTATTTTTTAAAAATTTTATTATTATTATTTATTCAACTGTGCGCATGTGTGTGTGTATGTGCGTGCACGTGTGCGTGTGTCTTGTGTGTGTATGTGTGTCTGTGTATGTGTAGAACCACGGACGAACCCGCGAACCACCATGGACGCCTCCACCTCCTTCTGCCCCGAGATTCACAGGCTCCGCCCTACCAGGACCAGAAGTGCAGGCCGCCCCCGCTTCCGCCTGGCGTCTATACGTGGGATCTAGGATCCGAACTCAGGACTTTCCGCCTGCAAGGCGGAGGCTTAACCCCTGAGCCACCTCTCCAGCCCCTTATTTATTTATTTTTGCATGTGTGTGTCTCATTTATGCTAGACCTACATGGAACTACGTGCCCAGTTCCACAAATGACGTCTCGCCTGTTTAAATAAACATTTGATGTAATTGTCAAAGCAGATTCTTGAAGTTGTTCCAGATCTGTCACAAGTACTAGCCCCCTTGGCCTTGTCAAACTAGGACCACGTGAGGAACAGCCTGGTATCATGGGGGGGAGGAAGGGGGTGTCCGTGAATGAGCACAGGTGAGAAGATATATTGTGCTACCTCTGACTTTTATTCCAACATTCACGCCAAGCCTCTGGGAGCCCCAGCTTTTCCAGGATTCCTTCCCATGCCAAGCAAATGCCTCCTTTGCAATGCTTTGACCAGAGATTCTCACTCTTTAGATCTCCTGTGAATATGAAGTCAGTCTTATTTCCAGAGAACCAAGTATGCAGCTTGATCGCATCAGAAGGGTCTCTGCCCCCAAGTCTTTGATGGAGACCTGAGTAGTTTTGAGATTTCTCATGCTGCGGGTGCCCTGGATGCTGTGCTTAGGTGCTGCTGTGAATACTGCACTATGTGAAAGAGGCAACAGAGGCGGACATGCATTGCACATGTATTTCTTCCTCTCACATGCGTGCTTCTCTGTCACAATGGATCTGATTTACAAAACACAAATTGAAAAAGAAATTATTTACAAATTATTTACAAATCATCTACATGACCCCCCACCCCTCACTCCAAGGCACAGGGAACATCACGCAAGAGGCAGTGTCAGGAATGTAAGAACCAAAGGATGGAAGGGATGCTGTCAGATGATGACTTCTGGACACGACAAGGCCACTGTACTCATGAACTCACTACAGCTGTGTTTACCTTATGAAGACCTGTACAAGATTGTGACAGATACCTTATGAAGGCTTGTCAGCATTTTGCTGTGAGTTCTAGTTAGATATACAGGTGTCAACTTGACAGCTGAAGAGTGAACCCTGGGCGTATTTGTCAAGAGTTAGCAGTTAAACCATTGAGCAGCAAGCCTGATGCGGAAGACACAGTCCCATAGTGGTTGGGATCATTCCTTGGGCAGGAGGATAAGATGGGAGAAGTTGGTTCAGTAAGAGGCGCTATTCAGCATACTCAGGCAGATTTGGAGTTTGGCGAGTCAGGTTTTGTCCCTCTCTAAGCAATCTCTGTGGATATGGTGTGACCAGTTACCTCCACTTCTGCCAAGTTGAACTAAGAACTGTAATTAGGAATCATGAGAAAAAATAAACCCCTCTTGTTCTCCTAAGCTCTTCAATATGTAGGCAAACTGTGATATCATAAAGAGAGGGAAGACATCATGAGACACCACATCTTCCTGAAAGACTTTGGAGGACCAATGCTGGCTGTAGCAAGGGGGAGTTACTTTTCTCAGTTGCATGCCCACTGATATAGTGTTCATGCTCCGAGAAGTTCCCAGACACATACTAATGCAGGGAAGAAATATGAAACTCAGTGGGCCACACATGCAAAGGACATGAACATAGAAGGGAGACAGGTTGGGAAAAGGTTTTCAATGGAGATGGAGAGAGGACGGGACAGGGGATTTTGGGGATCAAAAAAGGACATAAATTCATTTTATTCATATATGAAAGTGCCGAAGAGTAAAAAGTTAAAATTTACTGATGGCGATAGCAGAGAACTAACTCAAGTTCAGTACCCCATGACGGATACATGTCAACTTGAAAATTGAAGGCTTGAGCTCTGGGCACAGTTGGGAAGAAGTAGTTAAGCTCTGAGAAAGCCTGCGAAAGATTGTTTAATCCATGGGGAAGACTCAGTCTTGGTGGGTGGGACGACTTCCCGGGCAGGTAGGGAGGATGGATGAATCAGAGAGTTGACATTTCTTGGCCTATTTGGATAGACATACTGTCTGGCATGTGAGATTTGCCCTTCAGTAGTCCTGTGGATACGGTGTGGCTAGATCTGCCAAGCTGGGCTAGGAAAATGTAAATAAAGCCTCTTGTTCGCATAAATCGCTTTGCCATGAATTTATCTGCAGCATGCAGAATAACTGCGACATCCTCCATTCTCATTGGGCCCTGTGTGACATACATATTTGCCTCATGAACTTAGTGACATCTGATACCTATGCCAAAGACAACTGTTTCCTTTTTAAGTTACAAGGCCCAAATCCCATATTACCAGCCCCTCCTGTGTTTATATGCATCAAAACTTAGTAGGTTGGGGTGGAGGGATAGTTCAGTGGCAGAACACACAGGATAGTCAGTCAGCTTTTGTCCAAAATTCTTCTCTGTGAACAACCTCACTGAATTGAAGTCTCAAATGCAAATTTCAGTTTTCCCTCAATTGACTCTGACAAGCTCTGCAACACTGCCCTCTGCTGGCTTCCCTGGGTAAACTGAGGCACACCTAGAGCTCTGGGCTGTTTTTCATGAGCAAAACACAAGGCGTCTTTAAGCTCCCCTATTGGTCTGAAATTTGACTCCGTAGTTAAAAACCTTCTCTTGGGATTTGGTTCTCTTCTCCATTTCTTGCCTGCTCTGAACTGAAAAGATGCTGGAGATGGAAGCGAAGGTGGGCTTGGGGACATGGCTCAGGGATTAAAACCTCTGTCTTGTAAACAAAAGGACCAGGGTTCAGATCCCCAGATCCCATGTAAAAATGCTGAGCAGAAATGGAGGCAGCCCGGGAAATCCCAGAGCAAAGCAATAAGGAGACAGAGCAATGCAGATGATTCCCGGTATTACCTTTGGGCCTCCAGAGGCACACAATCAAGTGTCTTCATGTACAGATGAACACACACACACACACACACACACACACACACACACACACATTTAAAAAAGAGAAAAGAAAAAAGAAAATGAAGATGAAAAGAATTTGCAGAGATAAAAGACAGTGGAGGAGGGAGGCATGCCAGTCCTCCTGGGTTGTTCAAGTGCATCCGTTCTAGCTGACCAAGCACACTTCAGGCTGCACTTTTCTTCCCCCACCACCTCCTCTAAGAGTTCAGTTGCTAAGCTGGGTGATGGGGAAAGGATCAGATAACCTCAGATAACCCTGTCTCTCTCTTATACCAGCTGCCCTGCCTTTTCTGACAAGCTCTGGTTGGGCAAGTTACATCCCAGTCTCCTTCCCCTGGCCTCAGACTCTTTGTCCGCTCTCCTTCTGTCACCTCCATTTTTTATTCCCATCATTTCCTCCACGCTTATCTTTTCATTCCTCTGTTCTATCTCATCCTGTGAATGTGTTTGTTTAACCACTTCTGGTGTGGTTTTTTTTTTTTTTCCTCTTTAAGAAAAACCAAAACCCAGCTTTAGTTCTATCTGTGATGGTTCTGCCCACAAGGGTCTGCATAGTCCCAGATAGTGCCTTACTTGCTTTCTTTTTTTCCCTCTTTCAGTGAAATAGGAAGTACGGACTTCTCAAGTGCCCTCCAGCCCAACAGCCTTTATGCCTAGAATCCAAGTTCAGCAGAGGCTCATCACTAAGGAGCAGAAAACAAATAAACACGTTGATGGGTTCTTTTAGTATATGTTTGTAATAGGATTGCTGAAGGAACATTTCTCAATGTTTCTTATTATCTAGAGTCAGGACAAAGATCCACATGTGCGCCAGGCATGTGTACTCATACCACCTATCATGTATACAAAACAATAATAAGCCAAAAAAATTAAAGGCTTCACATTCTTAAGAGAACTGTAAAGTAAAAGTCAACTCCAGGATCTAGCAAGAGATAGATGAATTAGCTCTTCGATCACAACATTCACTTGAAATAAACGGAGGACTAGGCCTACCTGCCTGTCTACTGTGACTTCACATCTGTATGGCGTGTCCACCCAGCCAGTATGACTTTGCATCTGTATGACCAGGCTCACCCCTGCCCTGCCCATGCTCCAGCGGCCTTCACAACCACCATCACTACTAACTTCTAATCACAATAAATTCAGGAATCTACTAGATGCCACAGAAACTCAAAGCTGTGGACCAACGTCTTTCAATTCAGTATCCCAAGAATCTCACCATTCAACACAGGACAGTCTTATCACCCAAAGGAAAGGTAAGTAACCCATTTTATTTTCCATTTTTTCTCATGTGATAATCACTCCAGCTTAAGACTTCCAAACATTGTTCCCACACCCCGTATATTCACCCCTACTGACTCCTAATCCTTCCCTCTTACATTGTTCTGACAATTCCTGAAAGTTACCATCTCCCACTCAGCTCTGACTTCCCTACTCCTAGCTATTATGCCCACCTGATCCTATCCTCTTGAAGCTGTTCTGATACTTAAGCCAAACCTCACCCACTAAACCTGATCCCCCAATCTTAAACTGCTCAGCTAAAACTAGACCAGAGCTGAGCTTACAAATCCAAGTACACAGCAGCTACCACAACCACAAAACAGCACCAAGTAACCCTAGACTAACCCTTAAACAACACCATCCTATCCAAAGTCGGGGAAACTGTTCCAACAACTGTCAAAGTTGGGCAATCCCACCTTACTCAAAAGAGTCAGAAACATACGAAAGACAGTAACCAAAGACCTAACACAAGATACCCAAGTTACATCATAAAACCACAAAATGAATCAAAAGTTAGGAAAAAAATATTTCCTACAAAAAGCACCAACCCTATAATGATTGTATTAGTTATACTCCATGTTTCTGGCAAATTACCACTAAACAGTTTAAAGAAATAAAAGGCTTTGTTTTCTCTTATGATTGTCCTGTTACAGTTCTTAGTTCAGTTTGGTAGGAGAGCATGCACAAGTATCAGGGCTGAGAGCCTGTCAGGATATAGTCCAAGCCACCATGACCTTTCCCATCAACTAGACAATTTACTGAAGGGCATAACTACTCTAGGCATAACTACTAATTCTCTACAAATGTGCCCAGAATTCAAATGCTCTACTGTCAAGCTGACACCTGTATCTTAGTATGACAATGATAGAGTCTAATTAGAATAACTTCTTGGATATAAGCCAAGTAAAAAATAATCAAGATAATGAATTCCAAAGATTTGTTGTTAATATGATCAGGGAAATGTGAGAGGAACTGCAAAATGAATGAGAATTCCAAGAGGAGATGAATAAATATGAGGAGAAAAATAATAAGTAGCTAAATGATTTGAAGAAGACAAGAGAGGAAAATAGAACTGATTGAGAAAAACCCAAGCCAAAATTAAACTTGAAATAAATGGAGGACTAGGGAAAGAGAGGGAATAGAACTTCCAAAATCAAAGTCAATTGTTGGAGTCAGAAGATTTCTTTGACTTCATCCTGCCCTCTGAAAGGTGAAATCTTTCTCACATAATACCAAATGAAAGGACTTTCCAAAAGCATCACTTTTGAGGTATGGCAAGGTCTGAGGCATGGCAAGGAAAGGCAGATGAAAGGCTCATTTCCTGGTTGGGCATGAAACTGGTTGATTTTCCTTAAGGTAGAAACAGGAGAGAAGCAATTCTACACACCCCTGTTCAGTAGGGCAAAGATTTAGGAATTTCCATAGCAGACACTGTTTGAGTTTTTGAGTTTTGTTCTCACTCCTTTTTACTTTTACTTTGGAACACTCCTTTACTTTAGAACCAATCTACCATCTGAAATCCTTTTTCTGGGTTCATGAAGTGGCTCATGTAAAAGCACTTTCTATGCAATCCCTATGAGCTGAGTTCAACCTCTGGATCTATGTAAAAGAAAGTCAGATGTGAACACAGTGACTTGCTTTGTATTCTCACAGGTAGTCACACAGATTTAAAGCAATGCCTTTTTCCATTTTCAGAATCAAGCAACAATGGGGAAGATGCTTTATCGATACAGATAACTTCCTTAATGTAACTTTAAGCCAAACCTTTTCACTCTTTTAATTTGTAGTGAGGCCATCTCTCTTCCCTCCCCGTTGCTTGCTCGTGTTCATACACACAGGAAAAAAAATAAAAGAAATATAGATTCTTGGATCAGATACCAACTGTCTGTCCACTAAAAATCTGGGATATAGTTCCTGCCTTAGTTTTTCTTCCATTGTGTGATAAAATACTTTGATAAAAGCAACTTAATAGAGAAAGGATTTATTCAACTCACAATTCAAAGTACAGTTCATCACAAAGGTAAAACTAAGGCAGCAGAAGCTCGAAACAGCTGGCCACATTACATCCACAACTGGAAAGCAAAGAGCTTGAATCAATGTGTGTATGCTTGCTAGTGTTTTGGATCCTCTATCCAGGGAATGGGCCCATCCAGAATTAAGAGAGAACTTTCCATATTGGTTAAGGTAATGAAGATAGTCTCTTCTACAGACATGCCCAGAAAGCTTTTCCTCAGGAGATCCTATATTCTGTGAAGTTGCAGAATTGATATTATTCATTACAGTTCTCTTCCTGGGTCCATCCAGCGTTATCTATTAGCTGGGCAAAGATTGTCCCCTGTAATGCCAGTGGCTAGTTTAACCTAAGAGTATCCATTGCTGAGTTCCCTACCTGGATCAGACACCGTCCACCATCCATTGTAAAGTTTAAAGACAGGTACACACAGACGCTGCCTCAGGCAAGTACCACTAGCAAGAGGATATATAATATATCATTAGTGGCAGCTGGATGAAAGGAAGACCAAAAGAAGGCAAGACAGAAAAGACTTCCTACTTTTCAATAAAGAGCTCTCCATACCACTATTCTTTCAGAAGCCCCTAATGTGCTCCACCCGTACTCTATGAGGCAGTTTAAGGAAGGAAAATTATAGGGACACAAGAAAGGGGAAAAGCCTCTTATTCAGGGATCATGTGCATCTTGCATCTCACCAACAAGAAGCAAGAATTCCAGTATAGCTAAGAATTGTTTGGTCTTTCCTCATTCTAGCTGTAAATTTGCAATTTTCTAGGAATATCACCAGAATTTCATTTATAGGAAAAAAGACACATCCTAAACTCTTTGTGGAACCCTAGTGACTCCTGATTCTATCTTACTGAATTCAAGCAATTCCATACAAGACACCTACAACAGCCACTAATAATCTCACTGTGTATGCGAGAGAGAAAGAGGGTGGAGAAAGGAGAGGAAGACAGAGAGAGAGAGAGAGAGAGAGAGAGAGAGAGAGAGAGAGAGAGAGAGAGAGAGAGAGAGAGAGAGAGAGAGAGAGAGAGAGAGAGAGAGAGAGTGTTTCTTAGCATTTTTTGAGATGTAACTAGAGAGTCACCAACAAGGTATGTATGGCTAATGTTAAGATGATTAATTGTGAATCTCCCTTCAGAAGCTCATACTCATAACCTTGGGTGAGGTTTCATTCTTTTTTATATCCCTTTCTTTAAAATATTTAAAAATTTAAGATATTAAAATATCTTTAATAAAGTCTTCAACTCTTCTTCATTCTGGTTAGTCCTGAAATTTTTTTCTACGTGGAAGTTATAAATCCCAGGTTGGCCTGAGTTGAGATCCCTTAAAAATTAGGGGACCTCTCCAGGTTCTCAACAGTGACTCTGTGGAGCTGTGTATCTCTGCTGCTTGCTGCCGGCACTATAAATGAGCTAATGAGTAGAGTCTGTCACAGGCGGCATTCACAGTGGACCAGCATTAGCCAGAGAAGTTGCGTCAACCATCCACAAATAGTTTGGCTCTCACCTCCCTTCCCTATATCACTTGAAAAGTTATAACCAAAGGAGTTAAAAGAGGAGGGGAAAGACCAAACCACACCTTCTTCCCGATTACAGATTTTTAGGCCATGAGGCAAGCTTGGGTAGTGACAGGAAGAGGCACAGGGGGTTTTACAGTGAACTGTACTGTTAAATTACTGGAAGCGATAAAAATGAAACTGAAGGATTTGCCCCAAACCCTTAAGTGATGGAAGGCCAATTTGATGGAATTCTTGTGCGCATTGGGGTAGAAAAAGCTGTTTTTAAATTTTTTTTTATTATTACTTTTTTTTTTTTTTGCCTAATCATACAAGCTCAATAGGTACCCTCCTTCTTCTCCCTCCCTCTCTTCCCCCCTCCCTCTCACCCTTTTTCCTTCCCTCCTCCTTTCTTGGTGTTTCCTTCTTTCTCCCTCCCATCCTCCAGAGCATGTTTATGTGGGCACTGAATTTCCCTCTGAGTTGTTTACACTAGTGAGGGTTCAGGACTCAGTGGCATAGCTTGGGGCCCCCTTCTTGGTCTGCCCACTAGTATGGAAACTCTACTTGTTTCTAAGGATCCTACTGCCTGAAGCCTTCTCTCCTGTCATCCGGGCTAGACTTTGGGGGATTGTTGACATGTCAGCCACTGTGCAGATTAGGCAAGGTCCAATCACATTTTGGCTATATCCTGGCTGCTGCAGCCCTGACTTGTGTGGAGTATCTTGCGTCCGGTTGGTCCTCTCTATCTTTAGGCTCTTACAATCTTGCCACCCTCTCTTTGCAAGGTTCCCAGAGCTTTAGTATGGAGAGAGATTTGGCTGGTCTGATTCTGGGTGAATATTGTAGGGTCCTTGGTGTTTTGAATTATGGTTTACTGTTGTAGAAAAAGCTCTTTGAGGTTAACTCCCAACCAATCAAGTTTAGTGAGCTGATTGTTCAGAGAATTGGTTAAATGCATTTACTGAGCATTTGCTATAAGCCAAATATCCTTTTAAAATTATTTTCTTTTAGTGCTTGATACATGAACATGGTGAGTTTGTGCCTCTTTTATTTCCTATCACCTAATTCCAATCCCCTTCCTTTTCCCTACTGTAAACTTTCTTAGTCACAGTCTCTTTCTGTTGCCAAATCCCGGCAGGGCTAGCAGGGGAAAGGAGGGGGAAATGGTGAGGCCTCAGGGCTGGAGGCAGGGTGGCGAGCCAGTGACGGGGTCACCACCCAGACCCCGGGAATCAGGTGAGAAGCAGCAGTGGAGGAGTTGCTGCAGATTCAAATTTATTAAGGAAGTGTTTGGGCTTATATAGGTTCAGGGGTCCAATCAGGTGTTGGGGGGGCAGCCACCAATCATTAACTGTTTACTAGATGTCCATTGCAGAAGCAGGTTAGATGGCGGCTTCCCATTGGTTGTTCATCCCTCCACCTGCATGGTTCTCTATTGGGACATGTCTGGGGCATGTTTGTGTGTGTCCAGACTTGTCCATAGCTGGGAGCTGTGCTAGGGCCTCTCTGAATGGATAGTGCCACATCCTTCCTGATTTTTTGTTCTTTTGTGTGTTTGGTCCATTGTTGCAGTCCGCCTGCATGGTTGCTGATAAATGACCATCACACAGCTTAAGGGAACAAGGAGTTTATTCTCTTAGTTCCTGGTTACAGTTATCAGTCCAGCTTGACGGTAGAGCATTCACCAACACTAGGGCCGCGGGAACTGGCCACACCATCGCTGCATAAGGGCTGAGAGATGGACAATCCTTACTTGCCAGACCAACATGTCTGGCCAAGTGAACAGAAGGATGCCAACTCTCTCGACCAGCTCTCTGTGATTTATCCAGGGCCTAGTCCCACCCAGCATGGGCTGAACCTTCTCCATCAGCTAGACAATCTCCTTCAGGTTTGCTCTGGGCTTAACTCAACCATCAACTCTCTACACCTGTGCCCAGAGCTCAAACCCTCAACAGTCAAGTTGACACCTGTGCTTAACTATGACATCCATGGATTCATCTGGGTTTTTATTAATAGCATGTCAAACACCCTTCTGTACTTAGCACACAGAGAAAGCTAGTCACTCTTCCTTTCTTCTTTTCTTTCTTCCTTTCTTCCTTTCTTCTTTTCTTTCTTCCTTTCTTCCTTTCTTCCTTTCTTCCTTTCTGCCTTTCTTCCTTTCTGCCTTTCTGCCTTTCTTTCTTTCTGCCTTTCTTTCTTTCTTTCTTTCTTTCTTTCTTTCTTTCTTTCTTTCTTTCTTTCTTTTCTTTCGTCTCTTTTCTCTCTCTTTCTCTTGTCGCTCTTTTTCTCTCTCTTTCTCTCTCTCTTTTCCTTTCTCTCTCTCTCTTTTCCTTCCTTCCTTCCTGCCTGCCTCCTCCTTCCTGCCTCCTTCCTCCTTCCTTCCTTCCTTCTTCCTTCCTTCTTCCTTCCTTCCTTCCCTCCTCCTTCCTCTTCTTTCTTTCTTCTTCTTTCTTTCCTTTCTTTCTTTCTTTTCTTTCTTTCTTTCTTTCTTTCTTCGTTCTTTCTTTCCCTTCCTTCCCTCCCTCCCTCTTCTTTTCTTTCTTTCTTTCTTTCGTTTCGTTCTTCTTTCTTCTTTCGTTTCTTTCTTTCTTTCTTCTTGCTTTCTTTCTTTCTTTCTTCTTCTTTCGTTTCTTTCGTTCGTTCTTTCTTCGTTGCTTTCTTCGTTTCTTTCTTTCTT